>OW119933.1:36769258-37517053 GCA_933210815.1 Meta bourneti
ATGGAGATTAGAAATACTGGCTTGATTTTGATCCCCCAAATAAAAAAAAGTTGCAAAGCAGCCTTGTTTTAGAAAAGAACTTGAGATTTATCAAAAACGTATTAAAACCTCAAATCTGAGTAAATGCAATTCTTATAAAAATTAATCTCATGGCCCTTAAAATTTCAATAGACATTACTTTAAAAACGTGCTTTGCATATTTAAGGGAAAGGATTTACGATTAAACTGAGTAAAAGCTGTGTTATCCTTTTAAAAAGAGATTTTTTGTGGTAAAAATGTTTTGACGCTGGATATGTTTAGAATATCTTTCAAAGAATTGATGGTCCAACTGAAAAAGGAATTGAAATTGAAAAATTACGAAGTTTAAAAATTGTCCATCAATCTTCCTCGGTTCTAAAAATTTCAACAAAAGAACATTTATCCTGAAAAATGCTTGGAGATTTTTGGCATTTACCATTACTTCTCAACGCATCAGATACTGTAGTCAAGTGGGTATCGTGTTTACCATCGATCGAACCTTACGCATGATTCATTCCTCACTGGCAATTTTTCCAAATTTAAGGAGTAGACTCCAATCTCCCAGATAAAGTGAAACTTCTAATAAATCAAATTATTTAGTTTCGAGAGAGGTTCTTACTCGATTCCCATAAGAAACGCTTCAGTGGAACGTGAACAGAACTAATCCAAACTGACGATAGGAAGAAACGCGAAGTCAGAAAAGATTGGAATAAATGAAGATAGTTTTTCTAATACATTGCAAATACAATCGCTTTCAACGTTCAATTTAAATCCCACTTGCATATCACTAGACTAGTATTTCTGCTTTCATCTCAATTTCCCAGAAAGTTCAAGAGTACAAATCAAACAACAGGGGGATACATAATTTCATCAAGATATAAAAGATGGAATCGGGAAACCAGTGTTGATGGGACGTCGTCAAGATGGCTGACTACTTTAGATGATTAGTTTGAGACCGACCTCATCAAAACATCAAACGCAACTCAATTCAACGCTTATTTACAAAAAAGCAGAGCAGAAAATAGTGTGGACGTGTCGAATTAAAAATTTATGAGCCTTATATTTTTGAAAATATTAAATAATTACATTGGTTCTGCCAATATTTCAAGACATTTGGAATGAAGTTATTGATTTAATCAATTCAGAAGTGAAAGAATGTCTGGTATCCCACCACCTTCAAATAGTAAGGCTAGGTTTATATATATCGTGGTATATTAAGGCTTCGAGTGCTAGTCAAACTCAACTCAGCGCGTATTTACAAAAAGGGGAGAAATTAATTTTTTTGTAAACCTTATATTTTTGAAAATATTAAATAATTATATTGGTTCTGCCAATATTTCAAGACATTTGGAATGAAGTAATTGATTTAATCAATTCAGAAGTGAAAGTCTGGCATCCCACTACCTTTAAATAATAAGGCCCGGTTTGTAAATATTTTGGTATATTAAGGTCTGCTCAAGGTATATATCCTCTCTGCAAGATTCTGGAGTGCAAATCTAAGTGGAGCAGTGGGACATAAAAATGTATAGTATTAAAAGGTACAGGATAAGTAAAGTATAAACACTTTTGCATAATATGCGTAGGCAAAATACTTAGTTTTAGGTACTAAATATAGTTCATTTCCACATTCAAAAGAACTGTTCGCAATGAGGACACATGGTCACCAATTTGAATTCAGCACACCAATATTATATTAAGTCATCAATTTAAATTTTTGCCTCCAAAAAATTTTACTTCTCAGGCGTGAGTTCTTTATGCAATATGCTTTAGAATCCTTGATATTATATCTGATACATCTATAACACAAATATCCCTTAAAAGGAAAATAAAAAATTCAACAGTCCCTACCATCGTATTGCATCAAGAGTTGTAGACGGAGACGGTTCGATTCACTCCGTATTTCTCTCTTCTGTATCAGTAAAGTTTTCTTTGTATTGTATGTCCATTTACTTGAAGTTTGGCAGAGCTTGGCCTTACGCTATAAAATCCAACCCAACCAAACTGCAGTACTACATCGAGCTTTCCATCCGGAAGTACATAGTCTTTAGTTGAAAGAACCCCAGAAAGAATTTTGTGTCAAAATCAATAGTCAATAAAATATACAAATTTTTAAGTCATTGTTCCGCAAAAATAGAATTCAGTTTAATGCATCATTACTATCGGAACCCGAATGTGCAATTTTGACAAAAACTAATACAAACGCGAAATCAAATTTCAAATAAAAATGTTCTCTATCTTACAATTGCTTGTTGAGACAGTGTTCATAAACAAAATAGGAGCGCTTTAAGAATCGTTTCATGTTTTGTCTTAATTAAATCTCATTCCCTTCTACCTATTTCGAATGCCATTAGACAGTTAGTATGCAACGCGAAATTCTTTAGACCTATGCTTAGATTTCAGTTCTAATACAAAATACTACATACCTATCATCTTTCGTGCTCATCAAAGTCCATGAATAGTTTGTGAGAGGCACATTGATCAAATTTCCACACCAGTATTGTGTTTAGTCACCGATTTAACTTACGTAGACTTTATTTGAAAGAGCTTGAGAAACAATATTGCCTGAATATTGTTAATAAAAAATACAAATTTGTAATCCCCGTGCCACAAGAAATCTTTTTGAAGGCCCGTGTTATCTATCATTATTATCTGAATCCGAAATTGATACTTTAGTAGACAAAAACTAAAAGAGAAATCAAAGTTCAAATAAAAATGTTCTCAATGCTACACTTTGCTTGTTGAGAGCCTGCACGTTTAATTCACAATCAAACTAGGAGATCCCTAAAAATCGTTTCATATTTCGTTTAAATTAAATTCCTTTCCCTTCTATTCTACTTCGAATGCCATTAAATAGTTAGCATGCAACGCGAAGTCATTTAGACCTACTCGTAGATTTCAGTTCTAATATAAAACATTCCATAGCTCTCATTTTTCGTGCTATTCGAAGTCCATGAATATTTTGTAAGACGCTTTGATCAAATTTCCATCACAACGTACCCTCAATAGGAACTCATAACATTTTTTCGAATTCTCAAGCAGAAAAGTTCAGGAATATCCAAAATGAACAGATGAATCAGATAACATACCTCGCTCTCCTGTCGTTTCGTAGTAGAAAAGTTCGACCTAAGTAAGAGCGCAATTTTTGTATTCTACATTTAATTTAATCTTTCGCATGCAAAACTTCTTCAAAGATAGGAATTTCTGGATTCAAATCCTACTTTAGATATCTCTACGGAAGAGAAACCCCATGGGACGCTCTCTTTTGTTACGGAAAATTGAAATTTTTCGCTTCGGCGACAATCCCACAAAACGTTCGATTAAAGGAACAGGGTATTTTGGGGGATTGTTTCCTCTTTCCCTCAGAAGGAAGTAAATATATCTCAGTATTATATTAAGAAAGATTGAATTATTATAATTTAATGTCGAGGTACAAATGGTTATTACAGATGTGTTGGGATTTGTACTATGAAGATGAATTTGATTTCGTATCTACAAATTTATTGAGAGAAATCTATGGTTTCTATTAATTAAAAAAATTGTAGACAATTTGCGTTGATTGAATTGACATCGAACATTATTTAAAAAACAAATGTCACAAATAATGCATATTAAGAGAACAGGATATTTTTGGGAATTGTAAGATTAATAATAATCGATTAAAAGCACAGGGTTTGGGGGAATTGTTTCTTCTTTTCTCCCACAAGGAATTAAATATAGCTCAGTACTACATTAAGAAAGATTGAATTATTACAATTTAATGTCGAGGTAGAAATGGTTATTGCAGCGGTGTTGGGATTTGTATTATAAACATGGATTTGATTTCGTATCTAAGTTTGTTGAGAGAAATCTGGTTTGGATTCATTAAAAGCTTTATAGACAATTTCCGTTAATTGAATTGATATCGACCATTATTTAGAAAACAAGTGCCAAAAATAAGAAATTAAGAGAACAAAATATTTTTGGGAATTATAGGGTTAATAATGGATTAAGAGAACATATTATTGGGGGAATTGTTTCCCTTTTCTCCCACAAGAAACTAAATATATTTCAGTATCATTTTAAGCAAGAATGACTACTCGAATTTAATGTTGAGATAGAAATGGTTTATGCAATGGTGTTGGGATTTGTAATTTAATGATGGATTTGATTCCTTATAAACAAGTTTGAAGATAGAAGTCTGTTTTTGAAAGATGAGAAAAAATATATTTAGGCAATTGCCATTATTTGAATAAATACTGATCATTATTTTATCAAACAAGCGCCAAACCTTTTCTCCCACAAGAAACTAAATATATCTCAGTATTACTTTAAGCAAGAATGATCTACTCGAATTTAATGTTGAGATATAAATGGTTAATGCAACGGTGTTGCGATATGTAATTTAATGATGGATTTGTTTCCTTATCAACATATCTTTCTGTGCATTTCTGGGAAAACCGCATCGTGCTACTGTCTATACTTTTCGAACGCCACCTACAACTCGAAGTTTCATACAACCCCACTAAGCCACGGTGACCTCCGACACAAAAGGAATCAAGAAATATAGTTTTCAAAGGTGTTAGTACTAATAGAAATGTAATCAGAAAAATAGTTTCAAGGTTTTCTTTGGAGTTGATGATTTAACATTATAATTTTTTCCTAAACACATAATTACGGTAAGTATATGGTAGATAGTTGATTAACGTCGCACTGAAGCAACACAACGGGCTTTTGGTGACGATCAGGGATCAATCCCGAAGGGAAAGATCAAGAACAAAACTTCGCAATTTTGAATACCTGACAGGTGACGAGAACACCTGAGCTGGCATCCCACTCACTAAACTTGCACACCACATCAAAGTGGGAACATTTGAGGCCAAAACAGGTTTAAATTGCAACAGCCCCATGTACACGACAGTCTTTGGCTGGACAGTTTCGAACTCGCAACCCTCCGGTTGCTAATCCTTTGCCCTTCCAACTGGGCTACCCCCGCCTCAGTTGAAGTAGGAGAATGTAGTTGCAGTTGTTAACTTGATTACACAGCTATTTTGTATAGGAAATAGCATTGATGTATGATAAAATGATTTATCAAATATAAAGGGACTAATGAATTTAATTTTTAATAAATATAAGTTTTGAATCATGTTTAAGTACTGAAGAAATATTGCATTAATTTGTTACATAATAAAAATACTTCTCGCATTTTAAAACGAATTAAAAGCGTCTTTCACACTAAGCGCTATTTAATAGTCTAATTGGGGAACGATGATAAAGATACTTCTGTAAAAGCGTTTACTGTAAATTTACTCAAATATTTGTTGACTTTTCAATGTCTTTTTAATGAAATATGAATTAAGAAGTTCAATGCATTACTTAATGAAATCCAAACGTTTTGAACGTCCAAGCTGCCGAAGAATCATTTGAAGTTTTAAAGGCAAAATAGCAGAATCTAAATTAAAATGAAACGTGCCTCAAACGCTGATTTAAGGTTCATGGGATGAAATTAACTTGAGAGTTAAGTATAACAAATCGGATTTTTTTAATGAAATGCTATCTTCGGGGTTGCATAAAATTTACAATTTATTAAACTAAAATCCTAAAAGGAACATATATATTCAACTTTAGTTTTCATATTACTTAAAATGTCAGTAATTAACTCTCCTGTGGTTGTCTCGACGAGTTTTCTCGTTTATTATCAAGAGAACAGATCTTTGATGAATGATATATCTCGTCATAAGAAAAAATGACCAGATCTTGATCTCGTTATCATAAAAATATATATTTTGAAGACGAGGTATCTTGTCATTAGCGCAATTGGTCATATACTGATGGACGAGATATCTCGTCGAAACCACCTGGAGGTTTAATACTCCGATGCACAATTGATACATATTTGTAAAATAATAATAATTGGACACAGTACCCTAAAAATGACTGACAAGTAATTTCATTTTTAAATTTTCTTATATTAATTTTTCAGCTTTAAAGAATATGTATGAAACATTTCATGACTGTAGCTGCCATTATTTAGCGAGGTATTAAAGTTTTTCCCACGAATATGTCAGGAAATGAGACCAACTAACTTTTAAACTATAGTCCTTTTTCTCGGTTTTCGTTTTTTCATGACCACAATGTATTGAATATGCAAATTCATTTTTGTAATTTCTACAGATATTTTTGATAGCTTTTTTTCATGATGTATTTGGTAACTTTGTGCATGAAATAAAGATTTCTCAAAGAATAGTTAATTCTTAAAAAATTGATTAAGTCAAATATGACACACACTGTTTCTTTACTATTTTTCAGTTATAAAAATATTTGTAAAAAATAATAAATGTATATCATTATTATCATCACACTAGACATTAACTGTTCTAGTATAAATATCTTTGTCTTTAATATAAATATCTTTGACTTAAGATTTGTTTCGTAAAATACGTTAAGAATATTTTTTATTTTTAAATCTAGATAATTTTGTTTAGAAGTTAAATATTCTAGGTTCAGTATCAACGAAAAATTGAGAAATAAGGTTGTAGTTACATCGTAAGATAAGTGTTAACACACAATTTTGAAAGTCGTATTCTGTAAACAAAACAAATATGTAAGAATTTTATCAATCATTATATACTGGTCACAACTTTCATATCAAAGCTTTTAGTTCAAAATTTTTACTTTCTACAACCAATTTTAAAAGTTACCTTCTGTAGCATGCACATTTACAACTTTTATTTCAATAACTTTTACTTTCTAATCAACCAATTTTCAAAGTCACTTTCTGTTTTGACAACGATAAATATGTAAGAATTTTACCATTCATAACTAGTCACAACTTTTATTTTAACAACTTTTGCTTTCTTTTCAACCAATTTTAAAAGTAGCTTTCTGTAGAGATAAATAAGTATGTAAGAATTTCATCATGCATTACTAGTCTCACAACTTTTATTTCGCGCGTCATCGACAAACTACCCTTAATATAAAATCGCAGCTCAGAGCATAAAAAATACTACGAAGCTTTTGACCCAATATATCGCATTACTGAAAGTGGTAAACCGTCGGATTACGAAACACCTCAAATCATAAAGTCTTCAAAGGAACTAGAAGAGATCTGAGTATTAAAGATGTTGATGCTCTCGTTTTATTTACATGAAACAACTAAAACTCATGTAATGTATTCCATAGCCTTATCTTATAAAGATATACACACCATATCCGTTTACTACTGGAAATGTATAATGCGGTGATCCAAATACAATATCAGTTATCACAAACTCCCTAAATTTAATGGCTTTCCGACAAAAAAGTTTGGAATGAGTAATAAAAATGTAAGACTCGAATGCATGAAAAAATTGAGTTGGTCTAAGATGCGAAAGCATCTGTGCCTAAATACATGAATTTTGAACCAAGTATATTTTCAAATATGATTTAGACCAAGCTTATATCCGAAGATTAAGGCTTATGGGAGATTGAATTATAGGGAAAAGTTTCTGGGCTTTTAGAAACTTCCGGTGGTTCTTAAAAATAAGACTCTTTGGGTTACATCAGTTATACTTACAGACCTGGAAAGTTTCCCAGTATTCTCTGAGGAAAAAACATCCAAAAGTACGTAAAATGGAAGTCGGAGCTTTTAGTTCAAAACTTTCATCTATAATGCACTCTACAAAAATCCGTTTCTCGCCATAAGAAAGATGCCTGTGCTGTGGTTTCTAAAATATCCTATTCAGTTCTTTAGTTGTCACACACGTAGATGATTATTTAAGCATAGTACTCATGAATATTTAATATAAACTAATTCTTGGATGTAAAACGTAAAACGGTGTTTATGCGCCACGAAACGAATTTGACTCATGAGATAATCAGGTCTAATCATAGAGGAAACATAAGTAGAGTAAGCAGTGGTGACCTTTTAATGTGCCCAGTATCATGTAACCAAAACTAGTAGTAACGTGACCCTTAGATTTGTTTCGTCTGCTTGATGTAACTTACCATTCATCATCTGATTGGTCTACGGGACGGGAGAAGATGCCCATGGAATGATTAAACATTTGATTGGTCCACTGATTAATCATCTGATAGTAGTAGACTTAGGTGATTTCATCACTTTAGTCGCCATTCTATAGAAATGCGGATTCACATACCTACCCTGTCATAAGATGTTATATCGCCAAACGAGGCGATAAGATACCAAATCGGTCTACCAAGTCAATTTTTCTCAGAGCAGTCAAGTGACTGCTAGTCGACATGTTGATCTCACTTTTTGAAGCTCCTCTCAGCAACAATGCTCAGTCTACTTATATTTCAGGTATAATGGTCTTATACTAGTACGCTCAGCTGTGTCCAGTTTGGAATTTTTCAAATTAAATTAATCTGTTTCAAAAGGAAATACGCTTGGATATTATTCTTCAGGAATATAGCATTTTGCACAACATCAATGACCGGTTATATGATATATGATGTAATTTCTGTTTTTCAGTGTACATTATAAGAAAAATTTGGTGGATCACCAGTTTCTGACTTTCCCAACTATAACATCTTACAACAGAAAGTTCCAGGATGGATGCGTTTTGTTGTTTTTCTTATCAATTTCCTCGAAATGTTTACATTTTTTAAAACAATAAACTCGATAAAGTTGATTCTTTAATTTACACTTAGAAATAGAAAAATAAATGTAATTAATTCATCACGTTAATAAATTATTTTCGGTGCCTTTCTTTACCCAATCAAAATATCTCTCTCATACACTTTAACGTACTTAAATTTAAAACTCGCGAAAAGATATATCGCTTTTGCGAATAAATTAAACTAAGTTGCGATAGTATAATTAATTCTGCTAATCCTACATAAATCATTGTATTTATGCGTTGATTTATATTTTCCCATTGTGTTTCTTTAAATGAGCTATCTTATTTTGTTTCAATTCTAATTTGTTAAGAAATATAGGATTATCTAGAGCTCTTTAACACAGAAACGAAACAGTCTACAATTAACTAGGCTACCAAATTCAAAAACTTGTCCTAATTTGAAGGATTTATGAGTATAAAAGAAATCATTCAACTTTAATCTGACAGGTAATTTCAGTTTTGATGCAAGTAAATGTTTTATAATATCAAAGAAATATTTGTGAAATTTAAAGAATTAAAACCTTGAAGAAATACCTTAGTTTCGTATGCTCTTAATCTTAGTTGATTTCTTTAAAGAGATTTAAATTTCTAATATTTCTACATATTCTAGGAATTTTATAACTGATTCCTGAATTTCATAACTATTCACATGTATTATAATAATGAACTAATATGCGCAAATCGATAATGTTTATTTGTCTAATAAAGAATGTTAACAATACGTATATATTATTTTTTCATCAGACGGCATATATATATAGTCGAATATAATTCTCTACTAATATGCATGCTTAAAAGTTTTTAATCTGGACAGCCGCATGCAATTTATATATAAAAGAGTACAAACAAATTTAAAACTTCGTTACATTTTGGGACTATATAATAAATGTTCTCAATTTTTAGTATACGTTCATTACTTCATTGGTTTTAATTAAGCCTTAATTTTTTAAAATTGAAATCACGGGTATCATTAAACAAAGGCATTTTCCAATAAAAAAAACTCTGCAATAACTGTATTTGAAGCTAGTATTAAAAAAAATTCATTCAATTAAAAGACGCGATTGCCAATTTTAGGATAATGGAAATAAATTTCTAAATTGGTAGTTATCAAAATTAAACGGTAACAGAGATATATAAAAGTATCTAAAACATATATAAAAGTGTCTAATCTGAATCTATTCATATGGTGATTTATATAAAAGGCACGAAAGGATCTAAGACTTCGATACAGTTTGTAAAATCTAACAACTTTTCTGAAGTTTTAGCATTTCCTCCTCATTGGCTTTCTTTAGGCTATGATTTATTGAAATCATGGGTGACATTGAACAACAAAGACATTTCTACAAAAAACGCTTTGGTCTAACTGTATTTGAAACTGAGATAAAAAGTTCATTCAATTAAAAGATGCGGTTGTCAATTTTGAGATAAAGGAAATAAATTCCTAAATTTTTAATAATCAAAATTAAAGTTTTTACGAAGAGATGCGGAATTAATTTTCCGGATTCAATAGGCTCACAGACAATCTTCCAATTACAACATAATGAATACTCCATTTTATACGTTTTCCAATAATTGCTTTCACAGAAACTTTCGGAGAAAAAAATGTTAATTCCAGTTTTTTATTTCCAAGGCAGAAAAAATGTTTTAAATTTCCTTTGTTATTCACTGGATATACGCAAGAATTTCCTCAGTAAAACAAGACAAGTGAAACCTGTTTCTTTTAATTGAATACTTTTGCACTTTTCTTTTCTAGATGCTTGAAGCTTTTATTAATCTACACTTCAGCGACATTGTCATTGAAAATATAAGCCCTCCATTTTACTTTACTTTCGTTTCGGTACAAGAAAAAAGATCCATAATCGAAGAATCTTTTAGATAGGTTGATTTGAAAAGTTTTCCAACTTTTAAGCGTCTAGTCTGTAGTAGAATTATTTCTGAAAATGAAAGGAACTATAGAGAGGAAAAACTCTTCCGCTTATGGTAATAACCAATACGAATTAATTTTCATGAATTTAAATGAATTTATCCAAAGATTGCGTTAAACGTATTTCTCTTCTGAAATGTTGATGTAATATGAACAGAATTTCGATCCTTTAAAGGAAAGCTAATTTGTTTTGAAAAAAATTTGAAAACGCTGCTTGAGTTAAATGTTTTCATTTAGTCTTAATCTTTTAAATTCTGGCAGTAATTTATTGATTTTATGTTTTGCTTATAGAGTCAATGAAGTCATTTCTATCATGACGTTAATCACAGTAAAAATGACTTCATAAACAAAATAAAAAATCTGTCAATCTTTTGTTCAGTAGAAAAAATTGTTATTATTGTAACAAGAAACGAATTTAAAACTGGACAGTTTTGTGTTGAGGATTTCAAGTCAAAGGCAGTGACTTTGTGGATGTGACAATAACAGGAGCATTGAAATTATGCTTGGGTTATAAGAGAACAAAAGCAGGGAAAAGCCTAAAAATGTGCCGTCTTACTTATATCACTTTACCTAGTCTGAATTAGACCACGTTCAAAAGACCGTTAGTCCTGAATCCGTTAGTTAAAGTACTGGATTTTTAAAAATTTCTCCCTAGCGATTCCAATACAGGAAAGGTGCTTAGGTGAAGCAGGAGCATCCGCATACTTGGTGCAAGGTAGAAAACTCTTTTCTTCCCGTATGAACTTCATGGTCCTTAAATACCGCTTCTGAATCTTGAAAAGGCGGTCTGACCCACCATGTCACTAGAGATCTTGGAGAGTTGCACCGGGACGATGTCCTTGATACCAGTCACGTTCAAGAGGCCTCTTCCAAACCGTGCTGTTCGAAACCTTTGCCACGCGTTGAGTATATCTCCTCAAAAGTTAACCTATAAGTCGATGGTAGTGGTTCTAGACAACTCACCAGTTCGTCATTGTTTCGTTTTCTTTGAGATCAACGTGGGAATTTATCCACTAAATGTGTATTTTTCTGTGCTAAGATTACAATTTCTTCAGTGTTTTGATGAGTATATGTGCACTGGTTTTGTGGACAGCACTCCACCAATTACTTGGATTGGTTAGAATAAAAATGTTATCGCATCTATTAACCCTCATGGTGGTTGTCTCGAGGAAGTATATCGCCATTAGCAACGCTGACCACGTCTTGAGATATCTCGTCCTTAAAAAACCTGACCAGGTCTTGATCCCGTCATCATAAAAAATAGGCAATATTCTCATAAGGAGATATCTCGTCATTAACGAAATTGGTTAAATCTTTATGCACGAAATAATTCGTCGAAACCACTGAGATGTTTAAACGATAAGGCATCATTACAAATATGTAATCTCTTGGTGGGTGATAAATATAAAAGCTTCTGAAGAGAAAACATTTGTACCTAATCATTAGAAATAACTGGTGCTTTTATGCGCTCAAGTACGATAAGACTATCAAATGGAGCCTCTTGGAGCAAAAAGTTAGGTAATTATTATTATTTTTTTAAATCAATCAAAATTACAGTTATTGTTTTGTTTTTTGTCTGATTGGCAAAAAATATCTTTTTGGTGTGCCACAGAATTTGAGTAATTAGTTTATGTGTGCCATGAGACGAAAAATGTTGAAAATCGTTGGTCTATTTCATTAGAAGATTAATGCTTGTGAAGTCCTTGATTAACACTCCGAAAACCTATCGAATAACGCGCTGCCGGTTTGCGGCAAAACATATCCCAGCAATCTCAATTTCCCGAGAGAAAATTACAAAGAGCGCGGCTTTTTTTTCTCAATCTATTGCAACCCAACGGTTAAAAAGTTTTCACTATGGCTTCAAAATTCCTCTCTGCTCTCAGAATAGTCCGCGGAACTCGTTCAGCGTTAACCGAATCTAAAAACTCCAAGCCGCCAAAAACGGTACATTGTTAACTACCTCCGTAATTGTTAGAAAATACGCGCCTAAAGGAGTAATTGCAGTTACATTCACCCACTCCGGAAAGTACTTTCCCTTCTCTCCGCCTTCAGAACCAGTTAATGCGATGCAAAAGCGTGAAGTTTTCTCCAAAGGTGAAGTTTTTTGCGGTTGTTCTTAGAGCGTTGGCGTAGAAAACGAACGCCTCGAGTTGCATCTTAGGGAGTGAATGGAGACGGAGTTTCTACAGAAAAGAATCAAATATAGTTTTACGTTACAAAAAGTTTCGCTTTAACACGCGCTTTCAGATTATAACCCACTCAGTATCCCACTCTAAATGTGGTTGAGTCTAAAAAGTTCGTCTTCGTTTTTACCAAAAGACTAGGCTCGATTTCTGGATCTTAATAAATGTGCGTTGAAGAAAGTTGTTTAGTAAATTTTAATTATATCAGAATTCAAGCGGGTGTTAATTTAAGATATTGGTTTGTTGATGCGTGTTTTCCTGAGATGTGCATTGGTATGCGAATGCAAAAACAAAACCAGCACTAAAACTAGCATACTATTTAGCAGGTAGAAAATCAATCAAATCGAATTTACGCTTAAAATTCATTTCGCAGAGATGGATTTTCAGTGTAAACAAACCAGAAAGAAAACAGGGATTTTACCATAGACGTGAAATATAGATAGACTGAGTATTGCTATTGAGAGGAGCTTCGAAAAGTCGGACCAACATGTCAACTGGAAATCACCTCGGTGAAAAATTGACTTGGTTGACCGATTTGATATCTTATCGCCTCGTTTGCAGAAAAATCATCTTTTGAGAAGGTATGCTCTTTTCTAGAGTTGCGGTAAAATTGAAATCGCCAAAAGTCTTTTATTATCAGATAATCGATCAATAGACCAATCAGATGATGAATCAATGGATGGCGTCTTCTTCCGTCCCGTGGACCAATCAAATGATGAATGTTGGGTTCCATCCATCAAACGAAAACAGTTTTACTAGTTCTGGTCGCATGATCCTGGGCACATTAAAAAGGTTACCATTGTTCACTCTACTTTTATATTTCCTCTATGTGTTTTACTTCCTGCAACTCAAATGCTCTCCAGCTATACATATTGCGGTTACCTTAAATGTAGTTTATCGCCGTTTGGCAGTTTATCTAATTTGCGTTGGCCAATCAACTGTCACATATACAATTTGAAATTTATTCTATGAAATTTTTACAGGCCAAGTGATGAAATTTTATTCGAAAGACAAGCCAACTGACGTCTTATTCAGAATAAAAACAGGAAACACGCATCGACACAGAAAAACTATTTCGACTACATTCCGATTCGTTGACAATTGCTGTCAGTAGAGGCTCGTATAATAGGTAAGTATTTAATTAAATTAAAATTAATTCGCACTGGAGGAACACATCGGGCTATTGGCGACTGTCGGATGAATCCCGAAAAGATCCAACGACAACGCCTCGTAATTTTGAACCACTGTCAGATGACAAGGTCAGCACCGGAGCTGGCATCCCACTCTCCGAATTCCATACCATACCAACGTGAGGACATATGAGACGACAGATTTAACGTGCACCAGCCGCCATGTAAACGACGGTCTTTGTATGGACCGAGTTTCGAATTCTCAACTCTAATCCGCTATTCTTCCAACCGGCATACCCCTGCCCTGAAGTTACTTTATAACCACCCGGTATAAAGGTTTTATAAATTTTGCAGATCGATGGCAATAAGATTATTTTCTTGATTTACTATCAGTATGCGAAAAGAAAACGGCTGAACCCATACACTAAAATTTAATAAAACGTAACTCCGAACTTGGTTTGTCTCATGGCACAAATTTTATTTCCCTCACATACGGCCATAGCATTTCACGCTGTGCCAAGTTCCACCGGAATTCCGAAGCGAAAACTAATTCAAAAATTTTAATCTGTCCCCAACATTAGCAGCCCCTACAATCAAAGGCTCAAAGCGGGCGGCGTCCGACTATGCATTGTAGCTGTCCGTACAAGTACCTGATTTATGAAGTCATCCACCAAGCTTGAAAAGTCACTGGGTTCCATATGAGTTATGTCGCACACAAGTCGGTTCCCCTCTGTGTAAATAAAGCGTTGAATTCATAATACAGTAACGAGTTGTTAGCTATTCGTTCGTTAAGATTTCTAATAATTTATTTAGGTCGGGGCAGTTTAAACTTGGCTGGGGTAAGCAGGAAGTTCCCGGGTATTTCTAGAGGGGAACTTGTGGCCAGTAAACTGTGAAATAACTAGCTGTACCGTGTAATTTATCTCAAGCGGGTGCCTTTGTTCGATACATTTGTTTATCATCTGCTTCGCAGAGAGCGCGGTGTTTAATAAAAGTTTTCGCAGCTTCGGTCTGTGTTGAAAGATTTATCGAGTTGTGTACTGATAAACCTTACTCTATTAACTAGACGAGAATAAACTTGGTGATTAAAGTTTAGTTTGGTCCTGGATTAAAAGGACGGTTCAATCAAATAGAAAATTCCTTAATGTAGTGCAATTGATGTCCTTGTTCGTGTAATGAGCTTCTCCTTGATAATTATTACTAATAATTACTAATAATTATTACTAATAATTACTAATAATTATTACTAATAATTAAGTGCAGTTAAATAGTATATATAAAGGGTTATGATACTCAATTTTACTACATGTTATTAAATCGGAATGAGTATACTGTATGTCTCAGTAATGAGAGTTTTTCAGTGTTAACATAAACAAACTGCGGAATAACTAGCTGTATCGTGTTATTCATCTCAAGCTAATGACTTTATTCGATGCATTTGTTTATCATTTTCGAAGCAGATGAGCGATGTTTAATAAGAGTTTTTGCAGCTTCATCAGTGTTGAAAGATTTATCGAGTTGTATACTGATATAGAACTTACTCTATTAATTAGACGAGAATAATACACCGATATCATTGGAGCACTCAGTTCAACAGTTCATATTACATGTCATTGAAAGCACAGTCGATGTATCATGGAGATAGATATGTGATTGGATGGGAAGTTTTTCAGAGTTTAACTCACCGAATTTTGGTCTCTGGCATTTGGTGTCGTTGATTCAGTCTACGATGTTCTGACAATTATTTTATGGGGCTCGGGAGGTACTGCTAAACCCTCCTGGTAGCTTATTTTATCGTGGAAATCTGCCCTGTAGTGGCCAGCGTCTGATGCAAAACCTATTCCAGACTGCCACCAGTTCTAGGCAAGGGACAATTTGTTTTTCCTGCTTTGAGTAAAATGGCAGTTTTGTCTACGCGGTATCTCGTCATTTGCAAAACTGATCAGATCTTGATGGACGAAATATTATGTCATTAGTATAGTCGGTCAGATCTTCATGGACGAGACATCTCGTCGACACCACTTGGAAAGTTAAGCTCTAGGGTTCCTCTATGCACCAAGCTCTTCACAGGTCATGTATTCGGGGTGTTCACAAGATCTCTCTACCCTGCCGTTCACAAGTCTCTCCCCTTGCCGGCTCCACCCTCAATAAAACACAGCTTAATAACCAAAGCTCTGACAAATGCCAGCAAGTCCATTCACCTCATAGTCACTTAAAGTGGTTGTTTGACCTCTCCCAATTACTTATAGTAATAGTGACTTAAGCCTTCTATTTGGTGTTAGTTCACATGCCGCTATTATTCCTCTTTGACAGCAGTTGTACACTTACGGTTTCACAGAATGTACTCAAAGTTGCCACCTCCAACGCATGTCTGGCAACGTCGATGCATAGTTTGCGGTACAGACTGGCCATCTGACACGCTGCCGAACATTTACTCTAGAAAATCAATAGAGTGCTTATTGATACACACCTCTATGGAAATACAGTTTAGTTTTGTGTTTCCCATCACCCCTCGAAGTTTGTATATTAAGTTTGGTAGATAGTATTTTCATTAACGTCGGACTGGAGCAACGCAAGGGGCTATTGGCGACAGTCCGGGATCAATCCTGAAGGGAGAGATCCGAGGACAACACCTCGTAATTTTGAACCACGGTCAGATGACGAGGTCACACCTCAGCTAGCACCCCACTCTATATTAAGTTTGGAAACACCCTGCATATTCATGCTCCATTTATCCAGTATTTTATATTAAGATTTTTCCATATCCGTATAGTTACTCGACGTTAAGTGTTTTTGTAAATAGAAAAAGCAGTTTATTACTCTTTGCTAAAATTTAAGAGCCAAATGCACTATGAAGCTCTGAAATAACGTGGTAGGAAGGGACAAGAACTAACATGCTTAAGGATTTTATAGGACAACGCTTTTGTTTCGGTGTTTTCAAAACTACCTTAGCCTATAAGTAGTAAAGTTTCAGTATGCTCAAATTAATAGAACCAACAAAATAGTTTCGGCGCAACTAGAATTTTACAATCTAAACGCAATCCCGTTAACACATCAGCGAGTATTTTACGACTCCGAACTATTTGCAGTAATGAAGTTTTATACGTTTCACACGACTGCAGAAAGCAACAATTCGACGAATCCAGGATAAACCCGCAGCGCAAGAAATCTCAAAACTCGCGAGATGAAAAAATGGAAAAAGACGATGATAAAATCCACTGATAACGACTCAATGCTCCGTTACATGGAAAATCATTGTTTGGAAAATAGACTCACTTTGGCAAAGTATACTTGTACCACTGTGATAACGTTTTCTTTTCGAGGAACTAAAAGGGGGAAATACGAAAAACGAAATGTACACAATAAGAAATGAGTCTGCATTTTCTTTTTTATTGAGTTTGTATATTGGAAAAAGGAAGAAATCTAGAGCTTGTGTCCTAAGGTGTTAGATATCCATTTTTATGTGTTTCGCTTCTTACAACTGTTGCCTACATAAATTTCAGTAATGCTAGTTAATGGATGTGTCTGTACTGAAAATGGCATTTTAACTTGTTCCTCAGTCAGCAGAAATAGATTTTTTAGATAAATAATTAGAGTGATGCTCAGAGTAATATTTTATTTTAGAAAATGCATTGGTTAAAGCTTTTTATGTTGAAAACTGTAACATCAACTTAGTCACCGAATTGAGAACATTTATGCTTTGTGATGCTGAAAGTGAAGAGGTTTTAATTTATTTCTCTTTGTCAGCAAAAATAAATTTTGAATATAATCAATTAAACTGATGTTTTGGAGTTTATATTTTATTTTAGACAAAATGCATTCACGAAGACTTATTTGTCGTAAAAATAAACTGTAAACTTAATCACTGAACTCAGAGTATTTATGCTTTGTGATGCTGAAAGTGTTAACTTATTTCCCTTAGCCAACAGAAACAAATTTTAGAGATAAATAATTAAATCGGAGAGTGCATATTCTATTTTAGAAAACGCATTGAAAACGACATATTTACGGTAAAGAGTGCCTGTAAACTTAGTCACTCAATTGAAAAAAATGTATGCTTTATATTGCTCAACTTATTTCTTTTGGTTAGAAGATACAAATTTTAAGATAAATAATTAAACTGATATTTCGAGTGATATTTTATTTAAAAAATGTATTGGCGACGACTTATTTGTGGTAAAAAGAATTTGTAGTCTTACGCTTTGGAATAAAAGCAGAGTTGAATTGTCCTTTTTTTACTTATCATAAAGTTTTTATCATTTATGTCTTTGTATGTTATATATGTATTCTATTTTCTCTCAGCTTACATTTATCACTGCTATTCAGTGCACTTATAAATATGCTTTTATTATAAAAACTAAAACTATAGAAGGAAAGCAGAAATAATTATATAAAAGTAGAGTAAAATTCTTGAGTGAAAAATTACAAGAGAAATAAAAATTGACAAATGCAATTGATTTATCTTTTGTACATAAATTTATTCAGGAAAACGTAAGGAACAAAATAAGAAACAATTATGTACGATATAATTATCTGTCCACTTCCCTTATTGAAACTTTGAGAGATCTATAGAATAAAATAATATAAAATATTAATTATACGCAGAATTGTCATTTAAAAAGATATCTCACATTCGCTTGAACAATGACTCAACTCAAAATATATTCGAACCATAGAAGCGGACCATAGAAAAAAGTAATTTATTTAGATTTAGTTGACACAATATACATTTATGTAAATATCTTATTTTATTATAAAAATATATGTTATAAGCACATTTATTTAGGATAAATATGATTAGGGCTGTTGCTTATACTATGAATAATTCAGTTTCTACAATTAATTTTAAATTAAATATGGGAAGGATTAAGAACATTTAACTGGCTAAGTGTTGAAAATGAATATAAATATTTCGGTAGAGTTTAATCAGGAGATTGTTTTCTTTCATAGATTATAGCAAATGAACAGCATTTACAAGTTCTGGGAAAGTTTTGAAAAGTTCCTTTAAGTTTTAAAGATAGATATATTACACACAGACATAAGTGTAAGTGATAAATGTTTTAATCATGGTTGTCATTTTGGTCACGGGGAAATGTTTGAGTCATGTTGAACTCTAAAAATACGCTGTCAATTATAAAATGTCATGTTTTTGCGATCCAGAATACCAATCTTTCATAGAACAAAACGCATTTTGAAAAACTTCATTACGTGCATAAATTTGTCAGAAAAGACATTTGAAAAGAAATAAATTCCAAACCAAGTCTCGAAAAATACAAGTATTTAGCTTTGGAATCTCCTGACATACGAAATTTATAAAACACTTGTTATATATAAATTATTAAAAAGATTAACGACTAAACGCTGTGTTTAAAATGAAAAGTTTAAGGCAATAGTTTTAAAAAGGACGGTTTATTGAGTTAACATATATTTTTTGAAAAACGTTTCGCTCGCCTACGAAAACAGTTAATTCATTTTCTTACGAGAAAAGTTTTAAAACATTTCTCTTTACAGATGAAGTTGATGTCATTAATGGTTAAAGATTTAAATCCCACATGCATTGGTGCAACTTCTCATGGTATTCAATGCTGAAAATTATTCTTCAAAATGAAAATGTCCATTTGAATAAGGTGATGAAAACGCAGAAAGGCTGAATAAGGTTATTAAGAATGGTTTTTATTTTCATGAAAAATATATTCAAATCGTTTTGTATCCAGGGAATAACTAATAAGAAAGGACATCACAAGAAAGAAATTCTTGCAACTCAAAACTAGAATTGAATGTAAAATTTTTTGTCTCCTTTCTTCAATGGTTAGTATTATTAAAATAATTTACTCTTGCTTTGGCTTAAATATTTAGTTTGCTTAAAATATTCAAATAATTCTGATGAATTTATAATTTACAAACTTGTGTCGACGAATCCTATTATTATGGAACATTTCATTCAACTAAATGAAAATGATATTTTCCTTACAAAAGTGGTTAATCTTGAATAATGTTTCTTCACACAGTTATTCTGTTTCGAATCAGTCTCTTAACCCTCCTGGTGGTTGTCTCGACGAGGTATCTCGTCATTAGCAAAACTGACCAGATCTCGGTGGACGAGATATCTCGTCATTAGAAAAACACTGACCAGATCTTGATCACGTCATCATAAAAAATCGGCAGGCTTGATGACGAGATATCTCGTCATTCGCAAAATTGATCAGATCTTGATGGACGAGATATCAAGTCGAAACCACTTGGAGGGTTAAATGAATAATAACGATAAATAATCTAAGTACTTGGCGGTATTTTTTAGGTATGAATACCATGTATATAAAGGAATTTAGCAAGACGTGAAAGACAGCACAAAATTCACTACTAAAAGATAATTCATGGTAGAAATAAAATACAGTAATATGTATAGCAGTGTAACCTAAGTTTATTTCTGTAGTGGTGGCTAAGTTCATCACAATAGTCCTCCTCCAGAATTTACAGGAGCTGAATTCCATACCACTAGTTGATAGATTGCAAATTGCGAGATCGTGAGAACTGTATTAATATCAAGGGCTTACTTCCGTAAGAGGGGTCATGCAATGGATGATTGCGACCGTAGAGTGTCCTTTGCTGACTTTAGAAGCCGCGTGTGAGATGAGAAAGCTGAACGGCAACGAAGAGTGAAGTGATAGGAGTAAACATGGCTCCAGGCAGTTAGAAGTGACTGGAATCGCATTGGCTATTCAATTGTTCATCATGAACCGCCTATCAAAGTGCGTGTCGACTGTTGTAAGCGCCATCTGGTAATTGTCAGAAAAGCAATCAGGCTAGTTTTTTAAGTGCGCGTGTTCATTATCTCGACCATCAGTCACCAATTTAGCAAGATGTGTGTAAAACAGTGTAACGTTTTCTTCCCAAAAGTACTTCATGGTGGTGGTGGATTACACTGCTCTATATACTGCTGTTTTATAAGTTAATTTTTATATTGGTGACTAAGTTTACCACCTTATCAATAATGTTTTTAGGCAAATCAGTATAGTGTTAGTTGCTGCAAGCTACTAAATTTAAAAATGGTAGTAAGTCGTTTGTTGAAGAAAGAAATAGTATTGTGTGATTTTGTTCGCTAAGTTAAAGAAACATGCAAAGTTTATTGACTAAATTTGCTTCGTTTAAAGAACTAAACAATTAAAACATGAAACGCACTATATTATTGCATGAACACCGTATTATTTATCCAAAGCAACAAAGAATATATTATTTATACAAAACGAACCAAAACTGCAGAACACTAAACTATTAAAACATGAAACACTCTGTTACTGCATTAACACCATATTATTTACCTAAAACAATTAACTTAAAATTTTAACCAGACAAAGGAGGGCACACATAAGCCTCATTTTTTGCTTCAGATATTTTAAAAAGAAAAAAATTAACTCTGAATATACTATTGACCTATTTTCTCCTTCATTCATCGCATTGCAAGGTGTATTTTTTCTTGCCTTTTAAAGATCTGGTAATGCTCCCATTCGATCAATACGAAATTATGATATTGAAACAGTTTCATACGCTATATGCTACAGCAAATTGACCCTGTTGCAAACAATTTTTCCGATGAGAAAACAAAACTTTTTATGGCAGAGGACGATGTGCGAACACAAAAAAAAAATGTTTTCGATTTGTTTTCATATGTTTTTAGAGAACTTTTACTTTTTTGTTTGGAAGGGTTACCATTTTTATTGGAATTATCGAAAAAGGAATTACGCTTTATTCTACTGCGTGAACATCAGAAGAGCATGGTATTCATAGATCCCACTCAAAATGTCTAAAAGCGAAATCCTAATCATGTTTCGGGACTCAGTTTTTCCAAATGTTGTTGCGTATAGTGACATATACAAAGTTCTTATTTTTGTGTGCCAACGTATATATACAATCAAGATGTAAAAAAATGCAATTCTACTACTTTATTCTACTGTGTGATATCAGAAGAGCTGGTATTTATTTATCCCCATAAAAATGTCTTTTAGCTAATTGCGTTTCGGAACTCAATTGTCTTCAAAGTTGTGACCTTAGAGGACATAGACATAGCCTTCTTACATTTGTACCATCGCATATACATACTAAGAAGATGAGAATGAAATTACTCTACTTTATTCTACTGTGTGGACATTAGAAGAGAGTGGTATTTATGGACACCACTCAACTGAATGCAATCGAATTCTTAATCGCGTTTTGAAACTTAATTCTTCTGAATATTGTAGTCTATGGTAACATAGATGCCTTTACGTCTGTACTATCCCATGTACATATTAAGAAGTTGAGAATAAAATAAAATTTTTCGGAATTATTTTAAAGAATAGTTTAGAATATTTTTGTAAACATCTTTCTGAGCAATGGTTTATATATATCGTTCAATTCGCCATAACGCAACGCTTGTGTGGCAACTTTTCTGATTAAAGTAATAGACAGAATAGACAAAATAAAAGGACTCTTGAATTTATACATGGTGTTTCAAAACTTCATTTACAGACAAAAGAAGATATAGAAAAAAAAATCAAACCGTATTCCTACGAAGATATATATACACAGGTGCCATCCGGAACTGTTGCAAGGTGCTGTTTAGCAGTGCTGGGCAGTCGGTCAGCTTGGACCATCATCATATCAGATGCATCCAGGACGTAGTTTTACGCGTTAAGTCGTGCATAAAAGTTATCAGGGCAAGTTTAAACACTGTGTGTGTGTGAAAATGTAAGCTTACAACTACAGTCAAACTGCAAAAAAGGGTTAGTATAAATATCATTCACATACTTGATGCCTTCCATTTGTGCACCGTAACCCTCCAAGGGGTATCAGCGAGATACCTCGTCCATCAAGATCTGGTCAAGTTTGTCAACGACGAGATACCTCGTCCATTAAGATCTGGTCAGTTTTGTTAATGACGAGATACATCGTCGAGGCAAAACTGCCCTATTACTCCAAGGGGAATGGAGATCTAAATAAGAAAAGGTCTTGTATCATCGACTGGCCTCTACAAGCAGTTTTCAGAAGATAAACCATAAGGAGTATTAATCTTAGCATACATTTACCTTACGACTTCTAAGAAACACTTACCTCATCTTCATAGAGATGTATGTCAGCAAACGTCAAACGAATGTGCTAGAGGTTACATTAAGGTGAAGAAATGAAAGACAGAAGGTATGAGAACAACATTTTATTAGACCTAGTTTTACAGTTTGACAGAAACTGTACCCATATAATTCCATATTAGGTGCTCAAAGTTGCGACAACCAACAGTAATGGACTCCTGACATCGTCAACGCAAGGTTTGCCATACAAACTGGTGAACTGGCGATCTATCAAACAACACCCTCTAGAAAATACAGACGGACATATATTCCTATATAAATGTGGTTTAGTTTTTGTATCCCCTTTCTTCCCTTGAAACTTGTTCAGATAGTTTTGAAATACCCTGTATATCACTTATACCTGCTGTTCCCCGTTTGGTGTGAGAAGAGTTGGGTAAACGACGTAATAAAGCACACTCACCTTTTAACCCCTAACAACAATAAAACAGTTCTCAACATCTCATGCCGTCGAAAACAAATGTAACGAAAACCACACAATGCAAGGAATTTTCATATAAACAATCTATGTGATTATGTTGCTTAAATAATGCTACAACACTACTTTGTGCGAAATCTATGAGTTCAAATGTTCAGTTAATACAAAATATTATATTTGTTTTTTACAAATAACACAGGTCTGCAATGAGAAAGTTTATGTTTCATTATATGATTTTAATGTAATTTAATTGCAGAATTGAAAAAAATTAGCTATAATTTAGAAAACAATTATTACAGTTGAGTTTAAAGCAAGTTCTTGCTTTTTTGAGGTCGAACCTTAAATTGCGCATCACTTATGCAACTGTGTTTTAAATGTACAACAAACCTACCTACTGCTATTTATTCATGCAAAACATTTATAGCCACTTACCTGTAACTTTTAGCGATTCGAGCTCTATGACGTAAAAGTCAATTAACAGTGTTCTCCGTACACTTAGAAATAGACAAGATGTTGAGATGAGTCTGTTAAAAGAAAATTAAAATTGTTACTCACCTTTGGGAAGCCACATCGCATCATTACATTTCTTTAAAAGTACAATAAAAATGTGTCATGGCAATCCTACAAATTTCGTGATATACTTCGTGAAATATTAATACTTCTTAATAAAGAAAAAAACATTTTTTTGTAATATAACTATCTTAATATATAATTATCTAGCCATATAACATCTATAATATAATTATCTAGCCATATAACATCTATAATATAATTATCTAGTCAAAATAATATAAAAATTATGCATCTGTCAAATTAAAATTGTATCTTATCCCTTTAAGTAATTTTCACAAGATATCTCGTCTATCAAGATCTAAACAATTTTGCCAATGACGAGATATCTCGTCATAAAATGCTGTCAATTTTTTTATGATGAGATCATGATCTGATCAGTTTTTTCTAATGACGAGATATCTCGTCCATCAAGATCTGGTTAATTTTGCTAATGCAAGATGCCTCATCGAGACAACCACGGTTAAATTCTATGTGCAGTTATTTGTGAAATTACATGTTAGATTCGTATATTGAAGCATCATTTCTAATCAGAATTGAAACATCTGTTATCAACGTAGTTTTCAGTATAATGATATCATAAAATCATTATATTGAAAGTAGAAGCATTAAAAATAACAAATATATCATTACAACGTAATATCATTTTTGTATTTTTCATACCGTTTTTATTTTTCGTATCAATCATGTCCTTTTTTTCAAATTTAACATTTTCAAATCAAGCTTTCAGGAAAATTTTACTAAAGCATTTCTGTGATAAGAAATACGTAACGATGCACGGAGGGAGTATTTATTAGTATTATATATAATATTGCTATCTAACATACTCAAAATACAAATTAAATTTTAAATAATGTTTCAAAAATAAAATAAAAGGAATTGCACAATTTTGTGATTAGTTTGAGTAATGCGGGTAATATGGATTGAATTGCAAATAAATGTTTTCAACGAAACAAGTACCGTGAATGAAACATTTATTATATTTCGCAGAAAAATACAAGGACATTTTTATCCTAAAACTTTAAATGTACTAATAAAGTTTGTTTGATAACTATTTGTGTTGCAATTTGATTAGGCTGATGCTAGAGGTTTAGAGGTAATAAATTTTACAATCGACAACAGTCTATAACTGCAACAAATCAACAACATTCACAATGTCGCGTGCATAATATGAAGTTAAGGTCTAATACAATTGAGTAACTATTAAGGAAATCATTCAATTAGTATATATTCAATGAAAATTAAAGGTAACACAAACATCTTACTGGTGAGAAAAGTTTAGAAATCAAATCATATTAAGTACAATATTTTATGATTCATTAAAAGTTTAGAAAATACAGTAAACGGATTGATTTATTGTAATGCAAGTTGAAAAGTTTTCAATACACGGTATCCATACGACATGAAATTTAGCTAACTTGTAGTTGACCAAGTAACAATAATACACTTCGAGTTCCGACCACACAAATTAATTTAACACTTGTATCATGTTATTAATCAATTAGGTTTTAGAAACTCCAAATTTGATTTTTATTGTCCAACAAAACGTTTAATAATTCCAAATAGGCTTTGGCTATAGTTCATAAAACATAAGATATCAACTCAGCCTACTTATATTTTTATGTCGAATGCGGAAGTATATCAACATAACACTCAGACGGCCATCGAGATGCAACACCATGAATGAAACATTCAATGGCCTTGAAATTTTCACTATGCTTGAATCATGGAAGGATATGCAAATGATTATAGCACTTCTCTTAGTTGGGGGCGCAGTCCCTCCACCCCGACTAAGTGCCATTATGGATTATTGGGACTGGCCCCAGAAATATGGCAGTAGATGGTCTCGACGAGCGGAACGCGAAACCCATGACGACCTTAGATCAAAAGATCTTTTTAGCTGCGCTGACGTCGACCTGCGGTCGACGTACTCAATATCATTGCTTCATAGGTGCTGGAAGAACGGCAGGAGCTCCCTCCCCAAGCCGTCTCCAGTATTTGATACGGTGCCTCGTGCGAACAGAACGACCCAGGTAAAAGGGTGGACTGTTGCAAATATGCACCTAACAATTAACGTTAACCAAACATGCAAATATGCGTGCTGGCTATAAAAGATAAAGTTTAATGAGACTACTGGTTTGGCGTCTCGTTGAATGAATTGCCACAAAGAACCAGTCTCCTGGGCGCTGCCTTTACTGGAATGACTTTTATAAACCGACCTGCATTCGCATTACGTGGAAAGGGAAAACCAGCAAAACCTTCCATGGTCGGGTGAGCAAGGACCAGGGTATGCTCCGGTGCAACGTTCACCGAACGCGCCAAAACGAAGTTTGGAAGACCACTGACGACAGCTCCCACCTTAATTGGCCGTGTCCTATCTCACGGCCCGATGCCATACTAACTACACCTGTACTGAGTCGTGTCCGGTGCAGGAGGTGGCAAGTCTCACTAATGCTACCGGAAGGGGTGCCCAGCCCACTCTTGACTGTTCCAGGGCCGCCCATATGGTTGAGATACGCCTGGCTGACCAGGCCAAGCACAGAGCCCCTTACAAGTCGATTGGGGGAGATGCCATCAACAATCCCCACATCACCGACGCAGCGATGGTCCCATGATTATAGCACTGCAGCGTATATGAAAAATCATGAGAGAGAGCTTGTATAGCTCCCTCTAGATAGTATAAAAAGGCAGAACAGAGAGCCGGTTTTAAGCATTGAAATCGAATTGTCTAGCTGTTCCTGCTAGACATGCATACATAAGCATAGGATGCTTATGTATGCATCATCGAAAAATATAAGTCATACGAGTAAGTTTTTGAGTTTGAAATAGGACGAATTCTGGCTTATCGAGACTGAGTATTATTCTTCCGAGAAATCGGTGCTCGTGTTGGGCGAAATCAAGTCGAAATTATGCGAATATGGAATCGATGGGTACTGGAAAGACGAACTGACCGACGTGAACGATTACATCAGACTCCTCACACCACCAAACGAGAGGACAGACATCTTGTGGACATGGCTATTACGTACTGCAACATAGTTCAACCCTAGTTCAAGAATAGGGTGCGTTGTGTTTCACAACAACCTGTGTCATCACGTTCAATTCGACGTTGACTGCAGCAGCGGGGAGCTTTTTTCAAGACGACCATTGTTGCGACTATCTTTGATTCTACATCATGAGCGTCTGCGACTGCAGTGGTGAGTACCGCACATGGTCAAACGAATGGCATGCCATCGTCTTTTCAGAAGAATTTAGATTCTGCCTACGGTTCTGCCAGCGGTGCACTGTCGCAGAAAAAATCCACCCCCTTTATTTCAAGCACTATTCATAGTAAAGCAAATTCAAAGATATCATCAAATAGAGAATAACGTCCTCTACAATTTCAGACACAAAATATTGCATTAGGAGACGTCTTCATATCAAATTTTGCACAAACAACAAAATTTCCAATGAAACGCCATGTTTTGATGTCCTAATCAGATTTTGCTTCGTTAAATTATTCTAAATATGAAATTTCATGACTTTACTATCTTTATATCCAGATATATTCAATGATGAAGTTATTGTCAATTTTAGGGATCATCTCCACATTGAAAATCGCTATTCGTAGATCGAGATTAATTGTAGTTATTCAGGAACTATTCATTAGATGCTTGACTGAAAGAAGTCTACAAAGAACCGTAAAAGAAATGTTCATTCTTGATGCATAAGCGTTTGCAAATACAAAATGTATGCAACCAAAACGCCAACCTACAATTATTTAATACAATCGGACTGATATTCCGATCATCCAAAAAGGGAATAGTGAGTCATTCAATTGATCATTGATTTGAGTTTATCTGTACGACTCATAACTGGTAAAGGGTAATGTATTTTAGATTACATAAGTGAAATTTCCAACCATTTTTCAAAAATTTAAACATTTCTCAGGTCTGTCAGACGATTTGTAAACTTTTGGTTGTCCCCTGAAATCGCAATAATGAGGAAAATTTAATGTAGCGCAAAAACTAACCTTTAGAATGAGCTGAAATTTTACATGATCATATAAATCCTTCTGAATAGATTCCCATCAAAATATAAAAAGTTCCAATTAATAATTTTTCAAACATTAATTTAATAATTGTTATTGCATACTAAAAACTATTTTTAAAATAAAATATTAGGTGGATTTTTCTTGGATTCTTTAACAGTAGCATGGCACAAAATATAAGCGCTATAGAAATATTATTTAGGAAGATATCCATAAAAGTCTGAGAAACTTATTTAACATTAGGAGATCCAATCTTTCTGTAGTCATAACTTTGAAGCGCTAAGTCCCAATGACATGGAATTTGGTATCTGAAGTTAAATTATGATATAGATTCGAAATTGAGTGTCAAAATAGGGAGTTTATATTGGAAATTATGAAGTTGGGCTCAATTTAATATGAAGACGACCCTTTATGCAAATTTTATACATTTGTATTTATAGAAGATGTTAGTTCCTGTCAAACGCTATATTTGAATTGCTCTACTGTTAAAATTGCTCGAATGAAGAGGGGTAGTTCGGTTTTTTTCCGCGACTGTACTTATTACCGAAAATATTTCGTAACCTCTTCCCAATTTCAAAGATCTGTTTTTACGACTACTTTATTTAAAGAAATGGAGCAACTATAACAATGGCATTTAATCGCTTTGTCTTTAGACGTTTCCCGTTAGAAGCTTAAAGGAAAGTAAAGTGCAGAAGAGGAAGATCCTGTTAAGGTATAGAATATAAGGGAAGTTAATAAAATAGGGTATATGACTAATCCCTAAGTGAAACACGCATGGAATATAAACGGTCTACTTAACTTAAACCGAAGACATTAAATAACTAAGGCAAAACTCACTAATCTAATGGATCTCTTGTATTACGGGCCAGAATTACAAAACAAAACTACCGATCAGTTGTCGTGGTCTCATAAAAAATACCACAATTCGTGGTGCTCCAAGCTGCCCAAAAATTTATAAAATGAATGGTACGATTTTAAGAGCCTAATATTTGTTGCATTTGTCTTTCTGACTTATAGTTGTATTGCGGCACAATTTATTTATATTTATCTTTTCCATAAAACCTATTTTCATGTTTTTTATATTCAGAAGTACTTAAGGATTTTTAATCAAGATGTTTTCATGCCACAAGGAGACTGAAAAGGAGCTTGTTATTAACATATTTACATCTTGTACATTAAA
This sequence comes from Meta bourneti, assembly GCA_933210815.1. Classification (NCBI taxonomy): domain Eukaryota; kingdom Metazoa; phylum Arthropoda; class Arachnida; order Araneae; family Tetragnathidae; genus Meta; species Meta bourneti. Next base: position 36,798,428 of record OW119933.1, read on the forward strand.
ATAATTCAGTATTTTACCATAACCACACAGTTCTGTATACTGCAAACCAATAAAAGTCGTATTGTATTTTAGTATCCTATCAAACTGAATTATTTTAAACTGTTACATTATTTGAATTAGTTCAAAATGTTAAATTTTTAGGAACCTTACATCACGCCATGCATTTATTTCTGTCAAATTGACTAGTAGCTATAAATCTTGTCATTCCAGTAGTGAATATTATTTCTACTCACGATGAGAGATGATATTGATGGCTAGAGTAAAAATAGATAATGAAAGAATTTACCCTTCAGAAAGGCTGTTTATTCAGATATCCAATGATGTGTTCAGTGAGATTTGGAGAGATCTGCAATTTGAAAGAAATACATTAAAAAAAAGCACTAATTTAATATTAACAATTTTTAGTAAATAAAAATAATATAATATAACTTTTGAATCATCAAATACTGATGAATCTGATCACGGAAAGTATTTCTTACATATAAAATTACTTGATTAAATATAACCAATGGTATTTGCAGGTTTCAGTTTTGATTGCATAGTTATGGGGACACAAAGTATTTTTGTGTGTCTGAGATAATTTTGTGTCAAAAATTTTGTTTCAAATATTCTAATTTAAGTAATGTTAAAGGATATAAAATACAATGAACCCTTGTATAACTTGTTCCCTATTACAAGCACCCAATCCAGGCATAGATATTCGTAGTCGTTTGGAATCCACATTAAGCCGTACAGCTTGATCTCGTTATTTCTCGTGTAGCAGAAATTGACATAGAGCGACAAGCCATCCATAGAGAAACTACCAACAAGCTTATATCGGAACACTACATTTCGAAATATTGGTTATGTATAACTCAGATCATACGGTACTCCACTGTATTTTCTGCATTTTACATCCATGTAATTATATTCATACATATACTCAAGGCCTAATTAGTCATCGTGTATCAAGAATTGATCATAGAGAGACAAACCATCACATGATCCACCCATCACATTCACGTTGGCGTGGTGTGGAAGCTTGGAGCATGGGGCTTAGATGTTGACCTCTTCATGTGATCGTGGTTCAAAATTACGAGATGTCCTTAGATCTTCATCTTAGAGATTAATCCCTGACCGTAGTCAATAGTCCGTTGTGCTGCTCCAGTGGGACGTTGATTCAACTACCTAAGCTTACCATCAATCACAAGCCAATCAAGCTGAGGTTTGCAATTTGTTTCTAGCGTAATCTTAACCCTCCAAGTGGTTTCGACAAGATATCTCGTCCATCAAGATCTGTCCAATTTTGCTAATGGATCATCAAGATACTACCGGTTTTTTGATGATGACGATCTCGTTCAGCAAAATCTGGTCAGTTTTACTAATGATGAGATTCCTCGTCAAGACAACCACCAGGAGGGTTAAAATTAAATGACGAAATGTGAGATGTCCAGATTTATAGTGAAACATCTAGGTCGTTCATTTGGCATGAAATTGCATTTGTAACTTTAGACCATTCCAAAATGATATCATAGCAACGCTAGTGGGGGTTTCGCGTACAGCAATAATAAGCCTCTTAAAACTCTTTCCATAGTTGGGACAATATCGGAATGAGATCTTGGAGTGGTTAACTCACGAACAAACGCATTGGCAACAGAAAAAAACAGCAGATCGGGAGCAGCCTGAATGATTAGTTAACAGAGCTCCTGGAAAAGAACAAAATGGACAGCCATTTGGAAATGACTCTATTTTGTGCTCGAATCAACCTGAGGTGTGCAATTTTTCTTACGTTTTCTTAAACCACCAGATGGTTTCGTCGAGGTATCTCGTCCATCAAGATCTGATTAATTTTGCTAATGACGAGATATCTCGTCAGACATTGACAGCTTTTCGATAATGATGAGATCAATATCTGGTTAGTTCTCTGATGACGAGATACCTCGTCCATCAAGATCTGGTCAGTTTCGCTAATGATGAGATAACTCATCGAAATCACCACCAGGAGGCTTAGAATTAATTTTGTTACAAAATACGAGATATCAAATTTAGTGAGATGTCTGGACGTTCATTTGGCATAAAAACTGTATTCGTAACTTCGGGACCTTCCACATTGAAATCCAACAATGCTAGTGAGTTTCACTTACAGCAATGTCAAGAATATTCAAACACTTTCCATCATTGAGATAATATCGGAAAGGGATCTTTGGAGAAGTTAACAAACACACTGGCCATAGAAAGAGTAGATCGGCAGCAGCCTGAATGATTAGTTGACAAGAGCTGCTGGAGAAAAAATCTGAAGTGTGCAATTTTTTTTCTTGTGTAATATTAAAACTAATATAGCGACCAAAAATGAGATAACAAGATTTATAGTAAACCGTCTATACGTTCATTTGGCCTATAAATTGTATTCGTAACTTTGGGCCCTTTCAAATTGAAATCCTAGCAACTCTAGTGTGTGCGTGTTAGTTGCACTTACAGCAATGACAAGCCTCTTCAAACTCTTTCCATCTTTGGGACAATATCGGAAAGGGATCTTGGAGAAGTTAACTCACAAAAAAACGTATTGGCAACAGAAAGAGCAGATCGGGAGCAGCCTGAATGATTAGTTAACAAGTGCTCCTGGAGAAACAAAATGGACAGCCATTTTGAAATAACTGTCCATTTTGTACCCGAAACAACCTGAGATGTGCAAACTTTTTTCTTGCGTAATCTTAAAATTAATATAGTGGCGAAATATGGGATATCAATATTTATAGTGACACGTCTAGACGTTCATTTGACCTATAAATTGTATTCGTAACTTTGGGACCTTTCAAATTGAAATCCTAACAACGCTAGTGTGTGTGTGAGTTTCACTTACAGCAATGACAAGCCTCTTCAAACTCTTTCCATCTTTGGGACAATATCGTAAAGGGATCTTGGAGAAGTTAACTCACGAACAAACGCATTGGCCACAGAAAGAGCAGATCGGGAGCAGCCTGAATGATTAGTTAACAGAGCTCCTGGGGAACAGCACTGCGAAGGGAAGTGTCTGGTGCAGCTGCTGAACAATTTATTAACGGAAAAGCCCCATGGCCCGTAATCGGTAATCCCTTTGAGAGGCGAGAACTTTTTCCTGCACCTCTTTCAAGGTTTTTTCATTAAATATTAGGAAGATTAACATTTTGGAAGTGCTGTAATATTCTTTATGCACCGTCGTCCATTTTGCCGAAAACTACATCGTTTTTTTTGCTTCCTTGTGGGTAGTCTAATTCCGAGCGTAGTTGGGGGTTTTGTTTCTTATTAAATCTGAATTTTGAGACAAAGGGGCACGTTGGGTTCGCATGATGGAGTTTTTTGTCCCGGTGATTAATTCTTTTCGATTTCGATTGCGCGTAAGATAAAGCATAATCCAACTTGATGGATTGCGCAACTGGACAGAAAACCACTTTATGTCGATAGTGGTTAAAGGAGACGGACCAGGGAGCTCGGAATGATTTATCATCCGCTATTGCAAGATTGGGAGACACTTTTGCTTCAAGGGAAAAATCGGTTTTCCTTTTTAGTGTTTGTACCGAGATTTAACGTGTTCTATTAATTGTAGAAATTAAGAGTATATAGTAAAGCTTAAAACCTTATAAAAATAGCAGTTAATTACATAAAATGTTCAAAATACAAATTCAAGAAACATATTCAATGTTCATTTCCAACTAGTTAACTATGTTAGCATATATTGTTGGCTTAGGTAGGTAGGTATTTAATTAATGTTGCACTGGAAAACACAACGGGCTATTGGAGACGATCCGGGATCAAACCCGAAGGGAAAGATTCCAGGACAACACCACGTAATTTTGAACCACGGTCAGATGACGAGTTCACACCTGAGATGGCACCTTACTCTCCAAACTTCCACACCACACCAACGTGAGGACTTTTGAGGCCATGATAGATTTAATGTGCACCATATGAAGATATGGTGCACATTAAACGAAGATCTTTGGTTGATATGAAGATCTTTGGTTGGATTCGCACTCGCAACCCTCCGCGTACTATACGTTACTTTTCCAACCGGGCTACTGTGGCTCTATTGTTAGCTTGGAACAGAAGCTTACTAGAAAATAAGGTTTATTAACCCTCCTGGTGAATGGTTGTCTTGCCAAAGCATCTCTTTATCAGTAAAACTGACCCGATCTTGATGGACAAAATATCTCGTCATTAGAAGAAAAACCAGGTCTTGATTTCGTAATCATAAAAAATCGATAAGATCTTGATGTCGAGGTATCTAGACATAAACAAAATTGGTCAGATCTTGATGGATGAGATATCTCTTCATTAAAAGAAAACTGACCAGATCTTGATCTTGTAATCAAAAATCAGCAAAATCTTGATGACGATGTATCTCGTAATTAACAAAACTGGCCAAACTTGATGATGAGATATCTTGTCATTAGCGAAATTGGTCATATCTTAATGACGAGATATCCCGTCATTAGCGGAATTGCTCAGAACTTGATGACGAGATATCTCGTCGAAACCACTTGCAGGGTTAAGCAAACCCCTTAGAAAAATCATTATAGAACAGAATAATCTGATACCAAACAGAATCATAACTCTTACAGAGTTGATCTTTTAAAACTTATTTATCTGACTACTGTCCTACATTCCATTGTATCATATTCTGTCCAATTCGCCTTAAGTTTACTGTGAAGAATATCAATAAAGTTGTTTTTTTCTGGAAATTTCTCTCAGCCGTTGTATCTACTGAATTTTCAACATATGAAACCCCACACACCCTAAAGGATACAATATTGTACGTACGACTGGCTACACCACTCCTGGCTTTCCCGACTTTTGATCTCTCTTATGACAGATATATTATGTGGTTCACATCGGAAAAATATTTGAAGTGAAAAATGGAAAACATCAACCTTCTCAGCTGCGTTTGACAACTGCTTTTTAATAATTTATAACTGAATAGTACAAGTACCACCTTTCAACAAAAACTACGCTTAATATCAAATGATGAAAACATTCGTAAAGAATGTTCCTTTTGAGAATTGTAAGCCTGAAGGATGACTGTTGTTAAATATTGTTTTGACAGAATATGTCTAGATTCTAGTTTAATATCGGCGTACTTATACAAAAGTTTCATCGGAATTATAAATTTAGACTTGTGTAGGGCTTTTTCATGGGTTTCAATACAGTGTGCTCCCGGACCGTTAAATTCAGCGATAAGTTATCAATTTCTGTTTTGCAGAATGTCTCTCAAAAATGTTTGAATTGCCTACAATTTATTACAATAATATATCAAGTTCAACATCAGTGTACTTATACAACGGTTTTATCAGGAATTATAAATTTACACTTGTGGAAGGTGTTTTTATATAGATTTGGATGCATTGTGTTCCAGGACCGTTAAATTCAGCAATTGACTTGCTCTATTAACTTCCGTTTCTGTAGAATCTCTCAATAGTTTGAATTGCCTACGATATTTTACAATGATATATCAAGTTTAACATCAGTGTACTTATGCAAAGGTTTATCAGGAATTATAAATTTCCACTTGTAGAGGGTGTTTTTATATAGGTTTCAGTATATTGTGTGTTCACACACACAAGGACCATTAAATTCAGAGATTAACCGATTAACTTCCGTTTCTGTTAATGTCCCTCAAAAGAGTTTGACTAACAATATTATTTTTAAAATAATCTATCAAGTTTAGCATCAGCATTACTTATACAAAGGGTTTATCAGGAATTATAAATATACACGTATGTAGGGTATTTTTATAGGTTTCAATACATTGTGTTCCAAAATCGTTAAGTTCAGCGATTGAGTTCGCCCTAACTTCCGTTTCCGTAGAATGTCATCAAAAGAGCTTGACTTACTACAATATACTTTTTAAATAATCTATGAAATTTAACAAATCAGCATTACTTGCATCCCCAAAAGTTTCACAAAGAATTATTTATAAATTTACACTTATGTAGGGTGTTTGTAGGCTTCTGATTCTGTAGAATGTCCCTCAAGAGAGTTTGACTTACAACATTATTTTTTAAATAATATATCAAGCTTGACATCAGCATTACTTTTAAAAAAAGATTCATATAAGGAATTATAAATTTACATTGCTTAGGGCGTTTTTATGGGTTTCAGTTCATTGTGGTCCAGGAAGGTTAAATTCAGTGAGTTCGTATCAATTTCAGTTTTGGTATAATGTCTCTTAAAAGAGTTTGAATTGCTGCAATACTTTTAATAATTATACATCAAGATTAACATCAGAGTACTTGTACAAAAGTTTCATTAAGTTAATTGGAGTTCAAGGACCGTACTTGCAATTAACAAGACATCACCTTTTGTCTTTGCAAAATGTCTTCTCAAAGCAGCTTGTATTAATCTGAATGAATATTAATGATTATATTAATGAACTGAAGCACACCGAAGAGTATCCGTAAAACAATATTACTTACTTAAAGAAATGTGTGTTTATGTTATCCATTTACCTGTCGTGAAAATTAAAATATATCACTACATGTCTGTCTAGAAAATATGTATTGCAAGCTCTAATGATTGTAGAGTGAACTAATAAAAAGTTACTTAGAGAATAATACTTTAATTCACGGTATTAATGTGATAATGAACATCTATTTAGATTGTAATGTGATAGCGTGGAGGTTTCCTGCATTCAAAGTAATAGGCAATTATGAAGAGAATTCCTCACATCAGCTACAATCTAATTGCAGTTTGGAGAAATATTTTAAATTAGATATTAGAAGGTATATTAATATGTGAAAACTACACCATGTTTTTTAAAATACATTAATACATAATTTCTCTTACAGAAACTGAGAAAATCAAATAATGTTAATTTGTCTCTATGAATAGATATATTGTTCAGTCCAATCTAATCCCAGTATCGAATAATTCTACTTTGCTATGGTTGCATAGGTAAAAGAATGTGTGTGTGCATAGAAATATCACAAACACTTCATTCTTATTTTAATGTTGCATAAAATATGAATTACTAATTACTCTTATTTTAGTTCGTATAGTTTATGAATAGTTCGGGAAATTGATGAATAGTTCAAGATATAATTGAATTCAAATTTTATGATTAGTATGCTTCTGCATTACTATTCAATTTCTGATCATAAATACAACAGTGGCAAATATGCATACTAGCAAATCCTTTGACACGAGTTTATTTACGGAGCATGCCAATGGGGGGGAGGTGGTACTACTTGAAGTTCATTAATTGCCCCTGGGGTACTACTTTAAATTCATTAAGTGCCAATGTGGTACTACTTTTAATACGTTAAGTGCCGATGCGGTACTACTTTAAGTACATTACAGAAAATTTATGATACAGATTAGATTTTTAAAAATTTTAGTAAGTTACTACAGATTCATTATCTTTAATTTTAACAAAATTGCTTCATCATTTTCGTTTTTCAGTAAAACAGACTTTCTTTGTTTAATTATGAAACTGTTTCCCATATTTTTCATATTCCACTACAGCATAATTTTAATTTGATACAAGGATATTCTTCGCATTTATTTACACGAACACTTATAATCTATGTATATAAATTTTTTGTACAGCAAAAGTAAAGCATCGGATAATAAAATATTAAACATAAGATATGATCTCTAAGATCAATAATTCAATTCTTTTCTATGGAATTCAGTATCTCAGAAAAAATATTTAAAATTTATTCGGGTCAATATTAATAAATAAACTAGGCACAAATGTATCAAGATAAAACTCAAAAAATATTTGTGCTCATATTTCCTTCCTTATACAAAAAATTTGTGAACTGTAATATTTTAATTGACTATCGAAGTTCTTAAAGTTCCTGGAATGAGCAAAGTGTAAAATAAACAAGTACTTAACATTCAAAAATGTACGGAGGTTAAGTAAATAAGTATCTGTATAATATCACTACTGTGTTTTAATACCACATGCACCACGAATAGAAAATTATAAATTATATTATGAGACTGGGCAATTTACGATTCATTGAATTTAGTAGCAACTGCTTTTTATCTGGATAATTAACTCGTTTTTTAGATACCTGCTTCAGAGCAAAGAACTTATAGATTAAACTGCGGCAATATTCCAGTTTTAGATATAAAAAATACTTTTAGATAATACACTGATACATATTTTATTCAAAATACAAATTTTGAAATGAATATAAATATGAAATAATAAGTATGAAAATACAAATTTTATTCAAGGAACCGATGATCGGTTGGTGACACAGTAGTTTGTATAACCTTGTTTCAGAGAATTCATTATCTATTGTTAAGGATTACGGCGTACGTGAATGCAATCATGTCGGATCAAATGTTCAAATCAGACTGATGTATTTGCAATTGTATAGAGCACTGGTATTTATTAAAGTAGTCGCCTAATAAACGAACCCCCCTTTATTTCGAACACTATTCATAATAAAGCAAATTCAAAGATATCATCAAATAGGGAATAACGTCCTCTACAAATGCAAATGCAAAACAATTGCATTAGAGACCGTCTTTATATCAAATTTTGCACAAACAGCAAAATTTCAAATGGAAACGCCATGTTTTGATGCCTTAATCAGATTCTGCATCGTTAAATTAGTCTAAATATGAAATTTCATGATTACTATCTTTATATCCGGATATATTCAATGTTAAAGTTGAGATCAATTTCAGGGACAATCACCACATTGAAAATCAGTATAGTTACCGCAATTTAAAATTTGAACACTATTTCAAACATATTTGTCAGCGCGTGTAAACGTTCTGAGAATAATAATATTTATTATGCAAGTGAAAACGATTCATGAATTACATGTGCAAACGATCCGAGAATTATTATCCGACGTTTGTCAGACGTTTCTTAAATTTTGGTTGCCCCCTAAAACCTCAATAATGAGAAAAATTTAATGTAACTCAAAAAATAACGATTGGAATGAACTGAAATTTTGCATGGTCATTTAGAAGTCCTGAATAGATTCCTATCAAAAATATAGTAAGGTTCGATTCGTAATTTTTGCAAACATTAATTTAATAATTATTATTGCATACTAAAAACCATTTTTAAAATAAAAATATTAGGGGAATTTTGTTTGGGTTCTTTAGCAGTAACATGGTACAAAATATCAGCCCTATAGAAATATTATTTAGGAAGATATCTTTAAAAGTCTAGGAAACTGGTTTAACATTAGGAGCTCCAATCTTTCTGTACTCATAACTTCGAAACGGTAAGACCTAATGTCATAAAATTTGGTATCCGAAGTTAAATTGTGATATAGATTCGAAATAGTGTGTCGAAATAGGGGGATTCTATTGGAAATTATGAAATTGGTGTTCCATTTAATATGATGACGGCCCCTTATTTCAGTTTTATTCATTTGAATTTATTGAAGTCGTCAGTTCTTGTCAAACGATATCTGACTTTTCTCTACTGTTAAAATTCCTCGAATGAGGAGGGGTGGTTCGTTTTTTCTTTTCGTGACTGTACATATAGTTTTATATGCTTACCTGCAAAACTAAAGCACCATTATTTCTAAAGGTTACAACCTCAAAAGTAAGTGAACGAGCCTTTGGAGATTTGTATAAGCGAGTTTATTCAGTAGGAAGCTGGTGCATATGCAAATTTTGGAATCGTCTACAGAGGCTCTACATAGGAAGCTATCATCAACCTCGTTTTTTAAACAAATGCGATGCAAAGCCTACATCAATGTTCGAGGTAGTCATACAGTCTACGAAGAACCGCATCCTCCCTTTTTTAAGTTTTCAGTTTCGTTTGTCTCGTGGCTCCCAGTGCAGGGTTACCATTTCAGTTCAAAGACTTTCACTGTTCGTTCCTGTTCTTGTTCTCGTTTTGTTTTTACTCATCGGTTCGATAACTCTCGACGTACCTTGCGTATCATTTTCCCACATCCAGATTTTCCTGCCTGGATGCATTTCTCTCTTCTGTGTCAGTAGAACTTTCATTGTGTGTCTATTACCTGATATTGAATGTCTTGTGTTTGGCGTAACATGGCCAAATATATGGCTCTTGCGCCATAAAACCTCAATACCAACCATCCAACCTACATCCAGATCACTTCATTTCAAAGTAGCAACGGCAAGCCAGTGTAAAATGCAACATATGAATAACAAATGCACTGGTATGTTTGCAACAAAACTACGTTTGTATGGTTCTAATGCGTTGGCATTTGAACCACGGTTTTGAATGAGCCCATTCGTTAAATTAGTGAACAGGTTAAATGTAAACGATGCATTCCAACGGTTGGCATCCTTAGCATGGATTTGGGCTCTGAGTTAACATTCGGTGCCATACGCAAGGGCGGTGGTTGCAAATAATTAGCATATGATGACATATGGTTATCGTCATATGCGATTTTGAGTATGTCAACTCTTCCCCTGTCGAGTTTACTAACCTAGAAATTGACTTTTCCAAGATCAGCTGCCTTCTTAAGGCCACACTATATATGTAATAGACTGTTTTTATTAGGATCATATAAATTGAGTTGGTTAACCCCCTTATAGTGGTCTCGACGAGGTATCTGGTCATTAACAAAACTGACCAGATCTTGATGGACGAGGTATCTCCTTAGAAAAACTGCCTCGATCTTGATGGGCGAGACATTTCGTCATTTGAAATACTTTAAATCTTGATACCTCGTATTTCGTCACAGGATTAATTCTAATCTTGGAAGTGATTTCGACGAGATATCTCGTCATTCGAAGAAAACTGACCAGATCTTGATCTCGTCATCATAAAAAATCGACAATGTCTTGATGACGAGACATTTCGTCATCAGCAAAATTGGTCAATTCTTGATAGACGAGATATCTCGTCAAAGCCACTTGGAGGGTTAATATTGCGATTGGCAACTGATACATATTTGTGAAATAGTATTAATCGGATACATTACCCTAAAAGTGAGCGATATACTGTAGCTAAGAGATTCCGTATATTCAAGTTCCAACTTTGCTTTCTGTCAATATTTGAAAGATATTTATGAAATCGATACACACACTGAGTTTGAAAAAAGAACGTCGGAATTGTTCACGCTTAAACATACGCAATTTTGGACAAGCTTATGGCTCTTTTTTGTTCCAAGGTTTGATAAGCAAACTCACCAAGTCCATTTTTAACTTTTTTGTCCTGCATTACTTGTCGATTCTGTGGATAATTAAAAAATATCTGATAAAGACCGACCGAACTTTACACTATAATTTATAAAAGAGAGATAATGATACAAGAAGGCAATTTAAGCTCAGAAAAAAATCTTTGAGTCTCCAAACGATGTCTCTCTTGTTTTGAGACAGTTTGCTTGTTTTTCGAAAACACTCTTTTAAAAATCTTCGAACATAACAGATAAGCTCTCTCTCTTTCTAATTATTAAGTTCGATCTCTGAAGATAATTTTAATTAAGACTTGAAGGCGACAAAGTGACATAAACCATTAAAAAAACTTTACTAGCATCATTATTTACTTTATCTTTCGTCGATATTACGGATTTTCTTGATAATTTTACTTCGACTTAGCGACATCTATCAGAAAAGAGAACGTTGGAAAATCTGAGCTATGTGAACAATGATGACGCTTCAATGAGTAATCGACGGCAGAAAATTTGTAGCGAACAAGTGTCTCAAACATCAGCTATTAAGCTATCCCATTTCAAACATCAGCCATTAAGCTGACATTTGCCAAAAACAAAATGAAACAAGAATATATGAAAATCTGCTTTCGTGTAAATTTCAACAGTCGCTATTTGAAAAATAACGCTACAATTTGCTTCTTTTTAAATAGCATTTAAATTTTAGTACCCTCTATAGATAAAACGCATCAATAACCTCAGACACAATCTGCTTTTTGATTAATGATAGCATTGGTCAACTTGGTCAATCTCCCATTGAATGCCGCCTCAAATGTCCTATTGATCTGGAGCACACTTTGGGTTAAACCTGTCCGGAGGGCTTTATCTGGTCTGCAGGTCTATTAAACCTGTCCGGAGGGCCATATCTGGTCTGTTGGCCGGATTAACTTGCCAGATTAAATCCACCCGATGCCAGATTAAACCTGTCCGATGCCAGATTAAACCTGCCCGATGCCAGATTAAATCTGTCCGTAGGACCGTAGCTGGTTTGAGAGCAGTGTAAATCTGTCCAAAGGACCATATCTGGTTTGCGGGTTGGGTATACCTGTCTGGAGGGACGTATCTAGTCTGCGGGAAGGTTAAATATGTCCGGAGAGCCGTATCAGTTCTACTCGACTAGTAAACCGTTCCTGAGGGTCATATCGTGTCTACTGGCCGGATAAACTTGTGCGGAATGCCTTATCTACTCTTCGGGCTGGTTAAATCTGTCGAGAGGGCCGCATTTGATCTGAAGACCGGCTAAATCTGTCCTGAGGATCGTATTTGCTTTGCAGGCCGAATAAATCTGTACGAAGGGGCATATCTGGTAGGAGGACCGTATCCGGTTGCGGGCTGGTGAAATATATTCAGAGGGTCGTATCTGGTTTGCGGGCCTGAGGTAAACCGATTCGGTGCCATTCATTTATCTTAAGCTTGTGGACCATTATTTTACGCTCATGGTTCTTTGTAGACTCCACCTGCCGTAACCATGACAACAGCTATTTCCTAAATAGCTACTTAAGACTTTCGCTGGAGTCATTCTTTTTGAAACTATATGAATGTGTCACTGCTCCATTAGCGACCACAACCACCCAGACGTAGAGACAGGAGCTCTCGTGGGAGACAAGCGGTATAACCAATGATAACAATAAATTCAGGAGATATACAGTGTGGTCAGAATCGGACCACACAATAATCATAATACGCGATTACTTGTCAAAAACTAACCCGCCTTATGCACCATTTAACAGAAGCATGTCCAAGGGTATCCATCATGCGAGTTTATGTACTACCATCGACCTTCTAATGAAATAGACAGAGCATGTACTCAAAGCTTTATGCTATTTTTTCCTGTTACTCTGTTTGAAGATATGCAGCATGGCTGTGGGAAAAAGCAGGAATACTAATATGGGACAAATTATTGATTGGTTAAAGTGATTGTACAGCATGATTGAAAAAGCAGTAGTCTGCGCTTCGGTAATCAATCAGCCGAAGTCAATTCGCTTACGTGACTTACCTTTTTGAGATCTTAGGATAGCTACTCTGCCCACATGCTCTGTCTACTTCATTGGAAGGTCGATTTTTACTATGTGCGTTACTCAAAATTTCTTTTTCCTTCCCTTGTAGGTGGCTTCCTTAGGCAGGCTCCACTCTGCCAAAAGAAGTCGCCTACACTAATAAGTCTTAGAATGGAATGTCTTGACAAAACTGGGAATGTTCCTAGGGGAGGACAATGCCAACGTTGAGAGAGAATGATCAAACACTGAACCACTGAGAAAAGTGTTTCATTAACCCTCCTGGTAGTCCTTGTCTTGACGAGGTATCTCGTCATTTGAAAAAAATGACCAGATCTTGATGGACCAAATATCTCGTCATTAGAAGAAAACTGACCAGATCTTGATTTACGAAACATCTAGTCATTTGATGAAAACGGACCAGATCTCGATGGACGAAATATCTCGTCATTTGAAGGAAACGGACCAGATCGTGATGGACAAAATATTAAATCATTAGAAAAAACTGACCAGATCCTGATGAACGAAATATCTCATCATTATAAGAAAACTGACCAGATCTTGATGGACTAAATATCTCGTCATTTGAAGAAAACTGACCAGATCTTGATCATAAAGAATCAGCAAAATCTTAATGACGAGATATGTCATCATTAACGAAATTGGTCAGATCTTGATGGACGAGATATCTCGTCGAAACTACTTGCAGGGTTAAAAGAACGAGTATTTACAATACAACTTTTGGATTCAAGGGTTTCGGGAATACGATAATAACGCAAAAAGCTGCTTTGCCGTTTTCATCGATTTCACTCTCTTGGTTATGGAATGATAAAGGCATACGTCAAGTCAATCATGTGTGGCAAAACGCCCAAATGAGACTGATGTAAAAATAAAACTGTATACACAAAAGCATTATTACACACAAGTTAATGTTTTACATTTACGCTGATGTGTACTAATATTTACCAATAGACCACTACGAAGTCGTAGTACACAATCTATTTTGGGAATGAATTACTAATGATGCAAATTTCGGATTCAAGGAATTCGGGAAAACGATGACGACACAACAGGCTCTTGAGCCTTTCTGATCGATTTCACTCTTTTGGTATAGAATAACCAAGGAATAAGCCAAGTCAATCAAGTGTGGCCAAACGCTAAATGAGGCTGAAGTAAATAGATGCATACATAGCATTATTAAGGAGAAGTTAATTATAATTTAGGTGATGTGCTATTATTTCCCAATTGACTACTCGCCGCTCTAATATGTCACTACACAATATATTTTAGGAATGAATTATCAATGATAGAAATTTCAGATTCAAGGAATTTGGTGGTGACCCAACCGGTAATTTAACCTTGTTTCAGCAATTTCATTCCCTTAGTTATGGGATGTTTAAGGCCTAAGCCAAGTCAATCATGTGTGGTCAAACCCCGATATGAGACTGAAGTAAATACGCCTGCATACACAGCGTTGCGATTTATTGAAGTTAGTTTTACATGTTTTCTGTATGCCAATTCATTTATTTATTCGATGACATACCAATTCGGTGACATACCAATCGAATCCAACTATAGTACCACTGATGACCAGAAAACAGAAAGATGCACACAACTCATTTACAAGGCACCCAAATATATTCTTTTGAACAATGCCAATCAATTATGAAACAGATTAAAATCACCAGAATAGATATTATATAAATTATTTGAAGGATTATGCTTATTATAATTGTAAGACAAAAAGGAATCTTAAATAAAACGTGGATTCTTATTTACAATAGACCACTCTGCGCTGCAGCGTCACAGCTTTCAATATGTTTTGGAAATGAATTATTAACGATACAAATTTTATTCAAGGAACCCTATGATCGGTTGAGGACACAGTAGTCTTAGTACCCTTGTTTCAGAGAATTCATTATTTTTGTAAAGGATTATGGCGTAAGCCAATGCAATCAAGTCGGATTAAATGTCCAAATGGACTGATATATTTGCAGTTGTATAGAGCACTGCTATTCATTAAAGTATATATAGTTTTATATACTGACTTGCAAAACTTAAGGAGCACCATTATTTTGAAAGGTTAAAATTTTAAAATTAAACGAAACAACCTGTGGATATTTGCATAGTCGAGGATACTCAGTAAAAACTGGCGCATATTCAAATTTTGGAATCTCTTAGCTATAGTTTTCATAACGAAAGTATTCAAGTACAAATTGGAACACCGTCAATTTTAAACTCAGATTTAGGAAATAAATTTTTACTTGAAATGCAAAAAGTTTTAAATTGATTAGCTAAAAACACAGTGACGAGCAAAACGCAGTGAACACCAATTTTTTTAAAAGTTATAACGTCAATTTCCAATGAAACAATCTGTGGAGATTTGCATAACCGAGGATATTCTGTACAAATTGGTTCATACTCAAATTTCGGAATCGTGGCGCCATAGGCTGATTGAGGAATGGGTTCTGCTACCGCAAGAACTCATCCGCAACATAGTTCTAAGTATGCAAACGCGTTGCAAAGCATGAATCAGTGTTGGAAGTAGTAGTGAGGTGGCCTACTAAGGACAACCTCATCACTTTGTTTAGGTTTTCACATTTATCCTTGTGTCTCATGCACCCACCTGACATCTTCAGCACTTCAGTTCAAACACTTTTTAATATTCGCTTCTGTTCTTGTTATTGTTTTGTTTCTACATATCGGTTTGTTAACGCCGATGAGTTCCCGCATATTGTGCAATTAAGTCTATTGCTTTCAGTTTACCTAATTCTTATTTATGGCCATTGCATTTCATGTGTATATACGACACCATTAAATCAAAGCCTCTGGAATCACGAAATAACGTATTTTAGGTCAAGTGGGGCCTCGGAATTCCTGTTGGAAGAGTAGCAGATTAACAATTGGTGGTTTGCAAGTTCGAAACTCTCGATCCAACCAAATAAATAACTTCATCTAGATGAGGACTTATACACGTTACATCTGTCGTTGCCTCAAATGCCCTCAAGTTGTCGTGGTTTGGAACTTTGGAGAGTGAAGTGCAGCTCAAGTTAAACCTCGTCATCTGACCGCGGTTCAAAATTACGAGGTGTTGTCCTCGGAACTTTCCCTTCGGGATTGATCACGGACCATTGCTAATAGCTCGATGTGTTTTGTCCATTACGACGTTAATTCAACTGCTTATCTCACTGTATAGTTGCAGCTGAAAACCTAACTGTTCCTGAAGTATTACCCACCAGTGGATTTAAATTTGTCTACTAGAATGTCCGACCTTGGTAGCCCAGTTGGTAGAATCGCGGATTAGCAACTAGACGGGTGAGATCGAAACTCGATCCAACCAGAGATCGTGGCGTACATGGGGCTGGTGCACGATAAATATGACCTGGGTTCAAATATCCTCACGTTGGCTTGGTTTGGAAGCTTGAAGAGTGAGGTGCTAGATCAGGTATGACCTCGTCATTTGGCTGCGCTTTAAAATTACGAGGTGTTGTCCTCGAATCTTTCCCTTCGGGATTGAACCCGGACCGTCGTGAATAGCCCGTTCTGTTGAACCAGTGTGATGTTAATTCAACTACCTACCTTACTGTAGCAGCTGAACGCTTTACTGTTCCTTAAGTATTGTATACTAGTGTATTTGGGCCGTGGTAGCCTGGTTGGAAGAGTAACGGATTACCAACTGGAGGGTTGCGAGTTCGAATCCAACCAAAGACCGTCGTGTACAATGGGGGCTGGTGCATGTTAAATCTATCGTGACCTCAAACGTCCTCACGTTGGTGTGGTGTGGAAGTTTGGAGAGTGGTGTGCCAGCTCGTGTGTTGTCCTCGTCATCTGACATCGGTTCAAAATTGGTGTCGTCCTCGGATCTTTCCCTTTGGGTTTGATCCCGGACCGTCGCCAATAGCCAGTTGTGTTGCTCCAGTGCGACGTTAATTAAATACCAACCTAGCTAGTGTATTTAAGCTGGTCTACTGTTTACCTAAGACCGCATGCCACTTTAAAACTCTAAAGTATATAATCTGTTCGGGGAATGGGGAATTATTAACATAAAAGTTTACCAAATTACTCATATACTGGGCAGGATGTTATTCATTTAGCCCCGGTACGTTGCACAACGTTTTGAAAGCACCACCTCCCACTATACAAATTACAGGGATTTCGAAAACATTCGATTTCCTAAGATGTTTCTATATTAGAATTTTGACCCCTTAATATCATCAGAGGAGGAAATCAATTCTGTCCCGTGGATGATTAGAAGCAAATTAACGAACTTGATTCGTCGCGTAATTACAGGGATGAATGTTATGTTAGGGGGACTGCTTTCAGAGCAAACATCCTATCGAACTCTCACGTAATTAGTTCATTGCCCGCCGTTCAAGAGGGTACTTAGCAACATTATGGAAATTTTAATTCGAAGATTAAAATGCGGGTGCTTTCGTTAAATCAGCCTCTCTAATTGAGTCCGGGGGTAGTTAACTAACTATTAGAGCGAAGGTCACCCGTTTTCTATTATGGCCCTATATTGTACTTCCGAAATTCGGTCTAACACGTCCCCCTATGAACTGCTAATATCTTCGTTGTCCCATATTAAAAGCGCTGCGAGTGCATTCGTTAAGACTAGGTTATGAGTTCTGGAACTCCTCTGGGCCAGCTTTCATCGTTTGGGACCTGCTCAGTTTTGCCACTCTGGTGTGCATGTCACACATCGCTTGCCATGATTACTTCCCAACAGATGTTTATAAGTATTTCGCAGTTGATGCACGGCCTTCGAGGTAAGTTTAAGCACACGAGTCGTAAGTGACGCGGCTCTCTGGGAGTTAATCGTGCGTCACTTTGTGCAGTGAGGAAGGTGCTTGAAACACCTTTCGCTTTAAATATATCACTTCACAAACTCTATCCCCATGTTCCTTTTAACACGATTCAACTCATTCGTAACAAAATATCAATGGATTTAAAATTAAAAGTTACTTTTATTTAACATCGTCAGATCAATTTTACCACTAGATGTGCATGTCATATATTGCTCAGGTTCATTACTTTTCAGCGGAGATATAGGTTTGGATAAGGTTTGATTTGTCACTCTATGGTCGTATTTTGCTAAACTATAGATGTTTGTATTTCGCAGTTGATGCACGGCCTTCGAGGTAAGTTTAAGCACACGGTCGTAAGTGAAGCAACTCTGAGAGGTAATCGTGCGTTCTTTTTGCAGTGAGGAAGGTGTTTGAAACACCTTTCGCTTTAAATCTACCACTTCACAAAACTCTGTCCCCATATTCCTTTTAACACGATTCAACTCATTCGTGAGAAAATATCAATCGATTTAAAGTTAAAGGTTACTTTTATTTAACATCGCCAGGTCAATTTTACCACTAGATGTGCATGTAATATAGCTTAGGTTCATTACTTTTCAGCGGAGACATAAGTTTGGTCGTATTTTGCTACACTATAGATGTCTGTAAGTATTCATGAACTGATGCACGGCTTCGAGGTAAGTTTAAGCAAACGGTCGTAAGTGACGCAGCTCAGAGTTAATCGTGCGTCACATTGTGCAGTGAGGAGGGTTTGAAACACCTTACGCTTTACATATATCACTTCGCGAACTGTATCCCCCATATTATTTCTACAAACCTCGTAACAAGCATTTTACATTCGTAACAAAATATCAATTGATTTAATACAAATGTTACATTTATTTTTAACATCTCCAGGTCAATTTTACCATTTTTTAGACTTCCATGTCATATATTGCTTAAGCTCATTACTTTTCAGCGAAGATCATAGGTTTGGTTTGTCACTCTATGATCATCTTTTGATAAGCTATTGATGTTTAAGTATTTCACTGTTGATGCACGGTCTTCGAGATAAGTTTAAGGACAGGTCGTAAGTGACGCGGCTCTGAGAGTTAATCATGTTATAGACACATTACAATTTAAATATATCACCCTGTGAAATATATCCCCGTGCTCCTTTTAACCCTATTCAACTAATTTTTAACATAAAAATTAATCTATTTAAAATAAAAGTTTCATTTATTTTTCACATTTCTTGCTCAGTCTTACTAATACTGAGCATGTCGGACACCGTTGGGGCAGCTATAGCCCGGTTGGGAGAGTAATGGATTAGCAACAGGGGGGTTGTGAGTTCGAATCCAACCAAAGACCGTCGTGTACAAAAGGGGGACTGGTGCTCGTTAGATCTGACGTGGCGTCAAATGTCCTCTCACGTTGGCGTGGTGTGAAAGTTTGGAGAGTGTGGTGCTAGCGCAGGTGTTGACCTCGTCATCTGATCGTGGTTCTAAATTACGTGGTGTTGTCCTCTTCTCTTTCCCTTGGGGATTGATTCCGAACCGTCGCCAATAGCCCGTTGTGTTGTTCTAGTGCTACGTTAATTAAAATACCTACCTACATACCTACCGTCGGACACCGCTTGTTATGATTGCTTTCCAACAGTGTTTGTAAGATTTAGTTTGTCTCAACGGTTACTTTTTGCTACGCAATAGTTTAGTTCTTTTCATTCGTAAGTGTTAAAAAGGTAAATTTTAAAGAGAGTTAATCGTGCGTTACTTTGTGGGACAGTGGGAAAGGTTTGAAACCCCTTACACTTTAAATATACTACTCCGCGACTACGTCCGCATGCTCAGTTTCACTCCTATCGTGGACATATCACACATTGCTTGTCATGATAACTTTTCAACGGGGATTCTCTGGTTGGATTTGTCTCTACGATAACCTTTTCACTACACTATAGAGGTTTACAAGTATTTTCTGTAGTTGACGCATAGCCTTTGAGGTAGGATTGTGAGATTAAGCATACAATCGTAAGTGATGTAGCTCTTATAGTTAACTGTGCTTCACTTTGTGTAGCGAGAAAGGTTTGATAAAAACCTTACATTTTTAAAAATATCACTCCTCTAACTATGTCGCCATATTCTTTTTAACCAGATTCAACTAATTTTGACATAAAATAACAATTGTTTCGCAACAAAAAGCTACTTTCATTTTTAACTTTCGCTGCTTAGTTTTACAATTCTTGTTGAAACTTTTTTCATTGAATGATATAGTACGGTCACAAGTACCCGATTTAAGTCCGAAAACGAAAAGTTAAAGCCTCTCTCTAAGGAAAAAGCTGGTATTAAGAATTTCTGTCAGTAATTTACTGGGTTTGAGAATGTCCGTTGTTTTCAAATCCCATTTAAAGTGAAACTTTAAAATTCTAATAAGGTTCTAATGTTTGGTCCTACTGTATGCAGTACACAAAATACTTTGCGAGATTTTTATTGAATGTTATAGTACTAGTACTTGGTTTAATTTCTATAATCACGCCCAGTCAGTGTCGTACGCTATGGAAAAAAAGTAGAATCATACATCGGTATTGAGAGGCTTTGTCGGTAATTTATCAGTTTTGAGAGAGTTGGTAAATTTCAAAACTTTGTAACTGAATTGGAGCAACAAGAGTTAATGAATATACTTTAACTTTTTAAGGTTATAATAGTTACTATTTTTATATGTCCATACGGGTATAAGGTCACCATTGCATGTTAGACTAATAACTGAATAGAATCCAAGAAGAATGACAGACGGATCACTTTATCAAGACCTAGTGCAGAAAATCGATATTTTCTCATATAAGAAAAATATTTTCAAGTATGTTCCAATTTTTGTGAAGTTGTTTGAAATCGTTTTCAGGAGACGGAACGCCAACAATTTCACATACCATCGTACTTGTGTTCGTCAAAATGTGGAAGACAGAACCGGAGTTCCGGTGCTTCAATCTGACTTTTGAAACGGATATTAAAAGAAGAGAAAGTTTACAATAGAGGAATAGTTTTTCAAACTTTCACTCATCTGCGTTCAATGCTGAATTTAAATAGTGCACACAAAGTCACGGTGGGGATTATGATTCGCCTACTCTGTATTGTGCCAGATATAATAATGCGGGAATTAATCACTTTAATGTATGTGCAATATATATATATATATATATATATATATTCATGTCCGATTAAAACATCAATTAACCTCCCTGGTGGTTGTCTCGGCGAGGTATCACGTCATTAGCAAAACTGACCAGATCTTGATGGATGAGATATTTCATCCTTACAAAAAAACTGACCAGATCTTGATGAATGACATATTTCATCTTTACTAAAAACTGACCAGATCTTGATCTTGTCCTCATAAAAAATTAGAAATACCCTGATCACGAGATATCTCGTCATTAGCAAAATTGTCTAGATTTTTACTGACGAGATATCTCCTCGAAACCACTTGCAGGGTTATCAAATCAAGAGGAATATATAGTTAAGTTATTGATCTAAAATTTGACCCTTTCAAGGGCCCCCATTATGCTAAAAAAATATTTAAAAAACTTTGTGGTTGAAGACAACAAAAACATTTTTTAGTGTTTTTATCTCCCAGATCGTAATGGCCGATTGAGAGCTAGATTGTCAACCACAATAGGCCCAGTTCCTTTGTCGGCAGCTCCATCTCTAGGTGTCTAGGTAGGGTCAGGAGTGATACTCGAACACTTTGGTGTACTTTTCGGAGGAAAACTGAAACAAATCGCAATCTATTTCAATTCCAGAGTGAGCCAGAATGACCTCCATTACTTCAAAAAAATCCCTAGAGCAGTTGCCACTTTTTCTGCTAAAGCCAGACTAGACCACATTGTAACTCAGACCTACTTGAATCGTTTTCACCTGACTGACCCCAATAAGTGTATTATTTACATAGACGAGGAAGAGACTTTGGAGCACATCTTGTTTGACTGCACCGAAGAGAAACTTCTTAGAATTCTCTTAAAAAATTTGTGATTAATCTTCCATTGGTACTGTTTTTCCTAATGTCCATTTTATGTGTATTGTATTATTGCTTCACTGGCTTATAGAAACATCGTGAAATCGGTGTAATACCACGAACTCCTGAATGAATATATAATCCCTCTGAGTGTCATGAGATTTCAAGTGCAGTATTTTTTTACCCCCAACACTCACATAATTACTAAAAAATCACATCGATTAGTTGAAAAAATACTAGGAAACGTTTTATTGGTCAAGAAGGTCTACAGGTTGCAGAATGGATAAATTCGTGTGACCCCAGAGGGCTAAGTGGTAGGACCTCTTATTCCCACCCATCTCTAGCACTCTCAGCTATCAGATTATCAAATGAGAGAATATTTATCCTGCTTAGTTAGACTTAATATACCTAAATATTTTATGGACAGTTTACGAGGTGTAGCCAAGATCACTGAAAGCAGCATGGAAGAGATTCTTTTTCACAGGACATTGTCCATTCCATCCGACCTGAAGTGGTTTAGAGAACGTGATATGAAGATTTGCGCCTGTGGTGAAATCGACACACCAATGAGCTACATAATAGTCTGACATCAAACAGCAACATGGTACATCAAAAACCTGGTTACCGCCTTAAAATCGCGTGGGTCAGAACATCGCTACTACAAAAGCTAGAGGGTTAAAATTATTAGCATGAAATTCACAATTCATTCCTTTTCTCTCTTTCCCTTGAGACGAAGAGATTTGGGTGTGGACAGCCCCGTTTCCAATGACAGGGTTAGACAGTATAAATGAGCATTGCTATTGAGAGGAACTTCAAAAAGTGTGACCAACATGTCGACAAGTAGCCACGTGACTGCCCTGTGAAAATTGACTTGGTTGGCGATTTAGCATCTTATCGCCACGTTTGGCGAAATAACATTTTACGACAGGGTAGGTGTGTGAATGCGCATTTCTTTAGAGTGGCGACAAAAGTAGTGAAATCGCCAATATCTACTACAGTGGCGCACAGACCTATCAAATGATGAATTAATGAATGGGCGTCCCATAGACCAATCAGATAATGAATGCTCGATTTCACCAGGCAGACGAAAGTCGTCTAAGAGTCACGGTACTGCTAGTTCTTGTGATATGATCATGGACACATGAAAAGGGTACCACTGCAACTCCACTTTTATATTTCCTCTATGAGCTCCACCTCATGACACACTGAGATCGCTACTTGAACTATGATGTAGCATATCGCTGGATTGGACGATGTGGTAGTGATGACTTAACCCTCCATGTGGTTTCGACGAGATATCTCGTCTGTCAAGATCTGACCAATTTTGCTAATGACAAGATTTTTCAATTTTTTATGATTACGAAATCAATATCAGGTCAGTTTCCTTCTAATGACAAGATATTTCGTCTATAAAGATCTGGTCAGATTTGCTAAATACGAGATACATCGTCGAGACAAACACCAGGAAGGTTAACGCTCTTCAGGTGGCGACCCAGATCTCCCGATCTTACATCTTATGGCTTTTTTTCTGTTGGGGTATGCTAAAGTCACTGTGTACGTGCCCGCATTACCAGCAGCGTAGGGTGAGCTCTGGGACCGCATTACGGATGCTTTGAGAGCCATCAACGAGGAAATGCTACAACGCATGTGCGACGAACTTGACTACTGCATAGACGTGTGATGCGTAACAAGAGGAGAACATATTGAGCATTTGTATTGCTATGACTAAAACTTGGCCAATTTATAGTTCTTTTCATGCAGAACTCATTGTTTTTCGTGCAATACTTAGCGAAATACGGTGTTTTGGAACCCTTCAAATCATTTGTAATAACTCTGTATTTTGTAAACAAAACGTCTAAAGAAAAAACATTCCGCGAAAAGAAAATAAAGTCAATACAATTATTGATGCATTGTTATTTGATTAATGAAGTTACAACTTTATCATCGGAAAAGATATATTCCCTCACACTGGTTGAAAAGCTGGATTGTGTACGGAATAAAAGGAATGATCCTCATCATCCATTTTAAAATTAATGTTTATTTTACCCGATAAACTAATTAGGGATCTCGAAAAGCTCAGTGGGCTTATTGTTCGAAAGTATTTGTTACATTATGCCTCCGCTAACTTAAATCGGATATATGTCTGATGAATCATTTAAATGGCGTAAACAAGGAGAAAGCCCATGATCATCAGTCAAAAGACTCGCTCCATGAAATGTATATGAAGCTAACAAAGGGAAAATATCAATCCCAATTGTTTACGGTCAAATGAGAGGAATTCGGATATTTTAAACCTAAGTTGTGCGTTTGCTTTTAAATAATTCCTTAATAGTTTTGGCTACACTTTCTTTTTGCATAAAACAATTCCAAATAATTGCGGAGAGTTGTTAAAAATAATTGCTACAGATTTTTAATGCTTTTTAAAACTCCTTTCTGATTAGTTTTTATTTCAGAGTATCTCAATGCTAGAATAGCAATCAAAACATTTTTTCAGTGGAATTATAAGGTAAATATCTTTCAGTAATGAGAATTTTTGCTGGCGAATTTCAGGGAAATGAAATTTTTCGGCTTTCCTCTATCAGCTTTTCTTTTTTTGCATATTTTATTATGTTTCTGTTATTTGTTTCCAGTAAACTCCCAATGGAATAACGAATATTTACGGTGCTTTTTTCTTTTTTTCTGAATTTTTCTCAGTAAAATCAATAAAACTATTCACTCAGCAAGAGGTGCATTTTCATATTAGACGCTTCTTTTATAACATCACTTAGTGAAAAGTTTCTGAACGAAATTTATTTATGAGATACTGAATCGCTACGTTAAATGTAATTAAATATTTATTATACAATACAAAATTCATATATTTCTACCGATACAAATGTTCATATTACAAAATATTTCAAAACTATAATATATATTTTTTGACTTGATTTATTTTCAAATAGTTACATTTTAAAGATATAGAAAATGTACGTTGCATTTAAAAACAAATACTTCCCTGTATGGGATTATACCTATATGGCAAAAGTATTTGGACACTGCAGAAAACCGGCAAATATGGGATTGTTTTTCCTGGTTAGGACTCGGCCCATTGCTTTATGTACCTGGTACTATGAACGCTGATGTGTACTTTCTGGATAATTCGGCCTTGCCTACACTATGGCAATACTACGGCGATGATGGTTGTTTCTTCCAAAAGGATCGAGTTCCATGTCATACTACAAAACGTGTGCTGGATTCGTTTCCTGAAAACGAGGTGAATTTGCTTGACTGGCCTGCTCAGAGCCCCGATCTAAATCCGGTCGATAATTTGTGGGACGAACTGGAGCGACGGGTACGACGCCGCCACGCACGCCCATCTTCACAACAATCTCTTCTCACAGCCTTGCAAGAGACATGGCGAGCTATTCCTGCCCAGGCTTATAGAGAACTTGTGGAAAGTATGCCTCGACGTGTTGCAGCTGTAATACAAGCAAAAGGAGGGTCTACCCGTTACTAAATAGAACAATAAAGCACTTTTTCTGAAAACCATGCAGTGTCCAAATACTTTTGTCCATATAGTGCCATATAGTCCATATATTTGTCCATATGAATATACTTTTAGACTGAATGTTGTATATACCCTGTTAATTTTATTATTAATTGATCGAAACAATGACCAACTTTTAGATAATTTCATTGATATTCTTTTCTATTCTTTTATTTATAGTAATTTAGATAAATTCTTCTAAATTTGGATTAGAAGTACATCAGCAACAGTGAATTGTATAAAGAAGAATAAATTGCAAAGTCCTTAGTACGATTGTGAAATGCATGGAAATTTAACGGACAAAAGCTGAATATTATGCAATTAACTATTTTAGTAATATATGATATTATTAGGGGTCAAATATTATGATACACTGCTGGCCACCGTAAATGCAACACCCTGAAGGAAGCATGCAAATAATATGAAATTTACAACATGCATTAGCGGAGGTGAGATATGCAAATGATTAGAATTTCAGCGCAGACGCACATCACGCGCGCCTGTGGCGCCACTTCAAAGCGCTATTTAAGGCTTGGAGATTTCGACGATTTCAAGTACGGCAATTGTATTTTTCTTGTGGTTTTTTCAAAAAAACGATCAATTATGCCTCGTAGAAAACAGCGATCATCTTTTGATCAAGTATCCGAGTTCGACAGAGGAAGGATAGTGGCCTACCGAGATTGTGGATTATCTTTCAGGGAAATCGGTAGTCGTGTTGGACGAAACCAAACAACTGTAATACGGATATGTGATCGTTGGATGCAGGAGGGTACGACGGACCGACGTGTTCGATCGCATCCACCTCAGTGCACCACTTCACGTGATGACAGGCATATTGTGCGTATGGCAGTGACGGATCGCTCAGCCACATCACGAACCATAGCACAGCACATTCAGTCTGTACCGCATCATCCAGTGTCTGCGCGTACCATTCGACGCCGTTTACAGCAGAGTGGTCTGTCCGCAAGACGTCCATTGCTTCGTCTACCCTTGACGCAGAACCACAGACGTTTCCGCCGCCAATGGTGCGATGAAAGAAGGATGTGGACGGCAGAATGGAATGAAATTGTCTTTACTGACGAGTCACGCTTCTGTCTGCAACACCACGATGGTCGGATTCGAGTCTGGAGACACCGTGGAGAGAGGATGCTGAACAGCTGCGTTATGCACCGCCACACTGGTCCTGCACCGGGTATTATGGTATGGGGCGGTATTGGATATCACTCTCGCACTCCTCTAGTACGCATTGCCGGTTCTTTAAACAGCCAGCGCTACATCTCCGAGGTGTTGGAGCCAGTTGTCCTTCCTTACCTTCAGGGCTTGCCCACAGCCATATTTCAACAGGATAATGCGCGACCACACGTGGCACGCATTGTCCAAGGGTTCTTCGTCAATCGCCAGATTGAATTGCTTCCCTTGCCAGCTCGCTCTCCGGATCTTTCGCCGATAGAAAACATGTGGTCCATGGATGCTCAACGATTGACCCAGAATACATCCCCAGCTGCCACACCAGATCAACTTTGGCAACGTGTGGAAGCTGCTTGGTCTGCTGTACCCCAAGAACACATCCAAAGTCTCTTTGAATCAATGCCGAGGCGTGTGACAGCGGTGATCTCCAACAATGGCGGCTACTCTGGCTACTGATTTTGGCAGGAACCACACTTCTCAGAAGTCTATAAATTTAATCATTTGATACTTGGTCAACATGTTATCTACAAAATAAATGTTGTTGTGATATCTCTTGTCTTTCTTGGTGTTGCAATTTGGGTGGCCAGCAGTGTAGTAAAAAGTTCTTTGGGCAACATAATGTAAAGCCATTTCTTAAATTTTCAGACCAATTTTAAAGTCTTAAAGTAAGGTTATAATGGTTTATCCACTATTCAAGATATTGTGTTATCTTAAATTTTTAAGTATTACGCACTCATTCAAGCAATCAGAAATTATTTAGATTCTCTTGTTCTTTGTTTTCAATTTTTTTATGACGGAATATATTTCTAGCTTATCACTACGTTGCCCGGAGCCCTTCAGTTATAAAAAGGTGAAATTATTTAAAGAAATTTAGTTTCCAGCAATGCGCAATTCAAATAGTAATACTTTTAGGAAAATAATATGTATTGTCAAGAATAATTACTATTTATTACGGAATATATTTCTGTAGCTTATCACTACGTTGTCCAAAGCCCTTCAGTTATAAAAATGTGAAATTATTTTTAGAGATTTAGCATTCAGAAATGTGTAATTCAAATAGTAATAGTTTTAGGAAAATAAATCTCTGTTGTCAAGAATAATTACTATTTTATCTCTCCTCGAAAACTTTAATGAACGTAACTCTTCAATTGAAAAAAATGCCAATGTATGGAAGAAATCCCAAACTTACAAAGCAATGAAAATAACACAAGTAGTCCATTTCTGAAAATAAGTTGTTCCTTGCATAGTTATAGCTAAACTATCTTCAAAGTTTTATAACAAACAAGAGAACGCAAGAGTTTTCATAAGCATTTAGTTATATTCTTTTTCAACTCAATTTCTTTGTTTTAAATAATAAATTTCTTTCGTAACCCATAAGTATGACTACAACCATTTTCTAGACATTTATGGGGCCGTCGTGGCTCAGTGGGTATGCCCACTGCACTAGCAACCTTCGAGTTGTAGGCGGCGCAGATTTGATTCCTGTCAGGTGCATTCCTCCCTGGGTGTATTTCTCTCTTCTGTGTCAGTAAAACTTCCATTGTGCGTGTCTATTACTTGATTGTATGTCTTGTGTCTGGCGCAGCATGGCCAAATATGGCCCTTGCGCCATAAAACCCCAACCTAACCTAGGCATTTATGTCCATATGTATGCATTTACATGCTCGTCGGAATTTCATTCAAATAGCTTGCACTAACAGAACGTATATGGTTCATTTATTCCTAGCTATTGTACATGCATAAAACGGAGAACTAAGAACTGGAAAACGATTTTACTTTTACAAAAAAAAAATATGTTTTGAGTTTATTTCCGATGCGTTTATAAAGGGGGTAACTGCTTCGCTAATACTCAGTACTTTACGTGACGGAGCAAAGAAGAATCCCTCTTTTTGCTGAATAAAGTCGAGAAGATTTACCTCCGGAGCAGGAATGAAAAACAAAACGCCTGGAAACGAATTTCCCCGTGGAGCTAATTAATTTCCACGTGTTCTGACATTGTGACGAGAAGTGATTTCAAAAACAAAGAAACCCTAGGCTTCAATTGCAATTGAATGTGGAGGAGGCCGTCTACTGCGTAACCTTCCAGACAACGCTGTTGAAGTAAAAAAAGGACGAGATGCTCTACTGTCTCTTCGATTGAGGCTACTTTTTCTTTCCGCGGAATTAAGTCACATTTTTCCTTCCTAATTACGAACGTGTATAGGAACAAATCTTTGGCTTTGTCACAGTTAACTCTTTGAAGGACAGCGAGGGTGTCTTACGTCCCACCTCCCAAAAACGATTAAGTCTGGGTGCATCCACCATTTGAGCGTTACAGTTTTCCTTGGGTAGTCTAGTATTGCTTTAACAATGCATTACATTTAATGACTATGAGAGGGTTTTTATGTCAAGTTAATTGGGCAGGTGGCGTTTTTTTTGGTGGAACGCGTGTTTAATTTGCGTATCCCGTACGTGACGTCACTTGGTTGGTCAGCACGTCTCCAATAGAAATTCCAAAATATATTTCGAATTTTTTGTACTTATGCTAGATGATTAGTCAATGCCAATTATAATACATTCAAAAGAATGTGTTCGAATTTACATATGAATTCGGAATACATTCGTATTCCGGATGTGACGTCATTTGGCTTATCAGCACGTCACCAATAGAATTTCTAAAGAATGTGTTCCCAATTTAAGTATTATAGTTGATGCGTCAATGTGGATTAGAAAAACATAAGCATCACCAAATCAGCGATAAACTACATTTTAAGCTAACCCCGATATCTATCGTAAGAGAGCATTCGGGAAACCCTAGGCTTCAATTGAATGAATTGAATTGAATTGAAGGATGCAATTGAATATGGTGGAGGTCGCCTACTGCGAAGCCTTCCAGACAATACTGTTGCAGTAAAAGAAAGGACGATATGCTCTACTGTCACTTCGATAGTGGCTACTTTTTCTTTCCCCAGAATTAAGTCACATTTTTCCTTCCTAATTACGAATGGGTATAGGAACAAATCTTTGGCTTTGTAACCGTTAACCATTTGAGGGGCAGCGGTGAGTCTGGCATCCCACCACCAAAAACGATTAAGTTTAGGTATATCCACCATTTGAGCGTCACAGTTTTCCCGGGTAGTCTAGTATTGCTTTTACACTACAGTAAATTTAATGACTATGAGATTTATATCAAGTTAAATGTAGTGGCGGTTTTTCTTTTTTGTGTGGAACTTACTTCTTTGCGTATTCGGAGGTGACATCACTTGGTTTGTCACACGTCGCCGATAGAAATTCCTAACAATGTATTTCGAATTTACTTGTGACAGTTGATTAGTCAATCCCAATTATATTAAACGTACTGGGAATACATTTAAAAGAATGTATTCCGAATTTACATATGATAGTTGATTGGACAATACTAATACTAATTACATTAAACGTAAACGTCACCAAACCGGCAATAAACTGCCTTTTATGGTAACCTCAATACGTATCATAAGAGAGCATTTGGGAAACCTTAGGCTTTAATTGCAATTGAATGTGTCACTTGGCTTGTCAAGACGCCCCAATAGAAATTCCAAAGAATATATTCCGAATTTTCATATGGTAGTTGATTGTTAATTGCCAATGAGATTAAACGTAAACATCACCAAACCGACGATAAACTACGTTTTAAGGTAACCCCTATATATATCATCAGAGGGAATTTGGGAAGCAGAAGTAAAATCCTAGTTATCTATCTGGTTTATTCGTTTACACTGAAAATTCCTTTCCTATAATCAAATATTTGAGAGGCTTTTTGTGAGACGAAATGTAGGTTGCCATAGTGTTTTTGTGGTGTAAAAGTACTACCATGTACATATTCCGAACGTGACGTCATTCGGCACGTTTTTCGGATAAAATTTCAGCACATCTCCAATAGAAATTCCAAAGAAAGAATTCCGAATTGATATAGTATAGTTAATTGATCAACACCAATTAGATTAAACTCGAAACGTCACAAAAGTGGTGATAAACTACATTTCAAGGTAACCCTGATATGTATCATCTAAGAGCATTTGGTTAACAGGAAGTAAAATCCCCTTCTTCCGTCGGGTTTGTTTGTTTACTGGAAAATTCCTCATATATAATCAATCAATGAGAAGCTTTTTCTGTCAAGCTAAATATAGGTATGTTTCCTGTACGTATTCCGGATGACATCACTGGCTTGCTTTCGAATACGATTTCAGAACGTCGGCAATAGAAATTCCAAAAAATTAATTCCAAATTTATATATTCCTGATTACTTATTCACTAATTTCTATTTTCATTTACTTACAAGCTCTACACTCCAACAGAATTCAGAACTTAGGGACGTGGTCACACATACACTTTTCACTGAAAAGTAGAATTCCGCAGCTATACGCATGCATTTATACAATTATTGCTAAGTACCAAAGTTTTAATCCTATTATTGGGAATGTCAAATACTTTAACGTAGAATCTAGTTGATGATGCCCAACGCAACCTTAATTATACTCAGAATTATACTCAACAAACATTTATGTTTTCCAAATGTATATGTGAAGTGGGTCAAAATTAGTTTGCGTGGCATCAAATTTGACTCGCTGAGATTCAACGATTTTATGAACTTTCCATGTAGACTTTCCTATTCCTAATTTGCGCGAAAATAAGCAGTTACCTTCATGCACTGAGTGACACAAAATGGAATATCACGAAGAAATCATCAGTGATGTGTACACATTAACGGACATGTAGTTGAAGCTATTTTTTGCAACTGGATAATGTTACGTAACAATGACGTCGAAGGTTAAACGGATAAAGGGCAAACATCTGATTGCGAAGATTTACTTTAGTAGACAGACTTTAAGTGCGTACCAAGACAACAAAATCTTGTTTTCTGCTGTACGTATAGGTATACAAAATGAAGATGCATTTAACCCTCCTGGTTTAGACGCTATATCTCGTCCATCAAGATTGCCCAATTTTGCTAACGAATTATCTTGTCATCAAGATATTATGATGTGGAGTGCCATTAGAACCAGCAGCCAGACACCTTTACTTCACAATAGAGGTACCCTCAGGGCCTACCGATACTTTGTCCAGGTGTTTCTGCTCTTCTTGTTACCTTCAATGTCTACAAGCAGCTACTTTCTCAACAAGATAACGAATACATGCATGTTGCGTGCCTTAGCATACAGTATCCACAATCTGCCCAGTTGATTCTTTGGCCCACGGTCCCCAGATCTGACTCGTATTGAACATCTTAGGTAAAACAATGTCAGACAAAATAACGTGGTCGTGCCATAACCTCAAAGTGAAAATGAAATATGGAATCTTGTCAAACCTCATGTTCATTCCTGATCAAGACATCATTGAAAGCATTATAAAATCGATGACATGTCTTCTAGCTGAGTGCATCAGTCGATATGGCTGCCATACCACCAATTGAACCACTAGAAGTGATATTTTATATTTATACCGTATAAAGGTTTAGCAACCAATTTTAAATAATTTGTTAATAACGTACGTGCATATTTGTATTCTTTAAGTCTGTCTCGACTCATTCATAACATTTTTTCATGATATTTCAATTTCTCTGTCATATAGTGTATTAACCCTCCTGGTGGTTGTCTCTACGACCAGACCTTGATGGACCAGATATCTCGTCTTTCGAAAGACTTACCTGATATTGATCTCATCACCATCATAAAATGACAATATCTTCATAATTCGGAATTCAATCGTCATTCTTCATGATGAGATAACTCGTCATAAGCAAAATTGGTAAAATCTTGATGGACGAGATATCTCGTCGGGACCACTTGGAGGGTTAACATGATACCCGCATATTTACAATATAATCATAAGTGAAAGATGTGGATAAACTATTAACTTCATAATACCCTTTTTAGTAAGACCTTTTATTTTAACTATTAGCTTAAAAATTTAATACTTCGCAATAGCAAAAACTGCATACCCGTATCAGGGAGGCCGTAGGTGGCTCGGTGGGTATGACTACTACGCGAGCATCCTTCGAGTTGTAGGCGGCGCAGGTTCGATTCCTGTCAGGTGTATTCCTCCCTGGGTGTATTTCTCTCTTCAGTGTCAGTAAAACTTCCATTGTGCGTGTCTATTACTTGATATTGTGTGTCGTGTCTGGCGCAGCATGACCAAATATGGCCCTTGCGCCATAAAACCCAAAATCACGGATTTCTGAACTACTTTTATTTGTATAAAAGACTTTACTCTCTGTTTAGAGGCATACTATTGGCGATAATTTTAAATGACTGCTATAAATATTGTTTTTCATAAGTCTCAGGCTTTTAACGAGGGTATTTCATGATTGAAATCCAATTTACATTTAGGATCCAAAAATATATAAGATAGTTTTATTTAGTTCGTTTTGAAGTACGATTGAATTATTCCTAATAATTCAATTTCCCCATAAATTACAATTGAATTATTCCTAAGTTTACTATGCAAAACAAACCTTAAGAAATGGCACAGGGTATATTATTCAAAAAGGTAATCTATGAGAAAATAGCATATTTAACTCAAAGTCTGGAGTTTCATAGCTAAACACTTATTTCATATTTTAATGTTAGGACATTTTGTCTGATTTAAAAAATAACATTTCAATTAAACAGACTATGCACATAATGTAAATTAATCAAAGCAAAAATTAAATTAAACGTTTTTGTAAAGTAATTGTAAGTTGACAAATTACTTTTGAAACGCGAATCACTTTAAGTTTACAGGACTTTTCGGGATAATTGCTGTTATTACGAATGTTATGCTAAACCGAAATGACAACAAACATTAGTTTTATCTACTCAAATGCACAAAAAATCCCTTCATATAGCATAGCATGCAGCCTTGCTTTAGAGACCAATATACTC
Source organism: Meta bourneti (assembly GCA_933210815.1). Taxonomy (NCBI): domain Eukaryota; kingdom Metazoa; phylum Arthropoda; class Arachnida; order Araneae; family Tetragnathidae; genus Meta; species Meta bourneti. Next base: position 36,831,929 of record OW119933.1, read on the forward strand.
CACTTAAATTATTTGACGATTTTAGAGTTTTGTGATCAAATGAACAATACAGAATCACTAAAGAAAAATTCATTTGCCAATTTCAAACTTATTTCTAACTTCAAAAACAGTTAACTTCGCATAAAAGGTTTTATACTTCAAATTGCTGTAAAATAACATTTTCTGTCATGTTAATTGCAGAAATGGAAATAAAGCCATTGGAGGATGTATTTATGACAAAAAATGGGGGGGGGAGAAAATTGGAAGAACAATAAAATCCAATTTGCATCAAAGGAATTTATCCGACGATGATTGGAATAAAATTTCATTTTACGAAAATAAAAGGTTTTCTCATAGGATCTAATTTACTTGTGGATCAATTTATTTGACTTTTAAAAAACTGAAATAATTATTGCTATGTAAGATTTCTTCCCGTAATAAGAGACTAATAAAATACTTACTTTTTCCCAAAGGTAAAATCAGAATGCTTGTTTCGAAAAGCACGGGTTTAATATTCCATTTTTCTTTAACCTGTAAGGAAAAGGATTGTTATAAATCAAATAGATTACCTATCAGAATTAGAAAATTTGAGTTTCGAAATAGCAAAACTGCCTTAACAAAAACATAACATTGACATATAAGATATTAACAATCCAAGCGGTTTCGACGAGATATTTCGTCCATCAAGATCTGACCAATTTTGCTAATGACGAAATATCTTGTTATCAAGATATTGCCGATTTTCTTATGATAACGAGATCAAGATCTGGTCAGTTTTCTTCAAATGAAAAGACATCTGTTCCATCTCAATCTCATCCAATACTACTTAATGGCTGAATAACCACATTTTTCTAAAGAATCCACAGATTCTTTCAACCTTTAGAAAGATTATATTGGTCTTTCCTTTGAATAGAATTCTTTGAAAGGATTCTACAGGTCCTTTGATTGGAATATAATCATTTGGAAATATTTTAGTGCTCACACATTTCCTTATAATAAACCAATAGCGTGTTGTGTTGCTACAGTGAGACTTAAATTCAACTACCAATTACCGATCTTAGAATAGAATCCTTTTGAAGGATTCTAGTGGTCAAGAACAAAATTGGTTAGAAATCATGCAGAGACGACCTCAGGTTGCAATTAAGCGTGTGAACCCCTCAAGGGTTATGAAGATAGTGTTTTAGGGCCACCATGGGTGAGAGGGTTTGCTCACAGCTCTACCGAACTGTAAGTCATAATCGGTGCAGGTTCGATTCCTCTAACTTATTCTGAGTGTATTTCTCTTCTGTAACTTTGTTGGGTGCAAAACTTTCCTTGGTGTGTATGTTCATTATTTGATGTTGCATCTCTTGTGTTTGGAGTAGCTTGGCAAAATACGGCCCTTGCACCATAAGAACCCGACCAACCTTCTATATAGCTAAATACAGAGGACATTAATGTATTGGTAACTTGGCATATTACTCGAATGCAATTTCCCCATGATAGGGATTCTCAGTGTGAACAAGCAAATAAGCTGGAAGACGGGGATTTTACTTCCTGTTACACAAGTGCTCTCGCATGAGACATACCGGGGTTACCTTAAAATGCATTTATCACCGTTTTGGCGATGCTTGGCGTTTAATCTAATTAGCATTGACCAATTAACTAGCATGTATCAATTCAAAACTTATTCTATAGACTTTCTATTGATGAGTTTTGGTACTAGTATTCTAGTTCATATATCTTCTTTTTACTTAAAAATTAAGGTTTATCTTAATTTGACTTTGTAAACCAAACACAATTCTAAAGAAAAAACATGGCAACGAAAGGGTTAAGACATGTTTTAAGAAAATTTAGTTTTTAAAACTTGCTGTATATTTTCGGATTTGACACTTTGAAAAGATTGATAACTGTTTTTGTATTGAAACCTAAAAATAGATCTGTCCGGAAAGAAATATATTTGACCCTTAAACTTGAATGCTATATCTGCATCTGAAATTTCAGAAGAAATGATGAAGTCGTTGAATGAAATGGAGGAAACTTCTAAAAGCAGAGCGAGAGCAGTCAAAATTGTTCGAGTTTTTTCCTCCGTCCATGAAACGAACCCTATTTCTTTAAAAAAGGATTTCATTCAACTAACCTTTCTTGTATAAGGAATATAGAAGAAAAAATTATTTTTATTTTCTCTTATAAAACTGGAGAATTAAATATTCGGTGCCCCAGATAATATTTAAGCTGTTAATTGAAAATTGTAAAACCAGGTTTAGACACATGTTTCAATGGTAGACTTCTATGTGATTATTTCTTTCTTTTTACAAATAAGCACAATATGTATATTATCATGTGGGTTCATGGTAGCCACCATAACAAGCTATTAACGTGCTGTGCAATAGTATAAAGAACAGTGTAACCCATAGTCGTGAAATATAAGTAGACTGAGCATTAGTATTGACAGGAGATTTAAAAAGTGTGACCAATAAGTCGACTAGTAGCCAAGTGACTGCTTTCTGAAAAATTGATTAGGCTGGCCTATTTAGAATTTTATCGCCTTGTTTAGTGATATAATATCTTATGAAAAGATAGTGTGGGTGAATGTACATTTCCATACATTGGCGACAAAAGTGGTGAAATCGACAAAATCTACTATGTCGCGCGGACCAATCAGATGATGAATCAATGGATGGGCATCTTCTCCCGTCCAGTGGACCAATCAAATGATGAATGTTCGGTACTACTAATTTTGGTCATATGATCCTGGGAATATAAAAAGGTCGCCATTGCTCACTCTACTTTTATATATCCTTTATATTATAACCAAACTCTACCATGAAGTAGTTTTTGATAGACAAAGTTTCACTGCCTTTCTTGTGTCTAGTTATATTTATGACTGATAGATTCAGTTAAGATTAAGATTTAGCCCTTCCTTTATAAACTGGATGTATAAAATGGTATTAAGAATCATGAGTCATATGGTAGCTTTTAAATATATTGTCCGTAAGGACAATCACTTTTGTTAAAGTGACATGGGAACTGTGCACGATTATTTTATTTACTTGGTAGTACTGCAATAACATGGTTTTCCGAAAGAACAATACAATACTATAAATAGTAACTATTGTTTCATTAATAGTAATAAATTATTGTTATTTAGAAGAAATTGATGGACAATTAAAACTCAAGAAAATGAAACCCTTCACTCACAAAATGGCAATGAATACTTTCTCTTAAAAATTTTAATATAGTAAAATTATTGCAACATTTAACTTATAGCATCTGAGATCAGTGGTCGAGCACTACAAATAAAAATAACTTATCACATCTTGTTACGTAATCGTTTATACTGAAATCAGTTTGGATTGTAAAATTGTTTTTTAAAGTTCCAATGGCCAGGGCACGATACAAACAGAAGAAATACAACACTACATCACAAACACAGACGAGTTCTGCACAACAAACATAAAAGGAAAAATTCAGGAAAAAGAAATATAGCCGAAGTTATAGCCCTAAAGGTTCTTTGGCGGCCAGTATAGGGAAATATGTCTTGCTTTGCAGCGAAGCAGGTGGGATCTGTCCATAGGGTCAGGTGAATTACAAAATGAGCTAAAAGGCTCGGTGACAATACCAATTCCATCTAGATGGGGGACAAAACAATCAAGCCCAGTTATAGGGCGAAAGGTTGTCACTGTTGTCCAGGCCATAAGACAACCTTTAAACCAGTGGGAGTGTGAAAGTATTTTGTATGTATTGCTTTTTACGTTAAAAAAACTGCCTAAAACTATCAGTACCTAAGTCACCAAGTTGACCAACAGCTATTCCTTTTTTTGTCAAATTTTGATTGAGAATGAATTTTTGGAATGACATACGTTTTTTTAATATTTTAAATCATGCTGGTAAGCAGAACTTCATTTTTACGAGTCAAATTTGCATCATTACATTTTCAGATTGTTGGAAATACTTTTGAATACTTAATAGTAGTAATTAACCCATCAAGTGGTTTCCACGAGATACATAGTCCATCAAGATCGGACCAATTTTGCTAATGACGAGATATCTCGTCCATCAAGATCTGCTCAGTTTTCTTCTAATGATGAAATATTTCGTTCAAGAGCTAGTGAGTTTTGTGAATTATTACGTTTTTAATAATATACCTCGTCGAGACAACCACCAGTAGGATTAAAGACAATGTAATTAATAATAAATTAAGATGAGTGCATCACATTCTCAAAACTTCCTCACGCAAGTTTTGAAAACTGTTTGTTGATTAAGCGTGTAGTCTTAACTAAAACGCAATAGCTCAATTTTTCAGCGTAATGTATATCATCTTATCTGTAAACATCAAAGTTTCACAGGTTAAAAAATATTCTCACTAAGCTAGATGCCTAAAAACTATGAATACCAAGTGGACAGATGACAATTACTAGCGCAATTCTATTTTGGTCGAATTTGGGTTGCGAGTGAGTTTTTCAGAAAAACCTGGTATAACTTATAATTTAAAACAAACTTGTAAGCATAACATCTCTTTAACGAGTTAAATTTGTATCATTTCATTTTCAAACTTTTAGAATTACTTTTGAATTCTTCATGGTAGTAATTAATGAAAGCGTAATTTATAAACATTTAAGATGAGTGCATTGCATTCTCAAAATTTCCTCGTGCAAGTTTTAAGATAAGTTTGTTGAATAAGCGTGAGGTCTCAACTAAAACGCAATAGCTCAATTTTGTTAGCGTAATGCATACGTCTTATCGGTAAGCATGGAAATTCCACAAGTTAAAAATATCCCTACTAACTACCAATAGCTGTTGAGCAAATAAATTTCTCGTTCTTTGCGTGCTAGATGTTGGATGTTTAGACTCAAGTTCTTGTTTCCCATTGCGTTGTTAGGAATTTTTAAACTCTCGTAGTGTCGTTTTCAATGATCAGCATGACTAACTTTTGTTATGAGTTGAAGCAGAAAGGAAATTAATGATGAAATAATCCTAAGTTTGATTTAGATATGGCCATGCAGTTTGGCTGAGGAATTACTGGAAATTTCCGTGACCATAGGTAAGTTGGGTTAAAAGATGCCATACACTCCCTCATTAACTGAAAAAAGAGCTTATAAGTATATTAATCAAACTTCCATTTATCAGATGGGATTATACGATAGTTAGACAAGAATTTTTTACCCGGAGGTAGTTTCAGCTATAAAAGCAGTTATTGCTTGAAGTTTAAGCCAACTTTTATACGCCTTGGCTGAGTCTTGGAAAAATTCTATTATTTTTATAGTTTTAAGATTTATATATTTAAGTTATAAGGCTATTTGTTTGGGTTGGGTTGTATGGTGTAAGGGACATATTTGGCCAAGCTGCTCCAAATATAAGGCAAGCAACATCAAGTAATGGACATGCGTATATTAGGCAAGTTTTAGTGACACAGAAGAGAGAAATACACCCAGGAAAAGTCAATTTTAAGGAGTTATCTAAGTTTAAATATATTATTTGCTTTATAATTGAAGAGCTTTGTACAACATAAAGAAAAGTCACTTTTCCAATTTCACAGGAGAGCAAATTCAAGTTTAAAAAGCTCCAAAATTGTAATGGTGTTTTCCACAATTCAAGAGGTCGTGCTATCTTAAACTTTCAAAAATTAAACACATTCAAGTAATCAAAAATTCTTTTGAATTCTTCAGTTATAAAAAGGTTGAACTAGTAGAAGAAATTTAATTTTCAGCAACGTATAATTCACAGGGAAATAACCTATATTGTAAAGAAGCATTTTCCTCCCCAAGCCAAAATTACGTGGTTTTGTCCTCGGATCTTTCCCTTTGGGATTGATCCCGGACCGTCACCAATAGCCCATTGTGTTGCTCCAGTGTGACGTTAATTGAAATACCCATACCCTCCCCCTCCCCAAGCAATTTAATGTTTTCAACAATCAAGTTAATTAATTTATATTAAAAATGGATTTCACATAAAACAATGTTAAATATAAATGCTTAACACTCCAAGTGGTTTCAACGAGATATCTCGTCCATCAAATTCTGACTTATTTAACCAATGACGAGATATCTCGTCATCCGGAGAGTGCCGATTGTTTTTTTAACCAGATATTCCATTGGTATCCATTCCAGTGGTATTTTTTCCAGTGGTATCTCGTTCATTAATATATGGTTAGTTTTGCTAATGACAAGATACCTCGTCTACCTATCCATCAAGAGGGTTAATAACATATCTCGAAAAATACTTCAGTAAATGTTCCTCGGCCATACAAAGTTGATGACGAATGTTCCCTGCAAATACATTCTTATCTAAAAGTATTTAAAATAAAAGAAACTTTTCATTGTAAATATTTAACATATATCTTAACAGTCTACTAAGTGATATCACCGAGAAGCCATAGACGTAACGCAAAACACACACCGAAGATTAAAATCGAAACGCCATCCTTAGTTAACCGTAAGAGTTTAAATAATTTACCTTTCAATACGCGAGAAAGACTATTCTCAGTAAATCCGTGGAATAAAGAGACGTTTTGTTTCGTCTGAACCCTAAATAAATAAACAAGTGTCGTAAATATCGGCACATCGAAACTTCCTTTCATTTGATTACGCCTCAGAAATATGTAAACAGAGCTCAGAAATGAAAGAAAATTGGGGTATGCCGGAGGAACGGTTCATCGAGTCATTCTTAAAAGTTTCTCAGCGTGAAAATTTTATAAGCATGCATTCGACTATTTCAATTTGTATAACAAGTATTTTTCTGCTGTAGGGAAACAAGTGAGAGAGAACCAGATGCTCAGATATGTTCATCTACTCTGTAGGTTTTTAAATTGTGTGGTGTTTTGTTTTTCTTTCACCATTTGAGTGAGGGTTCTTCTGAAAAGTCAAAAATAGAGGGCGCTGGAGTTTTTGTTGGTGTACGTACTGTTTCGTGCTGGAAGTGACGTAGCTTGGCTTGTTCCTCGAATGCAATTACATTATGTCACTTGCAGAATTAATTGTAAATGTAATGGTTTCTTATTTCGTTCTGGAAGTGGTGGAACTTGGAATCTTCAAATGCAATTTCAGCATGTCGTTTGTAGAATTGATAGTAAATTTAATGATTTCCTGTTTCTTTTTAGAAGAGACATAGCTTGGCATGTTCCTCGAATGAAATTCCAGTATGTCGCTCGTAGTTGATCTTAAATCTAATGATTTTCTGTTTTGTTCTGGAAGTGACGTAGGTTGGCATGTTCCTCGAATGCAATTTCAACACTTCATTTGTAGAGTTAATCGTGAATTTATTTATTTCTTGTTTCGTTTTAGAAGCGACATAGCTTGACATATTCCTCGAATGCTATTCCAGCATGTCGCTTGTAGAATTAATCATCGTAAATTTAATGGTTCTCTGTTTCGTTCTGGAATCGACATAGCTTGGCATGCCCCTCGAATGCAATTTCAGCATGTCGCTTGTAGAATTAATCTTAAAATTATAACGGTTTCTTGAGCTTTACTTTTATTTAACTGAAAACATGCCTAGCAAATGGAGTTGCATGCGACTGCTCCGTGAAAGTTGGCTCTAATTGCTCCACACGAATAATTTACAGGCGGAAGAAACTAACGCCAAACATTGTCAAAACAACGATAAATCAAATTAGCTTTAAACGGAAATGTTTTTTCTTCCGGTTGTATGTTTCTTCTTACATTCGAAACTCCCTCTCATAGCAAACATTAGTGCAAATACAAAAACATGAAAACGGAGTGAGGAAATAAAATAAATCGGGATATTACTGAGTGATTTACATCGTGCCAGTCTTAAAAGTTTTCAGAACCCCAATGCAGGTTTTATAAGCATTCCACAATCACAATTTATATTCCAAATAATTTACTAGTACATGGAAACGATAAGGAATCAGACCCTCAGATTTGTTCATTCCTTCTACACGTTTTTAAACTTCGAGGTAATTTGTTTTTTCTCCCACTAGCATGAGAAGGTTTTTCTGTATAGCTACATGGCAGATGGCGCTGGTGTGTTTGTGTGTGTACGTATTTCCAGTTCAATTCTGGAAGTGATGTGGCTTGGCTTTCGAATGAACTTTCAGCAATTCGCTTTTATAATTTTATATTCGATGTAATAACTTTATAAGTCTCATTTTAGATAAAACTGAATTTCAGCGATCAAGTAAAATTTATGCGGATTTCAAGATTAAACTTATTTGTTGCGTATTTTTATGTACTATATTGTTTTTCTATAATGTGCTACATTTACAAAAATTATCTTAAAAGCATGAACAAATTTCTACTTTAAACAGTTTTCAAAGTTTTGAACGTTATGTTGAGGTAGGTAGGTAGTTGAGATTACGTCGCACTGGAGCAACACAGCGGACTATTGAATTTTACGATGAAAAACGGTTTATCTTCGCGTCGAAAACTGCCCTGTAGTTGCCAGCTCCTGGTGCAAAAACCTGTATGAAACTGTCACCAATTCTGGACAAGGTACAATTTGTTTTTCCTACTACGATCTTCATTCCTCGTGGAGTAATAGGGCAGTTTTGTCTTGACGATATACCTCGTCCTTAGAAAAATTTACCAGATATTGTACGAGATATCTCATTAAAACACTTGGAGGGTTAAGTTTGATTGGGGAGATTGTCATTTTGGATTTACACATTTTTCGGTCGCCGAGTCACAGTGGGTTTTGCCCCTTTCGGTAACAGCCTGCAAGCTGTAGGCGGCGTAGGTTCGATTCGTGTTACTACCCTGGTTGTATTTACCTTTTCTGTCTGCCAGTAAAGCTTTCGTTGTGTGTATGTCCATTTACTTGACGGAAAAAGCATTCCTCCTTGCAGCTTGGCTGGATTGGGTCTTTGCACCAGAAAAAGCACCAATCACATAACTGTTATTGGATTCCCTCTTTAGTGTTGGGAGGTTGGAATTTACGTAAAATATTTGAGAAATAAGGAAACGTGGAAGAACATGGAATTCAGTTTATCAAATTCCAAATCAGAGTTAGAAATTAGTCATAAAGGATAATTTAGTTTGTATAGATCTTCAAAGGAACAGATTCTCAAGGAACAAATCTTCTGAAACAGGTATTGTTGAACAAGTAAAAATACCGTTTTATGAAGACTTTAAGCATATCAAAGAATTAATTGAAGGTTAGAATCGCATAGTTCTAAAAGCTTCGTCAACGTTAGAGGAAAAGAATTTATATTACATTAAAATAGTATACGCGGAAATAGCTTAAATACTTACTTAAACAACATATACATGTATATTTTAATACACTAGATTTTATTCGCGTGGAATATGTTCCTTCGTCTTTCAATCGTGGTATTTATAGTGGAAATCTGATTTCGAGTTATTCAAATAAGTATGTTTATTTTATTCACAATTTCAGACCTAATACGCATTTCCTACTACGATTAAAGGGCCACAAGTGGCAGTACGATTCGATTGGCACAAAGTACTCACATAAGTCATTACAAATATTAAATGCACATATATTTGGGATATTCTGTTCAATCTTATTCACAATTAGTAATTTTATTAACAATTTCAACCTTCTGTGTTAAAAACACTCATTATGTGTGTCCTACTACGCTAAGATCCCACGTATGATTTCATCATTGTTGGTTGTCACAAATACTCATATAAGCTGTTAATGTATTTATATAGCATTTTTAGTGTTCCAAACAAATATTAAATGCACAGCTATTTAAGATAGTCTGTTCAACTTTATTCACAGATGGTATTTCCATTCAGTTTTATTTTCGTTGATTTCTGGGTTCATAACAGACACAATACGCATTTTCTACTACGCTGGAAAGATCCACAAGAGTCCGGTACAACCAATCTATTACTCGATTGGCGTATACTCTCACAGATGTTACTAATACATTCTAACATCATTTTTAGTGTTCCAACAAATATTAAACGCACAGTTATTTAAGATAGTCTGTTCAATTTTATTCACAACTGATACTTTTCACAATTTTACTTCCTTGTCTTATAACAGACCCAAACTTTCTTATAACAGAACATACGTTAATAACAGACCCATACGTTAATAACCAGATTCAGACGTTCTTATAATATAACAGACGTTCTTAAAACAGAACAGACGTTAATAACAGACCCAGACATTTTTATAAAAGAACAGGCGTTAATAAAAGATCCAGAACGTCTTTCTTAATACTCTGGAAGAACCGCAGGAGCCCAGTACGACTTCGGCATTACTAGTAGTCACAAACTACTCACATAAGTCACTAATATATTCTAACAAGATTTTTACAGTGTTTCAAATAAATATTAAATACAGTTAGTTGAGATAGTCTGTTCAATTTCATTCATAATTATACTTCCGACGGCCTCTATGTTAATTGCAGATCCAGTGCATCTTTCTTACCACGTTAGATGGACCGCGAAAGCCCATTACGACTTGGACATAACTTGGAAGGCATATACCACTCACTAATGTATTCAAAAAAAACATTTTTAGTGTTCCTAGCTGTTAGATGCATAAACATTGGATACATTCTATTCAATTCGGCACACAAACAGTATTTGGGTTCCGTTCCACCTTTTGTTTGGTGTTAACATACTCTAATCTCACATGTTACTAATGTATTCAAACAACATTTTTAGTGTTCCTAGCTGTTAAATGCACAAACATTCGAGATATTCTATTCAATTCAGCACACAGACAGTACTTGGGTCTCGTTCCACCTTTTGTTTGGTGTTAACATTCTCTAATCTCCAATACACTTTCCGGAAGATAACATGACAAAGAAATCTTTTAAACAGAAAGTAGTTCACGCTTCAAAATTTCCTACTTCTCCGATATCGAGACTTCATCCATCTTGTACTTGGCAGACATTCGAGGATTACATGAAATCGACGCCTTACACACTTGTAGCATATTTGAATCGATTTTGTGTCCAAAGATCCCGCTATCTCAAAGCGGGCACGCACGCCTTCTGCAGGTCCAGATTCCGTAGGACTAAAACTCGCAGCAATCAATGTGCTCTACTTCTTTATTCATTAATCTTTTCTGTGCTATGCCCAGATAAACGACCGATCCAGGTTACCCTGCAATGAAATCGACGTATTTATCGTTGTTTTAGGGGAAATGTTACGAATGATACGGTGAGGAATTTTCGATAAATACCAGCTAGGCCTAGCAGAACGAATTTTGGCTTGATCAGCGCAAGTTATTTCCGATTTCATTTCCAAAATCAGAGTTTCTCAGTTTAAACATAAACAAACTATCGGGAAAAGACAAATATTTCTGGTCAAGACTTAATTTGATTCGTCACCGCTTAGATGATGTTTGGCGCCAATTTTTAATCCTCCTGAAAGTGGTCTCGACGAAATATCTCGTCATTAGCAAAGTTGAACAGATCTTATTGGGCGTGATATCTCGTCATTAGAAGAAACATGATCACGGTCATCAGAAGAAAACTGACCAGATCTTTATGTCGTCATCATAAAAAAATTGACACGATCTTAATGATGAGATATATCGTCATTAAAAAATTGATCAAATATCGATGGACGTGATATCTCGTCAAAACCACTTGGAGGATTAATGTAAGCAACACTCTGAAATTACATTCGAGTAAGGACAAAATTTAGATTTCGATGCTTCATTTATATTAATAATCAATTTAGCTTTTAGTGTGATACAATTCATATTTAGTTTAGAATTTACAAATATTGCCGTCAGTCTTGTATTGTATTTATAAACAGTACTGCAAATTATAGTCAATCGTCAAGAAACTTCAAAATACTAGATGAAAGCAAGATGACAAAACTTATAGCTTTGGGGGGACGAAAAACGTATCCTATCAACAAGACCAAAAAGATTCCTTTTTTCCCGGATGATGGAAGACATTTCATTGCACCGAAATAGCTCTGTAAATTTTATCACCTTGTTTTTTAGCTTAATTAGTCATTGCTTTATGACGACTAACTACTATTTTGACTAAGTTTGTATCCTTAACTACGCTGTAAATTATAGTTTAGTTTTTGGCTAATAAGAACACATTTCAGACGACGATAAAAGTTTTGAGTATTTTTATTAATTTTCACTTAACGATGATTTATTAAATGAAGATAATTTTCTTTTTTAACACTTTTTATAAATCGTTATATATTATGTGTGTTATTACTATAAGAAATTTCGGATGAATATTTAAATTTAAATCATAATATCATTAATAATTTGGATATTATTTACTCGAAGTATCATTAGTTTGTTTTGAGGCAAATGCATACCGTATTTGCATCATCACTTATTAGAAAATGTATTTTTATTGGTATTTTCTCAAAATTATTTCAATTTCCATGTTTCTGTGTAAAACATTACTTACATTTTGTTTTATTAAAATATACTGAAATTAATTACAAATTCACTGTCTAAATATTTTATTTCTGCGATTTTTTCAAGAATGTACAATATTATAATAATGAAGATTATAAATCTTGTCGAAACAGAAACTTCATTAGTATAATAAATTTATACTGCTTAATAACGTACTATACTATCAAATGTCTTTGTTGCAATAAAGAGGGAAAGTTAATAAGTAGATCCAAAAGAGAAATAAGTGGATTAATGTTGAAACAAAAATGTATAAAAATCTGGTTCAAAGTTCAACGTAGCTATTTGCGAAAAAACATTACGCTTTGCTTTGCTACTTTTTAAAAATACCTAATTTTTATGAACCAGTAGCCTTTAGGAATATAAATACAATACATCAACAACAGTTGACACATTCTGCCTTTGGATTATCAATAGTACGGGTCATCGTCATCGTCCCATTTAATGTCGTCTCGGATGTCCTATTGACTGGACCACTTTCTAATTCAGCGGGCCAGATAAACCTTTTCGGAAGGCTATATCTTATCTCAGGGACAGATAAACCTATTTAGAGAGCCGTATCTGGTGTACGGGCCTGATAAACCTATCCCGAGTGTCGTATCTGGTCTGCGGGCTTGATAAACCCAATTCGAAAGGCTGTATCTGGTCTGCGGACTGGTAAAACCTATATCGAAGGCCGTATCTGATCTGCAGGTTGAATAACCTTATTCGGAGGACCGTATGTGGTCCGCGAACTGGTAAAATCTATACCGAGGGCCGTATGTAGTCTGTTGGCCGATTAACCCTATTCGAAGGCCGTATGTAGTCTGTTGGCCGATTAATCCTATTCGAAGGGCCGTATCTAATCTTCGGAACAAATAAACCTGTTTGGAGAGCCGTATCTTGTCTGCCGGCCTCATAAACCTTTTGCTACAATTCCTTTATTTTACGGGGGCCGTCGTTGCTCAGTGGGTTTGCCCACTACTCTAGGAACCTGCGAGTTGTAGGCGACGCGGGATCGATTTCTTCCTAGGTTTATTTCTCACTTCTGTGTCAGAAAAACTTTCCTTGTGTGTGTGAATGTCCATTACGTGATGTTTTCTGTCTTATGTTTATGGCCAAATATGGCCCTTGCGACGGAAAACCCAACCAACCAATCTTTATATTAAGCGTACGAGTTTTTGTGGACTCTACTTGACCCTAACTACGATAACAGCTATTTCGTAGATAGTAAATAAATAGAAGCTGAAAGTAAGAGTTGCATATACTAAATTAAAAGAACCGAAAGCATGGCATAACTTGCTCTTATTAGTCATGTCTACAAATAAATCTGCAGAGATTCAAATATCGAAAAGCTGGTATTCATTTTCAAACGAAATTCTTCCGCGTTGGATATACGAGTAATTTTCATTTCCAATCACACGACACATTAAAGCAGCATCAATATGCATATTCAATTTAGTATTGCCCTTTAAACCCGAAGAAATTTCACTTAAACACAACTCCGCGAACTCTGCATTACTTCGTTTACAATGATGATTGGTTTCGCAAGGTAATTCTGAGAGTTACTTCAAAACTAACCCAGCACAGAGTTGTCCAGAGGACAAATTACACCCCATAGCAAAACAATTCATTAAATTTGCATATAACGGAAACTTTATTTCAGCTCTGAATCCATTTCTAATACTCTCTTCACTAAAACTTCTCCCTGGGGTACCTCATTATGATGAATTGCTATGGTGAATTATATCCCAGTGTTTTAAGGCAGCGAATTTAAAATCAGAAAGAGAACCCCCTCACAAACTCAATTTCAACACTCAGCCCTAATCCTTTTGATTAGTGAGAAGACCACGGAACGCGGATTAGGGTGAGCGAATAGTGTAATTTGTTTACACTAGTCCCGATACCGTCCTGGATTTCTCTGTTGACAGGGCACCAGGGCTTTGTGGGTTTCTATGGGATTAGGCAGCGAATTTCACAAGGGAACCAACTTGAAGCACAACTGGAGTTTTCTCTGGGCTGTATGTATTTGCCGTCGTTACTTTCACAGCACTTACAGTCGAAGATCCATCTGCCAGGGTTTGCTGAATATTATCTCGATGGGTTTTTCTCGCCGTGCGATACCCTGGCTTTGAAGTGTTTGTCGATCCTGTCTAAAGCTCTCGCAAATCTCTGGAAATGGTTGGAGGAGATGGTCGGAGGATTAACCGCTTCTTCGTTTTTGCCCGTAAAAGCGCAGCTTTAATGTAAAGTGTCGCGAAAAGTACTGCTTTGGAAACAGTGTTAAGGAATCGATACTGTCATTTAAGCCAGCATTTTTCAAACTCCTTTCGTCTAAATTCCTTTACATATTCGTAAACCTTAGTGTCTCTTTTGGATAGAAAATAGTATTGGAATAATGTAGTACTTTGAAAAACTAAATATTTTAATAAGTTGTATACAATAATAAATGTTTTTCATATTTCAGCTTTAACTTTTTAGCCCTAATCTTTTTCATTAGTGAGAAGACCACGGAACGCGGATTAGGGTGAGAGAACGGTGTAATTTGTTTACACTAGTTCCTATACCATCCTGGATTTCTCTGTTAACAGTGCACCAGGGCTTTGTGGATTTCTATGAGATTAGGCAGCGAATTTCACAAGGGAACCAAGAGGCACAACTTGAGTTTTCTCTCTGGGCTATATGTATTTGCCGTCGTTACTTTCACCACACTTACAGTCGAAGATCCATCTGTCAGGATTTGCTGAATACTATCTCAGAAATTTTCTCGCCGTGCGATACCATGGCTTTGAAGTGTTTGCAGATCCCGTCTAGAGCTCTTGAAAATCTCTGGAAATGGTTGGAGTTTCGAGGAGATGGTTGGAGGATCAACCACTTCGCTTTTGCTGTAAAAGTTCAGCTTCAATGTAAAGTGTCTCGAAAAGTACTTTGGAAAGAGTGTTAAGAAACCAATACTATCATCTAAGTCATAGGGCCACGGTGGCCCGGTTGGAAGAGTAACGGACTAGCAACCGAAGGGTTGCGAGTTCGAATCCAGCCAAACACCGTCGTGTACAAAGGGGGCTGGTGCACGTTAAATCTGTCGTGGCCTCAAATGTCCTCACGTTGGCGTGGTGTGGAAGTTTGGAGAGTGGGGTGCCAGCTCAGGTGTTGCCTCGTCATCTGACCGTGGTTCAAAATTACGTGGTGCTGTCCTCGGATCTTTCCCTCTGGGATTGATCCCGGACCGTCACCAATAGCCCGTTGTGTTGCTCCAGTGTGACGTTAATTGAAAATACCAAATACATCTAAGTCAGCATTTTTCAAACTTCTTTCGTCCACAGCTCAATTTAGATATTCATAAATCTTAGTGACTCTTTTGGATAGAAAATAGCATTCGACTTATTACACTTTGAAAAATTAAATATTTCAATAAATTTATCAAATAAAATGTTTTACATATTTTAATTTTTAAGACTCATTTTAATTTATCCCTCCTAGTGATTGTTTCGACAAGATACTTCGTCATTAGACAATATTAACCAATCTTGGTGGACGATATATCTCGTCATTGGAAGAAAACTGACCAGGACTTGATCACATCATAATACAAAATTCGGCACTTTCTTCATGGCTAGATATCTCCTCATTATCACAATTGATCAGATAAAGATGGACGAAATATCTCGTTGAAATCATTTGGAGGGCTAACAGTCTGATGGCCATGTACTCATTATTCCACTTTGCAACCTACGATTTTTTTTGCATGACATCTAACCAATTATAGACTTCTTCACCAATAGAATGCTTTCTAGGAGACCGTAGTTCAAAATTACGAGATGTCCTCGAATCTTTCTTTTCGAGATTGATTGCGGAACGTCACCAATAGTCCGTTGTATTGCTAAAGTTAACTTAATTACCTACCTACCTTTCTAGGCTTTTTAAATCAATAGATGTGGTTATTTAGTCATTACGTGTGCTGTAGATAGGTAGTTAGTTGAATTTACTTCCCACTGGTGCACCACAACGGGCTATTGGCGACAGTACTTGATCGTTCTTGAAGTGGACAACCCCAGTGTGAGGATATGGGAGGCTATGACAGATTTAGCGTGCAGCAACCCCCAAGTACACGACGGTCTTTAAACTATGGTTACAACTTAAGATTTATTGTGCCTATAAGTGAAATATAAGTTTATGTAAGGTTGGTTGGTTGTTTCGGCGTTTTATGGCGCAAGGACCACATTTGGTCAAGTTGGAGCCAGACACAAGTCAAAGTCAAGTTAAAGGAGAAAAACGAGGGATTGAGGAGCTGGAGTAGTGGGATGAAGCAAAAAAAGATCGCTTGGGTATCCCTGGAGCGCGACCCCGTGTTTACTAATGGCAGTAAACCTCATGGGCAAAGAAAATATTACTAGAGTACCTCAGATCCGTGAAGCCCGTACACACCTGAAGGAGATGTATCCCTGAGGGCAGCACTGTTATGTAGGTTACAGCTGACTACCAGCAGCATCTTCACAGTATCACCATTTAAGATTAATTGAGTATATTGAGAGTGAAATATAAGTTTATGCAAGGGCAGGACTATGCAGATTACAGTTGACTACCAACCACATCGTAACACCACTTAAGATTAATTAATTTAGTATATTGAGCGTGTGAAATATAACTTTATAAAGGACAAACTGTTATGCCGTTTACAGTTGACTACCACCAACATCGTAACAGTATCCCCACTGAAGATTAATTGTGTTTATAAATGAAATGTAAATTTATAAGGGCACTATTTAAATGCGTTAAAAATCACAGAGACTACTGCTTGTCACTGGTTAATCGGTGAAATGCAATTGGAGAAAAGGTACTCTGAATTTAGTCTTCTAGAAGCCCAAACAAATGGTGGTATTCATAGACACTCTCGCATCAATTATTCTAATTGGCGAAAGTATGACAATGGGCCAATCAATAAAGGTCGGATTGGCACAGTAATCCTGTCTGCTTTTGGAACCTGCTACAGGATATTAAACCAATTACAAAATCGTAGTACAATTGAAAAGCGAAGTAGCTACAACTCTATCGGCTTAACTTCCTTAGTTACGTAAAGGTATCAATGATGTTAAGAGACTATTTGTCTGATGGATTTGCTGACACGAACTACATATTTCCATGATAAAATGCACACAAGCTCTTAGAAACAATACATCTCTATGTAATGCTTTGTTGATAAGGTAAATTCAAAAGGAAGTCAAATGAAATAAGTTTGAAACTTGACAGAATATAATTTAAATACTTGTAATTATACCTAATTATAGAATTGTGTTTGACGACTGTATATAAATATAGTTATAAAATATCAGTAATTTCATTTAATAATAATAATTTACTCACTTAATTATTTTAGAAATGTCAAAGTAATATTGAAACCATTGACACCATATGCACTATACAAATAAAAAATGTTCACCAATACCTCTACGATCCCTAAAGTCTGAAATAACCCATAATCTAATCCGTGTGATACTTACTAAATGATGCTTTTTATCCCCCTAATGTATAAATGGAAGAACAAATCCAGATAGTCCAAATTTTTACCTTACAGATTTGACAAGCACAACTCCTTGTATATGAGGTTTTGTAGATTATCTTATTGTGTGAAATAAACAGTAACTTAAAATACATGACAAAATAACAACAAATTCGAAAAGCTAAAAAACAGTAGCGGATAATTCTAACGAATACTTAACTTCAATATTTTTCTTAGAAAGCATTGAGCATTTCAAAGTCATAAGAATAAGAAGGAATATTCTTCAGATTACCAAAGACATATATTAATATAAAAATTAAAACTTAGTCTTAAAATTATAACTCAGTAATTCTCAATTTTCGAAACTTACTTGTTGAACATGTATCGAGAAAGTTTTACGTGCACTATTTCTGTCTCTTTGTTATATATAAACTTAAATGGGCTTACGTTGAGCTGGCAAGCGAAGCAAACATCCAACATGTGCATGCGTATTACATTTCAGCCTAGAAAATATGGTGATGCGCATGTCATCCATTCCTCAGTCGTTTGTCGGATGTTGGCACAATGTGCCACTTGCCTCAAAGTTACAAGTTTTAGAACCGATATTGCTTTCCTCAATACGTTAAATAAAATACCAGTCGCACTTTTGGATCTGTTGTGACTTCACGCTCAAACCATTCAACTCAAGCAAAATCCATCCAGGAGGTTTTTAAATACATGAATAACAACATGAGATATGAACAAATACATCTCTACATTAAACAAGGACCCAATTTTTCTAAGTTGCAAGTTTCAATCAAACAAGGACGTATTTTTTTAAGTTGAAAGGCTGTAGAAGCGATATTGTTTTACCGGTGTTTGGATTTGTTGTGAATTTACGTTCATACCAATGTAACACAAATAAAATCCGCGTCTATGATCTTTTTAATTCTAAATTTCTACATCGTCCTACCCTATACATCAAAATACGGATTTGTTTTCGTAAGTTATAAGTTGTACTAGTGTTATTGCTTTTATCATTGCTTTAAATAAAACCAGTCAAACATTTGGATCGGTTGATTTCAAGCTCATACCAATTCAATACAAACAAAATCCTTCTATGACATTTTGTATTGGTTGTGAATTCATTCTCATACCAATCCAACACAAACAAAATCCATCTATGAGCTTTTTAATTCCATATTTTTAATACATACCCAAGCACCAAACAAGGACACACTTTTTCAATACAAACTTAAATCAAAACTGGCAGATTCACAGTAAATGACGGATCCACAAATTCCCTGATCAAAAGCAAATAATTATGATTTCCCTAGTTCAAAGAAAAGTGGCAAGCGAAAAGCCAGAGTCTACAAATTCTTCTATAATAGATTCCTGTGTGTGCGTTCTAAGGGAAATGGGAAGAACAACGCTACGAAGGGGAGGCAATTGGTGAAAGTGGGCCCTTAACGAAGCAATCATAATTAGTTTGCATGTAGTAAGAGAGAAATCAAATCGCATGATAAATAAAGAAAGCCGAAATGACTGCTAATTGAATACAATCTAATTATGCGTGGTTTGGGAGGGCAGATATCGGCCTTATTTTTAGTTCGCATTTCAAACGGTGACCGTCCATTCGCTTCCACATTAGGGATTCCGCAAAATTTTTCAAAAGCTAATTAACGTGGGATGACAATACTTCATTTCCCTGCTCTGGACTAATTAACCAGAACCTAAAAATGGAACTCGATTGCTCACGACATCAGGTATTCCGGATATGTTTTTTGGGACCTAATGCATTTCTCCTTTTTCGTTTGGTATGGATTTCTAGGCTGGCGGAAAAAGTGTGTTTTTCTCTGGTGTGTTCGTTCAGTCTGATTAAACGGGCTGATACGTTTCGGGCATGTTTATGAATGCTAAATTAAATTTAAAAAGTTTACATTTCGAGGTAAAAAACATTTAAAAATATCTTTCTGTGTGTGACACTCGAAAGCAAAAAAAGCAATGATATAGGCTGAATTAGGAGGTAATGGTTGGAAGAAAATTATTTTTAGAGATAGGACGAATGCCGTCTGGAAGCTAAGGAACCCGTCAATCCGATGTCATACAGTGCCAGCATCACTATCTAAAGCTGCATCATCATCTACAGCTGTCAAAATTCATCGAAATCTACAGGGACATATGGATGTTCCAATATTAATACAGGTGGTTATTAGTAGAAAAGTCGAGGGACGTTTTTGCTGCTTGGTAGTCACTTTTTACAGCTACAGGAATTCATTGAAAATCTACAGGGAGCTATAGGTGTTCAATTATAACATGGATGGTCATTGGTGGTATGGCTAAAGCAGTTGTGGGCAGGGCATGATACCAATGATCATCATTCTACCAAGGTCAGGGCATACCAATGGTTGATGCAGTTGAGTATGCTTTTAAAAGCCTAATCCATTTCTTCTTTTTATTTTTTTTGCTAGGGGTGTGTTCACATCCTAGCTGCTCGCTGATTAAACGCGCTGCTAAGTTTCGGGTATGTTTATGAATGGTAAATTAAATTTAATAAGTACACATCTCCAGGTGAGAACTTTAAAAAATATGTTTCTATGTGTGACACTCAAAAACAATGCTGTAGGCTGAATTAGGAGGTAAGGGTCGGGGAAAATTATTTGGAGAGATTGAAATGAACACCGTCAGTTGCCACGTCCAACGTCACATAATGCCAGCATCACTATCTACAGCTGCCAACGTTCATAGAAGTTTACAGGAATGGCGAGGTGAACACCTGCGCTGGCGCCCAACGCTCCAAACCTCCACAACTCGCCAAAGTGAGGAGATTTGATGCCACGACACATTTAACGTGAACCAGCCCCATGTAGACCATGGTCTTCGGTTGGATCAAGTTTCGAACTAGCAACTCTCCGTTTGATAATTCGTGACTCTACCAACTGGGCTACCGTGGCCCTGAATAGTGTATACAAAATAATCAAAACACTTAAAAAAGTATGCCATTCCGTCTGTGTTGTGGAGGCGAGCCGAAAACACATTTCGATGCTTTTTAACGAGTTTCGGTTTTCTCGTAACCACATTTAGATAGATATTTTTATAAATGTCGGTCGACCTTATCAGGTGATACTGATTTGCGTAAATGCAATCGAAAATATAGTGGTAGGCATAGCCTACACCCCCACACCGATAGAGTGGAGCATTTTTTAATTTAAACTTATTTAGATATGCTATGAATGAATCCCCATGGGCATGTTAAAAATAGGATCAGAAATCTGGTTGTTTTTGGTAAGTAATATCTGGAATATTGATGCATGTCTACTCTGATGCCGGAATCGGCGGTTCTCTGAAACTCAAATCGGAAGTAATTTTATATTTAAAAATTTTGGAGACCAAGGAATATGGATATGGAATTCTTCAGTACTCACCATCCTTAGTTGCGAACAATTTCGTTGCCAGTTTCCAACACGGGCCCTAACTCATTGTACGTCTATCCTCCTTTTTCCCCAGAGAGGTTCTACTTTTCATTTCTTGTAAAAATCTAGATTTGTTACTTGTGCTTATAAGTGAAAGAATATAACTATTACTATCTGTATAAAATAGAAATTTTCTCATTTAAATTTGCCCATTGAACTGCTTTGTCAATTGTGGATATTTCGCTCTGAAGAGTTGTAGCAATCTAAGTTAAATTTATAAACCTGGAGTAGTAATTTACCTTTTTAAAGATACAAACGTAAATCTCTTCTATATCAATCATCAACTTTCCTTATGTGTGTAGGTTCATTACTTGACATTGTAAGTTTTGTGTTTGGTACTGCATGACCAAATATAGCCACCATAAAACTCAACCCAAACAACCATTTCAAACTTTCCAACATAGTATGTGGTTTTATTAAGTAGTGTGTATTTCAATCAACAAACCAATACATTAATTAAACTTTTATTCTAAGATATAGCATATACTTACTAACCTATGATACTCAAAACTAATCCTGTCAATCTTTTTGTCATTGCCTGTCTTGTGTTTGGCACAGCATGACCAAATATGGCCGCCATGAAACTCAACCCAAACATACATTTTAAGCTTTCATTCATAACATGTTGTTTTTGTTATAAGTAGTGTATATTTCAATCACCAAATCAATACATTAAACTTTTATTTTATGATATAACATGCTTACTAACCTATGATACTCAAAACTAATCCTGCCGATCTTTTAATTAGTTTTAACTTTTCTTATGAAACTTGAAATTAATCCCGTCATGTTTGAGTTAGTTTCGTATTGAAGTTTATTTTCTGAGTATAAAGCTATTAGAGTAAGAACGAGACCGGATTTAATCAAATAATATATTTGTACCCAAAAAGCTGAAATAAGAGCTTATGCATAATAATGCTCTCAATTCTATTACATTATGCATTCCTTACATGATTAAAGTTATGGCTTTAGTTCAAAGACAATGATACTAATTTGAAAATTTAGTTACATTTGAGTAGACAATAGCAATATCTCACTATCCTTCTGAAGTTATTAGAGAAACCATGTACACTATATAGAGTAACAGTACATAGTTAATCGGATAGAACACGATTTAATTACATGGAAGCAGTTCCTGTGTCAGAAAGCTTTTCATGATTTGCTGTATTAGAGAGAGAGTAAATAGTAGTTGCAAAACCTTTTATGAACTTAACTATTAATCTTATTGTGATAATTTATTAGTGCTGTGTGTCTTTATTACTTGTTTCTAATTTTATGCATATTTATGAGAAATCCAGACAAATCTATTTGAAATACCCATTTATAAATAATCAAATTTCACAAACATAAAATGTAGTGATACACTTGATATGAGGTGCAATTTCATTGCCATATGCCTCACTGCATAATATGTCGGAGGTATATGACAATGAAATTGCACCTAAAATTTTAAGTGCGACGTTAATTAAAATACCATACCCTACCATACCATATCTAAAATTTTATCCTTAAGAAATTTGTAAGATGTAGAATTGGAATATTAATATTACATAGTAGTTTATTGAGCTCCTTTTAAGAAATGGACTACATTTAACAAAAACCTTTGTAAAATATTTTAAATTTTCGTACTCCAATAATTAAGATCCAACTTTTAAAGTTTTCTTTATTTTTAGAAATATTTGGAGTTAAAACTTGGAAAACATCCAAAAAAAGTTAATATATTTGTTTAGTTTTAAAATTACTGGTCAAATATAGATGAAAAATACCCAAATATGGCAGTTGCCCAAAACCTGGTTTCACAAAATATTCTTAAAATTTTTAGATTTTATAAAGATAATTACATTGATAAAATACGCTTCTAGGGAAAGAATTATCATTAGATAAATGGTCATAAGTACTTACATATTTTGTACCCAAAGGTGATTATATAGCAGAAATATTTCTAAAATGATAACAAAACATAAGAAGTTTTCCATTTCGTGTAGTCCTTCCCTCATTCATCTTTCTGATTAAGTTCAAGAAAATTCCATAATGATTAGAGTAGAACTTTTTGAGATACTGTGTGTCACGACTGGCAAAGAACTATAATAATGGATCTTGACGTAATAATAATATGAGGTAGCATGATAATAACGTAAAGACAGTAGCGTGAGCAGTGATAGTAAAATTGTAAAACGTTTTTCGAATGACTGCAACGTCCTTTCTATTTAAGATAGAAATAATAATATATCTGAATATTTCGAAAGTTAAGGAACTAGGATCTACGAGAGGCTTTTTTGTCAAGCTAAATGTAGGTTTCAGTAGTCTTTCTGCTGTGAAACGTATTTCCGAACGTGGCTTCACTTGGCTTGTTTTTCGAATATGATATTGCATTTCGTCAGTAAAAATTCTAAAGAATAAATTACGAATTGAAATATGATAGTTGATTGACCAAAGCCAATCATATTAAACACCAAACATCGCCTAAACTGCGATAAACTACATTTAAAGGGAACCCCGATACGTGTCATGCGAGAGCAGTTTATTAGGGGAATTAAACTCTTCGTATTCCTTCTGGTTTTATTGATTTGATTGGAAATATAAAAGTAGAATGAGCAATGGTAACCTTTTTATGTGTCCATGATCATGTATTAGGAACAAATATTCATCATCTGATTGGCCCACGTGATGAGAAAAGACGCCCATCCATTGATTCATCATCTGATTTGTCCACGCGACGTGGTATTAAACCGGCGATTTCACCATTTTTGTCGCCACCCTATAGGGATGCACATTCACACACTTATCCTGTCATAAGATGTTATATGGACAAACGAGGCGATAAGATGACAAATCGGCAATACAGGTCAATATTTTACTGAGCAGTCACGTGATTACTAGTCAACGTGTAGGTCATACGTTTTGGAGCTCGTCTCGATAGCAATACTCAGGCTACTTATATTTCACGTCTATGGTATCACGCGAGAGAATTTAGGTGCGGAAGTAAAATCTTTTCATTCTGTTCTGGTTTAGTTGTTTACACTGAAAATCCCTTTCCATATTATGAGTCTTTATATACCATCTTACATAGATAGTGTTTGCACTAAAGATGCATTCTTTGTTTCATGTCCAATGAAATTACAGAAACTTCTTTATGAATCTCAAATTCTACGGTTATTCCCCAACTTTTGGTTAGTCATTTCACTTAAGCATCACCTTAGTTATTTGATCATCTTAGTGGATTGGCAGTCTACTCAATTCTTAGAGGAGCATTAGTGACGTGATGTGACTTCCAGTCAGAAGGCGATATCCTAAGCTTACTGATACACCCTGGAAGTTAATATTACACCAGATACCCATTTGCTTCATGGTATTAACTATTTATATTTATTGCGTATTTCCTTCGGGGAACTTTTATATTTTGATCCCCAGTAAACTTTGACGAACAAGCTGTCTTCACGTGGGACTTTTTCGAATTAAGTGTTAGAGTATTCTTCAAACTAAACGGTTTTTATAGGTATTGCATCCTTAGGGGGAGTTTTAGGACATTAGTCAGTCTCTCATAACTCTAGATCGTTACTTAATCCTTTTAGGGACAGTCGGACTACAGGCGTTGATACTACTAAGGTAGGTAAATAATGTAGGTATATTAATGCTAATGTATATAAATATTAAAAGTAGTTAATGGCTAAGGTATATAAATATTAAAGATAGTTAAAGACTTAGGTATATAAATAGTATATATACATATGTTAAGGCTTGTAAAAAAGTTCTGATAAAAGTAAAGATAGAGGTAAATAAATTTTCTAAGCATATTGAGGTTAAGGTAAATACATACTTCAGGCATAGTAAGGTTCAGTACATAACTATTCTATGCTTAATTTAGGCTAATGTATACAAATAATATAAGTACATTAAGGCGAAAGTAAATAACTATTACAGAGATATTAAGACTAAATATTTAAATGTTAAATGTATATTAAAGCTATGAAATTAGAAATATTCTTATCAAATTAAGTCTGAGGTATATAAATATTCTAGGGAAATTATGGTTAAGTAAATAGGTATATTACAAGGATAGTAAGATTAATTAATATAAATATTTTACGTACATTAATATCAAAGTATATAAATATTCTAGGTATTTAAAATAATCATAAGAAATATTTTATTGGTAAAGAAGGTCAAAATTGGTTTAGAAGTCCAAAACATACAGGGAAGACTGCAAGTTGCTGAACGACTATATGAGTGCGAACACCTCATAGGTACTAAATCATATAAATATTCCAGGTATATTAAGACTGGTACAAAGAATTTATATAATTGTTCTATAAATTAAGATTCTAATGTCAAGAAGTGCTTTAGATGGGTAGTGTGATATAGTGTCTCAAAAAATCTAAGCGCACTAAAATTGTGTTTTGTACAGAATAAATTTATATCAGCTGATACGTTTTCAACTGTCTACTTATGGTCTAAATATTTTTACCATCATGTCCTTCAGAGGGTTAACCCTCTAAATGGTTTAGACGAGAAATCTCGCCCATCAAGATCTGATCAATTTTGATATTGACGAGATATCTCGTCATCGCGATATTGCCGATTTTTTTATGATGACGAGATCAAGATGTGTTCAGTTTTTTCTAATGACGTGATATGTCGTACATCAAGATCTGGTTATTTTGCTGAAGACGAGATACATCGTCGAGACGACCAGAAGAGTTAATGGAGTAGACATATCGCTATGAGAGAAACATGGTACAGTGGACTCCCTCTTAACCGGCCTCCGCTTTAACCGGCCGCCACTGACCAATTATGTACTGTAAATACAGTAGCCTACAGAAACATGTATTTAGTTTTTTCCAAAAAAGGAAGTTCTTCCAGGTTAAGTTTTCTTAATTATACATATCATATTACAATAAAGTAGGCTATATACTTAGTTTTATTCTAATAAAAACGATTTCGGGAGTGTATTTTAATGCTATTAAGGGAACGACGGTTTAACCGGCCAAATCGTTATCCGGTCTGGGTCCGGTCCCGAAGTGGCCGGTTAAGAGGGAGTCCACTGTACGTTATATAAAACTAGCATTTGAACAAGGATATATAAATCTGCTTGCGCAAATTTCAACCTAGATATTTGCGAAATAAAGCCCGGATCCGATTTAATAATTTCTTTAAATATTTAATTTTTTGAATGAATGTCCTCTTTAGGAATATCTGGTATCTGTACCTTGTTTAACTGCCGGGTAAACCTATTTATAGGGTCGTTTTGACCGGTGGGCCAGGAAAAGTCTTTTCGGAGG
Organism: Meta bourneti; assembly: GCA_933210815.1. Classification (NCBI taxonomy): domain Eukaryota; kingdom Metazoa; phylum Arthropoda; class Arachnida; order Araneae; family Tetragnathidae; genus Meta; species Meta bourneti. The sequence continues at coordinate 36,858,433 of OW119933.1, forward strand.
GTTGTATCTGGTCAGCTAGCTCGAAAACCTATTCGGAGGACCGTATCTGGTCTGCGGGTCGGGTAAAACTGTAGGGAGGACTGTATCATGTTTGGGTGTCTGGTAAAAATATTTGTAGGGCTGTATCTGGCTGTCGGGCCAAAAAACATTTTTTCGAGAGCCGTATATTGCCGAAACGCCGGGAAACCCTCTTCTGAGAGCCGTATTTTGCCGAAAGGCAGAGTAAACCTTTTCTGAGAGCCGTATCTAAACTGTGGACCGTTAAACCTGTCCGAAGAACTGTATATGTTGAGCGGGTCAGATAAAAAAATATTTGGAATGCTGTAACTAGCCTGCTGGTTGATTAAACCTGTCCGGAGGGCAGTATCTGGTTTGCGAACCTGATAAAAAAATTTGGAGGAGCGTATCTCGTCTTCGGGCCAGATAAAAATTTGAAGGTATGTATCAGTGTTTGCAGACCTGATAAAAAGTATTTGCAGAGCCGTAACTCGCATATTGTCCAATAAATCTCACTGGAGGCCCGTATCTGCTCTACGAGACGGAAAAATATTTGGAGGGTCGTACCTTTTATATGGCCTGAACTCACTACAATTAATTTATCTAACGCCCACATACCTTTATCTTATATATAACAATTTTTGTGGATGGGCTGCTTAAACTTTGTCCCGAGGGGAGCAACAGGTTGGTAGGAAGTTAATTAACGTCGAACTGGAGCAACACAACGGGTTATTGCTGACGGTACGGGATCAATCCCGAAAGGAAAGTTCAGAGAAGACTTCGTAATTTTAAGCCACTGTCAGATGACGAGGTCACACCTGAGCTGGCACCCTACTCTCCAAATTTCCACATCACGCCAACGTGAGGACGATCGAGGCCGCGACAGATTTAACGTGCACCAGCCCCGTGTACACGACGGTCTTTGACTGGACCGAGTTTCGAATTTTCAACCCTCCGCTTTCTAATCCGTTGCTCTTCCAACTGGGTTACCGCGGCAGGAGAAAACAGCTTTTTCTCACATAGCTAACATGATTAGAGCAGTTTCTAATTCTAAATCTACTCTAAATAGAAGTCACTGACGTAGAGAAATAGTTTCACCTTACTATTATAAAATCCGGAGAAATTTCTAAGCTTTCAATCATAAACGGAAAAAAGAGCAGTCTAAATATGAAATCAGATCGATAGGGTGAACAAAGAAAAGAAATAAGCTTCTTTTCTGAAAACAGAAATCAATAAAGCGATCTATGAGAGCAAGGGACATTTCTATTTTTTACTTCAAAACTCCAATACCATGATCCATTTACCGTAAATTTAGTTTGACAGTTTGTGTTCTCTTTTGCTTTATTGGAAATTACTCAAATAAAAAGTTTTACGTTCATTCAGTAGAAAGGAAATAATACTCACAAGGCTGAAAAAGCTGACCTCAGCTATGAAATTTAGGGGACACTGGTCAAAATCATAATCAAAACTTTTGCTTCACGGAGCTCCATCGCAAGGTTTTATTTTATCCTTATATCCAATACCGCCCACTACTTCAGAGATGGAGTTTGACTCTTTACCCTCCTGGTGGTTGTTTCGACGAAGTATCTCGTCATTAGCAAAATTGACCAGACCTTAATTGACGAGATATCTCTTCATTAGAAAAAACTTATCAGATCTTGATCTCGTCATCATAAAAAAGTCGTCAATATCTTGATGACGAAAACCTCGTCATTAGAAGAAAACTGACCACATCGTAATGTAGTCATCATCGAAAAATTTTGATGACAAAATATCGCGTCATTAGCAAAATTGGTCAGATCTTGATGAACGAGATATCTCATCGAAACCACTCGGAGGGTTAAATTTAACTTTTCATATTGTACAAATGCAATCGATGACTCTTTCAGGCAAGGTAGAACGTCTGGGTCCCAACCCCTTCTAAAATGGTTAACGCTAATGTATATAAGTATTTTAGGTATATAAGACAAAGGTATATAATTTTTACAATTTTTTTTCATTTGATCTTCTGATGTCATGGAGTGCTTTAGCGGTTGGTTGGACATACACTTTGTACCACCTCCTTTTAACCCCCATGGTGGTGTTCTCGACGAGGTATCTCATGGAAAGTAAAACTGACCAGATCTTGATGGACGAGATATCTCGTCGTTAGAAGAAAATTGGCCAGATCTCCAGGTCATCATAAAAAAATTGGCAAAATTTTGATGACGGGATATCTCGTTTAAACCACTCGGAGGATTAAATTTAACTTTGTATATATTTTCAAATGCAACTGATGGCTCTTTCATGGGACGTCTACTCTCTCTGAAAAGGTTAAGGTTTGTGTTTATAAATAATCTAGGTATATAAGGCTAAGAAATAGAAGACAGTTATGCAATTATTTTCATTCGATATTCGGATGTCATGGAGTACACGTGTGTATACTGTGTACCACCTTCATTTTAAGAAACTAGAAGTACTTAATTTTCATTATGTGCAAAATACATTCATTTAAAATGATAGATCTTCACCCATACGGTGTTTACGCTAAAAAAATTAGTATAGTGACTTTAAAGGGTCAAAGGAGTTTCCAAGGTAAAATAATTTTCTCTGTTCATTTAGGTTTATGTAAAGTACATAGAGAATTTCTGTTCTCTCTCTATTTATGTAAAGTGAATAGAGAATTTCTGTTCTCTCTCTATTTATGTAAAGTACATATTTTCTGTCTCTGTTTATGTAACGTGAATAGAGAATTTCTGTCCTATCTGTTTCTGTACAGAACAAAGATAATGCATGTTTTCTCTCTTTTCATGTAATGTGTATAGGTAATTTCTGTTATATTTCTGTTTATGCAAAGTACGTAGATAACTTCTATTCTCTCTCTGTTTATGACGGCGCAGCTTGTCCGCTTTTGGACCTTTCGCCATAAAACCCCAACATCCAATCCAATCCTTTCTGTTTATGTAAGGAGCATAGAACATTCCTTTTCTCTTTTTGTTTCAGTAAAGTACAAAGGTAATGTCTGTTCTCTCTCTTCTTATGTAATGTACATAGATGATTTCTGTTCTCGATTCTTTAATAAATATTGATAACATTATTCCTTTGAAATTTCTGAAGACGTTTGAATGCAGAGGACTTCGTGAAGTGTATTGATAGTTTAAGAAGTAGCTTAATCAGAATTTTACTAAAGACCTCCTTACAGATATTACTTGCTACAGCTCGAAGAGTTTTGGTTTGTCTGTACGGTGATTTGCAGTTCATGCAAATCCTCGTTAAATGTTTAAAATCTTACAAAAGCTGAGAACCACGTTTTACGATAGTGATGATTACAGAACAATAAATGTCCTTTCGTAAAATACGTAGAGGTCTTACAGATAGTCCTAGTTGCAGCTCAAAGAGGTTTCGGTTTGTCTACGGTGATTTGCAGTTCAAAGTGAAAATCCTCGTTTAATGCTCAAAATCTTTCAAAGTTGATAGTAATGATTACAGGACAATAAATTTTCTTTTATGAAATAAGTAGAGGTCTTACACATAGTTCTAGTTACAGCTCAAAGAGGTTTTGGTTTGTATCTACGGTGATTTGCAGGTCATGAAAATCCTCGTTATATGTTTAAAATCTTTCAAAAGCTGAGAATCACGTTTTACTAGTGATAATTACAGGACAATAAATTTCCTTTTGTAAAATACGTAGAGGTCTTACAGTCTTAGTTACAGCTGGAAGAGGTTTCGGTTTGTCTCTTTTAGGTCATTGCAGTTCAAAGTGAAAATCCTCATTAAATGTTTAAACCAAAGCTGAGAACCATGTATTGCGATAGTGATGATTTATTAATGTGATAACAACTTGCATTTTTTGTGATAAATGCATACCACATCTCCGTTTGCTAATAACTCATTTTTCTTTTCAAAATCCGCGAAGAATGATACACATATTTTAGACGGGCCATTAATCCGAAGGAAAAGGAATTAAAGAACAAATCCTAGTTGAAGGATTGCTGTTTTAATAGCTTTCTAAATGACTTTCAATGAAATGAAATATTGCTCAGGGATTCAGTCAAAAAACCAATCCATCATATATTTCTTTTAATTCCATATAAATCGAACCCTTCACAAAAGTCTTCTTAAAGCTACAAGATCACTAGAAGTACCATTGTTTTTGCTCTTCTCACATTTAATGATTAAATAGCCTCGTCTTGGATATGACAGATGGGAAGTTTTTGATTGGCAAAGAAGGCTAAAAAGCCGTGCAAAGAAAACTGCTGCTTACAGTGTGGAATATTATGTATCGTGCAAACCTTTGAAACCTTAAACCTTTGAACAATCTTTTGAAGACCAATTTATTAATAAATAGGTCTTGAATATGCATTGGGATAATTTTCAAATTATTGCGATAGTTACTGTTGAAAGAACTATATTTGAATTTTGTTTCAAGAAAACAGATTTAGACAAATAAGGCCACAACTGCTTACCATTGGGTTTTCCCTTCTCACATCTAATGATTAAACAGCCTCGTCTTGGATATGATAGATGGGAAATTTTTGATTGGTAAAGAAGGTTAAACAGCCGGGCAAAGAAAACTGCTGATTAGTGTGGATTAATACTCAGACAGTTAAACCTTTTAATAATCTTTTGAAGATCAATTTTTCAATAAATAGGTTTTTAAATGTGCATCGAGATAATTTTTATATTATTGCTATAATTACAAATTACAATATGGATACAAGATTTATAGTTGAATTGTTTCTTAAGAAGCACCTTTAGTTAAATAAGGTAGGTAAGTAGTTGAATTAACATCGCAATGGAGCAACACGACGGGCTATTGGAGGCGCTCCGGGATCAATCCGAAGGGAAAGATCCGAGGACAATTTCTCGTCATTTTGAATCACAGTCAACACCTGAGCTGGTACCACACTCTACAAACTTCCACAACACGCCAACATGAGGACATTTGAGGCCACGACAGATTTAACGCGCACCAGCCCCCACGCATACTATGGTCTTTGGTTGGATCGAGTTTCAAACTCGCAACCCTCCGATTGCCAATCCGCTACCCTTCCGACCGGGCTACCGCGGCCCTTAGATAAATAAGGATGAAACTGCTTAGAAACAGTAATAGATGCTCGATAAGTTACACTTATAAAAAAATTATAATTTTGAATACTATTTCATTATATAAGGCTAAAGCACCAGCCCCTTTGTACACGACGGTCTTTGGCTGGATTCGAACTCGCAACTCTCCGGTTGCTAATCCGTTACTCTTCCAACTGGGGTACCGCTGTTGGAAAAAGAAGGGGAAAAACTCTAATTTTCGAAAATTGAAATTTCATTTTACATTTCAACAATTCTGTATGACACTTATTCAATTAATCAATTAGTTAGTGACGAGTACTTGTAATATGATTATGTAATGCGAAAGAACTTATTAATAAAATTATAATAAATGAAATATAATTATTCATTTTTTTGTGTTTCTCAAATGTGATTTCTAAGTGTAGTTCTCACGAAGGAATCTAACATTCATGCAAAGAAATAAATGACCCCTTCACCATTTCAAAAATCACTACATTTTGGGCCACGAAAACTTAAAAAAATTCCATATTTGGAAAATTTTCACTCAACGTGTCTCACTTGTGAGTCGACGATATTTCTTATTAAAGAAATTAATTTTTTCGTCCATGACGACCCACGATTGCAAAACTAAGAGACTATTCAGACGAGGCTACTCGTTTCCAGTCATCAAGAGTCCAGTGATGGCGTTCCCGATTCCAGACGAGACCCATAATTGTGTGTAGAGCTTTCACCATGGGTACTGGAGTTGTGGGTCGGCTCCTACAGCCAATATTTTTGAGGGGACGTTGCACAGTCCCTACGCTGATGTTCATTGAGGGTCAAGCATTGAATCCCGATGTTATTTCAAGCATTCTTGCACTCCTATCTCGTGAAAAGATTCTTGCCAGGCGACGCTAGTCACGCTAACCCACAATCTTTTCACCGCCATACTGCTGTTGTAAGTTACAGGTTTGGCCAGAATCCTTCAAGTCACGGCACGCTCTTGAAATGGTAGAACTTAAAAGTCCGAACTACTCTGCCTCCTTAATGCTACGAACCATCTCTCATGCTACAACTATTAAACCGCGTTGTAAATCGCTTGAATCGTGATAACTTGCCATTTTCAGGGCAGAATATCGCTATATATATGCTCTGGCAGATGCAGCCAATGAAGTTCACATATGGCGTTGCTATGTATGTGATATAGGCTGGTCTGCGCCAGTTTTTCTGGCACTTTAGTGTATATAGCCGAGGCAGAGTAATCAGATTAAAGAGTTGAAATGGAGTGTGAGAATGAGAGTAAATGAAAGGCGAAAATAATATAATAATTAAAGGCCTCAACTTTCCTGGGGGTTGTCTAGACGAACTATCTCGCCATTAGCAAAACTGACCAGATCTTGATCTCTTAATAAAAAGGCGGCTATATCTTGATGACGAGACATCTCGTCATTACCAAAATTGGTCAGAACTTGATGGACGATATATATCGCTGAAACCACTTGGAGGGTTATTCTGAGAAAAGAGCAATATTTTATGCATGAAATGTTTGTCTCTTTCCGAATGTCGAAGGATAGAATCGTTAGATGACGAATCTATCTTTGCAGTAGGAGAGAGAAAGAGAGTAATTAGCTAAAAGTAAATAAAAAATCAATTAGCTACGTACAACAAAATTAGATTTTATCCAATTGAGCAGTCAAGCACACGTAATTCCAAGAAAAAGAAATCGTAAATCACTGATCCGAATGTACAAAAATTATTTAAAACTAGGTAAATCGTTAGTAATTTAATTTCGCACTGCATATTATGAAATAACCGAAAGCTAATTTCTGGAAGAATCAATGCAACGGAAAAGTGGAGCGAAACCGTTTTGTAGATTTGAATGTATTGTAAGACTGATGGAATTATATGCTCAATTTGATCTGAAGTTGGTAAATAATTTAAGTAAAACGTAAGAGTAGCTAATTGTTTACTTAATAATTTATCTTATATTGATATTACTTAAATGCTTGCAACCCAATTCTATTAAGTACCGTGAAATCATTCCCTAAATATTAATTTAAATCAGTAAATATAAATTTAACTCAGTGAAATCATAAATTTAAGTTATGAACTAAAGGGAATTGGTCGTGTTTTGTTCTCGGACGCTTAGATAACCGTATCATCTCATAATATTAAAAAGTTCGGAGATTTATTGAATAACTTAAGGCGAATAAAATATGAAAACCTTTTTCAATAGCGAAGAATCCTAAGTTATTTAAGCACTCTTTAGGCTGTTGACGCTTTTCTTTTACAATATAAGGTAATAGTTAATTATATCTTGAAATTCAAGTCACTGAAATCATAAACTAGAAGGAGATTTGGGTGTTTGTTCCGGGACATGTAAGTACGTTTACTAAGCTCAAAACCACACAAATCTTGATCAAATTTTTGCACTTTGGGCGCTTGAGCCCCAAAGTCAAATTAGGCTTCAAGCTGCGAGATTATTTTTAAAAATATCTAAAAATAGCCATTATTTATACGTATTGTATTAAAATATCGCTGAAAAATTGTCTGACATTTCTTCCCTGTTAAAAAAGATCATTAACTTGAATATCTAGGACATGTATTTTCCGTTTTGTATAATTTTATTCAACTGAAAATTCATGTTAAAACTGGATAGTTTTTAAGTTTGAACCGAGGAGTTTGGTTAGTCATTACTTTTAATCAAATGACGTATCGAATTGATTGACAGAAAACTTATAATTTGTGTGTGTCTCATTAATTAATTATTCCTTGCTCAAGTGAATTTTTAGTTTTAACTAATTCACATATAAATTTTTCTTTTGAATACGCATTTCTTTTTTATTTTAAATGATAAATGAATATCTCAAAAGACGTGGAGGAATATTAATCTTTAGATAAGTTATTTCAAGCTCTTAATTAATCCCCTGTCCAATTTGCTTACGAACCACTTTTAACAATTATCTATAAAAAAGCACAAAAAATAGGTTCATTTTTGTTTCATTTACAGAAAATCAACAAAACCGAGAAAAACTTTCAAACAGGTATTAATCCCGTACAACTTTACTTCTTACCCGATATAATTTTTTACACGCTAAGAAGTACCGTTCTTAATCTTGTCATCATTTTAAGTAATTTATTCCCAGAAAGGAGTATTACAAGAACACGTTTTTATCGTTAAAAAAGACTAATCTTTCCAATTTCCAGCAAGATAGGTTATTCAGTTATATCGACAAATTTACTAGCACATAACTATGTTGTGATAAGGATGTGGGGGTAGAAAGGAGAGTATTATTGATATTCAATACCCTGTTAACTTTACTGATAACGCTATTTTATGAGAATTTGTTTTTTACTTACACTTGACTTACGGAGCATATTTTATTCGACATTCCGTCGTCACTTTGTACCAGTAATTTTATGAATAAATTGCAAAAATATTATATTAAAAATGATTCACAATCCACGGAATTTAATGGCTTGCTCGTAATATTTTATGGACTCCAGAGAAAATTATAGATTGACAGTTCTTGTTTTAAGGAATAGAATAAACTAGCTCATTTTATCGTTTTTCAATTTAAGAAGAATCGATGTATTGGTATATAAGTTTCTGCAATACTAATATCGATTGTCGATTGAACGAAAACCTGTTGCGTGCATATTTAAAGAACGCGGTTATAAATGAGCTGAGAAAGAATTAAATATTACATAGCATTTTCAATTAATTCAAAAAAGCATTTTCATGTTATGCATTCATTTAAATTTATAAAAACGTAACTTCAAAGTGATTTATGTGAGGAATTTTTAGTGTAATCAAACAAACCAGACGAAAAGAGAAGATTTTACTTTCTGTCTACAAAGAGAATCACTCCAGACACAAAGTCTGTCCCTGTCTGTTGCTATAGAAACTGATCTTATCCCATTTTCCTAGAGGAAAGAATGTTTTCAAGGTAATCAGATTGTAACGCTTAATGACAAATTCGGAATATATTTGTTAGAAGCTTTACTTGTCGCCGAGGTTAGGTTAGGTTAGGTTAGGTTCATTTAATATCGCACTGGAGCAACACAACGAGGTATTGGTGACGGTTCGGATTCAATCCCGAAGGAAAGATACGAGAACAGCATCTCTTAATTTTGAACCACTGTCAGATTACGTCTGATTGTTTGAATGAGTGTGTAATACTTGAAAGTTTAAGATAACATGACCTCTAGAATAGTATCATGTTATCAGTATAACTTTATAATTTTTTTCACACTTGACATTTACTCTCCTGAAAAATTAATTGGTTGGTAGTTGTATGGACGTCGCACTGGAGTAGCACAATGGGCTATTAGCAACGGTCCGGGATCAATCCCAAAAGGAAAGATCAGAGAACACCTCGTAATTTTGAACCACGGTCAGATGGCGAGGTCACGCTTGAGCTTCCACCCCACTCTCCAAATTTCCACACCACGCCAACGTGAGGACACTTGAGACCACGGCAGATTTAACCTGCACTAGCCCCTATGTATATGACGGTCCTTGGTTAGATCGAGTTTCGAACTCGCAACCTTCCGGTTGCTAATCCGCTACTCTTCCCGTCCCTGAAAATTTGGAAAATGTCTTATCATTAAGCGCCCGAAGTCCTTCATCTATATAAAAGATCGATATATAAACTCACCCGTTACTAGAATTACGAGTTTTAAATCTCAAAAGATTGTTGGGATGAATCTGAACTTTAAATCGGGCTGCTGATAGTATATATTTGGGACTTAATAATCCTAGTGGTGTATATAATGTCATCCCACACAAAGTACTCAATTGGCTCTTCAGAAATTTTAAACAAATTTAAAAAATTTGAGGCTCGTCGCAGCGTTGGAGTTATGGGCAAAGTTTGGTCATTAAAGTGCACTTATTGATTGGAATAGTAATTTGTCGTCAAAAGGTAATTAGGAAAGAGTTCGTGTTCGTTTTAGGCGAAGTTGAGCCTTTAGAAGAGCAGATGTAAAATCAACCACCTAATACTGTCGACTGTATAGACTAGAAGAAAACCAATTAGCCCCCAGCAACTACAAAATATTGATAAAACACACATCAAAGGGGAATATTGTATTTTACAGGTACATAACATGAAGTCTTTTCACATGTAATTTTAACATTTTTTTTTCACATGTAATTTCACTTTAAATTTAGAATAAATATTTTGGAGTAACAAACTTGCTATAGCACGTTTCATAAAACAATAACTTGGATACATTTTTGAAGAATATAGGGGATCTTTGAAATGTGATGCAGATATGCATACGACGAAAATTTAATTTAATTTAATATAAATTAAAAAAAATTTTTGATGTAATAAATGTTTCTAAATTTAGTGGCAATATCTCATATTTAGAAATTCTGATCTAATGCATAACATCGATTAAATTGGAAAGTTCTATGGTTTTTAAATTCCCCTTTCTCAGAATCCCATTCCAAATTTTCTTCGGGCCGCGGTGGCCCGGTTGGAAGAGTAACGGACTAGCAACCGAAGGGTTGCGAGTTCGAATCCAGCCAAACACCGTCGTGTACAAAGGGGGCTGGTGCACGTTAAATCTGTCGTGGCCTCAAATGTCCTCACGTTGGCGTGGTGTGGAAGTTTGGAGAGTGGGGTGCCAGCTCAGGTGTTGCCTCGTCATCTGACCGTGGTTCAAAATTACGTGGTGCTGTCCTCGGATCTTTCCCTTTGGGATTGATCCCGGACCGTCACCAATAGCCCGTTGTGTTGCTCCAGTGTGACGTTAATTGAAATACCCCCCCCCAAATTTTCTTCGTCTGGCCGTGGTTCAAATGCCAAGGTGTTGTCATCGGATCTTTCCCTTTGGGATTGATCCCGGATCGTCGACAATAGCCCGTTGCGTTGATCCAGCTACCCACCCATTCCAAAGTTTAAATAATTGAATCTTGAAAAAGGCGAACATACACTAACCGGCTTCGATATATGTAGTGCTTTAGAAGTAATGATTAAACCTCCTGGTCGTAGTCTCGACGAGTTATCCCGTCATTAGCAAAACTGACCAGATCTCGATGAACGAGATACCTCGTCATTAGAATAAAGCTAAGCAGATCTTGACCTCGTCATCGTGAAAACATCGGTGAGATCTTGATGACGAAATATCTCGCCATTATCAAAATTAGTCATATCTCGATGTGAGAGATATCTTGTAATTAGAAAATTGGACATATCTTGATGGAACCAATATCTCGACGAAACCACTTCTAGGATTAAATATAGTTGAGTTACTAAGTATTTTTGATATAATTAGATTATTCCAAGTTTGAATGCTAAATGATATCACGACTATTCAGAATATCTCTTGGGAAATTCCTCTCACCCATAGCTGGTAGGTACCAGAGAAAATATCCCGGAGGTTCCCTCAAATTTGAGGATGATAGTTGTCAGCAGATCCCAATTTCTGGACTGACCATAGGACATTTGAGATCAATTTCATTTGATCATGGTATTAAGGTTTTCCCGACCTGTCGGAAATGCAATATGCAGAATGCCTCTCCTGGTTACCTCCTTGCTTCCCTGGAGCTATCCAGGGAGAATCTGCATAATAATCATGATCTTTTGACCATATGGCGCTTTCAATAATCATGTGAACTTTTTGGAAGTGCAGGAATTCATGGACTTTGCTTATCTTCTCTAGACCAAGTTGGATAAGAAAGAACAAGGGCTGTTCTGCTTTTCTGAAATCCCGATTGGGTACATTTACATGGATCAAGTACTACTTACCCCTTTTGGATTTCCTGCAGGACATAAAACCAGAAATGAAGTATCAGGAAATATCGGGATTTTACTTGTTTCCCCTAAGTCATTAAAAAAATTTTAAAATCTTAGTTTTGTGTCACAAGTTTATAAGTCATTCATGAAATAACAGTACAGCACTGCGCTTTAAACTACACTATTGCTTCAGTTTTAATGAATTTTTAAAGTTTTAATGAATCGGCAATATCCTGAAGACGAGATATCTCGTCATTAACAAAACTGATCAGATTTCGATGGATGAAATCTTGATGATATATATGGATGATATATGATATATCTTGTCCTTTGGCAAAAACTGAGTAGATCTTGATCTCGTCACCATCAAAAAATGGACAATATCCTGATGAAATCTAGAAATCCCCCTGTGGCGACTATAATGTTATCAACGACATTCAAAACAGTTTGACCTTGATTCCCTTTACATCATGTTTACAAATGTTATGTTCCCCTCCCGTCTGTGGACACTATTTTGGCGACAGACTGTCGACTTATTATAACAATTCTTTTCTCAAACGTTTGGAATGTCTGACGTCTCATTCAAGTGGCACATTGAATAGGAACAAACGCATGGTATCTTTTCTGATACAGAATTGAGAATATGATTCGAAGACAGCGGTCTCAAATACAAAGAGTTTTAAGGAATTGTAAAGATTGGATGAAATAGTTAAAGCGGTAATTCTGAAACGAATATTTTCTGTAGGAAAGGAAAAGTGGTAGTTCGAACGATGAAGCTGAAACTAGTCTTTCCAGACTAAAACTAACCCGTATTTCTACTATTAACCCTCCTCGTGGTTTTCTCAACAAGGTATCTAATATCTCAAAACTGAGCAGATATGGATGGACGAGATATCTCATCCTTGGAAAAACTAACCAGATCTTGATCTCTTCATAAAAAAATCGACAATATTTTGATCACGAGATATCTCGTCATCAGAAAAATTGGAAACATCTTGATGGACGAGATATCTCGTCGAAACCAGTTAGAGGGTTAACTTATACAAATATACAAATTTTTCTTTCTCTCTTTGCACTTATTTCTCGTTGCAGTACAGACATTTTTCATTTTTCCCTGACCCTTCTAGCCATTGGATCCCTGTACTTTGGCACCGGTGATTCCTTGTCTGTATAAGGAGCCATGACTTTTACAAAGATAACATTTATAAAATTGAAAGGCTTAATTCTATAAAATACTCACAGCCTAAATTATATTGCTAATGTACGATTTCCTAGATCTATGCAATCTGAGTGGCACTACACTAGGCAACCTGCGAGTTGTGGGTGTCGCAGTTTCTGTTCCTATAACTTGCCATAGATGTATTTCTCTCTTTCGTGTCAGTAAAACTTTCCTCTTGTATGTTTTTCTCGATGTTGTCTACTTTTTTTAGGCTTGTGGTTTTGACGAGATGTCTCGTCCGGCAAGATTTGACCAATTGTGCTAATGACGAGATATCTCGTCCATCAAGATTTGATCAATTTCGCTAATGACGAGATATCTCGTCCATCAAAATTTGGCCAATTTCGCTAATGACGAGATATCTCGACCATCAAGATATTACTGATTCTTTATGTGGTCACTTTTCTTCGAATGACGAGAGATATAAAGTACATCAAGACCTGTTTTGATAATGACGAGATATCTCGTGGAGACACCCACCAGAAGGGTTAAGGGATAAATATCGTAATTATTTATTACAGTATCCTCTCCAAAGGGGAAGTGTCTGAGGATAATCCGAGTGTGATCAATACGATCATACTTGTTAAAAATTACGTTAAAATAATTGAAAATTCAGGGGAACTATTTAAATTGCTTGATTTGTCTTAAATTTAAAACTTATTTTAAGCCTAACAAAGGTGAGTTATGGCTAGGTACATAAATAATCTAAATATAATTAAGGCGAAGGGGTATGTGTAAATATTTTTCTGATACTCTAATGTTAAGGTGTGCTTTAGAAGAACGATTAGACATACTTTGTCGCTCCTATCTTAAAATAAATAAAAGGTAAGATATTTTCTAAGTGAATTCATGCATGTTAATTTTCAGATAAAATTATATGTTTTCACCCATAAAGTTTATTCTTGCATGAAAATATTTTATCACAGTGCCTTTTAAAGTGTTAATGCTCATATCTCTCTCTTAAATAGGGCTGACTTAACCCTGTTGGAAGAGTAGCGAATTGGCAACCGGAGGGTTGCGAGTTCGAAACTGGATCCAACCAAAGACCGTCTTGTATGCGGACGCTGGTGCACGTTAAATCTGTCGTGGAGTGGGAGTTTGGAGAGTAAGGTGCCAGTTTAGGTGTTGACCTCGTCATCAGCCAAAAATCAACGTTAAATAATCCCTATTACTCTAACCCTCAAGACCAATGTTCACAATATACAAAAAAGTCAAAACTGCGGTGTTTGAACTTGACAATCCATACTAACTATTACGTCACTTAAACCAAATTTACCGAATTTTCCATTAGACTAGTCACACTTGCATAAAGTTAATTCACTATATTGATTATACGTTCTTCACGGAAGGTTCAAACAAGCTCTTGAATAAAAGATTAGCTTACGATGAAAATGTTTATATTCTTTACAAGCAGTTAAATCGTTAGTTACTGAATAGTTTGAACATTAATCGTGGAAGTGTATTTAGTTTAAGGCCAGTTGGTATGAAACTTTGCCGATGAATTCAATGGATGTAGACAAACTGGTTTAAAGTTAACTAATCAAGCGTGTTGAGATTTCTTATGATGGTTATAAGTTGATAAAATCTGTTTGACTTAATTCCAGTCCTTGTAAGATTACTAAATGACTACGTTTACTATGTTCTTTGGTTGAATAGGCTATATAAATATTTAAATTTCAATATTATATCTAGAAGCCTTTGTCTAGGCGAACTAAAATAATCATATTACATAAAATTAATTATAATCTAACTCTATGATGATCCTGTGTTTTAGTAGCTTGCACCTGTTTATGTGAGATTGAAATTCTTATCCTTTACATTAAATCAACAATTCAAATATTCCCCATTCATTTATTGTACATATGCCTTTCTATTATGGTAATCCCAGTTCGATGCCAGTTTGTATGAAACTTTGTAGTGGAATTCAATGTATGTATGTACGTAAACAGACAAGTTTATCAGTCGAACATGTTGAGATATTTTATAACAGTACGGTTCAATTTCAATCCTTATATTACTAAATGGCTATATGTGTACTACGTTTTTTTATTATAAAAGCAATATTAATATTAAAATTAATATATTACAGGCAGCAACCTTCAGCAAGAAGGCACACTGATAATCGTTTTACATAGAATTAATTAACATCTATTTAAGTATAAATTAACATGAAAATTTAAGTGCTGAAAACGAAATTTTTCAAACTTTGCAAGGGAGGTAGGTAGTTAATTAACATCGGCCTGGAGCAACACAACGGGCTATTGGCGACGGTTCGGGATCAATCCCGAATGAAACTTTGCAAGAGACTATTTGTACTGACTGCATCTAAATTTCAACTAGTTTAGGCTATGAAGGGAATAATAATTAATTTTGGTCCAATGCTCTTTAGTCGATATTTTCATAAGCCTAGGCTTTTATATTTTAAACATTAAATATATTGAAATGAAGCCTTAACCCTTTGAATAGTAGTATGAAAGGTATGTCGAAAAGTTTTGTAGAATACGTTTATGGGTAGAAACCTACCATCTTTTCTCATTGATTTTCGAACATAAAAACAATGAATTATTTTAATTTTCTTAACATCCCGTTAATAAAATTGAAATAATTCGGTCAATAAATAATGGGTCACAGTATGGCTTACAGCATATTTAGATCATCCCTTTACAACAGAACAACCAATAAGAGAATATTTATATACCTTAGTATACCTAGAACGTTTGTATATCTTAACCTTAATATTCCTAGAACATTTATATGCATATATATATATATATGCATATATATATATATATGCATATATATATTATATATATATATATATATTTATATGCATATAAATATACTTATCTTACATTGCATACTACATTACATACTACATTAATACTTACATTACATACTAATATAATTCATTGTTTTTATGTTCGAAAATCAATGAGAAAAGATGGTAGGTTTCTACCCATAAACGTATTCTACAAAACTTTTCGACATACCTTTCATACTACTATTCAAAGGGTTAAGGCTTCATTTCAATATATTTAATGTTTAAAATATAAAAGCCTAGGCTTATGAAAATATCGACTATATATATATGCACATATATATATATGCATATATATATATATATATATATATATATATATATATATATATATATATATATATATATATATATATATATATATATATGCATATATATATGCATATATATATATATATATATGCATATATATACATATATATATATATATATATATATATTCTTATATTTACCTTAAAATTTCAAGAACATTTCTATGCCTATAATATTTATGTATCTTAATATTCCTAGAACATTTGTATACCTAGAATATTTATATGCCTTAATATTCCTAGAACATTTATGTACCTAGAATACTTATATACTTTAATATTCTTAGAACACGCTTACTTGCATAGAATATTTATATATCTTAAGCTTAATGTTCCCAGAAGATTTATATACCTAGACTTAACCATTTCTAAAGGGGTGGATGGTTAGATGTCCCATCGCTGCTGAAAGGATTAAATGTCAAAATATGCACCTACTGTTGAATGTATAACAGTTCATTTCATTTATCTTGCTGACATAGAGCCGTGGTGGAGAAATGAGAAAACATCTTTCACAAATTCATTTTGCTTGAAACGGGAAATAAAAAACAAACGGGTAACGAATAAAAACAAATTAATTTGATGTTAAACTCTATAATGCCTGTAACCATTTCCATCTTCTTGGCACGATGCTTTTATTTGAAGCTCGCATGATCAATTCTACTTTCTCACAAGAGACTGCGGAAGAATTTCTTTATAGATCGTGCCGTCATTATTAATGCTGCACATTAAATCGCTAACTCTTTGGTCGGAGGAAATTCATGAGGTTTAGAGCGATAAAAAGTTGGCGACGCGACCAGAGAATAAATCACACTTATCTCCTCCCTCCTATGTCTTCTTAGTCTGGTCAAAAAGATCGTCAACTGAAACTTCCTTTTCTCCTCAGAATCACCAAGTGACTGTCTGGAGTGACTGAACTATCAGATTTAAAGATGACTGAGGAAAGATGAGAGACTTAGCGCAGTTTTGTCACACCGCAATCCCAGCCGGGACGTTGTGCAACAATGTATATAACCTAGCTTCCAGGAACAATAATTCAGTTTAAAAATTACGGAATTGCCGTTTCCGACCGGGTCATTGACCTCGAAAGTATTAGAATTAAATTACGGAGACTGGATTTACTGGAATACATGAAAAATATGACCGATTGTATTAATACATAATAATTTTAATCAATCAATCTTTAAAGCAAAACTATCCCCAAAATTCTTACCCATAATCCAAACCAATATAAATTGTTTTTTGTTTCTAGTGCCCTACAATTGTCCTCTTTGCCTTCGAAACTACAAGGGGCAAACTGACGGTTATTTGAGAAGGAGAACTTAATGGTTAGCCACCGTTACTCCTAACAAGGACACCATCACTAACATCTCTGTACTTAAACCATAGAGGAAATACAAAAGTAGAGTGAACAATGGTAATCTTTTTATGTGTCCAAGGTCATGTGACCAAAACTAGTAGTAACGTGACCCTTAGATTACATTCGTCTGCCGGATGAGAATGAACATTCATCAACTGATTGATCCACGGGATGGGAAGGTAGGTAGGTAGGCAGTTGAATCTATGTCACTTTGGAGCAAGACAACAGGCTATTGGTGACTGTCCGGGATTAATCCCGAAGGGAAAGATCCGAAGACAGCACTTCATAATTTGGAACAACGGTCAGATGACGAGGTCAACGCCTGAACTGGTGCCCCACTCCCCAAAACTCCTTCCCACGCCTACGTGAGGACATTTGAAGTCTGACTTAACGTTCATAATACCCATGCATACCACGGTCTATGTACCCTCATGTATCCTCGTGTACACAACGAGACAACTATCAGGAGGGTTAAGGTAAAATTTATTAACCACTAGCTAACAATACCAGATCTCACTCGGGTTGAATTGGTTAATTATAGATTGAAAGTGACCAGAAAATAATCACTTTCCTCTTTCGCAGAAAAATGCCAAATCATTTAAGTATAAGTAAAATAATTTTAACACCTTTTCGACATTTTTATAATCTCTGCAACCTACTTTGAACACAAATACTATACATTCGTTAGTATATTCGTAGTTAATGCACAAATACAAACTGACGAAAGGTGACAGATACTACGGTAACTTCTACAAAAGACAATTTTGAGGGAGAATTAGGAATTCCCTTTCTTAAATTCTTTTCCTGTAAAATTGCTCACCTCATTTCGTAAGAATGACAAATCTACGACGAATACTCTCGCACTCATAATTTACCTTCCAATATATTTCGATTTGTGGCACTTTTCGAATTTCGCTATCATTAAGGGAAAGATGGCAAATTAATTTGATAAGATATTTACCACTAAGTTTATTTTAAAAGTAAATATGATTTTCTTAAAAATTCAGTTTTATGGTACTTGAAATAATACAAGAATTTGTTTTAAAATTGAATGTCTTCAGTACAGACAAAGCAAAGGTAAGCTATTACCATTTTTTAAATGATAAATAGATTTGACAGCGTTTCTTCTAAAGAAAATCGGTGTTTTAAATAAACTTTCCTTATATAAGTTGCTTAAATATAGCTTCAATTTGTAAAATAAACCACCTTAACCTTTGTCGCAATGACAAATAATTTGTAATATTTCAAAAGTCCAAATTCGTTTTTAGCAATAACGTTCTTTCAATAATGGCTAAATTTCACTTAAAATTTGCTTTATTCTAACTTACATGCCGCTTTAAATCAAATACTTTGCGGTGATGTTGCGTGTGATTAAAAGGAATTACAATTTATTAAAATAATAGATATTTAAAACAGAAAAATAAAACAAAATAAAAGTTGGTGGAAAACGAAATTGTTCCTTAATATATACATTCGTGATTCTTGTTTATCCCTTGATCTCGCACAGTTACCACAACTTACAACTTAAAAGTAAACAAAATAAGTTAAAAAATACTAAGTTAATTCTGGGCGAAAAAAAGCAGAAAATATAGCTGCACGTGGCAAACAAAAACGAGTTTCCGTTTCATTATAAAATATAGAATGTTCCAAATGTTCAGAAATAGTTTATATTTCGCAACGAAAGTAGATTAGGTTCAAAATACAAAAGTATTAGAATTTAAATTCCGTAAAATTAGTTTTTGAAAAAATAATTTATATGGTTAAGCAGTACTGGTAAAACAGTCCGACTAATCGCAATGCTTCCAGCTTCTCCAAAACTTTCAAATTACGGTTGATTGAAGTTATAGTTACTCAGATGTTTTAGAATGAAACTTGCTTAAATATGCAAGCAAAGAAATTTCAAAAATGTATTCACTAAACTAAAATATGGGTTATCAAATATAGAACTTTGCGATAAAATATATTGAATAAATTTTATGTGATACTTGTACAAACACCCAGACATAGAATGAGAAGACGGACAGACAGGTTAACGCAACCAAATTCAGTCACTATATGAATGTAAGTACTCGCAGTATGCAAAGTTTCATGAAAGTATATTCAATCCTTTGAACATAGTACGGGCACAAAACTGTTTCAACAATCAATTTAGATTCAAAACTACTTATACTACCATATTCCATACAATAAATTTGCATTACATACCATTATCACTTTGTACTACCATATAAAATACAAAAAAATGGATTTCGCTATCATAAAAATGTGCACATACCAGTACAAAAAATATTTGATTGTACTGGCTTTCATATATATACACTAGCTGAATTACACTGCGTTCCTTGGGTTAAATTGTTTGTAATCCATCGTAGTATTATTCTGTTGTTCCTATGGGGATTTTGAATTGTTTTTAGTCCACTTTAAGAACAGGACAAATGGAACGGGGGTTAATATTTAGCCTATGTTTCCCGCAGTAGTCTGAAGAATGAGTGTACCAAATTTGATGTGAATTGGTCAAACTGTGATAGTAAGGATACTTAATGCTATTCCTATGAGGATTTCGAATTGTTTATAGTCCCCTATACAGACGCAGAACAAATACAACGGGGCTAATAGTTTATATTTCCCGCAGGATTCTAAAGAATGAGTGTACCCAATTTTTTGTTCACATAGTGATCGTAAAAAACTCAATGTTATTCCTATGGGTATTTAGAATTATTTTTAGTCCCCTCAGCAGACCCAGGGCAAATTGAAAGGGGTTAATATATCGTCTATGCTTCCTACAAGATTCTAAAGAATGAATGTACCATATTTGGTGTGAATTGGTTTGACAGTGATCGTAAAAATACTCAATTTTATTCCTATGGAGATTTCGAATTGTTTTTACCCCCTCCGCAGACCCAGTACAAATTGAATGGAGTTAATATCTAGCCTGCGTTTACCCACATGGTTCTGAAGAATAAGCGTACCAAATTTGGTTTGGATTGGTCAAACGGTGTAGATTTACATAGAGAGCAGATAGACAGAAGCTAACTCTGCTTTATACATATATATACTAGCTGAATTACCCGGCGTTGCTCGGGTTGAATTGTTTGTAATTCATTGTAATATACTCCTATGGGGCTTTCAAATTGCTTTTAGCCCCCTCTACAGACCCAGGCAAAATAGAACGGGGGTTAAAATCTACATTATGTTTCCTGCAGGATTCAAAGCATGAATGCACCAAATTTGATGTTAATTGGTCTGACAGTTCGTAAAGACAATGTTATGTCTATGGGGATTTCGAATTTTTTAGCCCCTCTGCATAATTAGGACAAATTTCCCGAAGGGGAGTTAATATCTAACCTGCGTTACCAGCAGTCGTCTAAAGAATGACTGTATCAAACTTCGTGAGAATTGGTCTGACAGTGATAGTAAAAATACTAAATGTTATTCCTATGGGGATTTCGAATTGTTTTCAGCCCCTCAGCAAAACGAGGACAAATTGAAAGGGGTTAATATAAGTTCTATGTTCCCAGGATTCTGAAGAATGAATATGCCAAATTTCGTGTGAATTGGTCTGACAGTGATTGTAAAGATACCCAATGTGTGTTATTCCTATGGGGATTTCGAACTGTTTTAGACCCCTTTGCAGATCAAGAGGCAATAGAACGGCGGTTAATATGTAGCCTACGTTACCCGCAGGATTCCGAAGAATACGTACAAAATTTGGTGTGAATTAGTCAAACAGTGTAGATTTGAATAGAGAAGAGTCAGATGCCCATTCTGCTTTAAATACTATATACTAGCTGAATTTATCCGGCGTTGCTCGGGATTAATTGGTTAAGCGTCGAAAAATCCCTTTTCTGTCAGAAAATGTAAATATAGAGAAAAAATAAGACAGCGCAAAATAATTTTTAAAACTGAGATTTTTATATCTTCTACAATTTACTTTAGATCCATTTCACATACTATAGTTAAGACAAACCTACAAAACTGATACTGAGATGACTATATACAAAAGTTGATTTTGAGTTTTGGAGTGATTGTGAATGCAGTTTAAGTTAATTTTTTTAACAAAATGACCTACATCGTATTATTGCAGTCAATTTTTTCTTATCAATATTTTCTTATTTGTAGCACCTTGCACCAGGAATGCGAATTTCAGAATTTCACCATCATTATGAAGGGCTATCAAATCATATTGATGCGATATCATGATCAACGTTTCAAGCAATTACACTTTATGCTTGAAAATTCCATCCCGCATGTGAAGTAACAGCTTGTTTTAAAATCATGTTTTCAGTACACAAAGTTAACCGATTGAACGGGAATAAACCTAATAAAGATGGGTTACCTTCACTTGCCATAACTCGCTACTAAAAATGCGCGAAAAGCGTTGCTGTTAGATTCTAAAAAACTCCAAGGTCATCTTGAGAGGTGACTCCTGTAGATGTTAACTCTGACGTCATCTGCACAGCCAGATCAGAAGAAAGCGCCCCCTAGCAAGTGCTCTGTCCAAGATAATGGGGAGTTACACCCCTCTGCACACCCAAGACAAATAGAACGGGGGTTATCATGTAGCCTACGTTACCCACAGGGTTCTAAAGAATAAGTGTACCAAATTTGGTGTTGATTGGTCAAACGGTGTAGATTTGTATTGAGAACAGACTCTGCTTTATATGACGTATATAGATATGTATACTGTGGTAATTTAAAGATATGTATTTAACCCCTATTTGTATTAATAAATTATATTTGTGGAATCGACCACCTTGTTAAATTATTCCATTTTTGTCATTCTTTACATGTTTCCTTCATTATACTCTTACCATAGACTAAAGGTTCTACAGAAAAGATTCTATCTCCAAGATAGATCGCATGGTTGGAATACTTGATGCATCAGTAATTTCTAAAGCATCTTGCTAATCGCAATAGCTTTAAACTAAGAATGCTAATGTCGAAAGGTAATGGAAATACTCGTTCCTAACCCCCATGCTATGGTTACTGTACCTTTTCCTGAAAAGATGTTGTTCTGTACTAATTTATGAATTTTCTCAGACAAAAATTAGTTCAAAAGTCATAGATGCTATTTATTAGGGCAATACGCTGTTAAAATTATTTCCCAAAAAAAAACTTCATACATCTTAATTTAGATTCAAAACTACATATCGCCGTATACAATACAATAAATTTGCATTATATATCTTATCACTTTGTACTGTCATATAAAAGACAATTTGCCTGTGATTACACTGACTCTCGAAATGAATTGCCAAAAAATATTGTCCATAATAGATCTGTGAAGGAGATAAATATGTAAAATAGTGATGCTATATATATATATGCGTGTTTCATACACTGCAAAGTTTAAATTCTAATAAAAGTTGTCTTTTACTATAGTAATCATTTTTTAAATATAGTCTTATAATAACTTTCAAAGGTTTTGAGTCAACATTTAATCCGATAAGGGCGAATTCAAGGTTTTAAAGTATCAAATATAGTTAATATAAACAAAGATTATTTGTGCAATTATATAAAAGTTATAAAATAAAAGTTATCATTAAAAGTGTTATACCCATGCCCTTATAATAAAGCAAAAAAAATCATGTTTTTCTGTGTAGCATATATTTGAACTTCTAAGTAGTAATCTTGCTCAAAGGTTTTTACTTAAAAACGCTTTTCTGAGAAACCCTGACATGCAAACAAACCTTTGACTCAAAGAACCCATTCTTTTGAATATTTTCTTTCATCTTTTCTGTGTTGGTTGTTTAGCCCTAGGTCAACAAGGACATGTTAGGAGTATGCTTAATGAAGAAAACTCCAAGATGTAACGAATACAGGTATGTGGGAAAATATCTTTTTAAAAAATTTACCGCATTCATAAAAAAACATTTTTTGCTTTAGAGATACTTTCGCTATTATTAAAATGCGCTGAAGGAATACTCCTGCCTATTTAACTGTAGGTTTCTCTTATGTAGGGATAAAAAATGCATTTGAACATGTAGAGAATTTGAGGCACATTGACAAGTTTTGAACATTGAAATGGTGAGTTTGTTTCCAGAATGAAAAGACTTGTTTTACACAAACGCAGGATGTTTCAAAACTGCATACAGAAAATTTAAAGGGAGATGATGAATACAAAATCAAAATTAGAGATGTAAGTATTCGAATACAAAATCCCTAGCGTACTCAATACTTAAAATATTCGTTGTATTCTATTCTTTCTCGTATTCGAATACCAAAATATTCATTCCAAATATTCAGATACCAAAGTATTCATTTAAAGTATTCGAATACCAAAGCACTCAAATACAGAAGTTCTCGGATACCAAAGTATTCGAGCACCAAAGTAATCGGATACCAAAGTACTCGAATAACTAAAATACTCGAATTCCAAAGCATTCATCCCTAGTATTCGAATTCCGAAGTGTTCATCCAACTTATTTTTATGAAAAAGCCTTGTATTGCATTTGGCTGATTCTTTCTACCGATTGGTTGTTTTAGTATTCAAACACTTATTCGATACTTAAGAGTATTCGATTCTAAAAAGCATTCGATTCTGCCCATTTCTAATTGAAAATGTTTCCATACAAGAATGCTTGACTACAAAACCACCCACATTTCCTAGAAGGAGCTGTTCGGCAGCGTGACAGTTCCAAAAGGGCTTAGAATTAAAAAAAAAGGAGTCATGAAAAATAGAACGCTGAGAAAAAGAACTGAATGGTTTAAAAGCTAGTAGTGACTATGGACATTCAATGAAGAAACCTTGATAACTTGCTAAGTAATGTAACAACAGCTAAGAAATTTTGTACACTTATTTTTCAAAACTGTACAATTAATACAAGAAAGTAAAAAATGAGATATTGTGGTCATTTTTAAGGTACTGTGTCTCCTTAATATACTACATTATAATGTTGTGTATTTGACTACTGGTTTGACAATTATAAATTTTATTTGCTCATAGTCTATTGTTTTATAAAGTATTAGCATATATACCTTTGCTGTGTACAAATTACGGAGACATCTCATGTAAGTAGACCAAGATCACTGTTCTTGAGTTTCGTACGAATCTCGAAGGCTACTTGAAATTTAATTCAAGGAATTTATTCCGTTAACATCGTATGCTTGTAAATATGAAGTTTATTCATTGTCTGATCTTGAAAGTAGATCCATTTCTATTTCTCTTTCCGATCCACCATGGTCACAACACTGTTATTATTTGAAAAATAAACAACGCTATACTTAAATCATCCTGAAGGTCGATGCTTTGACCGTCATCTGAATTATTGGTTCAGAAATTAATTTTTAGTAGATTTTTAAATGTGACAATTCCTGAAAAAATCTTGATTTTTTATGCTAATATAATGGAAAAATTGTGAAACGAAACCTATTTCTTCCAGCAGCTTGATTGAGGATCAAAACATGAAAAATAATATGAATGCATAATTTCCAACAAGAATTGTCTTCCTGAACAAATTATAATTTGAGATATCATTCTTCAATAAACATGCTAATTAGTTTATTATATCTAAATTACTAAATTAACGATTAGTTTAATTTGATTTTTTTTCACACTGAAATAATTTTAAGCATAAACCAATTACTTATTGGAAAAAAAGTCAAAATTAAAAAAAATCTATTGTATTCATACACCTTACGTAATATTTCAAAACAATAAAAATATTGGATATTTACTCAATATTTCTTTTCTAATACTAATACATATAATTATTTTTAAGAAAAGAAAATTTCCAATTTTCCAAGTCTATATATATCTTGAAAATTCACTGTTCAAACCATCTAATACTTCTGGATATGTTATAGAAAGGAAATGCAATTAAGAGCCAAACTACGACATTCTTAAGACGGTATTAGTTCATCGACTCTGCCTTATTATATCTGACTTTCTGTGTCCTTCAGAAAATAGTTTTGGAAGAAATATAATTAATTCGTATGCAATCATAAAAACATGATTTTGCAGAAATATCCTATAAAACCCGAATTTGATGCTTCGAGTATCACTAAAACTCGTTCATCTATACGAACTATGCGTTGGATCAATATAAGTAGATAAATACACATCTCAAACATAAGTTTCGATAAAACTAGCAATTATTTTATAGAAAAATAATTTGTCTTATTATGTTTGGTTTATATAATTGATTTATCATTGAGGCATATATTTAGCATTTTATTAGGTGGTTTCGACGAAATATCTCGCCCATCAATATTTGACAAATTTTGTTAATGACGAGATATCTCGTCCATGAAGATCTAATAAATTTTGCTAATGATGAGATACCTCGTCGAGACAACCACCAGGAGGGTTAAGGGGACAGTGTACTTTCAAACAAATTTTTTAAGTTATCCGATTGTTATAAACTTTAGACAGACTATTTTTGATTTACTTAAAAGCTTTTTATAAAATTTGGTCAGGTCATACTTTTGCGAAATTTGTTACATGATACGTGGTCGAAAATTGGGGATCAATTAACAAAAATTAATAGGTCCGAAACATTAATTTTCCATCCATTATCAAATTTTAATTCACATGGCAGTTGTAGACATAAAAAAATTAACCCCCACATTCAGTAAGTGTATCACTCAATTACAAAGGAAAAAACACTTTGTACAAAACACCTAAAATTAGAAAAATGTGGAAGCATGGTGAATTTCTCATTTGCACTTAGATGTATTTACAAAAGATTTCAAGGATTATTGAAAAATGTCAAAGAAATCATTTGGAAATCATATCAATCGGAGAATAAACAGTTTTGCATAGACTTACTGTACTTAGTTATCACGTTTTATGTAGTGTGTGTTGTATTTGTATGTAACTCCATAAAAAAATTACCGTAACTGAAAAAATATTTTTGCTATCTACAGAGTTTGATATCAATTAATTTTTAACGCTAAAATTTTTAAAATATTCTATCGATTTTAATTGTTATTTTAAGATAAGAGCTTGTTATTGCTAATTTGTAAATAACATTTATTTTCCACTGATGCGCAGAAATGTTCTTTTAATATTACAGTATAATCTGTTATTGCTAATCTGCAATAACATTTATTTTTAACTAATACACAAAACTGTTTTTTGGATAAGAGGATTATCTTTCATTGTTAATTTGCAATAAAATTATTTTCCACAGATTCGCTAAAATGTTATTTTAAGATAACAGTTTTATCTGTTATTGCTAATTTGTAATAACATTTATTTTCAACGGTTTTGTCAACAGTGAGCAACTAGCACTAACAGTCGGCAACTAGGTGGCACAATTGGTGTGCTATAAACAATTTCTATATCATGGGAACGAGAGATTTCCTTGGCTGACAAGATGTACAGCTCTGTGGGAATCGCAAAAACCCTTTCTTTAAGCATAACTCATATTTGAGCAAATTCAATCTCGGCATCCGCCAGCTGTAAATGTTACTCTACTCTACTAAGGTCATTACAGCCTTATGGAGAAATTGCGCTTTCAGGTAAACTTAAATAGATTTTCAATCTCATGTAATTCTCAATTCTAAAACCAGATAATGCCTTAATAATAGAGTTATATATATATATATATATATATATATATATATATATATATATATATATATATATATATATATATATATATATATATATAAAATTTATTCTACGTATTTGATATTGCATTTTTGATTCGATGAACTTTAACACGGAATAATAACTCGTTTATAACTCATGATGTTTTACGCTAATCAGTTCGAAATTTTCATGAATATGCTCTACTGAGTTATTTAATATTTAATCATACAAACTTTAACGAGACAACAAGCACTTGAAACTGCTTTTTTAGAAATCCAATAGGCACCAAATTCCCAACTACATTACTGTGCGTAGATGGGCAAACGTTTTGAATGATCCACAGAGCGGCTAATTTAAATTTAACATAGAATGAGGCGCTTTCTGATCATCCTGAATGAGATTTGACACCAATGATTCAACCTCCATGAAGATGATTCAGGGATCCACCAATTATCATTTTTGTAAATCAGTTTGCATTTTGCGAAGGGAGGTGGAAGTGGTAGTATATATTGCATAACGGGTATTTCTAACACAACCAAAAGATCACTTTTTAAATAAATATGACCTGTGAAATACACTGATAATGTTATTCATTTAATACTTTTCTCTGATAGTATTTCTTTGTAAGGCTCGCAATTTACTTTTCTCTGAGGTATTTCTCTGTTAGGCTTGTAAGGGACCAGTCAATTAACCGTCCAAGTGGTTTCGACGAGATATCTCAGCCGGCAAAATATAAACAATTTTACTAAGATATCTCGTCATAAAGATATTCTTGATGGTGGCTAAATCAAGATTTGGTCAGTTTTTCTAATTACGAGATATTTCGTCGAGACAACCACCAGGAAGGTTAAATAAAATCGGAATTGACTAAAGATGAATTCATATTATATAGGTATCCAGCACTTGTTCATGCACCTCACGTCTCTACAAGTAACACTAAACCCTCCAAGTGGTTTCGACGAGATAAATCAAGATCTGACCGATTTTGCTAATGCTAATAATTATAAAATATCCTGATGACGAGATATCTCGTCATCACAATATTGCCGAATTTTGGATGATGACGAAATCAAGATCTGGTTAGTTTCCTTCTAATGACCAGATATCTCGTCCACCAAGATCTGGTCAGTTTAGCTAATGATGAAATACCTCGTCGAGACAACCACCCAGAAGGGTTAAAAATAAAACATTAAGTGAAAAATCTTTCACTAAAGTTCTAACCAAACTAATACACAACCGCGTTAACATGTGGTTCAAAGACGTTACTGGATTAATTGCTTATTTCCTCTTTTCTCCAAACTAGTAACACCTTTCTTGTGTGTGCATGTTCATTTACTTGACAATGGTTGCCCTATATTTGGTATTACTTGTTAAAACATGACCATTAAGCCATAAAAACTAAAACCAACCGATCAGATACCATTGTGAAGCACTGTTCTGTTTCTGTTACCGTGCAGAAAACTTTTACAGGGCAGGGATTTACCGCCTAAAAAGGTGCAGCTTTCCAATATAAAAATTCTGAGGTTGTTTTCCACCTAATTTAAGCACTACTAAAAGGCCTGAAAAGCTCACAAGATTATGAAGTGAAAACTACCTAACTGTGGATTGCCGTTTCGAAGCTGAATGTGAGGGGACACTGTTTTAACTACTTATCTGTGGATTGCCGTTTCAAAGCTGAACGTGAGAGGGGTAGTTTTAACTAGCTATTCGTGGATTACAGTTTCGAAGCTGAATGTGAGAAAGAACAGTTTAACTACCTATCTGTGGATTGCCGTTTCGAAGATGAATTTTAGAGGGGATAGTCTTAATTAGCTATATGTGGATTGTCGTTTCTAAGCCGAATAGGAGAGGGGTAGTTTTAACTAGCTTTCTGTGAATTGCCGTTTTAAAGCTGAATGCGAGAGGAAGACGGCATATTTTCTTCCTTTGGAGGATGTTAGTGGGTAGTGAACAAGGAACAGAAGAGCAGGTTAATGTTCGTACATAAATGCAAGAAATTTCACACATTGAACATGAAGTTCTTCTGGTTTTTCCCACAGGCTTCCTCAAATTCCTTAACCTCTGTAGGGTTGAAAATGGCAATAGAGCACTTATTCGTCAAAGATGAAGCTTGAACCAAAGTAGAACTCCTCTTCACAGCCTTATAGAAATTTTTAGTCTGAGAGTTAGTCCAAAATTATCCCCTATTGTATGTGTTAATCTATAGACATCATTGTTTTCACGTACATCCGCTAGGCAAGGAACATTTGATTTGTTAATACTAAAACTTAGACAATTTCTAGTTCTTTTCATGTAGCACTTATTGTTTTATGTGTAATATTGGGTTGATGCAAAAGTTCGTCCCGTTTTTAGCGCTATATGGTATTTCATCGCAAAACCGATGTTATCTACTTCAGACGTGAAAGGTTTTGATGCTATTAGAAAGAAGGAATTTCAGCGAGTACTTGGGGGAAAATTGTGTTATTTGGTGTGTTTTTATAAATTTTACTAAGCAATAAAAATGGCAGAAAATAAGGAGCATTTTCGGCATATTATCCTTTTTGTATTTCCGAAAAGGCAAGAATGCTTCACAGACGCAAAAGAAGATATGTGTTGTGTATGGTGAGAGGTGCCGTTGACGATTCCACGTGCCGTAAGTGGTTTAGAAAGTTTCGTGAAAACAATTTTAATCTTAGCGATGCACCACGTTCTGGACGACCGATTGAGGCTGATGGAAGATACCGGAGAAATGGATAAAGGTCATCGAACAGAACGGCACTTACTAAATGTAATTTTTCTTCAATTTTTGTCAAAAAACCGGGAAAAACCTTTGCATCAAAATAATACTTTCCGAGACACAGTGCTTTGAAACCCAATGTATCCTTTGTAATAAATACTACATTTCATTTTGGTCTTTCTACGAGTGTAGCAAAAACCGCCCGTGGATTTGATTCTGTCCCTCGAACTATTACATCTCACCAGTAAAGCCATTTACCGGTCATTAGAAGGTGTTTCAACCCTAATGCGTCCGGAAACAGATCTTCTGGTAACCATTCGTAGAGAATGGTCCACATACAAAGAAAAAGATGGACGACGCACACAAAAGAAATTCCGCGCCCCAGCCGTGATGGATTGTCCAGCTACTAATCTTCCAACAGCACGCCACTGTTATGAATCGTCTCTACGTATTCTCTGGACCATGCTAAAGTTGATGACTGCTCTGTATATCCACAAAAATACTCTTTTATTTAAGGCCTTCAACACAAATTTGCTTTTGCCAAAATTTTAATTTGCCATGCTTAGTGCAAAACTAATTTTTGTGCTGACGTGTATCGATAATTGCATACTTGATACCGCAGCAAGAATTTGTAGCAATGAAATACATGCAAGTGGTCGTCATCTGCAAATTACCAATTTGTGAAGTCTGAGAAAGAGCATAAAATGGTTGATTAAGAAAAATATACTAAATGATAATAATCCCTAACACTCATCTGTCATCTGACCATTGTTCAAAATTAGGAGGTGTGGTCCTCGAATCTTTCCCTTCGTGATTGATTCCGGACGGCCGCCAATATCTGTTGTGTTGTTTCAGTGCGACGTTGTTCACCAATCCCCATAAAACAATTATGTGGGATGCAACTCCTCCCTGGATGAATTTCTCTCTTCTGTGTCAGTAAAACTTTCCTAGCGTGTGAATGTCCATTTACTTGACATTGTTTGGGACATCGTGGCCAAATCCCTTGTGTCATAACTTCTGATAACATTTTTTGTCATTGCCCTGATTCTCAAGTCCCAATAAAAACTGTTTCTTTTCACTCATGAAAGTTGCCATTTTCACATTCGATAGTTGAATATGGGATAGACCACATATGAAAAATTAAAATGGAATGAGCAATGGTAATCTTTTTCATGTGCCCAGGATCATATGACCAAAACCAATGCTAAGGTGACCATTAGACTGCTTTCATCTGCCAGGTGGAAACGAATGTTCATCATATGATTGGCTCATATGACGGGTCGCTTGGCAGTTGAATCTACGTCGCGCTGGGGCAACGCAACAGACTTGGCGACGGTAGGTAGGTAGTTGAATTAAAAATGACTATTGGTCCGCGATCAATCCCGAAGGGAAAGCTCCGAGGATAACAGCTCGTAATTTTGAACCACGGTCAGATGAGGATATCACACCTGAGCTGGCAGATCACTCTCCAAACTTTCACACCACGCCAACGTGAGGACATTTGAGGCCAAGACAGATTTAACGTGCACTAGCCCCAGTGTACACAACAGTCTGGTTTTATCCAGTTTCGAGCTCACAACCCTCCGGTTGCTAATCCGAGATTCTACCAACTGGGCTACCGCCGCCCCAAGGCGCAAGGGTCAGATCTTTCCAAACTAAGACGAAAGCTTTTAATGATACAGAAGAAATTACCATAAGACGTAAACCAAGAAAATAAGTTTTCTTAAAGTAACTGATAGCTCTTTACAATACTTTAAATATTAAAATATTCAAATAACAAATATTTTTAAATATTGAAATAATAAACATTTTTAAATATTAAAATATTCAAATAATACTATTTTAAACATTAAAATATTCAAATAATAAATATTTTTAAATATTAAAATAATAAACATTTTTAAATATTAAAGTAGTCAAATAATAAATATTTTTAACCATTATAATATTCAAATAATAAATATCTTTAAATATGAGAATATTCAAAAATGAATATTTTTAAATATGAAAATATTTTATCGAAATAAATTGCACAATTTATGTCTGGAATTGATTTCTTATTGTTAGAAAATTGGATAGATGTGCTTCAAAAAATCCCACTCTACACTTAACAATCCCTTACGTTAGTTTCGAACGCATCATTAAAGAGGTTACCAAATCAGTAAGAAATAAGTACGCACTTGTAACAGGCAAAGAGCGAAGCGGAGTCAAAGCTGAAATCCTAGAAGAGAATGAGAAGTGGTATCAACGCTGCTACTTATTTATCTAGAGTTAACAGTTGTAAATAAACCTCATTTACATCTCGTTGAAAGATGAAAATTTGTTCCCGAAATGGGGAAGAGTATGAAACTGAAACCATCTGAAGCCGAGAGGAAACCTTTTTCTTCGTAAAAAAACAAGACAAAAAGTTTTTGGGGAGTCCACGAGAAGAAAGGGATTTTTCTTCTTAATGGCCCCTCTCTAACGATGCTCTCACTTTGTTCTTGTTTTATTTCAGGAGGGGGAAGTCGTCCTATTTTACCCCCTCCCCTAATGACGGACCGGTGTTTGCTGTTCAGAAATAATCTCAAAAAGGTATATCTTGATGTCTGTGCATCGGAGGTTTTTATTACAAAGAAGCAATCGATTACAAATTGCATTTTCAAGCACCTGAGAAATGCTCACCGGGTGGTAGTTTCAATTTGAAGTTTTTCCGCCTTCACATCGCTTTTCAATACGCTGTTTTTAAGACTAATGTCTCATTCGGCGACGAGGATAGACATATGGGTATTTAATAGTGTTTGTAATTGTAATTCATGATCAGATAAGGTTGTTGACATTCTTTACATTAAAAAGTTTGCGTAAAAATGTCTGTAGACCAGAGGTGTAGTTTGTCGCTGTGTGGATTTTTGGTACACGAAGGCTGATTAAACTGGCACTCAATAAAAAAACAGCTTGTTAAAAATCTTGTTTATTGATGGTTTTAGAGGGATATTTGCTTTTACGTTATGAAACGATGTTTACAAAAATCGCTCTCAAGATTTATTTTAATTTAGTCGATCTCTACTGCTTAATGCTCTTTCTTTGCAGAATTGGCTTTCACTTCATTTATACCATTTAATCTGAAAGTTTATTTATTTATATTAACCCTTGAAGGAGAGACTGGTTGACATTTATGGCTCTTGACGAATTAAAATATTGGGAGCATGAAAAGTCCTAACAATTCTATGTCCGGGTTACCGTCGGTGAAACGGTCAAGGCCGTAGGCCCACATGGAACTTAGGAAAATGCAACGCGGAATATACGGCTTAACCCTCTCAGGGGTTCACACGCATATGTTCGTTCTGCAACTTGCTATCTTCCTTGCAAGACTTCTAACTAGTTTTGAACTTGTCCAAAATAATCATTCCTAGGATTCATTCAACAAATAGATAGCCATTTGGAGGACATAATCTACAAAACTAATTAAAAATAATTTCCAAGAAGTATATTTATTGTTTATAAAAGAATAAATGTGAGAATTTGTAATACATAAAAGGGTTATTATATTTTTAAACTGTTTAATGACTTTTGGACCGCCCAGTGTAATAGTTCAATACACGACGGTTTTAGATTCGTTTAACAGAGCATTAATCGGTCAATTCAATTTTTTCAAGCGCAAACGCTGGCCGATTTATATACATAACGATAATGTGATCTGACCGTTGTTCAAAATTAAGAGGTTATGTCCTCGGTTCTATCCCTGGATCGATCCCGGACCGTCGCCACTAGCCCATTGTGTAAGTCCATTGCGACGTTAATTCAATTATTTATCTTCCTACCTACCCAAAGTGCATTAGGAAGACATGTAAATTCAACTACCTACCATAGCAATAGTACGTTTCAATCCTCTATACATCCGTTCAACTTTTAATTTAATTAATAACAGTAATTACAAAGAGGTACAAATCGATTAATATAATCTTCGATACATAATAATTTTGTCTTAAACCTTATGGCAGAGCTGCAGGTATTCAGCTTCTATTGCAGCTTTTCCAAAAAATTGCCAAATTTTCTAGATGGACTCTATTATCATTAATTACTTAAAAATGCTTATTAATAATTAAGTATAATATTAGTATTGTTTCAAGTAATCGATAATAAACTTTTGAAGTTAAACAACATTTTTAAACTGCGTGACTTGATTTAAACTTGACTAAACTTGATTTAAAAGAAAACGTAAGCAGAAAAAATTTCCATTTATCTGTCTGTGATCAAATACTATATACAAAATTTACAATAATCTTTA
Source organism: Meta bourneti (assembly GCA_933210815.1). Taxonomy (NCBI): domain Eukaryota; kingdom Metazoa; phylum Arthropoda; class Arachnida; order Araneae; family Tetragnathidae; genus Meta; species Meta bourneti. Next base: position 36,892,427 of record OW119933.1, read on the forward strand.
GCCATTTTACTTTAAATTTTAAGAGTTTGAAGCACTTTTAGGTTACTTTTTCCATATTATCAGCAGCGGAATTCGGTCAAACGTAATGTTTGACCAAAAGCATTCACCCTATTATCATTGAGAAACTGTGACACTAATTGCACCTCACGAATAATTTATTGTTGGAAGTTAACTGCAAACATTGCCGAAAATAATATAAATTAAATTAGTTAGCAACCGCAAGTAATTCTGCGTCTCCTGGTAATTTATGTCTATACTGAAAAACACTCTCATAGTGAAAGCACGAACTGAAAAATAAAAAAATGCGACTAACTCCAACCCAGGTTTTAAAAAATTGTATAATTAAAATTCAGAGTTCAAAGAAACATGGAATATTGTAAAACACAGCTGATTTTCCTGCGTATCGAATCGGGAACCGATCCGTGAAAAATTTTCCAAGGACATTTGCCTTTTCACCAGAGCCAGTAAATCCTGGTCTAATTAGCCCTCATGTATCATAATCATAACCGTGAAGCCCAACCATCTCATCAGAGCCCAATAATACAGGGTGGCCCAAAAGTTACTAGACCATTTTAAAATATAACTTTTTTGCTTTTAACTTTTTCACATTTCTTTTTCAGATTATTTATATGTAACCCTTGGAAACTAGTTATGGAGAAATTTACGACAGCGCAGCGAGTAAATATAATCCAATTTTATCTACAAAGTCAACGGTCAATTGTGCTAACCCAAAGAGCTTACATTCGTCATTTCGTGCATCCTGCAGTTGAGAACACACCAGAGGTATGGTAGCAACAAGATTGGGTTACTCCCCATTCAGCCCGTCCAACGATGGGGCACGCAAGGAAAATTTTTGGACGGCGGATAATTTCGCGAAACTGAATTCAATTGACCTCCACTCTCACCTGATCTTACGGCTACAGACTTTTTCCTTTTTCTTGCGGGGATATATATATATATATATATATATATATATATAACTCCCCACAAGATGTATATAAAAGAAAGATATATATATATACATATATATAACAAACCTTGAACCATCCAGCAATTGAAGGCCAACTTCCGTGAAGAAATTGGACGGCGGATAATTTCGCGAAACTCTGAATTCAATTGGCCTCCACGCTCACCTGACCATACGGCTCAAGACTTTTCTTGTGGGGTTATATCTAAAAGAAAGAGTATACCGTAAGAAACCTCGGACCATCCAGCAATTGAAGGCCAACATCCGTGAAGAAATTGAAGGAATAAGTCAAAAAGAAAACATTACGAGAAGTGATGGAGCACACTTTAGAAAGAGCCAGCCACTGTCAAGAACAAAATGGTGGCCATTTGAAGAACCTAATCTACAAAACCTATTAAAAATAATTTCCAAGAAGTATATTTATTGTTTATAAAGAATAAATGTGAATTTTTAATGCATAAAAGGGTTATTCTATTTTTATATGGTCTAGTGACTTTTGGGCCACCTTGCATAATAGTTCAATGCACGACGATTTCAGATACATTTAATAGAGCATTAATCGGTCAATTCAATTTTTTCAAAAGCAAGCGCAAGCGCTGGCCGATTTAAATATCCTTTGTTCAGGAAATCTCGTGTCACAAGTATAAATATATTTAATTTCTTAAACATTTGGAAAAAGGGGTTAAACTTTTGACGAGTAAAATAGAAAAAGGGATTTTGATCTAAATGACCGCTCTCTAACGTTACTCTTTGTTCTTGTTTTTCTTTCAGGGATTTCACTCTTGGTAACTTTCTGTTTATCCATAATAACTAAAAATCTTTAGGAAAACCAAAAAAGGCGAAGTGCTATATTCAATTTTGACACAGCTTGAAAACAGACATCCATTTTCAGGATCGTGACATCTCTGGTTTATTTTGACTTTCTTGAGGTCTTTTCGTAGTTTTTGGACAAAGTTGATGCCAATCGCAAATAAGCAAACAAACTGTCTATAACAATTATGTTAAAAACAAAGTGTTCACAACGATAGTGTCGTCTTCATTTGGCCTCGGTTCAAAATTAAGTGGTGATGTCCTCTGATCTTTCCTTTCGGGATTGATCCCGAAATCGTAGCCTATAGGCAGTCATGTTGCTCCAATGCGACGTTAATTTAATTATTTATCTACCTACCCAGAGTTCGTTAGGAAGTCATGTAAATTCAACTACCTACCTACCATAATGATAGTACGTTGCAAACCTCTATGAATCCGTTTAACATTTCATTTAATTAATAACAGTACCTGAAAAGGGGTACCAATCTATTAATATAATCTCCCATACATAATAATTTTGTCTCAAACCTTATGGAAGAGCTGTAGATATTCAGCTTCTATTGCAGCTTTCCCAAAAAATTACAAAATTTTCTAGATGAAACGACTCTATTATCATTGTTAATTAAAAATGTTCATTAATAATTACTGTATCAAATAATCGATAACAATACTTCTGAAGTAAAACAATTTTTTTAAACTGCTTGACTTGATTTACCCGAATACTTGACTGAAAGTGATTTAAAAGAAAACGCAAGAATAGAATTTACACTTATCTATCTTTGATCAAAATTAGATACAAAATTTACAATAATCTCTAACTAATTTACTTTAAATTGTAAGAGTTTGAAGCACTCTTAGGTTACTTTTTCCATATTATCAGCAGCGGAATTCGGCCAAACGTAATGTTTGACAAAATATATTCACCCCGATTATCATTGCGAAACTGTGACACTAATTGTACCTCACGAATAATTTAGTGTCGGAAGAAATTAGCTCCAAACATCGCCGAAACGACTAAATTAAATTAGTTAGCAACCGCGAGTAATTCTGCGTCTTCTGTGGTAATTTATGTCAATGCTGAAAAACTCTCAGTGAAAGCATCAACTGAAAAATAAAAAAATGCGACTAACTTCAACCCAGTTTTTAAAAAATTGTACAATTAAAATTCAGAGTTCAAGGATACATGGCAGATTGTAAAACACAGCTGAATTTCCTGCGTATCGAATTGGAAACCGATCCGTGAAAAATAGCCAATCTGAAAGCTGCGAGTCCGCAAAGCAAGTCTTATTAACCGCAACTTGATTTCTGCGGTTCTGGTAATTTATGTCTACACTGAAAATAGTGAAAGCATCGTGTGAAAAATAAAAAAAACGCAATTAATTTCATCGAAGTTTCAAAAAATCGTATAAATTAAAATTCAGAGTTGAAAGAAACAGCAGATTGTAAAACACATCTTATTTCCCTGAGTATCGAATCGGGAACCAATCCGCCTATCTGAAAGCAGCGATTCCCCAACCGCAAGTAATTTCTGTCTCCTGGTAATTTACGTCTACGCTGAAAATAGTGAAAGTATCGCGTGAAAAGTAATAAATTGCAAAGAACCTAGGTAATTATATAAATTAAAATTTATACTTTAAACACACACGGCAGATTGTAAAACACATATGATTTCCCTGAGTATCGAATCTCGGGAACCGATCCGTGAAGAATAGCTTATCTGAAAGCAGAAAGTCCCCAACTGCACCCTTATTCCATCTGAAAGTTGTGAAAGTAGAAGAAAGTAATATCTGTTTTCCGGGGTAAGTGAAACGTGAATCATATAGCGGAATACACACAAATAGTTATGAGATCATGTGTATGATCGATAGGCTCATATATGCAGTTGGAGGTATTGATCATCAGTGGAGAAAATAGGGAGCGTTACTTGCAACGTTACTTGAATAGCAAAGGAATGCGCACACCTGCTACAAAATTTCCCTTCTGCAAAAATTTGCTTCTTGCTCATAGCTTCGGGGCTACATGGTCCATGGTATATTGAGTACTTTTTGCGATGTAAATGGTTACAAATTGCTTTTTTCCTGGGAAGGGGAATATTTTCGATTTGTTATGCTTTAATATTGGCTAAGAAAAAATGTTTCGTCAGGTTTCGAGAATATTCATAAGTTGCATGCTTTTGCAGGTATGTTTCGTTTTACCTTAAGCCTTGTAAGGTCTATTAAAAGGTTAACTAAATTATTGAATCGAAGAGTAATCGGTGCTATGTATCAGGTTTATGTAAATTATCTTTGCATTTTGATACTTATACGATACTTTGCTATCGTAACATTTAATTTATCAAGGGAATTAATTTTTTCAATGGATAAAAAATATTTATTTAAAAGAGTAAAGTAAACCTTAACGAGAAAAAATAATAGGACAGTTAAATACTTAGTAAAAATCTGATAAAAATACTGTGTAAATTATATTTTTATAATCGCAAATACTCGTTTCATCAAAAAAATCTGAACATTTTTCTTAATGTACTGAAAAGTCGTTTTTTGTTTTGAATACATTCCACAAAACACGAGTGAATTTTTTACGTGTAACACAGATGTGTTATCCCACAATTCGTGTCCATGAATATTACATTCGCGTGGACCTTTTTAGAATGCCATTCTTTTTCTGCGATTCAGCATCAGATATGATACGAAGGAGAGAGACTACTTTCTGGACTCGTTTTTATCGCCGTTTGGGAAATTGTATTTCCCAGTTTAATGGAAATGTCACCAAAATGTATTATGTTCAGAATGTAATTAACTTTTACGATTGCATATTCCTCTGAACTAAAAAAACGATTACACATTTTTCTTTTCTCGAAAGATTTTCTTTTCTCGAAAAAAATCCTCGGCACCGTGCGCGTTCGAGAACGCTTTTGAGTTTCATTTAAACTAAAAAATGACTGAAAAGTTTCGTCCATAAAAAGTTCGAAAATTACATCTGGTGTAACATTTCTGTTTCAATTTAAAATTAATTTGGACTAAACTTGCCCGAGATTTTAGTAAATTTAAATGATGAAACTCGGAAATGCATTCCTCTCAAAATTGTTCAATCCCCTGAAATGTATATCTGGCATGAAGCGAGAATTACTCCTCTTCTCTCCATGAAATATCATTAAAAATAGCATTAGATTTAGTTTCTTGCAGTAGTTTTATATCTAACCCAGTTTGACGGTTCGTTACTTGGAAAAGTTTTTGATAGGATTCTACCTTCAGATATTCTTCTTCGATGCATTGCTCTAGTGCTCTATGAAGAAATATTCTCTGGAGCATCATTTAAATCGATAGCGTAGTTTTTATATTTCATGGCTAAATTCCAGAAAGATTTTACTTAGTGTCAAAGTTTGATGTAAGACAGTACTGAACTTTTTCATAGAAAGAGGGCAAAGTGACCGTGTTACTTAACCAAGTGTTGCTTGAATGAACTCTTTTTTTAAGTGCTGTTATGCAGATTAAAAACAGCATTCAATTTAGTTTTTTGAAATAGTATATCTAACCATGCTTTTGACAGTTTGTTACTTGAGAGTTTTGATAGGATCCATGTTCAGAAATTCTCAGATATATTAATCTAATGCTCTATGAAGAAATATTCTCTGGAGCCTCATTTAAATTGATAGCGTAGTTTTTATATTTCAGCGCTAAATTCCAGAAAGATTTTACTTAACATCAGTTTGATGTAAGACAGTACTGAACTTTCTCCTAGAAAGAAGGGCAAAGTGACCGCGTTATTCAACCAAGTGTTGCTTGAATGAACACTGTTTTTAAGAGTTGTTAGGCAGATTATTAAAAACAATAGTATACTAAATATTATAATAACAATATAATACTATTCCTTGAAATAGTATTATATCTAATCATGTTTTTGACAGTTTGTTACTTGAGAATTTTTGATAGGATCCATATTCACAGAAATTCTCAAATATATTGATCTAATGCTCTATGAAGAAATATTCTCTGGAGCATCATTTAAATTGATATCGTAGTTATTATATTTCATGGCTAAATTCCAAAAAGATTTTACTTAGTGTCAAAGTTTGATGTAAGATAGTACTGAACTTTCTCATAGAAAGAGGGCAAATCAGGTTTAACACACTACCATGCTAAACAAGAATGCGTTTACCTACAAGTTTGGTCTTTTCGAGATGGTGGTTATTACGATATTTGACAACACTGTGTGACCGTATTATCACTCAACCAAGTGTTAAGTGAATAAACACTGCTTTTAATTTTCTGTGGGGCATGTCATTAAAAACAGCATTAGATTCAGTTTCTTGCAACAGTTTTATATCTAACCAAGTTTCTGACGGTTCTTTATTTTGGAAAGTTTTTAATAGGATCCACCTTCAGATATTTTTCTTAGATGTACTGATCTAATGCTTTATTGAGAAATATTCTTTCTCGCATCATTTAACTTGATGTAGCGTAGTCTTATATTTCATCGATAAATTTCATAAAACATTTTACTTAGCATCAAAGTTTGATGCAAGACATTACTGAACTTTCTCATAGAAAGAGAGCAATTAGGGTTTAGCATGCTACCATGCTAACCCTAATTGCAAGAATGATGTAATTTGGTCTTTTCTAGATGACGGTTATTACATGAATTTGACAACACTATGTGACAGTATTATAACTCAACCAAGTGTTGATTGAATGAACTCTGTTTTAAGTGCTGTTAGGCATATCATTAAAAACACCATCCGATTACGTTTCTTGAAATAGTTTTACTTCTAATCATGCTTTTTACAGATTGTTACTTGAAAGTTTTTGATAGAATCCAGAAATTCTAAGATATGTTGATCTAACGTTCTGTGAAGAAATTTTCTCTCTTTCTTAAGCATCATTTAAATTTATAGAGTAGTTTTTATATTTCATGATTTTTCACATTTAAATTCCAGAAGAGGTACTTCCTGTCAAAGCTTCATTACTGATAAACTGTTCCTACAAAGTTATAGTACTTGTACATAGCAAGTATACGTTCAAGTTCTCTATCCACAGCATTAAATTCAAAATCTAATGTTTAGCACTAAATCTGAAAATTGCACCTGTGTTCGTAAGTTTCCTTCAAAGGGTAATGGTCATGAAATCTTTGAATCGACCAACCTGGGGAACGGGACTTAACGATGCACACTCGGGAAGAAAAGGTGATGTATTATGATCGCTCACTCTGACTTAGCTGCCAAATACACGCGCTTCGGATTTCTTTGAATCGAATGTGACAGCAACTGACTCTTTCTCAATCGGTATGATTCTCTTGTGATTCAGTTAACCCTATAAACGTCACGAATTTTCCGTAATATTGTTTTCCCCACAACAAACTTAATGACTAAATAACCACACCTATTGGTTGAAAGAATCCATGGATTCTTTCAACGTTTGGAAATATTTTATTGGTCCTTTCCCTAGAATGTAATTCTCTGGGCAGATTATTTTGGTTCTTTAATCAGAAAAGAATCCTTTAGAAGTCAGTTCGTTAAATCCTTAGCTTTGGAGATAGGTAGGCAATGTAAATTGCAAAAGTGCACCAAATAAGGTAAGTAATTAATGTATGTGAATAAAATTATCACGTGATAACAATTTCAGCGGATACAGTTTTTAATTTCTATACAACCCCTCTAGATAAAAATCCGAGATAGCAAAATTTTCCTTACCTGTATCCCTATCGTTAGTAAAAAAACATATTTCTGTAGGTTTTTTCGGATTTTTATCTAGAGGGGTTGTATAAAAATTAAAAACTGATACCGCTTAAATTGTTATCACGTGATAATTTTATTCACATATCTTAATTACCTATCTTATTTGGTGTACTTTTGCAATTTACATTGCCTACCTATCTCCAAATGGTAAAAAGATAAATTGCGGAACAACCTTTTTGGGACACCCTGTATAAAAATATCAGAATGCTTATAATTTTTATTTTTGATGTAAATGTATCTTTATAATCGGAACAGCAACGGAGGGCATGCATGAAAAGTCGAGTCGAATGATTTCAGAAGTAGGAGAAAGATCCAGGAGATAAATATAGCGTCGTGTAGACAAAGGGTGTGCGTACCTGACGTGACTTTTGGACGGAATGCGTGGGTGCACTGAGCGCAGGGAAGTGGTCCGCAATATGTCGAAATTCTACCGTGCTGGGCGAACTTTGGGCCAGTGCAATTTGGATTGCGTGGAGTGAAGATTGCGTAAGTGATGCCATTCAAAAGCTACTGAACTAGTCTTTAATCAATCAAATTATCCTCCAATATTAGTATCAAACTGCCCTTTAATCGTTCTAACTGTAAATTAATTGTTGAATGTTCACACATAATAAACAATTCCTCAAACTTCCTATGTCTACTTCATTCTATAATCCAACATCAGACCCGAGTATTCACGTCAAAACTACGGTTTGTGTCCTAGACACAACCTACCATTTTTTATCTAAAAGTTAATAGTTAGTCTTTAAGCCTCCAAGCGGCACGCCCGAACACAGCTCGAAAAATTCAGTTAGAATACAGCCCGGGAAAATCCGTGCATGACAAGGCAGCAGGCCGGAAATATTTGGGCAACTCGCTTCCGAAATATATCTCGTTTGGACTTCTGGAGATCTCAGTGCTCGAAATATATCGGGTCTACCACCCGCAGCACAAAACCCCATCCGAACTATACTCGGGTGTGCCGCTTGGAGGGTTAAACAGCTGTATAGCAAAAGATTTTCTTTGTCAGTTTCTGCTCTAAGCCGACTTCAAATATGTGAACTCCGCAAAGGAAAAAGATGAAATTATACGATGGAAATTGAAAAAATGAGAAACATGCTTTAATAATCAAACTACAAATTAAGCATATTTGTGGATAATAAGTAGGGCTATATCGATTTTGATAGTTTTGCATCTTTTTGGGGAAGACTAAAACGCTATTTTTCAAGTGAATAGGTATGTATTTCATTAAAAACTAAACTGATTTATACCTTTATTAGAGCATTCATTCATTTGTTTGTGATTTTCTGAAAGCGAATTTCATGCCGGGAAAATCCGTGCATGACAAGGCAGCAGGCCGGAAATATTCGGGCAACGCGCTCCCGAAATATATCTCCTTTGGACTACTGGAGATCTCAGTGCTCGAAATATATCGGGTCTACTACCCGCAGCACAAAACCCCGTCCGAACTATACTCGGGTGTGCCGCTTGGAGGGTTAAACAGCTGTATAGCAAAAAATTTTCTTTGTCAGTTTCTGCTCTAAGCCGACTTCAAATATGTGAACTCCGCAAAGGAAAAAGATGAAATTATACGATGGAAATTTAAAAAATGAGAAACATGCTTTAATAATCAAACTACAAATTAAGCATATTTGTGGATAATAAGTAGGGCTATATCGATTTTGATGGTTTTGCATCTTTTTGGGGAAGACTAAAACGCTATTTTTGAAGTGAATAGGTATGTATTTCATTAAAAACTAAACTGATTTATACCTTTATTAGAGCATTCATTTGTTTGTGATTTTCTGAAAGCGAATTTCATGCCTTAGATTGATTTATTGCATTAATACCAAATCAAAAATTTATTTTTCAATTTCGTTTAATTTGTGACTTATTTTAAAAGCATGTTTAAATAAGACTCGAATTATAAACATTTTAAGACCTTTAAACCCTCAGAATTAAGCACTAAGCATTAAGTTCTCCATAAATGCATGCGCATAATTTTGCACAAGGGGCTGTCTACATATTCAATTTAACACAAATTTCATAATTGCCAATCTACTACTATTTTGGTACACGATTTCGAACCTATATCAAAATTTAACTTCAGATACCAAATTTCATGTCATTTGGTGAAGCAGTGTCAGATTATGAGTATGGAAAGTCTGGAACTTTTATTGTTAAATCCATTTCCCAGACAAAGTCATATCTGCCGAAATAATATTCCCATAGCCCTGATACATTATACCATGTTTTTTTTACTATCAAAGAACTCAAACAAAATATACCTAATGTATTATTATTTTAAATGTTTGTAGCATGTAGTATTAACTATGAATTTAATATTCGAAACATCAAATTAACATTTCTGATTAATTACAAATAGTGGCTTTCGATGTGGAAATGACCACTGAAATGGACAACTCATTTAACATTGAAAATTTTCGGATATAAAAATAGTAAATTCAAGAAATTTACATAATTAGACTAATTTGATAAAGCAACACAACTTGGTGTTCCAGTTAAAATGTTGTAGCGTATGCAAATAAAGACGGTCCCTTAAGCAATTTTTATGCATATAATAAGGTATAGTTAGCTGTTAATTAATTACTGGATTAACTAATTGAGCACTGGAGCAACACAACGGCTATTGGTGTCGGTCCGGGATCAATCCCGGAGGGTAAGACCCGAGGACAAGACCTCGTAATTTTGAACCGCAATCAGATGATGAGGTCAGCACCTCAGCTGGCACTCCATTCTCCAAATTTTCACACCACGCCAACGTGTGGTCATGAGTGATTTAACGTACACCAGCCCCCACGTAAACGACGGTCTTTGAGTGGGCCGAGTTTCGAACTAGCAACCCTCCGGTTGCTAATCCATCACTCTTCCAACTGGGCTATATATGACAAGAAGATACTGGCATTTTGATTTTACTTTTTGTCTGTTCTATGAGAGGTATTGTATGCCATTTTGTTGAGGATGTTATTTCCTACTGAATGGTACCTTTGAATTTGCTCTACTTTCAATAATACTCGAAACAAGAGTGATATTTCGTTCCTTTTTCCTCTGGCTGTACATTAAGCTTCGAGTCTTCAATCAAGTTGAAGTATTTCTGACATTTCTTCCCCATTACGTTATTCGATGCACGTTTTAAAGTTAATTCAGTCAGTGGAAACGCAATATCAGCGAAATATGGCACGTCGCCCTATAACATGGACATAGTTCGATAAGACTTCGTACATTTTTTTGAGTCTTTAGTTCTTGCAAAGTTCTGACAGTCTTCTTTTTCGAGTCAGGTGAATATTCCCCGTCACCTACGACGTGCCCAAAAAAGTTTATTTCGGATTTGACGAAATTGCATTTCTTTAAATTCACCGTGAAATTGGCTTCATCTAAAGTTTTAGAGGGAGCTGATATACTCGAAATGGATGCTCCCTATTGGAAAATACATGGCAGATTTATATCTCTGGAAAACCTCAATGTCCCGAAGGCGTGTTTTGGTAACACGTTGAAAAGTTTCGACAGTTTATTTTAATTCAAATAGTGTCAATTTAAAAATATACAGATCACGATGCATGGAAAGAGATTCTAAGGAAGGGTTGAATTCTGATTTTAATTTTTGGCTTTTCTGAGACGTTCGTGTAAGCGGGGTCTGGTGCAAGTGACTTCAAATGTCCTTACGTTGGCGTGGTGTGGAAGTTTGGAGAGTTGGGTGCCAACTCAGGTGTTGACCTCGTCATCTGACAGGGGTACAAAATTACTAGCCGTTGTCCTCGGACTCTTCCCTTCGGGATTGATCCCGGAAAGTCGACAGTAATAATAGCCCGTTCTGTTGCTACAGTCCGACGTTAATTAACTACTTACCTATCTATCTATGAGAGGCATTTTGTATATAGGTGGCGCTAGTGTTCCAGCGGCGATACGTATTTCTTGTACGTATTCGTGACGTCAGTTGTCTTGTTTTTCGGATACGACCACAGCTCTTTGCCAATTATAATTCCAAAGAATAAATTCCAAATTGATGTATGATAGTTGATTGGTCAACACTAATTAGATTACAGCCAAATGCTGCCGAAACGACGATAAACTACATTTAAAAAACCCTATACGTATATTGCGAGAGCATTTGGACATCAGAACTAAAATCTTCACAGATCTTGTTTGTTTACACTAAAAATCCCTTTGATAGCCTTTCAAAGGATTTAATTATTAATATCTTGAATTTAATGGACCGCGTTAGTCCGGTTGGAAGAGTAGCAGATTAGTAATCGGAGGGTTGCGAGAGTTCGAAACTCGATGCAACCAAAGACCGCTGTGTATGTTAATGATGGTTCACGATAAATCTGTCGTGGCTCCAAATCTTCTCACGTTGGTGTGGTGTAGAAGTTTAGAGAGTGGGTTACCAGCTCAGGTGTTGACCTCGTCATCTGAAAGTGGTTCAAAATTACGAGATGTTGTCCTCGGATCTTTCCATTCGGGGTTGATCTTGGACCGTCACCAGTAGCCCGTTGTTATTCCTCCAGTTAATTAAAATATCTACTTACCATGATCTTAATATACAGCTGCGATAAAATTATTGAACGACCTCTCGTCAAAGCACCGTTCATAGTAGACAAATTCAAAGGTGCTATATGTATCCGATAGGGAATAATACCATCTATATAAATCCATATACATAGATTTGATTATAATGTCTTCTTATACGTGCATAAACGTCAGAATCTCTAACGATAACAACCAATTTGAGCCAAATTTCAAATCTATATCAAAATTTAATATCGAATACCAAGTTGTAAGTCGTTTGGTCAGTTTCTGGATAAATCCACTGTTCAACATAAAAAATAAATGTTAAAGGCGTTTCGGAAAATGAAAATTACTATAATCTCATTACTTCATTTTTATTTCATTTAGTAAGTACTAAGTATCCTTCTTTACACAATATTCACATCACAAGAAAAAATTGAAATACAACACATTGAGCAATGCATTTTTATGATAGACGAGTGAAAAAAGTTTATCCCAAGTTCGTTTATTTCATTAAAAAAAATTATTTTTTCGTATCAACAGCAATATTCTGTTTCCTTTTCTTTGATTAATTTGTGTTTAAATATTTACATTCTTCGGTTTTTTTTCCTGTCAGAATTCCGTGCATTTTTTTGAAGCGTCAAATCTGTTTAGAATAATGAGAAAAACACTTAATTGCACACCATAGAAGACAAACATAAGACATTAATCGAATTACTGAATTTCCGTAGAAAATCATCTTTATTTGTTTCTTTATTATACTTCAGTTATTTCTTATATTTTGAAAAACGTTGTCCTTATTCCTTTAAGACCTAAGGCAGATTTTTCCATGCAAAAAAAATTAGTATTTTTCTAGAAATTGGACTTCCCTAAGGTCATCTGTCCTATTCACAGTACGTAAGTCCCGATCTACTTAATCTTCGTTCACCAAAAATGACTAGTATCAAACAAAATCTACCATCAGGAATATCTGACCAGTGATGCAACTTAGAAGGAAAGGATGTTTCATATTGAAGAAACTATTTTATAAATCTTTCCATAATTTTGTGCTTCATTTGTCATAGTATTATGAGTTTACCGTAGAGTTAAATCAAAGAAATATGAATGAAATTGTAAAACATTGCTTTTTTACATCGTTCTTATGGAGCAAAGGTCATATTTGGCCAAGCTGCTTCAACTACAAGACGGACAGCAGCAAGTAATGGACAAACACACCCAAGAAAAGTTTTACTGATACAAAAGATAAATACTCAGATTAAGTTACGGGAATCGAATCTGCGCCGATGATGACCCACATGTTGGTAGAGCTGTAAGCAAAACCACTGAGCCACGGATGCCCTAAAAGCACTATTTTCTTAGCCCTTTGAGGGGTTCATGCATAATTTCACCCTGCAACCTAAGGTCTTCCCTACATGACGTCTAACCAATTTTGTTTAGACGTCACCGCATAGAATCTTTCTTCTTGACCGATAGAATCTTTCCAAAGGATTGTATTCTAAGTAAATGAGCAATATAGAATCTTTCCAAATGATTGTATTCTAAGTAAATGAGCAATAAAATCTTTCCAAAGGATTGTATCCTAAGTAAATGAGCAATAGAATCTTTCCAAAGGATTGTATTCTAAGTAAATGAGCAACAGAATCTTTCCAAAGGATTGTATTCTAAGTAAATGAGCAACAGAATCTTTCCAAATGATTGTATTCTAAGTAAATGAGCAACAGAATCTTTCCAAATGATTGTATTCTAAGTAAATGAGCAACAGAATCTTTCCAAATGATTCTATTCGAAGGGGAAAGAGAGGAGCAATAGGATCATTCCAGATTTCTAATCTCAAGAAAAGACCGATAGAATCTTTCCAAGTGATTCTATTCCAAGGAAAGGACCAGTAGAATATTTCTAATCTTTCAACCAACAGATGTGGTTATTTAGTCAGTATGTGTGTTCAGGAATAAAAGCAATGCAACACTACTCCAAAATCTCGTCGCGATCACAAGAATAAAAATCCAATTTACTCACTTTTTGTTGAATTCAATTTTTCATTTTCCCTCTCTGTGTAGTACGTGAAAGAAAATTCGTATTCATCGAAATCGTTATTGCTGCATTTGCTTGATCTTTCTTTCTCAAGGATGCAACAATATATGCGATACTGACTCAAAATGAAACACTATTAGTTTAACCCTCCAAGTAGGATCTACGAGATATCTCTTCCATCAAGATCTGATCAATTTTGGTAGTTAGATACTTCGTCATCAAGATATTGTTGATTTTTTTAGGTTGAGAAGATCAAGATCTGGTCAGTTTTCTTCTAATGACGAGATATCTCGTCCATCAAGATCTGGTTAGCTTTGCTAGTGACCTGTTACCTCTTCAAGACACCACCAACAGAGTTAACAGAAAATATAAAATTACCCATTTTTAACATGGGCTATCCGAAATATTATAATATTCCACTAAATCGAATAATCGTAGATTTTAATAGGGATAGTGAGTAATCTAATATACAATTTATCGTCATCCAAACTGTCCAAATACTTTTTCACGCATGAATAGAAATGTTTCCTACATAATACGTAAGATAAACTGAGAAGTATTTCTGAGTGAATCCGTAAACACTTCTTTAAAACTAAATTTGAGTTCTTTGAGAGTCACATTAGCTCAACAACGATGCGTTAAATGATATGGCTAAGCTTCGCTAAACTCTTGTAAACTTAATTAGAAACTTAAAGATATATGAACTTCTGAAAGAGTCAAGGCCCGAACAAATAAAGTAAAATATAATTAAACTCTCTTAGAAGTCCTGTATTTAAGTTCCCTTAATTACTGTAAATATAAACATTTGCTGTTTATCTACTTTATTGAGAAATAAGATATGAGAATTCTGCACTTGCGTGTTTATCCCAATTTAGATTATTACATTATTTATCTTCTATTTAATTTATCTACTCTTGAATGAAATAAATACTTTGTACTATGCTGACAAGTGTAGGCTTTTTTTATTCTTATCAGGTATTAACCTTCCTGGTGGTTGTTTGTACGAGGTATTTAGTCATTAGCAAAACTGGCTAGATATTGATGGATACGATATCTTGCCTTAGAATGAAACCTGACTACATCATGATATACGAGATATTTTGTCCTTAGAAGAAAAAATGACCAGATCTTGATCTCGTCAACATAAAAATATCGGCAATTTCCTGATGACGATGTGTCTCGTTATAAGTAAAATTGGTCAGATCTTTATGGACGAAATATCTCGTCGAAACCACTTGGAGGGTTAAAACGTTTAACACTAGAAAGATTGGAAGTTGCTTTATTTCTAGAAGGACGGAGGGGCCAGTGGGACTCCAAGTTCTTATATAGCGCTGGATAAAAGTACAGACTTTTTTAAGTAAAAAAATGTAATAGATTATAATTTAAATTCAAAATTTTTTCTCATTAACTTGTTCTTTTTTATTTAATTTTAGTTTCTAGACTCGTTGAAGCAATCAGTACATCTCACTTCTTTCGAAGCTCATTTTTTGCATATTGCTTTTTTGCCATTAGGTACCTATTTTTCGTGTGGCTTCACTTGCATGACCTTTGCACCATGTTGATCTTTCCTGATGATCTTTTTTATACTGCCTGTATTGAAATCTTTGCATTAACTGCATTATTATTTTTACGTGCCGGATATTGAGTACAATGTTCTTCACATAGTGGAAGGATGCAAATTTTCCGGCTAATTATCTATTTTCCCGTCACTTCATATAAAATCCAAGCATTTACCGCAGATTTATCTAAAATATTGCACAAATACATGCATAAGCCAACGACGAGTACGTTTCTCGATTTGACATTATACAGGTATACCATTTGGTCTACAATGTCGACATCATGCTTTGTTTAGTTATATTCGGATCTCTGACAGCCTCTGGTGCACCCACGTCTACAACTTTGTGGATTACTCGTATATGACAGAGGTTGAAATCTATTGCAACCCTCCAAGTGGTTTTCACGAGATATGGTCATTTTCTCTAATGACGAGATATCTTGTCCATCAAGATGTGATCAGTTTTACTAATGACGAGGTACTTCATCAAGACGAAACTGCCTTTCAAATCCAAGGGACTGAAGATCCAAGTAGGAAAAACAAATTTTATCTTGTCCATCAAGATGTGATCAGTTTTATTAATGACGAGGTACTTCATCAAGACGAAACTGCCTTTTTACTCCAAGGGACTGAAGATCCAAGTAGGAAAAACAAATTTTTATCTTGTCCATCAAGATGTGATCAGTTTTACTAATGACGAGGTACCTCAAGACGAAACTGCCTTTTTACTCCAAGGGACTGAAGATCCAAGTAGGAAAAACAAATTGTATCTTTCCCAGAACTGATAGCAGTTTGAAACAGGTTTGTGCACAAAAGTAGGTAGGTAGTAAACTAACGTTGCACTGGATTAACGAAACAAGCTATTGGTAACGGTCCAGGATCCAGCCCTAAGTGGAAAGATCCAAGGATAACGCCATGTAATTTTGAACCATGGTCAGAGGACGAGGTCAACACCTGAGCTGGAACCCCACTCTAAAAACTTCCATACCACGCCAACATTGGGGACATTTGAGGCCACGACAGATTTAATGTGCAGCAGCCCCCATGTACACCACGTTCTTTGGCTGGACCGAGTTTCGAACTCACAACCCTCCGGCTCTTGATCCGTTGCTCTTCCAAATGGCTACCACGGTCGCGCGACGGTTCGGGATCAATCCCGAAGGAAAAGATCTCAGGACAACGTCTCGTAATTTCGAACCGCTGTCAGATGACGAGGTTAACACCTGAGCTGGCACCCCACTCTCCGAATTTCCACCCCACGCCAACCTGAGGACAATCGAGGCCACGACAGATTTAACATGCATGAGTCCCGTGTGACGGTCTTTGCCTGCACCGAGTTTCGAACTCGCAACCCCCCCACAGTTGCTAACCCTTTGTTCTTCCAACTGGGCTACCGCGGTCATTTTGCACCAAGAGGCTGGCCATTATATGACAGTTTTCGACGCGAAAATAAATCACCAGGTGTGTTAAATTAATCAAACCATGTGAAAACATAAACATCGTTTGTACCATTTTTCAAGGAACCACGATTTGAAAGATTGATATCGCAAACATGCGTTTGCGTGTTAGTGCTCACCCCCTGTACACTTCCGAATTTTGACCTTCGTATACAGGATGGTTTGTATACCAGAACTTCGTATACAAAGGCGTTGTGGTCTTTGCTTATGCGAAGATTCTAGACTCATTAATTGCAGGGGCTCTAAACTCTCCTCACAAATAGTTAAGGCATGCGGAATATGAATATTCCTAACTATTCTAGCATTGGGATAGGTACACTATCTCTAGATCTGTTGATCTCTAAGAGCGTATAATGCATTTGGAGGTCCTATGAATTATATAAAATTATAATAGTGCATTATTGCAATTGTATTAAATTATGTACTTTCTTTTTATCTCAATTATGCTTGAAGTAGAAATCATTAAATCGTGAGTATATATATATATATAAGAAACAGAGTTGGCGTCTGTCTGTTTTCTATACAAATCTACACCGTTTGTTCAATCCACACCGAATTTGGAACACTTCTTCTTTAGAACCATATGGGTAACGTAGGATACATATTAACCACCGCTCTATTTCTCTTGAGTGTGCAGAGTAGGTTAAAAACAATTTGAAATCTCCATAGGAATAACATTGAGTATTTTTACTATCGCTCTGTCAGACCAATTCACACCAAATTTTGTACACCCATTCCTTAGAATCCTACGAGAAACAGGCTAGATATTAATCCTCGTTCTATTTGTCCTGGATGTGTAGAGGGCGCTAAAAACAATTCGAAATTCCCATAGGAATAACATTGAATAATATTACGATGGATTACAAATAATTCAACCCAAGCAACGCCGGGGTATTCAGCTATTAAATTATATATTAAAGGAAAGTGAATAAGCTATTTTATTGAAAAATAAAGCAATCATTTGTATTATATGTTATGTACCTATATAGCAATGCGTAACATATAGGAATGTATTCCCTTTACTGTTTCAGTACTGTTTTTACGGCGCTGAATTTTGTAACTGTTTCAAGATCCTTTTCATACTAGTATCAAATAACTTTGAGCAACACATATTGTAACATAACAAAACTATTTATAAAATGTGATTGTAGCATTTCACTGACAACATAGCACAATGGTCAAGTTATGTATAATCTATATAAATAAAAGAGGAGAGTTTGTACATTGAAGGTTTACTTCACGTTATTTATCTTGTTTAGACCATTCTAATGTAAATCTGTGGTTTCAACGTTTCGTGTCTGTATGTGGCCAGCACTACGTCAATACGACTGAATAGGTTTTCATGAAATTGTGTACATTCAATCAATAAATTAGTGATTGAATTTCATTGCGTGACCCAGTTTTCCATTTTTATATTTGTTTTTGTGTTATGTTTGTGGAAATGTGAAAATTTCACATAATTTTAACTCAATATACTTTCATAGAATGTTAAATATTTATAAAATCTATTCTAACTTAGAAAATACATTTATTAAATCTGCGTTGGTTTTATTTCTAAGCAAGCTTTACACTAAAACAGCCATACCCATACTCATTTCCACACTTTAATCAACATGAGCCAGGAAGTGTTGGAGTAGTGGAGATATAATTTGAGCTCTGCGTTACTTGCATTATAAATTGAGATGCACTTAATGCTGGAAAGATCATCGTCCTACTAAAATGTCTCTTATTGTATTGAACTTGTAAATTGAAAATTATGGCTCTATGAAAGTTGCACTTTATATGGAAAAAATTGTAGTGTTTGTGTATAAAAATTGCAAAAAGACATTAAAGGACTAAAACTTTACTATTGATTCGTCATTTTATTCAATTCATATTATTTATTCGTAGCATGAGTTATCAAAAGTGAGCCATCTTACCTCTAACCTTAAACTAGAGATGGAGTAATGTCTTTTTCAAAAGCTTTTTTGGAATTGTTATTCTAAATTTTAACAAATTTCATTTATATATTTCGATGATAAAATAATGCACTTTTGAATTGAAAAAAATTCGGATATTTTATTTCTTGGAGCCGATTTTCTTGAAAGTGCGTCATCATTCTCTCACTTACCTATATGTGAAATGGATTATATGATGAGGATATATATGTTTATATGATGAGGATATATATGTTTATATGATGAGGATATATATGTTTATATGATGAGGATATATATGTATACGATTTACGTACAAAGGCAGTTGGTAAAACTGTTGAAAAAGTGCTAAAATATTATTTTCGAAACACTCAAAGGATATTGACATTTTTCTATGAGAGACAAATGATTATTATGGTCATTTTTCCAATCTACGGTAACTCGATAATTTAACCCGAGTAAAGTCGGGTAATTTTGCTAGTATTAAAAATATAAATGTATTGCATAGAAAATAATCTAATGCTTTTTTCTTATATTGCGCATTATATAATAATGCCCACAGGTTGTATTACGCATTATATGATAATGCCCAAAACTTTACTATTGTTTCTCTTCTGTTTTTATGGCACTAAATTTCATAACCCTTTAAATTAAAAAGTAAAACAATAATTTATATCACACGTTATGCATCTATTTTATTATGAATAACATGTCATAGGAATATATTCCACTTTACTGTGTTTTTAAAAGCTAAATATATTTTATATGTATATTTTATAACAAAGCAAATAAATATTTATAAAACATAACTTTAACGTTTCAAAAGATGTCAGATAGGCTAGGTTATGCATGATGTCAGAAATGTAAATGATTGTATGGAAAAAAGATTATATATCTTTACGAGTTTATATAACAATGCGTAATATATAAAAATGCGTAATATAGTACGTAAATGTAAAGTATGCAGAAAATATACAAAAGTAAATTGAACATTTTCATTTAAAGTAGGGAGTAGTCATGCACACTTTTAGATTCAGCTGTTGAGATAAAATGGCTTTCCCAAACATTAGAGAAACGCATCTGATTTGAAATTCTTCCATTCCGTTATTTTCCATATCTCAATTTATTCAGGAAGCGTGATAAGCTTGAAACAGAAACCGCCTCAGAACAACAGATTTACTTGAATCTGCCCCATAACCGGATTATGGAATGCTAATAAATACTTTCCGCTGAAAAGCTCACCTTGGCAATCAAGTTACGCGTGGTGAAACTTCTTTCGCGAGAATTCTGGAAGAATTCCAGTGGATTTTACAAAAGAATGAAGGAGAAAAAATTCAAACAAAATTTTAGCTCAATTTTCTATCAAAGCTTTCGAAGATAACAAGAGCTGGCCACCTCAGGGACGAAAACAGCGAACTGATTCCTGCTTCAATAACAGTTCGGGTAAGTCGTGTTCACGCACGTATTTCGCTTCTTTTGAATTGTGTTATTTGAGTGCTAAGACATTCTGTGGGGTTGCAGCTTAGATGGGGTTTTCTTTGTTACGCGTTGTGGCAGTTTTGATCATTGACACTGCAAACGGAATGCTTTTCCTTTTCAGGAATATATTCCAGTTTACCCATTTCGACGAAAGTTTTCGGAACTTTATTTAATGTGTGTACTCAAAGATTTCCTGATGACTTTTTTTCAAAATTTCAGTTACGTGATTTATTCTTCTATTTAATTTATTTTCAATTTCTGAGATATTTTTTAAAATTTATTTTCAATTTTATGTGTGTCAATTTTATGTTTTCAGGAATATATTCTAGTTCGCCCATATATCGAAACTTTTTGGAACTTTATTTAATGTGAGAGTGTACTCAATGATTTTCTGATGAGTTATTTTATTATGTGAGTTATATTTCGAAATTTATTTCAAATTTTATGAGTTTTTCATCTATTTAATTTATTTTCAATTTTGTGAGACATTTAAAATATTTATTTTCAATTTTATGTGTCAATTTTATGTTTTTAGGAGTATATTCCAGTTATCGTATTTTGATTAAACTTTTCGGAACTTTATTTAGTGTAAGTGTGTACTCAATGATTTTCTGATGAGTTATTTTGTTATGTGAATTGTTTTTCAAAAATTTGCTTCAATATTTTAAGTTGTTCTTCTATTTAATTTATTTTCAAATGATAAAATAGTCTTTCTAATTTATTTTCAATTTCATGCTTTATTCTTCTTAATTTATACCCAATTAAGCGTTGTGGCAGTTTTGATCATTGACACTGCAAATGGAATGCTTTTCTTTTTCAAGAATATATTCCAGTTTGTCCATTTAGACGAAACTTTTCGGAACTTTATTTAATGTGAGCGTGTTCCCAATGATTTCCTGAGCAGTTATTTTGCCATGTGAATTATTTTTCAAAATTTATTTTCAATTTTATGAGTTATTCTTCTATTTAATTTATTTTTAATTTTATATGTTGTTCTTGATATTTTATACCCAATTTTAGCTCAATTTTCTATCGAAGCTTTCGAAAACAACAAGACTTGGCCTCCTCAAGGACGAAAACAGCGAGCTGATTTCTGCTTCAATAACAGTTCGGGTAAGTCATGTTTACTTCCGCATTTCGCTTGTTTTGAATTTTGTTATTTGAGTGCTAAAAATATGCTAAAAATATTCTGTGGTGGTTGCAGCTGAGATGGGGTTTATTAGAAACTCGTTGTGGCAGTTGTGATGGTTTATATTGCAAACGAAATGCCTCTTCCTTTCCAGGAATACACTCTAGTTTGCTTGTTTTGATGAAACTTTCCGGAACTTTATTTAATGTGAGACTGATCTCAATGATTTTCTGATGAGTTATTTAGTTATCTGAGTACAGTTAGTTATCTGAGTTTAGTTATAGCTTTGATAAAGATCATCTTTGATTAGTAGATATTTAGTTTGCAGTCAAATAAATACAATATATTGATTTTTATTCCTTGACCTTCTGGTTTTGGCTGAATTCTGAAAATAAATTAAAAATAATGCTTTTTAATTTGTTTTCAGAACTCAGCCAACCAAAATATAAAATAATAAAAATAATATTTATTTGACTGCAAACTGAATATCTTCTAATCAAAGATGATGTTTATCATTGCCTATTAGAATATCTCCAAAGTTTTGCTGGGTTAACATCCCAAGTGGCTAAGGCGAAAAGCTGTTGTTGAATTCCGCCTTGCCAATGGTCACGATGTCTATCGAAATATTTACATTACATTAATATTGCCCTTGACCCATTCTGCATTCCCATTCGTGAGGAATTCGACAACGATCACCTACTAGCGCTCTTAAGAACTCTCTTTTCGATCATTACTGGTAAGCCAGGAATCATTTGGGATTATAGACTGTTTCTGCAGCTGTTCTTAGGTTAATCGTTGCTTAATACCCTTTCCAGGAATGTATTCAGGTTTACCAATTTGCTGAACCATTTCAGATATTTGCTTAGTGAGAACGTGTATCGAATGATTTTCTGATGACTTATTTAATTACGCGAGTGAGTTATTCTTTAAAAATTATTTTGAGGATTCAGCTAGCCAAAACATCAGGAAATCAAAATACTACATTTATTTGTACTGCAAACTGAATATCTTTCCTTTTCAGGACCGTATTATTGAAATGAGTTATTCTTTTAAATTCATTTTGTGAATTTAGCCAGACATAAAGCGAATTAAAATTTACATATTAGATTTATTTTTTCTGCAAACTGAGTACCTCTCTTTTTCAGGAATGCATTCGAGTTTGCCCGTTTTGCTGAACCATTTAAAAAAAGTTTAGTATAAATGTGTTCCCCGAATGATTTTTTCTGATGAGTTAGTAATGAGTGTGTTAATCTTTTTAATTTAAGTTGCTAATTCAGAAGTCAAAAAAACGTAGGGATTAAAATCAAGATATTGTATTTATTTGTTTTGACTTTCAAATATAGTGCGAAAATATTTTAAAGATTATCGTGTGTGTAAGGAAAAACTAAATTAATATAATTATAAAAATTTTGAAAATTCCAAGCATTAAATTTTTGTTAATTATTTCGTATATTTATTATAGAATTCAAAATAATTTCCAATACTTAATTATGAGTATCCAATTATTTTGTATTATGAAATAGGTGTTTCATTTAAGTCAATGCAATTGCGTTACAAATAAGGGTGATAGGTGTATCGATAGCTATACAGTAAAACCTCAATTTGTGCAAAATATATAAAAAATGCAAGAGGTACAGTCACAGAAAAAAAGAACCACCCCTCTTCATTCAAACGATTTGAATAATAGAGTAAATTCAAAGATGGCATTCGATAGGGAATAATATCTTCTATAAATTCATATGCATATAATTTGCTTAAGGGGCCGTCTTTATATTAAATTGAGCACCAACTTCATAATTCCGAATAAAACCCCTCCATTTTGACACAAAATTTCGAATCTGTATCATACTTTAACTTCCGATACCAAGTTTCATGTCATTCATGAAAGTTTTTAGCTTCTAATGTTAAATCAGTTTCCCAGACTTTTATGTATATCTTCCTAAATAATATTCCTATAGTGCTGATATTTTGTAGCACGTTGCCTAGTAAAGTACCCAAACAAAATATACATAATGTTTTATTTTTAAATAATCTTTAGTTTGTAATATTAGTTATTAAATTAATATTCGAAAAAATTATGAATAGTAACTTTGACATATTTTGACAGAAATCGATTCAGAAAGACTTTTAGTATTGTCATAAAAAATTTCAGCTCTTTCTTGTAGATATTTTTTTCGCTATACTTAAATTTTCGTCACTTTGGTGATTTTCGGGGGCATCCAAACATTGAACAAAATTACGACAAACCTGAGGAATGTAAATTATTGAAAAATGTTTGGAAATATCATTTATGCAATCTAATGGACATTGTATTCTACCTGTCATGTGTGGTACAGTTGAACAATGATCAATCAAGTTGTAGATTGGCTAAACTATGTTTTTACGATAACAGTCTTAACGGATATTGGTAACTTTCGATAAAAGTTATTAACTGTTATTATGAGAAACGTATTTAATAGTTACCTGAATAAGTTTAACAGTTATAATTAACTGTTAAGAATTGAAATTGAAGATCAAATCAAACAGTAAATATTGATTATCATTCTTTCCAAATTTCTTGTCCATCAAGATCTGATCAATTTTCCTAATGACGAGATACTTCGTGGAGACAACCACCAGGAGGGTTAAGGTTCTTTGTAATCTTCTTTTAGTCAAGAGACAAATGAACAATTCCGGATGAACTACAAATAATCTCGTTCTGCGAATACAGACTTTCAATGTGGAGATGATCCCTGAAACGGACAACGGTTTTAACATTGAATATCTCCGGATAAAACGATAGTAAATTCATGAAAGTTCATATTTCGACTAATTTGACGATGTAGAATCTAATCAAAGCATCAAAACATGGTGTTGCCATTTTAAATTTTGTTCTTTTATGCAAAATTTGGTATGAAGACGGCCCCTTATTGAATGTTTTTGCATTTGAATTATTAGAAGACGATATTCCCTATTGAAAGATATTTTTGAATTTGCTCTACTATGAATAGTGCTTGAAATAAAGGGGATGGTTCGATTTTCCTCCTCGACTATACATATATTTTATGAAGCTCTCCCCACAATTTTCATGTGGGCAAAATATAGTTTGAGGCCAAATTCCCATAGGATAGAAATTTGGAACTTAAACTAAAATCTCTTTTGCCTCACTGCTCCAAGCTGTTTATTTTTTATTAAAACTGTCAGTGCATTTATTCATTCATATCTATTTTCCCGGGACAAGTTTAAAACGCAGACGTTCATAAGTATCCTCCAAATTTAAATGAAGTGTCACAATCCATATATTTCTACGATTGTAATTCACTCTAGTTAAATGCGTCTTTCAAAAACGCAATGCATACCCGTATGTGTTTATAAATCATCCGAGAAAAATAATGTTATTCTTTACTCAACTGTAAGCTTCAGTTGGATCTTGGAAGCTTAGGCTTTCTTTGAGGACGGAGAGCAGAATTTTTTGATTTGAGTAGACAGTATTGTCATCATCAATAACAAAGTGAGAACTATCCATTTTGTTACCTGTGTATTTTAGTCTTGTTTTTTCTTTTGGTTTGCAACTGAAACTGAATGAACTTCTCTAGGATCATATTACAGAAAGAAATGTACGATGGATAAAAAATGAGTCTGTTGTTTGTTTACTCTTTATTACGAAAAAAAATATTCTTTTGTACTGCGGTATCTAGTTAAGGCTGCTTGAATTATTTTCCGTGCCCCTTTTTCCATTTGTATTCGAACTAAAGATAAGACTGGTTGGTAAAAAGATTCTGAATGCATAAATCTTTTCTTCTATTACACCATGTAATGTATTTGGATATTTTTGATTAAGAAGAGTTGGAAGGTCCAATAACGGGATGTTAATTTGCTTGATTTCTATTTCCCTTTTCTTGCAATACATTGAAGATGCCGATTATACATTTTTGTATACTAAATAGACATTTATTTATATACTGAATTGAGTTTTTTGTTTTACATTGTAACATTAAAGAAATTATGTGAAGTTCACTAAAAACTAAACTTTTTTTAGTTTTTGTTCGTAAAATTTAGTTAAAAATTACTCTACATACAACAGAACAGTGTAATTTATGACCATAGAAGAGCATGTTGGGAAAATTTCACTTAGGGGGTATACTAATGAAGTTTCTAAGGAAGGTACCTTGAACTTAAAGTAATTTCTTAGGAAAGGTACCTTAATGGCTGGTTAGATTTTATGGCGTAAGGGCCATAAAATCTAACTAACCTTGGCGTATTGGCCAAGCTGAGCCAAACAAGGTTAAGTAAATTGACATACACACACGAAAAACTTTACTGACACAGAAGAGACAAAAATACACCCGGGAAGGAATCAAACATGACAGGAATCACACCTGTGCCTCCTATAACTCGCAAACCCTCTGAGCCTTGGTGACCCCCTAAAAAGCAACCTTGAATGTAAAGTAGCTTCTTAGAATGGTATCTTATAAAAAAATTTTGAAAATATCAAGTTTGTAGTTCAAAATCCTAGTTTATTTAATTACGTCATTATTAGTTATATTATATATTTAAAACTTTCAATAGGAGTTGATACGAAAACAAACATCATTTGAAAGATCATGCAATAAATATAAGAAAGCTTGTAAAAATGTCGAAATTTTCGCAAAATTTTGTATTCCAATTCCCACTATGATAGGATTAGAAATGTTAGCTTCATATCTGACGTCTGGATACTAGTATAGTCAAATGTACACTGAATTACAATCCTAATATACTAATAATGTAGCGCGATATTACCAGTTACATTTGGAATTCTATTGCATTCGTAACAATTTGATTTTAAACGTATAATTCATTACCTTTCAACAAAATGTTTAGTATAACAACATGTAAACTGTATCTCTTATATATGCGATATACCCGGTACCAGAGAGAAACCCCGCATCTATCCTTTAGGTATCATTTATTAGTTGAACGGATTCCCCTTCGTATGAAAAGTAACCTCGACCACCATGTAGCTTTCCCACTCCCTATCGGAGCTCTGTCTCTGTAAGTGATATACCGTCCTAATATTATGCCACGGACTCTATTGTGTGTGCATTGCAGTTATACTCTTATGGAGTATGTAACTGCATATTTTGATAATTCAAATCAAATCCTTTAAACACGATGTGTTAAAACGCGAATTCAACACTTGGAAATTTTCTGGTTTGGACCTCTAGGAAACAGGCTGAAGATTTTCAGGCAAGAAGTTGAATAAATTTTGCATTAGTGGTACAGCTATGTATGCGCGATGTTAAATAATTTAGGTAAATATTTCATGGAATGTATATATAGATAGCAAAGGAATATACATAGATATAGATCGTAAATGTAAGTAGTATACCCTTAACACATGTTTTTTAAAACTAAAAAAAAAACACTTTTTCTGTAATTAAAAGTCAAAGGTCAAATTGAATGACCTTGAAACTCAAAAGGTCGCTCTCAAAGTCATGATACATCATTAGAAAGGTTGCACATTTATCTGCAAAAATAAGTCATAATTGAGTCTGATTGGACAATTAGATCTTGATACACGGGCGATTTAGTATGTCTACAATCATAAAAAATTGTTCATTTTTTTAATTTAAAATGCATACAAATAAAAACTATTGCAAGTTGGTAGTTAAAAATTTCCCTGAATTCTTGTGTCTGGGCAACAAATCAGCCGTTTAAGAAAAGTTGAAGGGAGACGGGTCAAAATTTCCCTTTTTTGTGCGGTTTGACACGGAATGACCCATATACTTATTACGTACTTAATTAAAAGATTAATGAACATTTAAACTAACATTCAATTGCTGTTTATGCTTCAAGATCCAAACCAGTCCACATAAAAAAGTTGGAGGGGGTCGGGTCGAAAATGTCACTTTTTTGTGCCTTTTGACATTAAACGACCCATATACTTATTACATACTTAATTAAAATATCAATGAAAATTTAAACTAGCATTCAACTGTTCTTTATGCTTCAAGATCCAAATCACAATCCACATTTCTGTGTACATAAATATATTAAACCATCAATCAAAATTATTTTCATAGCGAAATTATCCGATGTTTCACCAATACCCTTTAACTCCAGAAAATAGTGAATTGATATTAACAAGGATAAACTTAAAAAGTTCCATTTGAAAAACCCTCTTTAAACTAAATACAAAATGTTTTCTTCCTTTTGAAGGGTGTCGCGAAAGAAAATGTGTCTGATTCTTCGTGACCTGCGTACAGCTAAAGCCTGGATCGTAAAATGCGATTGCTTTTGAACTCAATTGAGTTTTTGTATGTTGTTTCTAAGGTATTTACTTTTCGTTCACTTCTACACTCTTTAGTCGTTCTTTCTCTAGAAGAAATAACTATAACTACATATTTAACTTCCTTCATAAAAGTGATTGGTTTGTCCATTTCTAGGCCTTACCCATAAAATCCAACCAACCTAAATATGATTGTTTCTATTATAATATTAATTGCCCAATGTTTTTATGATTTAATACTTAATTTTTAATATTGACGAGCTACTAGTGTAGGTGTAGAGAGATATTAGTTTTCTACTGAGTTACTCTTTTGAATATACTTGTCTGTGATACCTCTAAAATACTTCCTGTTAAATTAATTAAGTAATTATGAAATAAACCACTATATATATATATATATAGTGGTTTATATCATAATTACATAATTAATTTAACAGGAAGTATTTTAGAGGTATCACAGACAAGTACTTTCCATTTGCTATAATAAACACTAAATTTAATGAGACACACTAGACGGTATTTTGTAAAATGTCATACATTTTTTAAAAATTAATGTGATAAAATTTTTAATTTTAATGTGATAAAATTTTTAATTTTAATGTGATAAAATTTTTAATTTTAATGCCATACATTTTTTAATTTTAATGTCATACATTTTTTAATTTTAATGTACTATATTTTTTAAATTTTAATGTAAATCATTTTTTCAAATTTTAATGTAAAACGTTTTTTAAATTTTGATGTATTTTTTTAAATTCTATTGTAAAACATTTTCATGTTATGCATATCTTAATTTTAATATAATTCATTTTTAATTTTAAGCATTTTTATGTTCGCATTTTTTAATTTTAGTATAACACATTTTTAATTTTCGTAATTGAAAAATATTTGAAACTTATAAAATTTAAAAAATGTTGTGTGGAGAAGCTTCTAAAACTGTTTTATATGGGAGAAACTTAATCTACTCCGTTTGTGCACATAGAATCATCTAAATGACATGATTCCATTTCTTGCAGTTTAATCAAAAACGGGAATGAGCATCTGTTACAAAAAGCGCAACCACCATTTGTTTTCTGAGACACAGATAAGGATTGATAAAATCCGTTCAAAGATGAATGAAAATACCTCACTTAAAGCAGAGCAGGCTGCAAAAGAGGCAAATAGGTTTCAGATGATTGATTAAATTTTGAGAGATAAAAGACTCCTTTTAAGGGAAAATCTACTGCATCCGGCTCAATGCAAAAATCTAGAGTTCTGGGAAAAGGTGACTCCGAGTTCAATAACTATTTTTCCTGAGAGCGTGATTGATTATGTTGTAGTAACTTTTTCTGTGTGTGTGACCCGAAAATAAATTCACTTCAATTTAAAAGGGTACCTTGGAGTGATATAATAACTCATATCCTGCAAAGCAGAAGATAAATGTTGAGCCTTTAAAATGAAACATCTTTCATGTCAGCATTCAGAATAGCACATGGGAAAAAAATCACAAAAATGAGCTTATTTTTCATTCAAATTGTTACATTTTGTATTTTTTTGCCGAAAGCAATGACAAGATAACATGAGGCATTAGGAGGAGTGATGTTTGATATGGATTTGTTAGAGAGCACATTTTAATGTTAAAATGTCGGAATTTCGCTTTCGGAATTCATTAAAATGTTCCAGAACTGATAAATAATGATACAAATTTTAACTTTTAAATTTAACAATTCATCTGCGAAACTATAAAAGTTATGACAGAATAAAAATTGGTCTCACGTTTGCAGAAGAAAAAGTACGCTTTTAACTAGATACAGATAGGTAGTTAATTAGCTTCGCACTGGAATAACACAACGGGCTATTGTCGACGGTCCGGGATCAATACCGAAGGAAAAGTTCAAGGACAACTCTTCATAATTGTGAACCAAGGTCAGATGACGAGACAACACCTGAGCTGGCACCCCACTCTCCAAACTTCCATACCACGCCAACGTAAGGACATTTGAGGACACGACAGATTTAACCTGCACCAGCCCCCGTGTACACGAAGGTCTTTGGCTGGACCTAGTTTCGAACTCGTAACTCTCCGGTTGCTAATCCGTTGCTCTTTCAACTGGGAAACCGCTGCCCTTCAACTAGATTCTGAAATCTTAAAATATTTCTCAAACTCTCAACATGATTCAGAACCTTAAAATATTTCTCAAACTCTCTTTCAACATGATTCAGAACCTTAAAATATTTCTCAAACTCTCTTTCAACATGATTCAGAACCTTAATATATTTGTCAAACCCTCTTTCAATTTTCGCTCCATTAAAAATCAAACAGTAAAACTCCATGTGACATGATTTCAGTTATATGGGAACTCCGATTCCCACAAATGGCAATACATACTATTTTAATCAATGAACAAAATTTTAAAAACATACTTATAAATTTGAGCCAGAAGTACGAATATAATTTTCCGTAATTTTATCTATGAGGTCCTGTATTTTGCAGTCAGATTTTGATAACCGTAGGAATTACGGACATTTTGTAGTAGTTGCTAAGTACTGTAGGTAGGTAGTTTTAATTAACGTCTCACTGAAGCAACACAACGGGCTATTGACGACGGTCCAGGATCAATCCCCAAGGGAAAGATCCGAGGACAACACCACGTAATTTTGAACCACGCTCAGATGACGAGATAACACCCGAGCTGGCACCCCACTCTCCAAACTTCCACACCACGCCAACGTGACCACATTTGAAGCCACGGCAGATTTGTTATACGGTAGCCCCTCTTTGCACACGACGGTCTTTGGTCGGATTCGAACTCGCAACCCTCCGGTTGCTAATCAGTTACTGAGGCTATCGTGGCCTAGTTGGTAAGTATGATACTGTACAATAGTTCTGTATGGGAAAAACATTTCCCCACTTTAACTAATAATAGTTGGTTAGATCTTGAACGAATTCCTACTCACATTCGACTGTTTTAAAGGCAGCCCAGGGCAATAAAACGTTTGGAATCATTCATTGTACGACCACGTATTAGAAGCACACCTAAGATGTGAACCCAGTTCTCACGGTTTCACACAATAGGCAATCAGTCAACAAGTGATCGCCCTATCGAATTCCACATCTAAATTCCAGAGGGCAATACTGCGTAGAATTAGTTCCTACTACAAGAAATAACTTGCGATATCGTAGTATAACAGATCTTTCCATGAAACATTTTCTTTCTAGACGGAAGTATAGCATCACCTTTACATGGTCTGTTAGTCTTGAAATTTAAATGAGGATTTCGGAAAATAAGTACGTGAAAGATTGAAGGTGGAAACTACACTGACAGTAGGAAAACATTTGTTCCCTAAACCTTTCGAATAGCGTGTAAGATTAAAAACATCACTTTCCTAGTTACGATTGTGACCAAGAGTACGTGAAGTAACTGAAAAGTTCATTTTATTAAATCTGAAATAAAAATCATCAGAGTTAGATTTTAGAGTGTCTTGCTATAGTTATCACTTGATATAGGTATTTTAGTTTAAAAAATTTCGAGTTTCAGACTTGCGTTGAATCTGTTTTTTTAATTGCATAAAAAATGTAAACTGAAAAGTTGAACATATTCAATTTAATCTGGTATCTGATCTTAATATCTTTCTAGTTTTAAAGATAACGATATATTTAAGTAAATAATACTCGTTTTTGAGTAAATATGAACTTTCGTTGCATTATTGAAGTAAAATGTAAGTCTTACTTTATAAGCTCTGAAAATTTCCAACCCTTTGAGTATTATTCTTAATTTATCATTTTCATTTATTTCAATGTATCTGAATACAAAACTACCTGCCAATTTATATTACCAAGTAACTGTATATAGATATCAGATTCAATTTAGTTCTTTACGTAAGCAAATCATATTAATTTATTTTCTTGATTTCGCACGCACACACACGTTTATTTTTCAAAATAAATCAATATAAATATTTATATGTAAACGGGTTTTAAATTTATTCCTTTTATTTTACATATTTAATTAAATTTTAAGAGGTTTCCAAACATATCCCTAGTTAAACTGTTAACTTGACTAAAAATGCAAACTAAAAGGAATATGAGACGTATAAGGAGTGATGTTAAAATCGTTAATTGAATTAACAACGAATTCTTTCATTAAGCAGCTTCGTTTCTTTTGCCAATTATATTAGTTTTCTTTTAAACATTTATAAAAGAACAGAATTTATTCCCGCGAGAACGATTCTATGCTGTTATTTAATACTGAGCAATACAATTCTGCTTAGAAAAAAATTACCCTTGATTTATTAGAAGTACGAGAAACTGTTAATTTAATTTCTTTTGATTAATTTTGTGTTGAATTTTTAACAGAAATTGAATGGAGCGCTAAAAAACTTTACTTATCGGATGCCCAGAGGCTTTTCTACTGCATCTAAGATGTAATTTCTATTTTCATTACTGTATGAAAGCCAGCTATCTGCTTAAGTACATTTCCCACAATTTAAGACTCATAGGAATTTAATGAAAATACACCGATTCGATAAAAAAAAGCTTATATTCATACAGTAGGGCATTTTTATACAGTTTGTAAGGTTTTATTTTTTCTTAGAGACACTATGATATTCAATTTGTTCTTATTGTCTCAAGAAGAGAGCACATATGCGAATAGAGCTTCAAAACTCTAGCCACCACCATTCAAAATATATTTCACCTACTTATAATTGTGCAGTTACCCTGTAAATATTGTATGAGGCGATTATGATTTTTTATCTTTATCCTGCAGCGTTTTTCAGTATGATTGGTGTTGTAGGTATTTAATTAACGTCGCATTGGAACGGGCTATTGGCGACGGTCAGGGTAGGTAGGTAGGTTTTTAATTAGCTTCGCACTGGAGCAATATAACGGGCTATTGGTGACGGTCCGGGATCAAATCCGAAAGGAAAAACCCGAGTACAATACCACGTAATTTTAAACTACGGTAAGATGACGGATTGGAGATGGATGAATTTGATTGAAGCATTAGTGTGGCTTCAGTAACGATTGATTTAAGCAATAGCGTAGTTTGAATTAAAAAAAATTGTTCGCAGAATTTCACATTATTCAATTGTTGTCAAGACGTTTCAAGAAGTTTCACGAACTGTCAAATTGCTTGATAAATTGCTTTCCGAGGATTTGTAAAGGATTTAATAACATCAAAGCTAGTTTTTATGAAACAACTGTAAAATAAATTTTCTTACACGATTCAATGTTAGTTTCTAGACGAATGTTTTGAATCCGCGTAACATTAATTCCTTATATTAGATGAGTTTCTTACGGATAGGTAGATAAGTTGTTTTCAGGATTCTAAAATTATTATTGTGTTGTGCAGCATTAAATTTCTGCATTAATACTTAAATATATTTATATTAAACACCTAGATATAGTAAACATGAAATAAATAATGAATCAAATCTCGCTATTGCAATACAAAATGTTAATTTAGAAATGATTTGTGTAATGCCTCAGCCTTATGCATGTTAGGACTCATGGACTTTGTCTAGCTGTTTTGCTAGACTTTAAGAAATAAGTAACATGTTTTCATGATTTGATTATATATTTAAGTAGCGAAATCCCAAGTACTTCTTAATGCGCTGTAATTGTCTCGGCTTTTCATTTTTCAATCAAGTTCCTCGACATCGATCCTTTATTCATCTGTGAACTCATAGGTCTGAGAACTAACCCCTAACTTTGATGATCTTGTACCAGTCACACGTCTTACTTTTCACTTTGCACATATTTTACTTCTGATTTTAGGTTTCCTACTGCTCAGATTCTCACCCTGGGTTTGAATAGTATTCTATTATAATATTCTATCATTTATTATCAAATAAATCAACTTTTTAACCCTCTGAGCGTCACGAGATTTTCGATAGCCAATTCCACACAACACACATTTTGATAAAATAACCACATCTATTGGCTGGAATAATTCCATGATTCCATGGTCAATGCCTATTCCCCATAACACACATAATGATTAAATAACCACATCTATTAGTTAAAAACTCACAATCCTATGGTCAATGCCTATTCCGCACAACGCACATAATGATTACATAACCACATCTATTGGTTGAAAGAAACCCACAATTACATGGTCAAGAAGGTGAGAACTAGTTAAAAGTCATGCAGGGAAGACTACAGGATGTAGAACGTATATATGCGTGTAAACCTTTCAGAGGGTTAATCTTCAACCACTTCCACCATGACTCCTTGAAGTATTATATTTATATCACTACAAAACTAAGAGCAAACTCAATATCCCGAACACTTGAGATATATTACACACAAGTATACACTAGGTACTTACTAACACATTTTTGAAAGGCTTCATGTCTTTATCCTACTTATAAGGTACTTAAAATTCCTGCCAAACTTTTCCAGCTAGTTAACTTCATGGTAAAGCCAAATTTTATTTAAAGAGCTCTGTTAGTATAAGATATCAAGCACAGCAGAGTTGGGTTTGTGTTAAAAGTCAAGAATGATAGATTGGACTCTGAAGTGTCAAAACATATCATGATCAGACGTTTAAAAGTTCAATACACGTGCCGTGATGTCGTGGTGAATTTTTTATCGACTCTAAAAAAGCTCTATCTATAGAGAGCTTAAGTTTTTTGTCCAGTGCAGCCCTTGCTACTCTGTTTCTTATGCATCGGAACCTTTGTTTTCAGAAATCTTCGCTTCGTGTGAGCTCCTTCCTGCCAATCTCAACTCCAAGTACTTTTTGGGTTCTTAAACTTATCTTTAAGAGAACAGATGATGTCAAATTATTGTAGACTCCTGAGCAAAGTTTGTGAAACTTGGATGCTGGAAAGTGAACCAAAACTTTAATCGTGAAAGCTATTGTGTCTACCTAGTCTCTCATTGATATCAATAAAAATGAAACATGCGTGGTTATCTACATTTATGGATTATTTTTTGATAGTATTAATTTTTTTAGTCATAAGTTGTATGATACTTACGTGTTTATATTTCTTTGTTTAAAAAATGACTTCGAACTGCCAATTTATTTTTAAAAATATGTTATATTCATAGTTAAAAGGTGACGTTCTTTGGGAGTGTTGTTTTTAATTATGTTATATTTGTTCTTTATTCTTTAATTTACAAGTTATGAAATAATTTCTCCTTCAACTCTAGGGGTTACGAGGGTGAAAATAGCAATATGTTTTATTTACTGCGTTGAAGGAAAAGTTTTAAAATGTTTCAAGTGCAAATGAACTAACCAAAAATGAGTTCACAGTTTATGTTTTCCCAAAATTGTACAAATTAACCCCAAATATTGAAATTTTTAAGTATCAAAAACGGAATATCTTTGAAATCAAAGGCTGGATACTTTTAATATGATCTCAGTAAGAGGATCACTTGAAGAAGTATGTCGACTCAGAAAGGCTCTTGTTAAAGGACTAGGTTTGAATTAAGTAAAGCAGTTTTAGTTTTCTGGCCAAAGGTCAGATACATTGACATCAGACCTCAGTAAGGGAACTACTGGGAGAAGACTGCGGCTCAGAAAGGATCTATTTATAAGAGGAATAGGCTTAAACTAAATATGCAAAGTAATTTTAATATTCTGGTTGAAGATCGGATACTTTTTGATCAGGTAAGTAGGTAAGTAGCTGAAATAACTTCCCACTTTTGCGACACAACTACTTTTTGATCAGACCGTATATATATGTATATATATATGCATAAATATATAGCTTTTGATATAAATACATCTAGGCTAAGTAGTTTCGCTATAGGGATGGAAATTTCGTAAAATTTCCGTGCATCTCCTATTCTGAATTTTGATGGTGAGAGGCTTGGGAGAAACTCAAAGAAAATGTGAAATGTCGAGAAAGTTATTCTGAAATTCAGAGTAAAATATTAGTTTCAATATGATTATAATCGCTATATATACAACAATTTTTCTTTATTTCGAATGAAATGTCTAGTGAACGGCTTCCAGTAAAGCAGGGTACTAATGAAGTGAACTGAGTGTGCCAGTATACTAGTGCTTCCATTCACCCAATATCCTGATATGTCCCTGCTTTTAAGACCAATTCTTTCTAGAGAGTGCATTTCCATTGCATGGAAAAATAATGCCTAATATGAACGAAAGGTTGAGTAAGAATATCAGATGCACAGAATTACTTACGACAAATACCAGAACGCATCGTCAGCTTAGAACTGAAACGCATTAAGTGCAAAAAAACCGTGTTTTACTATACAGTTGTTTAAAGACTAACTATTGGTTATTATGTCACAAAAAATTAAACAAGCATTTAGTGTCTCCAAAAAGTGTCAAGTAATGAATTTTTGCTATAAGCCAACGACATACATTTTAAGAGGGAGATTTTGTGGTCTATTTGAAAAGAACACACAGGTTATATCCATTTAAAATGCTTCCATTGGCTGCAATTTGAACTCATATTGTAACAGAAATGTAAAACATTCATTTTCATTTATCGCACATATTTGTAAGTCATAAATTTTCATCTATCATATATTTGACATTAATTTTTTCCGGCATGAGTATATCGTCGGCTTAGAGCAGAAACTTATTTACTGACAAAAATAATGTAGATTTTACAGCGCAGACGATTATAGACTAACTATTAGTTTTTGAGGTCAAATTCTAAGCATTTTGATAGGGCTATATATTTTCAGACTACAAAACAACAATTTATCATCATGAAGTTATCATTTTATGTCAAAAATACATTACTAAAAAATATCAGTTAATCTTTAAGTGATTGCGACGAGATATCTAGTCCATCAAGATCTCACCAATTTTGTTAATGACGAGATATCTCGTCATCAAGATATTGCCGATTTTTCTATGAAGAGATCAAGACCCATTCAGTTTTCTTCTAATGACGACACATATTGGGGCCGCGGTGGCCCGGTTGGAAGAGTAACGGATCAGTAACCGGAGGGTTGCGAGTTCGAATCCAGCCAAACACCGTCGTGTACAAAGGGAGCTGGTGCACGTTAAATCTGTCGTGGCCTCAAATGTCCTCACGGTGGAGTGGTGTGGAAGTTTGGAGAGTGAGTGCCAGCTCAGGTGTGACCTCGTCATCTGACAGTGTTTTTTCTTTGGGATTGATCTCGACTGTCCCCAATAGCCCGTTGTGTTGCTCCAGTGTGACCTTAATTAAAATACCTACCTACCCAACGACACATATTGTTCTTCAAGATCTGATCGGTTTTGCTAATGACGAGATATCTCGTCGAAACAACCACCTCCAAGTTCTGCTTTAAGTCCTACCATATGAAATGTAAGAGTTTTACGTAGATTATATCGTACTCAATATATTATTACTTGTAAAATATTTGAGGTTTTATATTTTATTTCAGACCATTTACTACATTGAATTAACCTTGAAGTGTATAGTTTTGTATGGGATTTTTCTACTTGATATTTCTCTGAGGATATTTTTTTCAAACATAAAATACCTTATTTTAAAACTATGGGGTCAGGTGTTTCTTTATTGATCCCCAAAACAGAAAATTTCAATGATTTTTATTTTTTTGAATAACGAAACTTAAAAAAATACATTTTTTAAATATGTTGCGTTCAGCGAAAATTAAATCACCTAACCTTAATTTATTACGAATCGCCATTTTTTATGCACCGATGAAACTTCAGAATTTTAGTTTTTAAATAAACGTTGATGTGAAATATTAGTAATAAATTTCTGAAATATATTTCTTTCCCTTTTATCGTAATGGGGGGTCGGCATGAACGTTTCACTATGGACGTGGAATAAACTGCACAATAATTTAAATATATTAATGGAATTTTATTAACTTCAGCTTCATTTTCTACGAATCGCTTCTACAGAGGGAAAATAATAAATGGATATCCGAATTAGGGGCAATCTATTACCAGAGAAGATAAATAATAATGAGAAATAAAGAAGGATAATAAATGAGCTTAACATGTAAAATTTACGATTCTTACGGCACAGCCTCTAAATCTTGAGTGACCCTTTCACAGGTTAAAAACTGCACCCTATTCTAATCTTGACATTTCTTTACCGAGGCATATTTGATAAAAATATCAAAGGAAATATGTGCAGGAATAAAGAGAAACTAAAATATTAAATGGAAATGTGGGAAGACGTTCCCATTCACTTTTTCGAAAAATGGGGAGTCACTTTAAAATATTATTTTTTCTGTATTTATGCGTCACAAGATGTACAGTATTATTCCGCCGCGAAGCCTAATGCCAGACATTGAATACTGAAAGTAAATAAGGTACACAAATGCATAAGTACAAAACAAAACTAGTATTGAAGTGGCTTCCACTTTTTTCTACCTAGAAAAGGGAGTGCGACCGCTTTTTCACATATTTCCATATGCTAGTTTTATTGTTTGATATATTTCCGAGTTTGATATACATATATATGAGCAGTTTCTCTGGTTATCGTACAAATAGAGGAAAACTTCAGTTCCTGAAAAATTGAAGTCATTGTCATTGAGCTATGCGTTGACAAAGACGGGCATTTTCGATTGCAAGGCGGTTAAAAATACTGTCGTTGGAGATTTCTCACTAGGGACAAATATACATGGAGGGATGTATAAATTCAGAACAACTGCGAATTTCGTTCCCCGGAATTTAAATAGGTACTGCCTTATCAAAGATGGTTTTATTTCTTCAATTTTTAGCGTTTGAGATGATGGGAAAACTACTTTTGTGACGAGATTTTCTTCCGTCTCTGAAAATGTAAAATGCTCAAGAACTTTTACGAAGAGAGTAATAGATTACATTCATGAGACCGAATGGTGAGGTAATATGAGAGTAGCAAAAATATAAATGGAAAATTCAGACAAGATGAAGTCTAGCTCCCACGCACATATAGACCTATGGCATTTTCTTCCATAGGACAAATTTGGAAAAAGTTGAAAATCAATTTATGATTCTTTTGGTTGGGGATAAATTTAATGCTTTATAAATCCGCAAATATTGTATTGTTAACTAATAAATGTAGATTTTCTCTTTAACCCTCCCTGGTGGTTCTCTCGACGAGGTATCTCGTCATTAGCAAAACTGACCATATCTTGATGGACGAGATATATCGTTATTAGAAAAATCGACTTTATCTTTAATATCGTGATCTTAAAAAATGTTAATATCTTCATCATTTGGCATTCAATCAGCATTCTTGATGGCGAGATATCTCGTTACAGTGGACTCCTTCTTAACCGGCCACCTTTTAACCGGCCTCCGCTTTAACCGGCCGCCACTGACCAATTATGTACTGTAAATACAGTAGCCTACAGTAACATGTGTTTAGTTTTTCCAACAAAGGAAGTTCTTCCAGGTTAAGTTTTCTTAATTATATATATCATATTAGAATAAAGTAGGCTATATACTTAGTTTTATTCTAATAAAAACGATATCGGGAGTGTATTTTAATGCTATTAAGGGAACAACTGTTTAACCGGCCAAATCGTTATCCGGTCTGGGTTCGGTCCCGAAGTGGCCGGTTAAGAGGGAGTCCACTGTATTAACAAAATTGATCGGATCTTGATGGATGAGATATCTGGTCGAAACCACTTGAGGGTTAATACTCGTAGAAATCCAATCTATCTGGAATGTATGCCTTAAATATTCTTGTATATTATCCCTCCAAATGGTTTAGACGAGATATCTCGTCCATTAAGATCTGACCAATTTCGTTAATGACTGGATATCTCGTCCATCAAGATCTGACCAATTTCGTTAATGTCTAGATATCTCGTCATCAAGATATTACAGATTTTTTTATGTCTAGATTCAGATCTGGTCAATTTTCTTCAAATGACAAGATATCTCGTCCATCAAGAACTGGTCACTTCGAAACAACCACCAGGTAGGTTAAGAATGTATATATTCAATAGTTTAAATAACTGAATATTTTATTCCACAAAAGGAAATGACGATAGTAAATATGATATACTAAATACTAACAACTAACTATACAGCAGGTAGTAAATTACGCTTTGTTCTTAGCATAAAACTTGTGTGAACTGAATTTGAATAGACCCAGCTTAAAGTTTTAGTTATTGAATCTTATTAGTAGTTTATACAAACATGAAATATTTATTTAACCCTTCGAGTTGTTTCGACAAGGTATCTCGTCCATCAAGATCTTGTCAGTTTTGCTTATGACGAGATATATCGTCGAGACAGCCACCAGGAGGGTTAGTATAAATCCAAAGCCTGTCTGTTTTTAGGGAGTGTTAACAAGATAGAACTAGAATGTCTTGTGAAGAATTAAATTTGCAATTTAGGCTCCTTGTACTGATCTGTTGGAGTCGCTTGTTTTCGACTGCTTACTTTAAAATGATTGACTACTTACAAATTGATTGTTTAAAATAATGATTACTTACAAAGGTACACACACCGTATTGGATTAGCGAAATAAGGTATTTCCTCTTTGTGAACTGGAAGAAATGACTGGTGACCACCTCAAGGACTGCCCTAAAATTCTTGACACTACAGTTGCAAATACTGTAGACGTTCTAGAGAATATTTCATCACTTAAGACATTCTTTGGGCTGCACGTTGACTGATGACTGAGAGGTTGTAGATTGGCGTAGGATCAAATTAAAAGTATTTAACCACCCTCCTGATGGTTGTCTCGACGAGGTATATTGTCAATACTGATCAGATCTTAATGGACGAAATATCTCATCACTAGAAGAAAACTGACTAGATCTTGATCACTTAATCAAAAATATGAATATGCAATATCTTGATGATAAGGGATCTCGTCATTAGCAAAATTGTTCAGATCTTGATGGACAAGATACCTTGTCGAAACAACTCGAAGGGTTAAATAAATATTTCATGTTTGTATAAACTACTTATAAGATTCAATAACTAAAACTTTAAGCTGGGTCTATTCAAATTCAGTTCACACAAGTTTTATGCTAAGAACAAAGCATAATTAACTACCTGCTGTATAGTTAGTTGTTAGTATTTAGTATATCATATTTACTATCGTCATTTCCTTTTGTGGAATAAAATATCCAGTTATTTAAACTATTGAATATATATATTCTTAACCTACCTGGTGGTTGTTTCGAAGAGGTATCCCGTCATTAACAAAACTGACCAGATCTTAATGGACGGAATATCTTGTCATTAGAAGAAAACTGATCAGATCAGAATCTTCGTTAACTGATCAGATCAGAATCTTCAGAAACTAGATCTTGATCCCGTCATCATAAAAGAATCGGCAATACATTGGTGACGAGATATCTCGTCATTAGCAAAATTGGTCAAATCTTGATGGAAGAGATATCTCGTCGATACCACTTAGATTGTTAAATAAGATATCTGAGTTGGTGACTTTCAATTAAATTCCGTATGCATTACATATTTCGCGAAAGAGGAATCAGTGTATCTCGTGAAAAAAGTACAGCAACAAACCGAAAGAAAAAGGAATTTTTTAGCATTGAGTACTCAAAGGAACATGGAAAAAGGAAATAAATAGCTTCCCAGTTTCTAAATTCCATATTCGGATCATATACCATATCTCTTGGATACTAAATTGGCTACTGTGGGACATAATCCACCTGCTGGCTGAAATCCTACATAGGAAATGAGAACATCAGTTGTAGAATTCCCTTTTCAATGACAGATGATGGTAACGAAGACGATGGATCTTAAGGGCTAAAAGAATGGAGACATTTGTAATGGAGGCTACGCTATGGTGAAGTTGCGGGAAAAAACATTCGGTTTTCCACAGAATTAAGGCTTAAGGTAATGCAGAAGGTATGGAAATGAAGTTTCTCCGTGTTTTCAATTCGTTTTTCGCTCTGCGAGAAGAGTAAAGTATTTCAATCAAAAATGTTCTACAAATATTTCATTAGTCGAGAGCAATATTAAACAACAGGAGATGGTTGTTATTGTAATTAAGGAGTGAAACTTCTAATATTAATATTGATCCAAGATTCAGATCAAATATTTCAATTCAGATTTAGGAATATAACAATGACTTTTTAAGTTAGATTTCCTGCAGTCTGAAGAATTGGCTATTGTGGAATATAATCTCCTTTCTGGTTAAAATTAAGGATTAAGGTAATGCAGTCAGGTATGGAAATGAAGTTTCTACGTCCTTTCAATTTGTTTCTCGCTCTTGCGAGAAAAGTTTTAAGTATTTCAATCAAAAACGTTCTACAAATATTTTATTAGTTGAGCGCAATATTAAACAACAGAAGACGATTGTCGTAAATTATGGAGTTAAATTTCTTACATTAAAATTGATTCAAGGTTCATATCGATTTTTTATTTCAGATTTAGAAATATTTATTGTAATAAGGACTTTTTAAGTATGATTTTTCATGCAGTCTATGAAGCATAGGCAATTGTAGGATATAATTCACTTGCTGGTTGAAATCCTACAGGGAAAATAAGAGCGTGATTTACAAAATTCCCTTTTCATTGAGATATGATCGTAACAGACTATGGATCCTAGGGCTAAAAGAACAACAGTTGCAGTAAAAGCAGCTTGTTCATCACACAATGAAGGCTTAAGGTAATGCTACATTGCATCAAGGTATGAGAATGGAACTTGGTGAGAATCCTTCTTGCTTTAAATTCGTTTCACGTTCTAGAGTTTTAAATATTTCAATCAAAAATGTTCTGCAATACTTTCTTAATCGAGTGCAATATTAAAATTCAAGAGATGATCATTATTGTAAATTAACTCTCCAAGTGGTTTCGACGAGATATCTCGTCCATTAAGGTCAGATCAATTTTGTTAATGACGAGATATTTCGTCAACAAGATATCGAAGATTTGTTTATGATGACAGGATCAAGATCAGGTCATTTATCTTCTAATGACGAGATATCTCGTCTATCAAGATCTGGTCATTTATCCTCTAATGACGAGATATCTTGTTTATCAATATCTGGTCATTCATGTCATTCATATGGCCATTCTAATGACGAAATATCTCGTCTATCAAGATCTGGTCATTTCCTTTCTAATGACGAGATATCTCGTCTATCAAGATCTGATCAGCTTTGCAAATGAGAGATACCCAGCCACCAGGATAGTTAAGGTAGATAGGTACGCATTTTAAATAACGTCGCACTGGAACAACACAACGGACTATTGGCGACGGCCCGGGATCAATCCCAAAGGGAAAGATCTAGGACAACACCACGTAATTTTAACCACGTTCAGATGAAGAGGCAACACCTGATATAGTACCCCACTCTCCAAACTTTCACACCAACGTAAGGATAATTGAGACCCCGACAGATTTAACGTGCACCATCCCCTTTGTACACGACTGTCTTTGGTTGGATTCGAACTTGCAACCCTCCGGTAGCTAATCCGTTACTCTTCGAACTGGGCTACCGCGGCCCTACCAGGATATTTAAAAGGTTATGTTTCCTACGCTAAAATTGATTCACGATTCAGATCGAGTATTTAAATTCAACTAAAAGAGTACTTAGTTTAACAAATAAACGTTAAGGTTCGATGTATAAATTTCCGAGGCATGTTAGGATGATAAAATATAGTATATGAATTTCCTCTCATTGATATTCTGAAGTCTAGTGGTGCTCTGAATGGGCAGTGAGACAAAAAGATGACCCCCACCTCCCCATAAAGAACTAAAACTACTAAATTTTGTTATAGGGTGAGCGGGACAAGTACTTTCGAGGGGTAAATGTGTCCACTGAATATAAAACGTGTCTGGGTTGCTACCTGCAGGAAATGCTTGAAGGAGTCCTATATATTAGTTTCAACGCTAGAGCGCTTCGAATTTCGGCAGGAAGTTGCGTATAACAAAGGACATGAATGAAATAATATCCCCACTGACAATACTATCACGTTACAAAAAAGAAAACAGTCCATGGTATACACTTGTCCCATCATGTGGGGAAAGTGCTACAACACGAAATAGTATTGAAAAGTGTGTTTTTTGTGTGTATGAATGGTTATAAGTTTAAGCAAACAAGCGAGTAAGGGTTTTGGGTAGATTTAAAGTAATGAATAGGCAAGGGCTACACCACGAAATAGCATTGAAAAGCATGTTTTTTAATAATATGAATGGTTTAAACAAACAAGAGAGTAAACGCTTGTAAATGGTCAGGTTTTGGGTAGATTTAATGGTAGCTTTTGAATTTACAATCACACTGGACCAACACAATGGGCTATTGACGATTGGCGACGGGATCAGTACCGCAGGGAAAAATCCGAGGACAACGTCGGGGCAGCGGTAGCATAGTTGGTAGGTTTTTATTGGGTTGGTGCAAAAGTTCGTCCCGTTTTTGGGGCTAAATGCACTGCATTGCAAAACCGGAGATTTATCTACTTCACAAGTGTAAAGTTTTGGTGTTTGAAAGAA
This sequence comes from Meta bourneti, assembly GCA_933210815.1. Classification (NCBI taxonomy): domain Eukaryota; kingdom Metazoa; phylum Arthropoda; class Arachnida; order Araneae; family Tetragnathidae; genus Meta; species Meta bourneti. Next base: position 36,936,602 of record OW119933.1, read on the forward strand.
GAAATTTCAGCGAGAAGAAAATTGTGTTACTTGATTGTTTTTTAAATTTTGTTAAGCATTAAAAATGGAAGAAAATAAGGATCATTTTTTATTTCCGGAAAGGTAAGAATGCTTCGCAGACGCAAAATAAGATGTGTTATATATGGTGAGGTGCCGTTGACAAATCCACGTGCTGTAATGGTTCAGAAAGCTTCGTCACCTGGATCAGTTCCTCTGCCAGGAACATCAGAACTTCTATGAGCGCAGGATTATGCAGCTACCGGAGAGATGGAGAAAGGTCATCGAACAGAACGGCACGTACTATACAGGGTGTCCCAAAAAGGTTGTTCCGCAATTTATCTTTTTACCATTTGGAGATAGGTAGGCAATGTAAATTGCAAAAGTGCACCAAATAAGGTAAGTAATTAAGATATGTGAATAAAATTATCACGTGATAACAATTTAAGCGGATACAGTTTTTAATTTTTTATACGACCCCTCTAGATAAAAATCTGAGATAGCAAAAATGTTCCTTACCTGTATCCCTATCGTTAGTAAAAAAACCATATTTCTGTAGGTTGAATAGTAACGGAGGCATAATGACGCAAAAAAGTTGACTTATACCGCTTGTGCACAGCTGTTCAAGCAGTCAGATTAGGGACCGTATACACAATGCTAAAAAGCATTTTTTTCGGTCAGACATTGTGCAAAGTAATGTAATATTGCAACTGCAGATGAAAATCGCAATGAATAATAGTAGACAATGTAATCTTCAATAAAAATATTGTAGAAAAAATGGTTTAAATAAAAATAAAAGGAAATTTACAACGCATGTTCAAAATGTTTTCCATCTGCAGCAATGCAGAACTTCGCTCTTCATTTTTGGCCATCGTTCTAAATTAGATACGGCCCCCTTAAAATGGAAACTCTTGTATCTCCGTTACTATTCAACCTACAGAAATATGGTTTTTACTAACGATAGGGATACAGGTAAGGAATATTTTTGCTATCTCAGATTTTTATCTAGAGGGGTCGTATAAAAAATTAAAAACTGTATCCGCTTAAATTGTTATCACGTGATAATTTTATTCACATATCTTAATTACTTACCTTATTTGGTGCACTTTTGCAATTTACATTGCCTACCTATCTCCAAATGGTAAAAAGATAAATTGCGGAACAACCTTTTTGGGACACCCTGTATGGATTAAATGTAATTTTTAATAGTAAATAAAATTTGTCCTCAATTTTTGTCAAAGAAACGGGACGAACTTTTGCATCAACCCAATAATTAACATCGCACTGGAGCAACACAATGGGCTATCATCGACGTTCCGGGATCAAATCCGAAGAGAAAGATCCGAGGTAGCAGAGTTGGAAGAGCAACGAATAAGAACCGGAGGGTAGCGAGTTTGGAACTCGTTCCAGACAAAGTCCATCGTATACACGAGGGTAATGGACGTTAAATCTGTGGTGACCTCAAATGTCCTCACGTTGGCGTGGTGTGGTAGTTTGGAACTCTCTGTCAGCTGACGAGGTCAACACCTGAGCTGGCACCCCACTCTCAAATATTTATAAGCCGAGAAAATTATTTCTTTTCCCTCAATTTAAGAGAGAGAGGCCACGGTAACCGGGTTGGTGATATCGGTTCTCCACCGGAGGGTTGTGAATTCAAAACTCGATCCAATCAAAGACTGTATATAACAGTCTTTGATTGGATCGACTATGCTGGCTGGTTTACGATAAATCTGTCTCAGATATCCTCACGTTGGCCTGGTATGCACGTTTAGAGAATGGAGTGATAGATCAGATGCTGACCTCGTCATCTGACCGTGATTCAAAATAAAGAGGTGTTGTCTTCGGATCTTTCCCTTCAGGATTGATCCCGGACATTCGCCAATAGCCCGCGATGCTGCTCCAGAGCAACGTATGTTAATTTAACTACCTACCTACATCTGCCTCAGTAAAACTTTCCTTGTGTGTTTATGTCTATCACTTGACGTTGTCTGTATTGTGTTTGGTATGGTCAGATTAAGAGGTTAACACCATCCTGAATTGTCATCCTTCTCCAAACTTCAACACCACGCCAACGCGAGGAAATTTGAGGCCACGACAGATTTAACATGCACGAGCCTCCCCATACACGACGGTCTTTGGTTTAATCTAGTTTCGACATCACAACCGTTCGTTTGCTAATTCGTTGCCCATCCAACTGGGTTACCACGGCTCTGTCAGCAAAAAATCTTTCGTTGTGTGTATGCCCATTCTTTGACGATTTATAAACGGATCCTCCAGATAAAACACACAAGTCGCATTATATATGTACAGTCACTGAAATAAAACGAATTACACCCTTTATTTGCAGCACTATTCATAGAAAAGCAAATTCATTGATATCATTCAGTAAGGAATAACGTCCTCTACAAATTCAAATACAAAAAATGCATACGGGGACGTCTTCATGTCAAACTTTGTACAAACAACAAAATTTCCAATAGAAACACCATGTTTTGATGTCTTAAACAGATTCAGCATCGTTAAATTAGTCTAAATGTAAAATTTCATGACTACTATCTTTAAATCAGGAGATATTCAATGTTAAAGTTGCTGTCGATTTCAGGGATCATCTGTACATTGATAATCGCTATTCGTAGATTGAGATTAATTGTAGTTATAGCTACCCGAATTTCAAATTTAAATATTATTTCAAACATATTTGTCAGCTCGAGCAAACGATCTGAGAATTATTACTTATGCAAGTGAACACGATTCGAGAATTGTTTGTCAGACGTTTTTTAAACTTCTGCTTCCCCCTGAAATCGCCATAATGAGGAAAATTTAATGTAATGCAAAAACTAACCATTGTAATCAGCTGAAATTTTGCATGGTCATATTAGGAGTCATTCTGAATCGATTTCCATCAAAATATAGTAAGGATACAATTCATAATTTTTTCAAACATTAATTTAATAATTATTATTGTAAACTAAAAACTATTTACGAAATAAAATATTAGGTGGATTTTGTATGGGTTCTTTAGCAGTAACATGGTACAAAATATTAGGGCTATATAAATATTATTTAGGAAGATATCCATAAAAGTCTAAGAAATTGATTTAACATTAGGAGCTCCAACCTTTCTGTATTCATAACTTCAAAACGGTACTACCTAATGACATGACATTTGGTATTTGAAGTTAAATTTTGATATAAATTTGAAATGGTGAGTCGAAATAGGGGATTTCTATTGTAAATTATCAGTTTGGGGCTCAATCTAATATGGGAAGACTGCCTCTTATGCAAATTTTATGCATTTGAATTTATAGAAGACGTTAGTTCCTGTCAAACGCCATCTTTCAATTTTCTGTTAAAATTGTTCGAATGAAGACGAGTTGTTCCTTTTTTCCGCGACTGTACTCAATCGAATATTCATATAAGTCGAAGATCTTCACACAAAGGTTATTCTCCGAAAAATAACTCATTCCAGCATACCTCTCTAAAGGGTTAAACCAATAAACATTGAAGAGTGTGCATAGTTCCAAAACCTAGTAGCGATCAAATGTTGGACAGATCAACCGTTCCTTGACATTACCCACTTGATTCAGTTTCCAGTTAAAGCCCGATAAGCTGACAAATTTTCACGTTCTCCACACCCATTTAAAGGTTACCTATAAATAGTATTAAGCCCCCCGCACACGCAAAGCTGCCTTCTATTTATTCATAGCGAACATTGACATAAATCTCTTTAAAATAGCTTTATGACCGGGTTCGTTAAAGCGAATTCCGCTTCAAAGTTCGAGGGGAACGCTGTGCGATTTCTGCGAAACTGAAATTTGAGGCAAAGGAGAAATCAATTGAATCTACAGTCGAAACTTTCTCCGTGACAAATCGGAAATATTTAACTCCAGTCAATCCGGGTTTGTTGAAATATCCATCACCAACGCCTGTGTGAGTTCAAAAGGCTCATCTGGATCAAGAAGCTTTCGTATCTAAGCATTTGAAGTTCTATAGTACTGGGTGTCCGATAAATTTATTAAGGGGACACAGTACCCTTTGAAAAATTATTTCTGATTTTGCATTTGCAGCAAAATGTTTTCGTGTATCTTATTCAAATACAAATAAAATATGTTATTTGAATAAGATACACAAATAAAATAAACAAATAAAATACACAATTGAATGAGATACTCATTACAAAAGAAATAATAATTTTTGTACTAACGAAAATTAAAAAATTCAAATTTTTTCAATATTTTAAAGCTCTTACAAATGCGCAAGTTTAGTTTTTCAAATATTTCTTCCTTATTTTCCTTGCTGTATTTCTCAATTTAGCACATGGATTTTTATGTACTACTATTATTTATTTTTTACGAGCATTTTCCTAACAGAGACTATTAGAAAGAGTAAGCAACACAATCGTAATTAATTTGTATAATTTTTTTTAAAATCAAGTTAACTTCTAAACCCTCATTCCGTGTAAAAATTAGTTATGAAATACATCACAAAAATCTGAGCAACATGCTTCGCTGTGTGAGTTCAAATGGCTCATCTGGATCAGGAAGTTTTCGAACCTAAGCAAAAGTTTGAAGTTCTATAGTACTGATGGGTCCTATATTTTTAAGGGGACGCAGTACCCTTTGAACAACTATTTTTGATTTTGCATTTACAACATAATGTTTTCGTGTATGTTATACCAAAATACACATGAAATATGCATTACAAAAGAAAAAAAATGCATGAATGGATGTTAAAAACATTTTTCTTCAAAATATTTCAATATTTTAAAATTCCTATACCTGCACGATTTTTCCCTGGATGTATTTCTCTCTTCCATGTCAGTAAAACTACTTTGTATATGCATATATATTCATTACTTGACGTTATATTGTGTCTAGCCCAGCATGGCCAAATATGGCCTTTGCACAATAAAACTTCTAAACAAACCAAAATAAACAAAAACCTAAACCTACAAATTGTAGGTTTATACAAAATACTTTTCTTTACTTTCCTTGCACTGTTTCTCGTATCTTTCCCTTCGGGTTTGATCCCGGACCGTCGCCAGTAGCCCTTGTGTTGCTCTAGAGCGACGTTAATTAAGTACCTAACCTAACCCAGGGGTAATCGAACCTACACCGCCTGCAACTCACAGGTGCTGGGGAATAGGATTCGGGGTTCGAAAATTACTCGATTTCACTCCTAACATTCAATAGAAAATTTTTAATAATTCGCTAAATAGCAATTTTACACATTTAAAATTAAAGCTATACAACTAATATAAAACAATGAAAAATTTCTTACACATATTTAGGTCATGTTTAGGGTACCCATGTTTAGAGTACCCTTAACATTTCAATAATTGATAAAACTTCGCATAACGGTGCATTGAAGTGCGGCTTGCACGAAAATCGATCTCAAGAGTGAGGATTTTTTTTGGCAAAGGGAAACTTTAGTTCAAATTTTCGTCGATAGAGGGAGCTGTACTTTCTGCCTCACGTGTAAGATATATGCAAATAAGAGCCCTATAAAACGGAAGGTCTACCTCTGGCAGCTCATAATGAACACATGAATTCACAATCGTTAGTACAAAGAGAGTTGTAAAGTTTTTTGCTGTCATGCTGACATTGGTGGACAAGGCTTATGCTATCTCCAAGTCAAGTTAGCTGCAGGTGTCTCCTTGGGACGGTTGCTGGTAACTAGTAAAGTTCCCTGGCAAGGAATTCCTACCAAGCTAAGTTGTGTTGCTCTAGTGTGACGTTAATTAAAATACCTACCTATCTACCAAGCCAAATACTGACGACATGCGAAACTGACGGTCTGGTCGCCCCTGACGAACGGAAAGTCGTGGCAGTAATGACCGATAGACGTGAAATGTAAGAAGACTGAGTATTGCTATTGAGAGGAGCTTCGAAAAGTGTGACCTACATGTCGACTAGTAGTCACGTGACCGTTCTGTGAAAATTGATTTGTTTCCAATTTGGTATCGCCTCGTTTGGCGATATAACATCTTAAGAAAAGGTGGATGTGTTGAATGCGCATTTCTATAGAGTGGGGACAAAAATGGTGAAATTGCCAAACACTACTGTGTTGCTTGGACCAATCTAATCAATTGATGGTAGTTTTCTACTGTGTCTTTCCAATCATATGATGAAAGTTCGTTTCCATCTGCAAACGAAAGTAGTTTATGGGTCACGATACTACTAGTTTTGGTCACATGACCCTGGGCACATAAAAAGTTTGCCATCGATCGCTCTACTTTTATATTTCCTCATTTTATTACAGGATATGTGTGAGAAGGTGCATTTCTATAGAGTGGTGATGAAAATGGTGAAATCGCCAGTCTACTACTATCAGATGATGAATCAATGGATGGGCATCTACTCTCGTTCCTTGGGCCAATCATACGATGAATGTTAGGTTACACCCAGCAGACGAAGCAGTCTAAGGCTCATGTTACTCCAAGTTCTTATCACATGATCGTGGGCACATAAAAAAGGTTGCTCTCTCTCTCTAAGGTTACTTGCTCATTCTACTTACATACTTCCTCTATGAAGTGTCTCTATTAGCTCCTGGAAGGCCGGATAAAGAGCCTGCGCTGCGATCACAGGAATTCATCAGTCTGTGGGACTGCGGCCATCCTTGCGAGTAAGAATCAGGGCGGCTGATGGCCAAAAGGGGGCGTTTGTCTGAAACAACCTGTGGCAGGGGGATGTGGGGATCGCTTAGGGTGTTGCCTCGGGCTGATATACGGAGCTCTTCCGGTCTTGCTAGCCGTGAATCTCCTCATATGAGTTATCTCGGATCCAATCAGGGAAGAGATTGGTCACCTCGTTCCTACACTAGAGGCACGTAAAGATTTATGGTCCATCAGTCACAGGCTATTCGGACTCCTGCAATCGACATTCGGGGATCTGACCATTGTCCGGAGGAGCTCACAACACTGCGAGTTCGAACCCATCTAACCGCATTTAATGAGAGGTTTTACTATGATAAGGTATAGAAAAGCTTGTGATGAGGTAAAGATTTTTTATCCTTATACGGAGAAAACTAGTTATCTCTTGAATTTAAAATGAAGTGCAATATTTTTACAAATATAACATTTAATAGAGATACGGGAAGATCAGATTTTACATTCATATACGATCTGATACCTTATGTGTAAAAAATAATGCATTTTTGAAATAAAATATATAACCTGATCCGAAAAGTAAAAATGGAAATATTGTTTCTCACCATTTCATGAAGTTGACTTGCATGAATGTAGAAAACAAAATTGAAATGACATTGCGTATATTTATTATTGTACACTTATTATTTTAGCGTTAAATTGATCCTCAAATTAATTAAAATTTACAATAAAAAAGTTTCGGTGTTGGCGTAGCTCTTAACGGCAGAAAACTAAGTACATTTGGTCATTAGGGAAAACTATAAGTCAGACAACGCAGGAATTTTTGTTTAAAGATTTTTCACTTTCAAATTATGATAAGATAATTAAAAGTAATATCACAAAATATCACAACGTTTAAGTTCATAATTAAATGTTTAACAAAAATAACTTATAAACGACATTTATGTGCACTATGATCAGGAAGCTTTAAAGCGCTTTACAAATCTTTCTTTGTATAGATAATTAATTTAATTAAATAATTTCTTTATGGTTTTCATTACTCTTGGAAAATAAGATTATAAAACTAGAAAAAAGATGTGACGCGGATTTATAAATAAGTCGTTTTATGTTTCAAAGTTGTAGAAAGGTTTTTACAAACCTTCACTCTTATATTTTCTGCATGAATTGAGTATGGTAGTTTATACTACATACAAGGTGCTTTAATAAACACAGGGTACAGTAATGCACGCCTGACAACGTCGCATGAATTGCCTTGTATGTTGAACATTGGTACATGTTACTGAACATGTACGAATCCATTAGTTGCCCTAAATGCTACGTGCATCTCATCATTCGTGAAATTATGCATGTTATTCCTATGAGGTCAGCGTCTAAAATAACAATGGCTCAAACTGACCAGTTACCATACAGTGCCCTCTATCACATCCGGATGATGCTTGCAAACATACATCCCTATATGAATACTGCTTAACCTTTCTGGTGGTTGTCTCGACGAGGTATCTAGTTATTAGAAAAACTGACCAGATCTTGAAGGACGAATGGATGAATATATTCATTAAAAGAAAACTTACCATATCTTGATATCATCATACAAAATTCGGCAATGTGTTGGTGATGAGATATTTCGTCATTAGCAAAATTGTCATATCCTGATGAACGATATAACTCGTCATTAGCAAAATTTGTTAGATCCTGATGAACGAGATACCTCGTCAAAACCACTTGGAAGGATCATTTGTATTTCCAGCCTCTTTTTAAGTTTGTTCAGAAGGTTGCAAACACAACGAACATTTTTAAGTCAATTATGATCCGAAAACTAGAATACCATTACAGTGTATTCAGATTTCCTCAGAAATTCTTGCAATACATTTTTTTCTAGGTTTGAATTAAAAATAAATTTTGTTTTCCTTTAAGGAAAAATAAATCTTGTGGTTAAAGATATCGAAGAGCGGAAAGTGAAAGAGGCAAAAAATCCAATCTTACTAGAATCAATTCATAGTTTTTAGTTAAACAAAAAAGAGCAGAAGTCACAAAGTAAAATAATAGACCATTTATAAAAAAATCACTGCTCTCTTTCGCTGTTTTAAACGTCTACGTACTTCAACAAAAGAGCTTCTCTAACAAATAATCAATAATTCAATTTTGAAACTTGTAAATATCAAACTCCTCCCCTGATTCTAAAACAGGTAGCGATGAAACCAATTGAAACTTTGAAGCAAGATAATTGAAGAAATCTGTTTCTAGTTAGAGGTATTTGTACTACCCGAAAAGTGTCACTGAAAATACAAAACTTTTATTTTGTGGTTAATTATTGAAACACATCAATGCTTCAAAGAAGTTGCCTCAAATGTCCTCTCGTTCACGTGGTGTGGAATTTCGAAGATGGAGTACCAGATCAGGTGTGACCTCGTCATCTGACCCTGGTTCAAAATTACGAGATATTGTCCACGTATCTTCCCGTTCGGGATTCATCTCGGAGCGTTCCCAATAGCCCATTGTGTTGCTCTAGTGTGACGGTAATTCAACTACCTAATAAGTCGAGAATTTTTTTCTTTCTGCAAAAACGGATTACAGTTATTTGCTTTAATTTCAAAGTTAATTTACAAACAGGACGAACGCTTTTATTTGAATTACGATTCCAATTTATTAGATTGGTTTTTTCATGGACAAACGGCCGCACTTGGCCAAGCTGCAGCAACTTCACGTAAATTGTAGTTAGTTGATAGTTGAATTTACGTCGCACTTGACAATACGACAGGCTATTAGTGACGGTTCTGGATTAATCCCCAAGGGAAAGATCCGAGGACAACACCTCGCAGTTTTGAATCGCTATCAGATGACGAGGTCAACATCTCATCGGGCAGCATCCTCCCCAAAATTCCACACCACGCCAACGTGAGGACATTTGAGGCCATGAAGGAGTTAATGTACAGCAGCCCCCACGTACACGAGAAAAGAGTACACCCAGTGGGGAATCGAACCTACGCCCATGCAACTCGCAGGTTGATAGAACAGCAGGGGAGCCAACTAACCCACGGCGCCCCTGGAACGAATTAGAATACTTTTAAAACATGTTCTGATTTGCTTCGAAAATAAGTGTTTATAACAAGAAATTTATTTAGTAGGTTTGAATCACGGCCAGACGACGATGTCAACACCTAAACTGGCATCCCACTCTCCAAACTTCCACACCACGTCAACGTGAAGACATTTGAGGCTACGACAGATTCAACGTGCACCATCCCCCACGTACACGACGATCTCTGCTTGAACCTAATTTCAAACTCGCGACCCTTCGGTTGCTAATCCGTCAAATAAATGGACTTACAGGTACAACGAAAGTTTTATTAACACGTAAGAGAGAAGTGCACCCAGTGAGGAGTCAAACCTGCGTCCCTAGAACTCGCAGGTTGCTAGTACAGCGGGCTAACCCACTGAGCCACGGCCCTCCTCCCCAGAACAAATTACAATACTTTTGGCAGTCAATTTTTTTATTTTCCCAGAAAATAAGTATTTGTGTTACAGGACATTTATTCAGTAGGTTTGAACAAAAATAAAACTTATGCCTTCTATTCCCCGAATTTTTTTTTTCTGGTTAAAGATATTACTGATGAGCGGAAAGAAAAAAAGAGGTGAAAAGTCTAGTCTTATTAGAGTCAATTTATAGTTTTTTAGTTAAACAACAATGAAGGAAAGTCACAAGGCAAAATAAAGGATCTTTTTTTATAGAAAATCACTGCTCCCTTTTCATTGTTTTAAACGTCTGCGTACTTCAACAAAAGAGCTTTTCTAACAAATAATCCATAAGTGGAGATTTTCTATTTAGGGAACTTAAGACGAGAGTCAAAGCCATCAATTTTATGAGAGAGCTTAGTTTAAAAATCGCTCTTGTAAAGTGCTACAAATATTTTACTCTGCCGTTTCCAGCAGCATTTGAATTTCTTTTTCTCTTAAGGCACGAGGTAAATTTACCATAATGATCTCAGCTCCTAAATGAAATAACGTTAACCGTTGATACACATATTTTTTTGTTTCGAATGCTACCATGGATATATATTTTGCCCCTAAAGCTTTTTTCTGGAAATAAATTATCATAATTTTCGGTAGAAGGCTTGTAAAAAAGTATCCATTTATGGGTTACAGTGAAGGCCTTTTACTTTAATGGATTTCCTGATGTCTAACAATAAACTTATAAAAATGGGTAAAAATATATGCAAGGTAGTTCATCATTAAGTGGATATGCCTTTAAAGGAAAATCTTTTATTATAGAAGTGTGAGAGTTATATTTAGAACATCCAAATTAAGGATAATCATATTCAAAAATTATCTTCCAATTTTTCCAAGATACATATTTTCTTCACTCACTGAATAATATAATCTAATAGAGAGTAAATAACGGCATTTTGTAAAGGAATAATCAAAGTTTTTACCAGTATATGCATTAAAAGGGAAATCTTTTATTGAAAATTTTGAGGCATTTATATTAAGAAAATCTAAGTTAAGAATAATCATTATAAAAGTTTGAAATATTTATATGAAGGGGCAACAATAAAGTGAAGGATAATCATATTCAAAAATTCTTTCAACTTTCCCAGGATGCAAATTTTCTTCACTCACTAAATAATATAATCTGGTAGAGAAATAATTTGTATTTTATATAGGAATAACAAATAGTTCTTACCAGCATATGCGTTTAAAAGAAAATCTTTTATTATAAAATTTTGAATTATTTATATTAAGGGATATTTAAGTTAAAGATGATCATATTAAAAAATTCTTTCAACTTTTTCAGGATACTTACTTTATTCACACACTGAATAATGTAATCTGGTTGAGAGCAAATAACTAGTAGTTCATAAAGAAATAACCAATAGTTCTTACCAGCATATGCATTTAAAGGAAAATCCTAGTTTCAGATATTTATATTAAGGACATAAGTTAAGGATAATCACACCCAAAATTCTTTCAACTTTTCCAGGATACTCATTTTCTTCACATACTGAATAATGTAATCTGGTTGAGGGCAAATAACGTGTAGTTCGTAAAAGAATAACCAATAGTTCTTACCAACATGTTTGTATCATGAGTCTTCACGTTGTAATTCAATTTGAATTGATTCTTATTATGTTTCCTTATCAAAAGGGTTCTTATACTTTAAAAATGTCCTACGGAGTCAAGAAAGTAAAAAGGAAGCTCCAAACAAAGGAAAATAAACGATTTAAAAACTATGTTTAAACTCTCCTGATTAAGTAATTTTCCTGAGGACTTTTATCGATGCAAATTTTAAATGATTTTCTTGCGAGTGGACTATCGATTCAACTTCCTCAAAACCAATATATTAGGTTATATTTTTTATCATTCCGTTCGTTCATTTGGCATGTTTAAAATTGTAAATGAGTGTTTTTGAATAGGGTATGGGGACATGCTTAGGGTTTATTCAAACGCATATAAACTTTAATTGAAATTTAGATGGGGGAATTCTTCTATAGAAGTCTTTTTCAAGTGAAAGTGTTTTAATCGATAAGAATTTAATTCTTTGTGCGGTCGTTACCAAAAGAACGTTAAGCTTCGGCTAAAATACTACAGAGCCAATAGGGTCTAGAGTAATTGAAAATCGAAAAACGATGACACATTAAGCAAAGGATGAAGCGAAGGTAAAAAATGCATCCTAATAAGATATTCAGCTATAATTAAATAGACGACAACGTTGTTAAGAAACTCGATTCAGTTATTCGTGCTCTTTTTAATTTGAAATCTTTAAAATAGTTACATCCTGTTTGTTGAATTTATTTAAAAAAATTATATTGAAGATTAGGGGATTAAAGGAACTCGTATGTGCACCACTAGTAACAGCCAAAATAACGCAGGAATATCTAATTATTTTTATAATAGCATTATTTATGTTTTAAAGGTAATTCCTATTTCGAAAATAAAACATTTCTCGTTAGAGTTACTTAATATTATATTTTTAAGGAGAGAAATCATTGGAAAATGCATTAGAATTATATTAGATTAAAAGTGTCAGAAAAGGGTAATGATGTTTCGTATCTTTTGTCAAGAACTGTGGTAAATATGTAAGCAAATAAAATGCATTTTATTCACTTGAGAAAGATGATCGTAGAATACAATTTTAACAGTACCTAAATTTTGAGAACGAAATGGGGCAATTAACCACTCTACTAATTCAAAAGTCTCAGGATTTGAAATATAGTAAAAAGTCTAATCGTTGGATGACTTGTCAAACTCTAGAGGATTACTTATTTTGGGGGTTTTATGGCATAAAGGCCATATTTCGCCTATCTTGCTCCAAACACGATACAACTTCAAGTAAAAATGTGAAAAGGAAAAAAGAAGGATTGGGAATAGAATAATGGGATGAAAGCAGAAAAGAATTGCTTGGGTATCATAGGAGCACGCCCTCATGTTAACTAAGGACAATTAAACCCCGCGGGAAAAAGATCACTAGAGTACCTCAGGGCCGGGAAGCCAGTACACACCTAAAGATGTGCCCCTGAAGGGCTTTCGATAATGGAAATAAGTTTTCATATAAGCGTTCGTTGCAAGTAAATACATGAAATCAAAAAGTATGATTTATTCACTTTTATATCCTAGAATGAATTTAAGCATGAATTCAAAAAAGTATGCTTCATTCACTTTTATATTGTAGATTGAATGTAAGCATTCATTTAAACTACTTTAATTATAATACTTTTCGATTATGGGAATATGTCTTCATTTAAGCGTTCGTCGCAGATATAAAATACATAAATTCGAAAAAGCATGTTTCATTCACTTTTAAATGGTAGAATGAATTAAGTATTCATTCAAGCTGCTATTAGCTACTTTCAGTATAACACTTCGATGATAGGAATATATTTCTATCTAAGCTGAACCCTAAGTTTTATGTAAATCAGAATTTTTACTTGAAATATAAATTTACCTCGAGTACTGTGAAGCCTGTGCCTAAGGAGGTGCCCCTGAGGGCGTCATACTCTAGAAATGACAAAAAAAAATGAAAATAAGGATGAAAACAAGATTATAACAAAACAAATTCTAAAACGGAAATTTGCTTGCAGACACCCGATTGCGAAACAATAACGCGACGATTTCTTTGCTACTTTTAATTACTTTTTCTGGATGAGCATCCTCTAGGAGTTTACATCGCATCGACAACCACAGACATATTCTACCTTTGGATTATTGATAGCGCAGATCATCGTCGTCTTCCTCCCATTCAATGTCTTCTCGAATGTCATATTGATCTGAACCACCACGCTCCAATTCAGCATCTTCCGTCAATGGACACAAGCTTCAAAATTTGAATTTTTTCACAGGGTATTAAAGTTTACAATGGCAAATGATAGCTGTACATGATTTCCTACACTTCACGTCCCCAAGCACGTTAACGACCGAACCTTTCATGTCTAATTGTCTGTCGTAGACACATTCCTTATTTTGCATGAATGAAATCCTTAATGAGACTCCTCTAGATCATTGAGCGCACTCTGGTTGTTTGGGATACTTGAAGGCGTACGCCCCTGAGAAAGGTGGAGTTTTATTACTTGGTATGAGGCCACGTGGAACTAAGTCGACCATGCTTGGTCTTGCCAGGATAAACTTTAACCCTCCAAGTGGTTTCGACGAGATACTAATGACGAGTTATATTGTCATCAAGGTATTGTTGACTTTTTGATGATAACGAGATCAAGATCTGGTCAGTTCTTCTAATGACGAGATCAAGATCTGGTCAGTTTTTCTGATGACGAGATTTCTCGTCCATCAAAATCTGGTTCAGTTTTGCTAATGCCGAGATACCTCGCCGAGACAACAACCACCATGAGTGTTAACAAGCAAGTCAATGCATGTGCTTTTTACCAGTAAGGCTCATTTGGATTGGGGTTTGAGCTATTTAACTATAGAACTATTTAAACCATAGACTGGCATAACAGATGCAACGTTGAACAGAGCAGTCAACAATGGACACCATCCCATGACTTTAAGGTTCGTGTGAATATGAACTTAATGGAAAATTCAAACTTTGGTTGCGTGAAACAAATTTTACACTTAAAAAAAACTAAAACTTGGTTTAATTAACAAACGCCATAGAAAAATAGAGCGAAACAAAAGTACACTAAAGACGGTGGGAAAATGCTGTTCTAATGATGAAAGATATACGAACATAATTTTTTTAAGATCTCGCGATCTCGTATGAAGTTATCAAAACTTTCAACCGAATAAACAAATTTTAATAAAAATTAAAAACAATCTATTTATGTTTTAAACTATATAAATAAATAATTTCAATTTAAGTATTTAATATCGACACAATTACACATTTTAAATTGCAATCATTCTTTCAAAATTCTTAACCATTCTGAGAGAGATTTGTTGTTAAAGCAAAATTAAGTTCTGAAATATTAAAAGAAAATCCAATCACGGCAGAGGGATTTCATAATCTTAATAGTTTAATACGACGAGAAATAAAAATAAACGAAACTTTTAAATTAAAAAACACTACATAATGCAGCTACAATATAGTCGGTGGTTATCTAGTTGAATTTACGTTGCCCTGGAGCTATTGGTGACTGTCTGGGTAGATAGGAAGTTGAATTATGATCGCACGGCCAGATGACAAGACTAACCCCTTAGCAAAGTCAGCGGGAAAAAATTTGCTCCAAAAATAACAGATACGAATTCGTGACTTTTTAAGATCTCGTGATCTCGTATGAAGTTGCCACGGTTTATAACCAAAAAAAGCGAAATTTAAAAATGCGAAATTAATACCGAGCGAAATATTATAAATTATTATCACTGCACGTGATACCCGGTACACGAGGTTTGTATACTATGGGCACTAGGGCGGTCCGAATTTTTTTTTTCGAAATCGCTTTTGGGAATAAGGTAGAAATGTTGCCTCTTACCTGAAAATAAATGCCTTTTTTATTTTGATTAACGTCCTTAGCCCTCTACCGAGAGTTAAATAATTACGAAATGGGTTAAAAACTGGGTATAAAAGGCAATTTGTGTAGTATTATTTTTAAATTAATACTATTTTAATTTTGTAACACTTAAACATATATTTTATAGAATTAAAAAGCATGTACAACGCTTTGTTTATGTTAACCAAGTCCTTTGTATCCACAAAGATCTAAATTACTACATCAGAAGCTTCAGGAACTACATTGCAGGACCGTTAAAGATTTCCGCACACACCCGTGTTCAACTTACCCACTTCGAATCAATGTTGCAGCTGCAAAAACTTCAGTAACCAACATCATCCCCCAACCTTGTACCAGATGTCCTAATGTCTTGTTGAGTTAAATCTGAGAGAAACACACATATTTGAACATGAGTTGACAGCAGTGACTTTTGTTTTGCTTAACTATTAAAATAAAAATGACTTATATACCAAAACTAATTAATAGACATCAAGGAGAATGCCCTATTTTTGGTACTCCATGTAAACATCTACCTTCAATTTTATCTACAAACGAGGAATTTTAAAGTATTATTTGCTTGTTAACTCTCCTGTTGGTTGTCTCGACGAAGTATCTCGTCATAAGCAAAACTGACCAGATCTTGATGGACGAAATATCTCGTCATTAGAAGAAAACTGACTACATATTGACCTCGTCATCATTAAAAAACGGCAATATATTGATAACTAGATATCTCGTCATTAGCAAAATTTTCAGATCTTGATGGACGAGATATCTCGTCAAAACCACTTGGAGGCTCAAACACGAACTAAAATACCAAAATTCTGTCAAAGAATTCAATATTCACGAGAGATCAGTTGTAGTTGAAAAAATAGAAACAATATGGAGAAAAGTTTTCATATGGATTATTTCTCGGAAAAGTGTTGCAAATGATACGTAAGTACTGTGACAAACAGTTCTTTTCAGATATCGATGAAGTGAAGCTCAATACTATGATTTGAAAGTAAAAGCCCTCAAAGACAATCGAAGACCTTTTTGACATTGCGTCATGTAAATGTGTCCTATTTTCTACGAGGTCTTGTAGGAGGATTCAAAAGGTACCACTTAAAGAAACATTACGCATCGCATTACTAAAAATGGCAATAGTTTCTATAGACGTTGCTGAAGCGAATAAAATTTTAAAGAGGATAAAAAGGCTAGTTGGGAAGGGGAAGAAAGGAAGCATAAAGTGTTTGTAGCTTCAAAATGTATCTCTGATTGCCGAAGTAGTAAAAAAAGTACGTGCTGCTGCCAAAAGTTTCCAATGTTATCGACCAGAGAACCCAAACCTTCGACATAAAAAGTAATAGAGTCTGAAGTTTAGAACACAAATAAGTTAATCGTAAATAAAGCAACAACTAGTAAAAATAAGATAACTGCTAGAAACAAGTTAAGACACTTACAAGGTCGTGTGATCGATGTGGTATTTCAGACAGTACTTGCCAACGAATTGCTTCTGAAACAATTATTTCAATACTTAGGTGGAGCCTCTGAAAATGCTAAAGAATATTAAGGCGCAATCGGGAAAGCATGAAACAAATGCAAGATACTCCATGTAAAATCTGTGACAATTTCTTGATACTTACCTGAGTTAGACCAACAGGATTTAAATTAAGATTAACGATATTTATACAACATTTGCAAAGCTATATCGTCTGGCCAATGTTCTTCGAATCCAGCAAGTGACGAACTAAAAGCTCTTAATGACTCAGACATTCAACAAAACGCATACTTCCTTCACCCCAAGAAAATGCCCCTACAATGATAAATGATGAACGCCACCATATTCGACAACTGAAATGAATGAGAATTCTGAGTGCTAGAGGGAATGACTGAAGCAAAAAAAGTTTTGAAATTCCAAAAAGAAACTTCAATGCGATTGATTTCCCCGAACTGATTAATTGGCAGGACTGTGATTTAGTACCCCACCTCCCATTTTAACAAACGCTTCAAATGAATCAAGTCTTGTATAAATTCCTCAGCTACACCAACTTTTCAGTTTCTTCGACACCCTTGTCCCGCACAGTGGAAAAATGAGTAAAACTGGTGACCCAAGCATAAATTTCTGTCATTGGATCAGAAACACGTGATGATTCAATACTTGCTAAGATAAAATCACGACAAATTATGCCAAAATTTGATTATAAAACACAGTGTAAACTAGCTTAATTAGGATTCGTGCTTCATGTCTAGTACAATTTATCTTTGTTGTAGTTTATACCCTTTTGGTTTTTAAATTTTGTAAATATCTTTAAACAGTTGGATTGAAAATAAAGGGCTAAGATAAAAGGATGACGTAATGTGTTGTTTTGGAATCAGAATTTCAATGATCGTTTAATTTGGCCAACTGTACCCTCAACACAAGTATAATGAATATATGATATATTCCCAACTCTGGTGGTTAATATAGGATCCTTAACGAACAGAAATTTGATCTTGTATAGGGAAAATAACTTTCGAACTCAAAGAAATTGAGAGTTTTTGCAATTTCATTACTTAATCATTACTAATTCATTACTTACAGTGCGATATGTAAGAACATTGGCATAGTAGAAAGGAAGAATAATTATATTGTTGATTGTTGGTTGTTGGATTTTTGTCACTTTACGGAATTTTGTCACTGTCATTTTCATCTGTGCTCTAAATTCCATTCACTCAGTTGGTATAATCTTTTATTTAAGCCATTGAGATATGTAAGAACATTGGCATAGTAGAACGCAGAAACTGCAAAAGATGTCAACGGAGTATAACATAACCCGAATTTCAAACTGAGATTTAAATAAACAACCTTAATTTTTTATTTCCTTTCCCTTTAAGATCGGTCAATGCCAACATCTGCCTAATTTAACAAACACCATGAACAAATAGCCGCGAGAGAACAAAGAAAAATGCCAAACAACCATCCAGAATTCGTTAATGAAATACGAAAGTGGACCGAAAATTTTGATTACGAGCTCCAAAAATATTTACCGGAGATATTAAGATAGGAAATATTAGCGCTGGTCCTGGAAGTTTCTGAAAGTCCTTTTCTTTCCGTACAGTCTTATACGCAATTCAACTTAAAAAGTTCAAATTCTTTGGCAAAAAGAACTCAGGGGATATGCATTTTTCTGCTCTGTAAGGTTGATTAATTTGTCTTATTTTTGAAAATGAAAATAGAATAGATAAATGCGATACACTAATTTATTAAGATATGTTTTAAAATATTGCCCCCGTAGATGAATATTCATGAAAAAGAATGAATTCTACTTTTTCAAGAAACTATCCTTGAGAGTACTACTCCATAGGGACGATTCCTAAGGATATTTGCAAAAGTAATCCAATTTCGGTTCACGTTAGTTTTTAGAAGTTCTATACTAAACAATGTAAGCATAATTTACGACACTTGTTTTTGATCTTTAATTAGGCTTTTATTTTTATCGGTTTTATCAATTTCTACTTGTATGGAAGAACTAGTAGCAAAATGTTGCAGATTTAACACAAATATTATCACCCATTTGGATCACAGATACTTTTGTATGAAATTTCTAAGAAATAATTTTTATATGCTCTACAGAAGCATCCAGTGTACGGTAGTATGGTAGTTGAATTAACATCACACTGGAGTAACATACCAGGCATTTGGCGACGGCCTGGGATCAATCACGGAGGGAAAATACCTTGTAATGACTATGTTATATTATTTCCCTAAGGGAAATAATACAATATGTTATATTTCCCCCTTAGTTTTATCCATGTATAACCAATTTAGTAAATTGTTTTGCTGCTTGAATTCTTTTTAATGTTATATCATCTACTTTAACAGATTAGTTAAGTTTTTTAATTTCGCTTATTAATTTTTTTATATCTTTGTAAGATGCTCACTTAGCCAATGTGCAAGGGTACGTAAATACATTGTCACAGTTCAAACCTACGCCGTTGGGACGTTTCTTGGTGCGCGTGTGTGAATTTCGTCTAATTTACTTTGGAGGTGAAGACTCACTCTATTCACTTTTTGGATTATCGGAATATCAGAACGATTGCATTAAATAGCTGTAGATCAGCGTTTTGGTTACATACGTGGAGACACGAACACTTATAAAAAATTAAACAATTATTAAAAAACTGAAGAATATACAAAATCACAAAGAACGACAATCAACTATCTTTTTCTCTCCGTCTCCCATTCTTTCTAAATTCCAAACTCATTTTTTATCGCCTTCTATATCATGGTTAGTTTGCACGTGCACAGTAAAAAATACATTCACAATATCATAGCTAGCACATGCATAATTAAAGATATATTTACCAATATTATATTTGCTTAATAAATATAAAAATATGTTTACAAATACTAAAGTGGCAGTTGCATACGAGCAATAAAAATTCAATTTATGGATTGCTTGCAAGCTCTCACATATGCATTAAAATTTTATACCTAACGCAGATATTACTTTTTAATATTTTATTACATGATTTATTTTTTCTCGACTATCTGAGACATCAATTTCAAATGTTGAAATTATTTTCTTAGGCATACGATGCAAAATCTCTTTCCCGCAATGTCTTTAGCTGACTAAACAACTAAAAATTAATTATGTTTCATTTAGAAATTGAAAGTCTTATTACAGTGTTTACAGCTAGAATTCGTTATTTTTTGTCTGATTAATTGTAAGAATCCAAGAAACCTTACACGTTTGTAGGATATTTAAAACCGCCTGCATTATGCAAACATATAATACGGAATTTGCATCAAATAAATATCTGTATTCCCAAGAGAGAAACCTCTTGTGTGTCTTGTAGATATTCAAATTCTCAATCTTAAAAAATGTGATTCTAAAATTCACAATTTTTGTCCTCTATTATAAAGTTACTTAGGTTTTATACTTCTAAATCATAGATTTAGTATTAAGATTGAATATAATTGCGTTCTACATAGAAAATGTTGCAGCGTCATGCAAAAAAGAAATACAAAAGTAGAGTGAGCAAAGATAACCTTTTAAGTGCCCAGGATCATGTGACCAAAACTAGTAGTAACGTGACCCATAGGCTACTTTCGTCTGCAGGTTGAAACGAACTTACATCATCTGATTGGAAAGACACTAGTAGAAAACGCCCATACATTGATTCAGCATCTGATTGGTCCACGCTACACAGTAGGGTTTGGCAATTTCACCATTTTTGTCGCCACTCTATAGAAATACGCATTCACACATCTACCTTTTCTTAAGATGTTACATATGTTACGTCACCAAACGAAGCGATAAGATGCCAAATTGGCCAACCAAGCCAATTTTTCACAGAGCAGTCACGTGACTACTAGTCGACATGCTGGTCACACTTTTTAAAGCTCCTCTCATAGCAATGCTCCGTCTACTTTTATTTCACTTCTCTGGTTGTGCAAACTAGTCAATGGGTGTACACTGTAAGCCCATTCCTATATTTAAGTGAGAAAAGCTCATGCATCTCACTTCTAACATATACTATCAGTATCTGTAGTATTTTCAGATTTCCGAGAATTCATAGTTTGTATTTCATCTACAAACAACGTCACATTTATGCATTCTCTATCTTCATCCTCTAGATAAATGTATGAAGTATTACCGTCATACTAGTCAAAAAAGCAATATTTCCAAGCCTAGAATTTTAAGGTTAACTGTTATTACATATAGGTATTAGTATCCGATAACTCATAATGCTGTAAAATAGAAAGAGCACACAATCAGTTATATAGTGTTGATATATCAAATACCTATACATACAGAATGCAACAACTGTCAACTTAAAATGATAAATATCAAACACTTATACACTCTACATATAACAACCTTCAACTCAAAATGATAGATACCAAATACTTATACACGCCGCATGTAACAGTTTTCAACTGAAAATTATAAATACGAAATATTTATACTCGCTGCATGTAGCAGCCTTCAATTCAAAATGAACAGACTTGAACATACTGCCTTTTTAAACTAGCATGACACCATTTGCTTTACAATGCTACTTAACTAATAATAGTGGACTGCAAACTCTATTCCCAATTGTTTGCATTGGGCGGCATTTGAAACTATGTACTTTATATTTAACCATTCTGCCAAATGCAGTCACCACTCGAGAAAAATTAACCATCTAGGATATTCACTTTTCGATGTAAATACTAATATTGGTGCTCCAATAACAATGAGCATACGTTATATTATATTTTAAAGTGCTGGGTTTCTCTACATCAGGTTCAATGATAACTGACTCCAGGTTTGCTTATGAATTTATTCATAACGAACGAAATCATATTTAGAATAAACTAATACGAGACATAAATAACTGTGCGAGACTTCTCTCGTGTCTGTTGCTGAGAGTACATTGTAATCGCTGGAAATTTATGAAAGGTCTCTTCTGTCAAGCTAAATATTGGTGGTACTAGTGTTTTTTTGCGGCGGAATACTCTTCGTGTACATATTCTAGACTTGACGTCACATGATTTTTTCAAATGATTTCAGCATGTGACCAATTAATGCTCCAAATAATGAATTCCGAATGATAATTGATTGGTCATCGTCAATCAATGCCAAGCACAGTATTGCTAAACGCCACCAAAACGGGTATACACTACATTTTTAGGTAGTCCGACATGTTTCATGTATAGAGCATTTGGGTAACAGAAAGTAAAATCTCCGTTTCTATCTGGTTTGTTTCTAGTAAAAATCCCTCTCATATAGTGCGGCTCCCAGGAGAACGTAGAGTCACGTGTTTTTGAAAGCTGTTTTCTCATAGCTAAATTAGGGGGCTTGCGGTTGGAAGAGTAACGGACTAGCAACAAGAGGGTTGCAAGTTCGAATCCAACAAAAGACCGTCGTGTCCAAACGGGGCTGGTGCACGTTAAATCTGTCGTGCCTCAAATGTCCTCGTATTGGCGTAGTGTGGAAGTTTGGAGAGTAAAGTACCATCTCAGGTGTGACCTCGTCATCTGACTTTGGTTGAAAATTACGTGGTGTTACCCACGGATCTCCCTTTGGATTTTATCCCGGACCGTCACCAATAGCCCGTTGTGTTGCTCCAGTGCGACGCTAATTAAAATACCTTTCTACCTTAGCTAAATTAGGGTATTGTGGTACCGTAATCAAATTTCCTTTCTTAATTGGCGTTTATAGTACGTATTCTGGTTCACGTTTATTGTTTGGTGCCGAAAGAGATATATTGACAACGAGGTGAAAAACATTCACACCGATCTCCATTGATGCTTTTAGCGTACGGCAGCCTTCTCCTGTTCACATATTCAGAAATCAACTGATCCAAGGTCGACTGCCTTCTTCTGGAAGCTGCTCTATAGACGATCACATGGTCGCATAAGTCACAAAGGACTGTGATACTTCCACTAGAGTTCTAGATAAGTGCTCCCATGCACCCCATAGCATTTTTAGAATTTGTTTATTTAAAATATCTCTGAAAACCTAGTAACAGTTAGGAGTAGCATAAACGTGAAATATAAGTCTGCTTGGTTGGCCGATTTGGCATCTTATCGCTCCGCTTGGTGATATAACATTTTAAGAAAAGTTAAATGTGTGAATTCCCATTTCTATAGAGTGGCGACAAAAATGGTGAAACTGCCAAACTCTACTGTGTCGCGTGGACCAATCAGATGATGTATCACTGGATGGGCATTTTCTACTAGTGTCTTTCCAATCAGATGATGAAAGTTCATTTCCAACCGCAGAAGAAAGTTCTCATAAGGGTCACGTTACTGCTAGTTTTGGTTACATGATCCTGGGCATATAAAATGTTATCATTGCTAACTCTACTTTTATATTTCCTCTCTGAGGAATAGTTGTATATGGGATAGAATGTTTATGTTTTCAAGCGATAGAAATATCATACATATTGCTAGAAAAATCATGGAGGCCCATTTGCTATATCAACAACAGTTCGATGTGAGGTATTATTATTATACACAAGCAGATTGGTATAATTAAGCTTTGTTTTATGCATCCACTGCATGAACAGCTTTCATCCATGCAAACCACGGAATTAACAATATACGGATAATACCAAATGAAACGAAAACACATTGTTTCCAAGAACTCGCAGAAAAAGCATCAGACATAGCTACCTGTCACACATTTGAATTAAAACCTCATTATATTTTCTTTTGTTTCAAGCCAGGATTTTTCTTTTTACAGCGTTGATCACATGTTCTCAACTATCTGCTCATTAGTCTGAGAATGTATCATTATCTCTTTTTCTACCGTGAATTTTCTGCACAGCGTGGCTTTATGTGTTTTGAATATTATAACAATTAGAGCAACTACTATAAGGGTGTAGCATCAAGAAGTAGTAATTTCATCGTTTCGTTGAATACACATTTTGTAAAAAAATGAGAAATTTGTTTCTGGAAATCGAAGATAGGAACTAGCCGAAATGTGGTGATCGAGAGATTTGGAACATTTTAGAAGAGTGGGGACATTCAAAATCACAAAATCGATCGAAAAATCAATTTTTTAATTTTAGCGTTAAAAATTAAGTGCTTGCAAATTCTGTGGATAGCAAAAGTGATTTTTCAATCACAATCATTTTTGACTGAGTTACATAACATCAAATATCTGGTAGATAAGTATTGCCGGTTACAAAAACGCGTTTTCTCCGATTTAAATTTTTTGACATTCTGATTTCAAAATGTTTCCTGCACATCTGGTTTTTCTTTATTTACTTAAACTTTTTTGGATAAACCTTGAAATCTGTTGAATATATGTAGGTGCAAATGAAATTCACTTTGATTCCAAATGTTGGTTTAAAATGTTGTTTAACCTTGGTTTAAATTGTTGTTTAACCGTGGTTTAAAATGTTGCTAACATGTAAAATTTCAAGTGCTTTAGTATATTTGTTTTGCTTTATAATTGCGCTATGCACTTATCAAATGGAGTTAATTTGATTTACATACATATATTTTGTAGATTAAAATTCTTCGACAACACATAGAAAATTAATACCCACGGGACCTATCATTGTTTACTAATTTATCAAAATTTTTGACCACGTTCCAAATGATTTCATATTTTTGGACCAAACTTTATACATCAGCTTATTGGTAGAAAACAGTCTGAGCAAATTTCATAACAATTGGATAATAACTGCAAAAGTTTACTTTGAAAGTACACTGTCTCCTTAACTTGTTGATCCCTGTGTTAAAAGTTATTGATTGTTATCTGTCTTCAACATTTAGTTGCAATTACACTTATTTACAGCCAAATTTGCCCTATGAAACTGTTGAGTATTCTGTATAACCTGGATCTTTATTCGAAAATTGGTCTTGGTGATGAACCACCTTACATCTTTAAAGAATAAGATGTTTTATCACATAATGGCATTTTTAAACAAAAAACCTCTATTATTCAGAAGTACTAATCATAAGACATTTAACAATTTGGTATTATCAACTTGACAATAGTAATGAATAGATAACTGACAATTGTAATAAATATCTAACTGACAGTTGTAATAAATATTTAACATACTTTGTAGGAAATTGATTCATACTGCTTTTTATAAGCGTAATGCAAAAATTCAGTTTTTCTTACCAGTAGTTTTTACATTATAATAAATTGAATATTTGATATTTTTACCAGTTTTTGTAAAACGAAACTTTTTCTATTTCGAGGTAAATTTTGGAAGGCTGCAAAAAAGTCCTGAATCGATTTCCAACCAAATATATGAAGGTTGATATTTATAATTTTTCAAGCATTAATTGAATAATTAATGTTTCGTATTAAAATTGACTTGAAAAAGAAGCATTACGTAATGTGTGGTTTTCTTGGAGTGTATTTTGGGTTTCGTAAAAATAATAATTACATACTGTGTACATAAATACCTTACATTTTGATGGAAATTGATTTTGGAGAGTTATATGAATAATGAAAAGTTTCAGTTCTTTCTTACCAACAGGTTTTTCACTATAATAAATTGAATATTAGCTATTTTAGCCAATTTTGCAAAGGGAAATCCTCTCTACTTAGTGGTAAATTTTGCAAGTTCGGAAAAGTCCTGAATTTATTTCCATCAAAATAAGGGAACGTTTGTAGTTGTAATTTCTTCAAACATTAATTTAACAATATTTTATATCAAAATTAATTTGAAAAAGAAGCATTACGTAGATTTTGTGTGAGTTCCTTAAGAGCAACATAAAAATTTTGTGTAGCAGGAAGATTATTTCGAAAGGTATAGATAAAAGTCTGGAAGCCGACATGATGCGTTCAAATTTTCCATACGAAAAAAAACCAGAAACGGTAGAACCAAATACAATAGAACCTTGATTAACCGAGGTAATATGGACCGAGGTCAACTTAAATAATCAGAAACTCGAAAGACTTAAATTTTGAAGCAGGAAATTTGTCTTCCAATTTGGGTCTGCCATCGGAAATTATGAAATTTATGTGCGATTTAATATGAAGACGATCCCTTATGCAAATTTAATGCAAAAAATATAGAAGACTCTATTCCCTGTAGAATGGTACCTTTGAATTGTTCTACCATGAATGCGTGGATAAAGGATTCGATTTGTTCCGCAGCTGTATAGTCGAATGTATTCTTCCACAGAAAGAACTCAAGCACATTATCCAAGGTGTAAGTTGTTTTCCTATTGTGTCGGAGATTGTTTTACAAGTACAACTGGCAAACTTCAAACTTAGCGAATTTAATCGGTATTTAAGACAGATCCAACTCGCGTAATTTATACGATGAGAACTATCTTCGTCTCTATGACGCAATTGTCGGAGAGCTTCCTTAATATTAATCTAGCTTAACACGATCGTTCCCCATAATTAAGGCAGCCATCTTAAGAGAAAACGCTGACTTAATACGTTTAATGCACTTAGAAGAACATTTATACCGGAATCCAGCTAAGCCTTTTAAGTGACGTCTCAGACATTCCGATAAATGACAAACGCTCACGTATTACGAGAATGAATCCAAGAAATCTAGTAATTGTGATAAGTGTTGTGACGCTATTTTAAACCCATTTTATGGCTTCATGGAGGATGTTAACAATTTTAAATGCGTAATGTTCCTACTGACTGTCTACCATGGGAATTGCACCCACCATTAAGTCAGGATGGTGGCGGTCCCTATAGGAGCAGGGCTCTTTCATTTTAAGGGTTGAATGGTGAATGTCTCTTAATTTTGTTTTGATTTTGGCGAATGTCGGCGGTTTACTAAGAGGTTTACTAGAATAGATATCTGCAACAAGTAAAAATCATAACAGATATGCAGTGATTCGAAACTCCTTGGCCAAACTTTAAAGGGTGCTAGGGAACAAAATTATGGTAAATGTTGTCAGATAATTTATGTACACAACTGCTGAGTGTAGATGCCAGAAGGTGCTGTTTGACTGGTGTGCAAATCCTTCTGGTGTGCAAATCCTTTGTTCTATTTAACCCTCCAAGTGGTTTCGACTAAATACTCGTCCATCAGCACCTGACCAATTTTGCTAATGACCAGATATCACGCCATTATATTTTGATGATAACGATATCAAGATCTGGTCAATTTTCTTCAAATGACGAGACATCTCGTCCTTCAAGTTCTAGTCAGTTTTGATAATGACGGGATTACCTCGTCGAGATAACCACCAGGAGGGTTAAGTCGTCATTCTCAACTCGGATTTCACACATAATGGAGCAGTACAGGGATTACGAGGTTGGCTGACATACATCTAGAGTATGGTTCTGCTAGTGGAAAGGAAAGATCTGCTCAATAATTGTACCCTAAACGCTTTTCCAACAAGAGATTTCTGAGAAACAACATCTGCAAAAGCAGCATTACAGTTGTTGCTTTTACACACATGATGACTAAATAACTCATACTTTTTAAAGAATCCAAGGAGAAAATCTATAGATCGTAAGGTCAAAACTGGTTGAAAGTCATGCAGAGAAGACTACAGAATGCAGAAGAGATATTTGCTTGTAAGCCCCAAAGAGGATTAAAATGATGACTAAATTAAGGATAAAAAAACGGAATAGAATTAAACTCATATCACCCAATCTCGATATTGAGCAAGTAATGAGCATTCGAAATAACTGTCTTCTGATTCGTGAGAAAAACTAAACCCCTTAGTTTATTTAACTCGTTTTAAAAAATATAAAATATAGGTAATGTATGGAATGTCTAGAATTCTAATAATATTTTCTATGATATAAATATGATTTTATGTATGCCGTTCATTACATATATCAAATACATGTAAGTGAAAAATTTGTTGTATTTACTTTTCTATTATTGTAGTATTAATTTAAGCACCATTGACTAATTTAGTTACAATACTTTGTGATGATAGAAATATGTATTCATATAAGCGGTCTTTGCAGATATAAAATACATGAATTCAAAAAAGTATATTTTATTCGCTTTTATATTGCAGAATAAATTTCATTATTCATTTGAATGCTACTGACTACTTTAATTATAATAGTTTTCTATGATGGGAATATATTTTCATATAAGCGTATCTGAAACGCTAAGTTTTATATAAATCATGGAATTTTTACTTTAAATATAAATTTTCATAATTTTTGAAGGTTAAAGTACATTACGCAAATTCAACGAATTCATTCCATTTATCTGATAAATAGGCTATTAGGTAAAAAGAGACACTAAAAAAATTCGGATAATATCCATACCAAATAAACCCTTTTCCTCAAATCAAAACACAAAAAACATTTTTGAAAGAGAAGGATGATTTATGTATCTAAAACTAAAAATAATGTATACAGATGAATCTTAATGAGGCAGTTCCATTGTTAGAAACTTTTGTTCTAACAATCCGAGAAAACCATTATCAGAAATTCCACATATTCATACTTCACGAGACTCTTTATTGTTCTTTTTAATGTGTACTATTATTAAGATAGAGACTGGTATTAATGATTTCATACTTATGATTTCGATTTTTTTTGTGTTTCTTTTACTTACGTAGCTTACTAGAATTGAAATTGATGTTCAAGTTGTGGAATTTGTGAAGCTATAAGGAATTTAAATCTAGGATGGTTTTATTTTATATAGTTTCATTTTAAATGAAAGACTAAAATGAGTAGTGATTTGAAACTAAGAATCGATTGATTACGCTAAAAATCATACACATTTTTTTTCTTGTATTTTGAGGGTACACTTTAATTGTTTAAAATTTTGCTTTAAATGAAAGGATCATAAATTTTAGGAGAAAAATTATTGCCATTTCTCTTACGAGGGTCAGGCAATAATTATTCGAAATGCAGTTATGAGAGGGATTTTCAGTGTAAACAAACAAACCAGACGGTCTGCGAAGATTCATATTTCTGCGGTTCAAACTTTCTCCCACGACACATATCGGGGTTACTTTAAAATGTAACTCATCACCCTTATGGCACCGTTTGGCGCTTAATCTGTTTGCCGTTGAACTAATCAACTATCATATACCAATTCGGAATTTAATCTTTGGAATTTTTATTGACGAAATGCCCAACTCGCATTCTAAAAACATGCCTAATGACGTCATGTACGGGAAACTCAGTCCACCACAATACACTGCCACCACCTACATTTTACTTGACAGAAAGAGCCTCTCATAAACCTTTATTTGATTCTCTCGGTAGTTCGCTGTCTTTACGAGCTATCTCGTCATTAGCAAAACTGAGGCGAAAGCTTTTGATGCCCAAAAAGGGTTTTTGGATGAGAAGAGCCATTCATGCCCCGTTTCTTTCTGTTCTTGGACTGTGGTGAATGATAAATTTGTGGGTTCAGCAACAATAGTCTCAGAATACTAGCAACTAACAGTCATCAACGTTTATTTAAATAAAAGTAGGCAACTTATACAACATAATTTTTCAACATAGTCCCCTTGCTTTTCAAAGCACTTTTCTGTCGTTGCAAAAGCTGTTGATTCCCCGCAAAGCGTTTGTGGATGAGGAGAGCCATGCATGCCCCGTTTCTTTCTGTTCTTGGACTGTGGTGAATGGTAAATTTGTGGGTTCAGCAACAATAGTCTCAGAATACTAGCAACATAACAGTCATCAACGTTTATTCAAATAAAAATAGGCAACTCATACATTATTTTTCAACATAGTCCCCTTGCCTTCAACACACTTTTCTGTCGTTGCAAAAGCTTTTGAAGTCCCTAAAGGGTTATCGGATGAGAAAAGCCGTGCATGCTCCGTTTCTTTCTGTTCTTGGTCTATGGTGGATAATTATTTTGTGGGTTCAACAAAACAATAGTCTCAGAATACTTGCAAGAGAAGCGCATATACGATTCAATTGCGGATAGTTTTTGACCCTTTATTTTTTTAATCCTCTTAGTGGTTGTCTAGACGAGTCATTAGTAAGATTGACTATATCTTGATGGATGAGATATCACATTATTAGTATAACTGTCTAGATTTGTATCTCGTAATCATAAAAAGAAATCGGCAATATCTTCATGACGAGATATCTCGTAAAATATTATCAAACTTGGTCAGATCTTGATGGACGAGATATCTGGTTTCTTGCCATAAAGAGATCGCGATATGGACAGTTTTTTCTACTGACCAGATTTATCGTCCATCAATATTTCTTCAGTTTTACTAATGGCGAGAGATACCTCATAGAGACAGCCATCAGGTGGGTTAATAAAACTTTTCTACTACAACAAACAACTTTAACTTTATTAAAATTAATACAATAGAGCAATTGTTCAAACTCTTATATTAACGCAAATGTAAAAAAGTTCTCTTAAACATGTTTGTGAAACCTTATAATGTGAGCTATATACAAATGATCAAGGATTGACCAATTCAACACCTGAATAGGCTCAACTGGAAATCATACACTACCTTTGGAGCATAAGATCTGAAGAACATTAATTTTAATAAAAACAAAGCATTTGTGCAGGAAAATTTTGTAAAATGTCGAACTTTTTTCTTTATAACAGTGTTTGCAGCAATCACAAAAATCTATCCTCTACTTGTTGAAAGAAGTCTTTCCAATGGATTTCTGTCCCTTATTTGATTTCGTATTTATTCTGAAAGGAGTATATTTAAGAGCTGCTATGCTGTGGCTGCTTTTAAACTGAGCTTTAAATCTGCACATAATCTAAAGCATTTTAACATGAAAATAATAAAAGACGTTATTAAAATTCCTTTGATTCTTGAAAACTTGAATTATACATTTAATTACTTCAATTGAAAAATAGCGTTACTAAATTATACCAATGCAAGAGTGGAGACGGAAATTTGTGTCTTTCTTTTGCAATTAGAGCAATTTCCATCCACTTTTCGAAATGCAGCATTCTTCCGCTAGTATACCCATGCAGAATTTCTCGCGAATTTTATAGCATAGTAATTAAGAACAACTGTTAATTACTTCTTAATAGATTAGTTCAATGCATATTGTTATCGATTTTCTGTTGCAAATTTAGAAATTCCAATGAAAGGGTCTCGAAACTGAAACACATCTTTGAAAACGTTTAAAATTCTTAGCTTAATATGATTTTGAATTGTGAATGTGTCTATGAGATCATTACTTCTAAATGGGAGAAGTAAATATTTTTCAGATTGACCGTCACAGAATTTTACCACTTTCATTTTGAGTTGTTTCTACTGGCTATAGAGGAAGTGTGTATTTTTTACGAGTATATCAATTAAATTCCGATGGGTCGAACTCTATGAAACAGTTTACTAGGGAATGTAAAACAAATAAAAATAGTAGTAAATTAATTAATTTATAAAAACTATTGTAGGAAAAAATAAAATCCACAAAATCTAAATGCGTGTAATTCGGACAGTAAACGTGTGTTTTGGTCACGTTGGCCATGCAATTTGAATTTAAATATTAAATTAGTTTTCTAAACTTAATTTATAGAAAATGCACAAGGTTAAAGTTAAGAACATGGCATCATTTCTGTGAATGTACGCATTTATTAATTTTTTAATTCGGCATTTGTTAATTTTCCAACTTATCCATGCGTAAAGGATCACCTATATTACTTAAATATGTATTAGAACCTGAAATACTTACATAATACTTCCGTCTTCGTCTACTTAAACAGGCAGAAGATCTTTTGAACCTTAACTCTCCAAGAGATTTCGTCGAGATATCTCATCCACACATCAATATGTAACCAATTTTGTTAATGACGAGATATCTCGTCATCAAGATATTGTCAATTTTTTAGGATTACGAGATCAAGATCCTGTTAGTTTTCTTCTAATTACGAGATATCTCGTCCATTTCGATCTGCTAAGTTTAGCTTATAACAAAATACCTTGTCAAGACAACTCCCACACTTTGGGTTGGTTGGTTTTGAGGTTTTATGGCGCAAGGTCATATTTGGCCATGCTGCGCCAGACACAAGACATACAATATCAAGTAATAGACAGACACACACAATGAAAGTTTTACTGACACAGAAGAGAGAAATTCACCCAGGGAGGAATGCACCTGGTAGGAATCGAACCTGCACCGCCTACAACCCGAAAGTTGCTAGAACAGTGGACATACCCACCGAGCCACGACGGGCCCCCAGACTTTGGGAAAAAGCACCGTATCTTCACCAATGATACAATAAACAGTATACAATGCGATGCGCCGAGACTGCTTCGCTCAAATTATGAAGTACATCCACTGTGCTGACAACAATAAAATAAATCTTAACGACAAAATGTACAAGTTACGTCTTAACCCCCGAATAGATAAACTAAAGAAAGAATTCCTTCATAACTACTAGGTAGAACGGAGTTTGGATTACGACGAGTGTATGGTACACTACTTTTGTGGGAATTGCTTTGTTGACTTTCACACTAAACCATAAAACTAGTAGTATGTGGAATGAAATAAGAGTTTAGATAGCAAGCTGTCACTAGAATTTTTCTTGTGTACGATAAGATTCTTTCTGTTGTAGAATAAAATATTTTAGTACATCTCTAAATAATGCTTACATCTGGTGTCTGCAGATATATATATACAAAACTATATAATTATAATGTGCAACATTTTTCAGTTTATAAACTGACAAATACATGTTATTATTTATAGTCATAGGAAAAATTACAGAATTCCCGATTTTGGTCCCTTAAGAATCTCTCTAGCGATGCCTCATGGCACCAAGCGTTTTTGTCAATACTATTTAAAATCAGCAAAAAAAATTGGCTTTTATTGCATTACTAACATCATGAAAACATTTTTCTTAAAGGTAATTGAAATTTACGGTCTTCCTGATAACACTCCTCTCATACAAACATAAAATCCATATATTATCTGTTTCCCCTGATACCTTAGTTCTGGCTTCACTTTATGGAAATGCAGACTGTACTTTATAATTTTCACGACACTATAATTTTCTTATCAAACCATTTGTACTTTGTGAATTAATTGGATTTATTCTGTTTGCTGGAGTCTCTTCGATTCACTTCTTTTTGGCGCTTGCCAAGCACATGAAAAGTTACGCCAATTAAGAAGCGGCGCCAAGAACTATCACAGAGATACGCCCATTGCAAATACCGAGGCTTTATATTACTTGTTTTTTCATCCAACTTTTCCTCCAGTAATTAGAGTGAAGTTTAATCAGGCCTTACTATAATTATCTAACGATATGTGGATAAAAACTGCACTATGTAATTAAAGTCGTCTTGGTCAAAAAGTCCAAACATGAATCACATTGTAGTTAACGTCTCCGAAGTTCATATTTTGTAAATATAGGACGCTTAACTAAAGTTAAAAGTATTAAAGAATATACCCACGCTTAATCAATCTTTACACAAACTCTATGAAAGCTATATTGAAACATTGATACACATAAGAAATGAGGTTTATGTGATCCCTATAAGAAATACAATCAATGTTTCACCGGATATCTAAGGGTACTGATACAAAACAATAGTGTAGAATCTATTCTCAACCGATTATAAGGAAAGCATTGAACATTCTTCATTCCGACGATATAACTATGAGTCTAATAATACTCGAGACAACAAAACCGTATAACTATAGCTATTAAAATGACGAATAGCATGAACAAAGCGAGCCTTTATCTCCGAAATGACGCAATGCGATTGCCAAGAGAAAATAACACTTATATGTGGACAATACATTTCCTTTTAGCTATCGAAATCTTTTTATGAATTGGTCACGCTAGCTTTGTAAAGGCCAAGCTCTGGGATACATTCAAAGATGCTTAGTCTAGAGCAGAAACTAACCATCAATTGTGCAACTAACCATCGATTGTTAAATTCAGAGTTTTATTAATATACGGAAACAAATCGAAATAAATGGATCATACTCAGTGTGGTTTCGAATTATTGTTCCATTATCACGGAAAATGCTTTCATTTAGAAAAAGGGTTCAAAGTGTCATTTATTTAACAAAAAATCGCATACAACAAAAAGTATCAAACTTAATTTTTCATGTGAACCTTTCTCAAGAAATATCTAATTAGAATAATATGCTCATATCTTGAACTGTTCAAGCAGAACTAATTTCAAGTTCGAAAAACCAAAGATTAGTGAAGTAATCGTAATTTTGTGATTTAATCAATTTTGCTGACTATGTTGACGTGTCTGGGAAATTCATTTCTCTCGTATTTGACTTCATTAAAGTTCGTTAAATTTCAGATGTGATTGTATAGTAACTTTGCGAAAGGAAATATATATTCCTCATTATATGTGATTTGAATATTTTAATTGAGGACATCCTTCAACCTCAAACTTTTTAAAGATAATTACTATAAAATCCTTCCTAAATAGCCTTGCGTAGCACATTGAAGCCACATTCATTTTTTAAGATATAACAAATTAAATTAGAAATACATTGCATGAGAGGCAATTTCTATCAAGCTAAATGTAGGTGGCGGTAGTGTTCCTGCAACGGAATGTGTTTCCTCTAGTAATTCCGAACGTGACGTCATTTCTCTTGTTTATCGATTATGATTTCAGCACTTCGCCAATAAAAGTTCTAAAGAACGAACTTTTGATTGATATATGGGAGCTGATTGGTCAACACCAATTAGGTTTCAAGCCGAACGTCGCAAAAATGACGATAAAGTACATTTTAATGTAACCCTGACATGCATCATGCGAGAGCATATGGGTAGCGGGAGTAAATTCCCCGCTTTCTATCTTGGTTTGTTTGTGATAGCACGTTGCGTTGCTCCTATGCGACGTAGATTCTCTTTTCAGAATCACAATCCATTCTGTTCTGATAAAAGTAATTATAATTAACCCCTTGTACCATTACACAGATTCTATACGATGTGACCGTTAATGAAACTGAATAGAGTTCTTTCATATAAATTGTGATCACACACAAAATGCATTTAAAGTTTGATTTTCGATAAAAAACATTTTGGTTATATGCTGAGCCTTTATTGGATTTTTGAACATTTCACAATGCACTAAGCTACATCATGCAGTGCAGAAATCACATTTCGACAAGCGTTTATTACATTATATAAAACCGAATATGCCACATATCGCATCTGTTAATTTAAAACCCATTTGTCGAGAGCCCTTTAAGGATTTCAAACTTAAAAAAATATCATAGAAGGTCGGAATTACGAATTTTTATGTACAGATATTTTTGAATTAAAATATTCTTCCCTTAATAGGTTAAAATATATCCTCATCTTATATAATCAGGTGAGGTGCATCGAATCCGGAGAAATGACCTTTTGGAAGTAATAAGATTTGCATTTATTTTTATTCTCCAAGATGGGACAAAATGGGATAAAAACGAAGCATCAGTTAAATTTGCATCCAATAAATATGTAGCCTTTTCATCGAAACGTGTAATTATTTTTCTAACATATTTAAAACTCTTCGAACCTAAGAGAAATTTATAGAACTGGATATCTTAGATTGGAGACGGAACATGAATTTAATTCCAACAACACATACCTCGTCACACTGAAGAATCTAAATAAGTGAAACAGATTATTGGTAGGTAGTTGAGGTTGACGTCGCACTGGATCAGCACATCGGGTTAATGGAGACGGTCCGCGATCAATCCTGAAATGAAAGATCCTAAGACAACGCTTCGTAATTTTGTATCACGGTCAGATGACGATAGATTACTGAATTAAGACTAATAACACTTGAGATTGAAAAGCATGCAGTATTTCTTTTATATTACAGAAAACTCCGACGAAAGTAATAATAGCCCGTTGTGTTGTTCTAGTGCGACTTTAATTAACTACCTACCTACCGACGACAGTAATAAAAGTATCTTTATAATATCAGGAATTATTTAAAGTACAAAGTTAGATCACGTTCGCAATTATACGACATATTTCAAGTGCACGAGCCCAAACGTACAAGACAGCATTTGGTTGGATCGAGTTTCGAACTCCCAACCCTCCGGTTGCTAATCCGTTATTCTTCCAACCGGAATACAGCGGTCCTTGACATAAAGCTAGACACCAGTAAATAGAGCTTTATTAAACATACTCGTGCTTTTATCTGCAGCATGAACGCTTTGCGTCGTGCATGTAAAATATGAAGATTGGTAAGCACCGAGTAGTTTTCAAATTAGGAATGGTACAAATTCTCCAGTCTCATAAAATCCTTGATCCAATTTGGCTCGTCCTATTCACTTCTCGGAAGCACTATATACGTATGTATGGCTTTTATAGCACTAATCCATCTGCTTGTTATAGTGTCTTGACTATTAAACTGTCTCTAAAGCGTTACCTAAACATTTGTGTCTCTAAACAGATATAACACCCATGGCATTATAATCCCTCTACTGCATTACATTTAAATACTCTAGGTATTATAGTATTCCAAAGCACAAAAGGAATTCGTATATTTTATGCGCCTAAATTGTATTATTGTGAAAGTATGATGCAGGCTATCAATTTTTACGTGTATAATTTGCACGTCTTTAGGTCCTCAAGGTAACGTCTACATCCCTTTAAACGCGTGAGGCAATTCGGAATTAAAATATTTCCCATCGCGTAAATGTTACTCAAAGCAATCCCAAAAGTGGTGTGTGGAGACATCGGATATCGGAATTACTTTAATACCAATTTCCATGTGTGTTAATATACTTAATAATAATAATAACAACGATTTTACATGTATAATTTGTACTTATTAAGGGCAGTTGTGTTGCTCTAGTATGATGTTGATTCAACTACCTACCCTACCATCTATGTAAAATTTTCCTTATGTACATATCCATTAGTTTATGTTCTCTTGTGTTTGGCGCAGCTTATCCAGCAATGGCCCTTGCGCCATTTTATTAACTTAAAACATTTAACAACCATGCACATAGAGCACTACAGGAAAATTTGGATTCTATGAAATTACCGGAAGTTTGTTTACGCTATGTACTCAATGAGAAGGTTTAACTCTGAGCGTCACGAAATTGCTGAGAAATGTCTGCACCGGAAAATGTACCCTCTAACACATTTAACTACTAAACAGCCTTATCTATTTGTTGAAAGAATCCTAGGTAACATTCTATTTAATATGAGTGTGGAGAAATTTATTTTGTAAACATGAATTCCAACTAAGGATATTCCAGTATTACTAAATTAATTAATTCAACAACCTACCAAAAAAGTCATTCATGAATATATCGGGGTAGAATAAGTACTTTAGTATAAATTTCCATGTGTGCTAATACTTGAGAAAGTAATCATAACCAAAATAATTTGTCACGCATCTTTTACACAAAATATAACCAATAAATATTACATTACCAAAACATTTATAGTCCCAAACTATACTGCATAAAGTTATGCTGCACTTTTCCCAAAACAAATGCATGCATATTACCAGGAGTGAGAAAATAAGTAAACTTCCAAGAAGTAACAGCGCATGGGAAACCATCAGATATCTGCAAGAGAGCACAAGGCCATCCACACCCCTCCGGAATAGCATTAGCGGAGTTTCTGCACAATTGCATTGTTTGGATTCATGATACACCTTAATACTCATTTGCCTCTGTGCTCTCGATCTATCCGAAAATGCGGGGTTTGTTTGATCGAACTTCCTCTTGTATTTATCCAACACATCTTCATTCTACGAGTTAATGAGAAGCTTGAAACTAATCTAAAGGTCTGGCTTAATCGCGTCCACGTTTCACTTATCTTCGGTACGTGTCAGAGAATGAATGCTCTCACAGATTCAGGGGGAGGAGTGTCAGATTGCACGCTATTCGGTCACTGATTGTTCCCGATTATTTTTTGAAATGTGTTTATAACAAGAGTTCCCCTAACTAATTAGGGTACAAAAGGAAAGGGCAGTTAGCAAATCTTTGACTATCTAAAGTTTCCTTTCTTGAGTGTAAATGTGTCTTTATTTTAACCTTTTCAAGGGTGGTAGAATATGTGGAGTTCCTCGTTCTTGAAATGATTGAGGATAGATAGATGTACGGGATGGTTTGAAATTCCCCGGACAAACTTTAAAGGAAGGAAGTGTGTATCGAAATAAGCATTTTTTGTTAAAGAATGTATGTCCGCAATTGTTGCGCGTAGGTACTAGAGGGCGCTGTAAATCTTTTAAAGAAAAACAAGTTGCACAGAATTGTTTATTCACTTATTCAGCTTCAAAATTTGCATAAAACATCAAATATTTTTTTTACTATAAAACGATTTATTCACTCATAATAACATTTTACGAAAAAACCAACATTTACCGTTATGAAAGACAAAAATTCACTGAACCACACAATTCGCCAACCTTAATCACAATAGTGTCAACAACTTACTAATGCGTTTTGACATGTGTAAATTTCTGTTTTCATTTATTTGCTCATTTACCGTTAGTTCATAGCATCGCTAACTTGATGTAAAACTTTAAATAAAATATTAAACTGAATGACTATGAGCAATTTAAACTTTTAGAGGTGGTTTACAAAAGTAAAAGTCTTTGTTTTAACTTTTTCAGGAGCGGTGGTATGTGTATTGTTCCACACACATACACACACTCATACCTTCTTAAATTGGTTGAGGATACATATACGGGATGATTTTAAATTCCTTGGACAAACTTTAAAATTTGAAAGAGTGCACCATAAAATCAACAGTTTTGTCATAGAATGTATGTCCGCAACTGGTGCGGATAGACTTCCGATAGATGTCCGCAACTGCGCGCCAAAGATCTTAGTACATCTGACAACTAAAGTTTACTTAAAAGAAGCCTTTACTTTAGCCTTTTTCAGGGATGGTGGGATGTGCTCCTTTCCACTTTCTTGACATGGTTGAGGATAGATATACGAAATGAATCAAAATTCCTGGATCAAACTTTAAAAGAAGAAAGCGTGCACCAAAATAAACATTTTGTTGGAATCGGTCTCAAACCTCCAATTATAGTGCCGTGTGGGGCACATCAATATGGAAAATTGTGTAAATCTGAATGTATAAAAGAGGAGATAATGTGTGAAGAGTATTGGGGATCATGATCTGATCAGACTTCTTGTATGTTTTTAAACCATAAGACTTGGTCACGTAATAAAATTTATTTTTAATATATAAAACTCTGTCTTCAATCGATAAAACCCAACAATTGGTTATGGGCCTCAGACCTTAAGCTGAACCTGAATTCTGCCACTACCGGTATCCAGTATGATGGGTATTCAAGAAATGTCCATATTTTCCTTCCCGAAGTTATCGGATTTCAACTATGCCACGTGGAAGACGGACATGAAGATATTGCTAATGGACCGGAACTGCTGGGAATTTATCACTAAAACGGAACCTCTATTATTGGAAGATGCTCCAGAACAAGAAAAAAGAGACTATCGTTATAGGAAGCAGAGGACATACACAACTATCTACCAGGGCATAGACAGAAAATATCAAGTCTTAATTTCATCTACTGAGGACGGTAAGGAAGCCTGGGATATATTAAAGACCAACTTTGAACCAGCATCTAGAGCACGATTGGCAGGCCTTGTGGACGAGTTCTTTTCAATTCGCTACCAGCCGGAGGACGAATCCATTGGACTCTTCTGCAAACGAGTGCATGAGAAGCTGTTACAGATAAAAGAATGTGGATTCGAAATCCCAGACCTTTTAGTTTGCTTTCAACTAATAAGACATTTGCCTCACGAATACGATAATCTGGTACAATTGCTATACAGGATGGATGACAACGAGTTCACGTTAGACAATTTGTCTAAACATTTAATAACAGAATCCAGCCGGATCGACCTGAAGCGGAAAGACGAAGACACAAAATTAAGTATCGTGGCCGATGCTTATGCTACAAGAAACAAGTCATCTAGATACAAGGAGACACGGGCGTCTACTCCTGATCACAGCAGATGCGTACTGGACCCTGAATTAATTCCTTCAAGCCCAAGAAAGTCGACAGTTTGTCGTATGGGGCCGCGACCATTCTGTAACTACTGCAAAAAGTCGGGACATTACGAATCGAAGTGCTTCAAGAAATGCAATCGGCAGAAACCTGGTGGTGAATTATTTTATATGGAGGACAATCCAAAAACTGATCTTCAACGTGCCTATGCAGTTTCAAATTTTCCAAATGAAAGACCGAGGGAATTTCTCATTGATTCTGCTGCAACTGCTCACTTCTGTAAAGAACGTGATATGTTTACGACATTCAGAAAACTACCACCACAGAAGATCCTAGTCGGAGACAAGGACAGCACCTCGGAAGTATTAGGTATGGGTGATATTCAATTTACAGTTTTAGATAGAAACAGAAATTATGATTTAACTTTGAAAGATGTTTTATACTCACCTAATATGAGAAGAAATTTAATTAGTGGTGCTCGTATTGACCTTGTGGGAAACCAAATTAAATGGGGAAATAACAAAATGATTATTTATAATAGTTATAATAAATATTTGTTT
This sequence comes from Meta bourneti, assembly GCA_933210815.1. Classification (NCBI taxonomy): domain Eukaryota; kingdom Metazoa; phylum Arthropoda; class Arachnida; order Araneae; family Tetragnathidae; genus Meta; species Meta bourneti. The sequence goes on from OW119933.1 coordinate 36,976,980, forward strand.
ACTGTTCCCAGAATTGGAAAATTGTATATCTTGAAAGGTTATCCCAAGATTAAAAATTATACATATGTAACTGGTTTAGATCTAGAAAAAGCCCACCGTAGGTTTTGTCATGTTAACATGCCCTTAATTGAAAATATGAGTAAAATTAATTGTGTAAAAGGAATTGAAAAACTTAATTGTAAAAATATAGATAAAAATTGTAAGATTTGTGCTATTGCTAAATCCACTAGAATATCCTTAAAAAGAAACTATATGTACGAAAGGAAAACTAAAAATGTTTTGGAAAGGATCCATATGGATTTGTGGGGTCCTGCTCCAGTTAACTCTCTAGGTGGAAACAAATACTTTTTATCTATTATTGATGATTTTTCACGTAAAGTAACTGTTTATATTATTCGAAATAAGAATGAAGTTTTTGATTACTTTAAAAAATACTTGGTTAAAGCTGAAAGACAGCTAAATGTTAAGTTAAAATGTGTCCGAACTGACAATGGTTTAGAATTTTGTCACAAAGAATTTAAAAAGTTTTTAAATGATATAGGAATAAAAATCGAAAGAACTTCAACTTATACCCCTGAACAAAATGGCATTGCAGAAAGGTTCAATAGAACAGCCATGGATTGTGTCAGAGCTATGCTTCAAGACAGTGGTTTACAACCACAATTTTGGTCAGAAGCACTTTTAGCATTTATTCATACTAAAAATAGATGCGAACACAAATTAACTGAGGGTATATCTCCTAACGAAATATGGACTGGTTTCAAACCATCAGTAAAACATTTTAGAATTTTTGGCTCTTTGGCATATGTTCATATTCCTAAAATACAGAGAAATAAATTACAACCCAGAGCAAAATTTGGTATTTTGACAGGATATGGTTTGAAAACTAAAGGTTACAGAATATATGTACCAAACGAGAAGAGAATAGTTGAAACAGTCCATGTTCATATCGACGAAAGTAAGAAAGCTGTTGATGTACTATTTGGTAAAAACTTTGAGTACGTTTCTTTCGATCTTAATTCTAATATTCCTATTTATCAATCAAATGAAAATATAAAAGTAAAATCGGAAAGTGAAACTCAAGTTTCAGATTCTAAAGATTTAGTTAAAACTGAGGACTTAAAAAATCTTAACATTTCAAATTGGCGAAGAATCGAAAAACCTAGAAATAAAAGCAATAGGATAGATGTATACTATTATTCTCCTGAAAATTTGAGAATGAGATCTTTAAATGATATTAAAAAATACTGTACTAAAAATAAGATTAGGTTTGATCCTGTAAATTTCAATTTTAAGCCAGAGACTGAACATCCTAATGTGGATATTTCTAATGTGCCATCTACTTCTAGTGATGAATCTAATTTTTTAGACCAACAGCTGTACGACATGTATGATCAGTGTTACAATGTCGAAATCCCCAAAAGTTATGAAGAAACGCAAGCAAGTAAGGATAAAATTAAATGGAATACTGCCATGAATGAAGAAATTCAGATAATGAAGGATAGGCAAGTATGGAAATTAGTGGACACACCCCCAAATACAACCATAATTGGAAGTAAGTGGGTGTACAGCATAAAAATGGACGAAAACAATATACCTAAGAGGTATAAAGCTCGTCTTGTTGCTCAAGGTTTTAAGCAAAAACCCGGCATTGATTTTAAAGATATTTTTTTCACCAGTTGTGAATTTTTCTATTGTTAAATAAATTTAAAAATATTATTAGAAAAATATTTTGTTGGATTTATATATATATATTGAATTGTAATACATCTGCTGAGGTTTTACAACCGATGGGGCCGCATGTTGGAATCGGTCTCAAACCTCCAATTATAGTGCCGTGTGGGGCACATCAATATGGAAAATTGTGTAAATCTGAATGTATAAAAGAGGAGATAATGTGTGAAGAGTATTGGGGATCATGATCTGATCAGACTTCTTGTATGTTTTTAAACCATAAGACTTGGTCACGTAATAAAATTTATTTTTAATATATAAAACTCTGTCTTCAATCGATAAAACCCAACACATTTTTTGTCAAAAAAATGTATGTTCATAATTGTGTGCATAGGAGCTAGATGGCGCTGGTTAGCGAGTTCGCAAATTGTTCTTTTCCTTGTAACTTCTCGGGGTCGTCGTGGCTCAGTGGGTATGCGCACTGCGCTAACAACTTTCGAGTTGTAGCCGGCGCAAGTTCGATTCCTTTCAGGTGCATTTCTCTCTGCGTGTATTTCTCTCTTCTGTGTCGGTAAAACTTTCATTGTGTGTGTCTATTACTTGATATTGTATGTCTTGTGTCTTGCGCAGCATGGCCGAATATGGCCATTGTGCCATAAAACAACCAACTAACCAACCTTGTAACTTCGTCATTCGCATAGTAGATTTCGAACATGATAGAGTATTTCACGAATTCCGAGATGGGTGGTATATAACTATTTGGAACTGTTCATTAAGTTTAATTCAATAATATGAAATAGTTCATTAAACAGTCGTAAAAAATAACGAAATTTAAAATTGCAGGTCTTTTAAAATTCTGAAAAATATAAGTGGTAAAAACAGTTATATCAAGAAACTGATTCGCATTCTGAGTTATCCAGGAAGCAATTGGCTGTATAGAAACTTAACTAGACGCAATTTATGCTTAAAAATAATAGTAAATTTAGTTTGAATCTTAAATGATATTACAAATGTGTAATTTTTTAACAAAAAGTGTATGATGACGCTTTAATTTTATAGCATCGCATTGAAGGACATTGTCTTCAATGTTTCTAAATTCAATATTACGCAATTCATAGACAAAATCCCTCAAGGATACTCTAATTTTTAAAATTATCTGCATACGAAATCATAAACTATACAAAATATTCGTAAAACCTAAAATCATACGATACAATCATGAAACATAAAAAGACAAAAGAAATATATATTTCGCTGCTAGAAGACAATATTTTTCAATTCAATTTTACGAAATTCACTGTCTTCTCAAAAAATTCAGTATTTACTCATACACAATATTTTCTTACATACACAAGGCTCTCTCATAGACCCCTTGACTTTTTAAAATAAACTATACATAAAATCTAAAATATAAAAAGTAAATGTGTCGTGCTTCATTTGTATACATGTAGTAGATTGCATGCATAATACATTGATACTTAGTGCTTGCGTTTCTATACTATGAGAAATGGGCAAGAATATTGAATATATTGCGACAAAAATGGTATGTTTTGGATGTTTTAGCATTTAATATGGTCGATTGGTGTTTTCTAGAGTAAATCAGAAAGTAAAGGATTACTTCACATTCAATCCTCATCTACATGTGGAACTAAACAATCAGCTTTCATAGTTTGCATCATAAGGGTAAACCCTAAACGTTAATTTCAGTGATAATTATCTCAATTCTCGAGTTCATTATAGTTCGGAATTCCCATACACCCAAGGAAGGGCTAGTCAAATTCCACTCACAGTGGGAGAGTAGGTTTCCAACATGCATACTGTTCATCTCTAATAACAATGTATGTACGTTGCCGAAACGTGTAAGGGCTAGTATGCGTTTCACTTCCAGTGTTTCTAGAATTGTAAAACTCCAGACAGTTGGGAGTCATACATACGCGTAGATCTCTAGATGCCAGAACTGGACACGGTAGCCCTGTTGTAAGAGCAACGGATTAGCTAGAGGAGGCTTGCGAGTTCGAAACTAAGTCCAGCCAAATACCTTCATGTACATGGGGGTGGTGCATGTTAAATCTGTCGTGGCCTCAAATGACCTCCCGTTGGTGTGGTGAGGAAGTTTGGAGAGTGGGGTGCCAACTCAGGTGTTACCTCTTCATCTGACCGGGATTCAAAATTACGTGGTGTTGTGCTCAGATCTTTCCCTCAGGGAATGATTCCGAACCGTCGCCAATAGCCCTTTGTATTGCTCCAGTGTGATGTTAATTAACTACCTACCTACTCTGACGCCAGACATGTTATATAAAGGGATAAACCTATTTCGCTCTACGGCGGGGGAATTTTTATATGGTTGCGTTTTCTAGCCGCTGCGGTTTTTGAATTTATTGTTTCGTTACTGAAGATGTGAACTTGAGAGTCAGCTTTTATCTCTGTGACCTGCCAAATTCAAGTTTCTTACATCCTGAACCTAAATTGTTTGGGTTGCTACGGCAATTTTTGTACAATGTGTGGTTGGAATGAAGATAAGAATGCATTCAAAATTTCAGGTCCGGCCAAACTAAATTCTTTAACTAGAAACTACGTAAGTCTCATTGGAATTTAATAAAATAACCTAAAAGGGAATTCAAGTTTCTTACTTCCTAAATCTAAATTGTTTTGATTATATTATGAAACTTTTTTAGCAATGTGCACTTTAAATTAAGATAACAATGCAATGAAAATTTCGAGTTCGACCAACGGGAAAATACTTAAAAAGGAGTTGTCTCTAATTGGACTTTAATAACTTAGATAATTCGTTTCTTTACTTCCTGAATCTAAATTGTTTTAATTATTGTGATACATTTTACAGTGTACACTTGAAATTAAGAAAGGCGGTAACAATGACTATAAATAGCCACACCTGTTGGTTGAAAGAATCACAGGAAGGATTCTATTGGTCAAGGTAAAAACTGGTTTGAAATTATACAAGACTGCAGGTTTCAGAGCGTATATAAGCGTGTTAACCCCTCTGAGGATTAATGTGAGAAGACATAGTGATACATATTTAAATTATATCAAAACTGTTGGAATGTTACATGAATCACTAGGGTTCTCTAACATTCACATGAAATTCATTCTATCCTATCAGGTTGATACCGATAATGTAAATAAAATAGTGTATGATATTGTCTTCTCGACCAATCAAAGCGACACACACCAGCGCCCTCTGTTGAGCGTAGCGAGTAGCTTGCCAATTGTAAGACCTAATCGCTGATGATAAGATGTATTGTTCAGATGTAATGTTCAGATATAATTGCAAACTGCAAATAAATATATTTAGTCCTTCAGATGTTATGGTGTTATGCTCCTCTTTCAGCTATTATGATGTATAGACTCCCACAATAGGATTAAGGTAAATAATTACAGTGTTGCTATCATTGTCGAAGGCATCGACATAAGTGAGTGTGTTCATGGCAGATATGCGGGAGTTGACTAAATAACCACTTCCGTTGGTTGAAAGAATCACAAGACAAAATTGGTCAAGGTCAAAACTGATTAGAAGTAATGCCAGGAAGACTGCAGGTTTCTTAACGGATATATGCCAGAGAACCCTTGAGGAAATTAATATTGGAAGCCGTAGTGAAACAAATTATGCTTTCAACTATCTCAAAACTGCTGGAGTGTTACGTGAATCACACTGGTTTTCAACCATTCACATAAAATCCGCGGTATCCTATCAGTTTGATATCGATAATATTTAACCCTCCAAGTGGTTTAGACGAGACATCTCGTTCATCACAATCTGATCAATTGCGCTAATGACAAGATATCTCGTCATCACGAAATTACTAATTTTTCATGATGACAAGATCATGATGTGGGCAGTTTTTCTTATGACGAGGAATCTCGTCAATCAAGATCTGGTCAGTTTTGCTCTGAGGCAACCTCTTCGAGAAAACCACCAAGAGGGTTAATAAAATAGATCTATTCAAGTAAACAATTGCGGTGTCGTTATCATTGGCGAAGGCATCGACATCTATACGTTTGCTCATAGCAGATAGTAGATACAGGGAGTTATGCAACTCTATTTCCTTTACTGATGAGCTTTGAGACTTCAATGTCAAGACGCTACACATCGATCATGAATATGTGAAATACCGTAGAAATTGGAATCAAAGGGGTAGTGTGGCCATTGTCTCTTGAATCGAGGCTGTCCCTCGTTGTTGGAAACAATCAGACAAATGCCTTGCAACAGATACTATCTAAACTTAATGAGGGCTCTTGTAGTAGTGTAAACACAAAGGTTTTCATCGCACCGTGGCAAAAGCTGCCCCAAAAGCAGTCCACAATGCATCTCCTTGGTGACTGCAAGACACTGAAAGATTAGAGCCCAGTTTGGAATAGCCTGGAGCGATTGAACTGTAGAGCGCTGGGAGCAGGTCGGAGGAATTACGGTTTCTATTCCATTACAGCTAAAGGTACGTTTTCATGGGGATACTTTACGAGCTGGCAAGTAGCGTGCCAGGTAAGTTTGAATTGCCACTATGGTTGGAACTTACTGAGAAGTTGTTTACTACGCTGACGTGGCGTTTTAAATCCGTCCGATATGGATGCCATTACCATCGCTGTAAAGTGTAAATTTCGTGGATTGTTAAGTGTTGCTATCTCAAAGCGATGCCATTTTTGCGAAGTAGATAAATATCTCAGAAAAAGGTTCTACTACTACTTGAATCAATTGATTTCTGCCTTAACTATTTGGGTAATGCAGGCAGGTGAAAGTAGCTTAACATGAGGAACATTTAAGACTCAAGATAGGCTGACATTTTAACAGCAGTAAGAGATCAGAGTGTTATTTTACATGTATATAATTGTTAAGATGGCATGTTATTGATATTTATATGATGTATTTTGATTGTAAATAAGCCTGAATTATAAAGTATATGAAAGATAAGTTATATTAACCCTCTGTGAGAAACAAGCCTATATCCTTTCTGCAACCTGCAGTTTTCCCTGCGTGACTACTAACCAGTTTGACCATGGGAATCTTTCCTGGGATTCTATCAACCAATAGATATGGTTATTTAGTCATTATGTGTGATGTACTGGAAAAGCAATGCTACACATATAGGAAATATCGGGCCGCTTATAAAGTAGATTGAGTTTTGTGTCACAAGGGAAATATTTGCCAAAACTTTGCCAAACACAAGATAGACAACGTCAAGTAGTGGACATAGCAAGTATGTGGACCATAATAATTAATCATACTATAACGTTCTGAGGTTAATAAAATTTATTCTCTTAATGCATCCAAATGGGTACTCCTCGAATGAAGACGTCAACCGCTATTAAAACTCTGAGAGGTTCACACGCACATATCCATTCTGCAACTTTTAATCTTCCCTGCGTGACATCAGGACAATTTTGACCTTCTTGACCAATCGAATATTTCCTAGGATTCTTTCAACCATTAGATGTGGTTATTTAGTCATGTGTGTTGCGGGAAAAAGCATTACTACAATACTCGGAAATCTTGCGACGCTCAAAAGATTAATAGGTTTCGATGTTTACAAAATACTTGTATAGATGTGTATACGAATTATATAATTGTATTATATGTAAACACTTACAATTGTAATGTATATATAATACTATGTACACAACTGCCTATTGTAACGTATGTATTATACTATATACGCATTGCATGCATGTTATCCATGCAACATGTATTCAGCTAGTATTTAGCAGTTAATGTATATATTCCCAATAATTTCAGTCCTGTTTTGCAAAACATGCTTAATCATTTGTCATTGGAAAATGGTACCTGCGTTGAATTTATTGTATTTAAACATGACTTTCCATCAAAAAATTACAGATGAGAGTAAACTATTGTCTATAAAATAGTTTTAAGGACAGAAATCTGTAATTTTACTCTATACCCGTTAAGCCGTTAAAAATTTCAGCTCATCTCTAAAATTATACATGGTGGTTGAATAATGATTATCGTAATAAAATCAAACTTTATTAACATGGTAATGGTAATGATAATTAATTAACGTCTCACTGAAGCAACACAATGGGCTATTGACGACTGTCCAGGATCAATCCCCAAGGGAATCCCAATGACGTAATTTTGAACAACGGTCAGACGAGGTAACACCTGAGCTGACTCCCCACTCTCCAAACTTCCACGCCACGCCAACGTGATTTGAGTCCACGACAGATTTAATGTGTATCAGCTCCATGTATACGACGGTCTTCGACTGGACCAAGTTTCAAACTTGTAATCCTCCGGTTGCTAATCCGTTGCTCTTCCAACTGGGCTACGCAACCCCCCTTTATTAACAAAATGTTCTAATAAGACTCTCGTGGAAAAGACTCTAATAAGACTCTCGTGGAATTTTTCCAAGCATATACAATTTAAAGAAATGTTCTCCGTCTTTCTATGCAATGCAAAGCACGAATAATGCATTTAATAAACCTATTTATGAAAAATATTTTGAATCTTCGGCGCATGAGCTTCATTTCAAGTCTGAAGGTTTGAAACAAAATGTTTTATATCCAAATCAAAGAATTTAATATGTTTCACAGTGCCTGATATTTTTATCAGGCTTTCTTATTTATATTTAATCTTTTAAAACATGTAAGCTAAGTTCGTTTGGCTATAATATGATTCAAACCTAATTTGAATGTAGCTATCTTTCATTCCCGCTGGCTTCTTGCTGCACTTCCTAATATAAATGAACAAAGATAACACGAATTCACACGAATATTCGAATACAGATATTGGTTTTAATTTTGCAAGTTTTCATTGTTCTCACGAGTATTCAACCCACTAATTCGATACATGATTGCACTATGAACACTCATATCGATTGGTTATCCACTTAAACATCGACATCGCTTTTAATTTGTCTCCTTGGAGAGAGAGTGCAAGTAATTTCTCTTCTACAAACCCTGCATTTTAATTCCATTAAGAGTTTAGCTCAGTATTATTAATTCGCTTCTAAAAGCTTTCTTAGCGGAAAGGAAAGCAGCGCACCGTTAAATTTGAAAGCATTCGCGACACTTGTTTTTTAAACAACTGAGCTTTATTGAATGCTAACAAAACGGAAACAACTACGGTAAAGAAAAGGAAGGAGTATTTACCTACCTCTTCTGGAAACAACGACAGATGAGTTGCCTCAGTTTTTATCTAAACTCTCACACTGGATTCCGCTTAATAGTTAGGGAAATTATTAATCAAAAGAAATTCACCACTTTGGTTAACGCGTGATGAGTCATTAACAGTTTCGCTAATGTAACACAAAAACTGGAAGCGAAACAGCACTTTTTCGCAAAGTTTATCCTAAGTCCATATAACTCCCAAGCTTTTAAAGGTTATTATATGCTTAACCCTCCTGGAGGGTTGTCTTGACGAGGTATCTCGTCATTAACAAAACCAGATCTTGATGCCAGATCTTGATGGACGAGATATCTCGTCATTAACAAAACCAGATCTTGATGCTAGATCTTGATGGACGAGATTTCTCGTCATGAACAAAACCAGATCTTGATGGACAAGTATATCTCGTCATTAACAAAACCAGATCTTGATGCCAGATCTCGATGGACGAGATATCTCGTCATTAGAAAACAACTGACCAGATTCTTGATCTCTTCAATGTTAAAAAATCGGCCATATCTTGATGACGAGATCAGAAAAAATGATTGACGAGATATTATGTCTAGCAAAATAGTCAGATTTTGATGGACGAGATATCTCGTAGATACTACTTGGAAGTTTAAAGAGATGACATGACTAAATTTTGAAGAGACGTAGTATATACTAAAAATAGCCAAAATACCGAACATTCGTTTATTGCTTTAAAAGGGCCGCGGTAGTCCAGTTGGAAGAACAACGGGTTAACAACCGTAGGGTTGTGAGTTGGAAAATCGGTCCAATCAAAGACCGTCGTATACATGAGAGCTCGTGCAGGTTAGATCTGTTGTGGCCTCAAATGTCCTCACGTGGGTGTGGTGTGGGAATTCGGAGAGTGGGGTGCCAGCTCAGGTGTTAACCTAGTCATCTGATAGTGGTTCAAAATTACGAGAGATGTCCTTAGATCTTTTCCTTCGGGATTGATCCCAGACCTTCGCCCATAACTCGTTGCCTTGCTCCAGTTTGACGTTATTTAACTACTTACCTATTGGTTTAAATTAATTGTACAGCTTTAAAGAAAATATGTGTGCAAAATTTCATATTTTCTCTACATTATTACATTACCTTTCTTACTTTATTTTCCTTATAGTCGATTTTGTCAGGAGTGAAATCGACTAACTTTTGAATTATAAAGTCCTTTTTCTCAGCTTTCTGTTTTTCATGACTACAACTTATTTAAAATGCAACGGCTTTTTTACGTAATTTTAATAGAGATTTCAATATTTTAGCATGACCTGACTAAATTTTAACTGCGTCATTTTACTGAAGAAATTAGTTTGAAGTTGTGGGATGAATACATGAGTTGTGTGTTCACAACCCGTTACAAAGGCAGCTCGTCATGACCAGAAAGGATATATTTTAATGTGGTAGGACTATGGGTTTGAGGACATTTGCGGAGAGTCTGGGAAGTATTTGTGGTAATAATTTAATATCGTGATCAGGACTTTATTAGGCAATGGAGAAGTGTTTATTACCGCTGTGGCAGCAATATTCGAAAAAGTGGGGTTCAAATGAAGTGCGCGAAAGAAGAAATGCAAGGCGAAAATAGATGCACAGTAGAGCTCGATTATCGGAAAGTCGGTTAAGCGAATGACCCGTTAGGTTATTTGACTAACCGAACACCGTAGCACAGACGCATTCATCTGTTCAAACAGACCTGATAAGCAATGCGATTCAATTGAACATATAACACTCCAAGTGATTTCGACGAGATATCTCGTCCATCAAGATCTGACCAATTTTTCTAATGACGAGATATGTCGTCATCAAAATTTAGACTATTTTTTGTGATGAAGTGATCAAGATCTGGTCAGTTTCTTCTAATGACGAGATATCTCGTCCATCAAAATCTGGTCAGTTTTCTTCTAATGACGAGATATCTCGTCCATCAAAATCTGGTCAGTTTTGATAATGACGTGATACCTCGTCGAGAGAAAATTATTATTTTGTCGAGACAATGCCTCGATGGGGCATCTCATTATAAGCAAAACTGACCAGATCTTGATGGATGAGCTATCTTGTCATTAGAAGAAACTGATCAGATCTTGATATCATCATGAGAAAATGGGCAATATCTTGATGACGAGATATCTCGTAATTAGCAATTTTGGGCAGATCTTGATATCTCGTTGAAATCACTTGGAGGGTTAAAATAAAATCTGTGATTTAGCCGCATGGAAACGCAGCGACCTTTTACAAAATACGTATACTCGAAAAAATAGGAAGCTATTTTTTATTTTCATTTATGTGCAGTCGGAGACAAGATCAAGAAATCACACTATCGTATTTTGAGCATAGAGAAAATTCAGAGGTACCATTCAGTAGGGAAATTAACGTCTTCTACAAATTCATTTGCAAAATAATTGCATAAGGGGCCATGCATATATAATTTTCCATAAATAACAAAATTTCAAATAGCAACACCAAATTTTGATACCTGAAACAGATTCTATATCTTCAAATTAGATTAAAACTGAAATATAATAAATTTAGCATCTTTATATCCGGAGATATTCAATGTTAAATACAATCTCCATTTCGGGGATTATATCCACATTGAAAGATAATGTCCGCAGGTCAAAATTATTTGTAGTTAATTGGGAAATGTTCATTTGATGTTTCACTGTAGACTAAGATCCTTAATGTCCCATTTAAATCAATTTGGAATACACTTCATCCAAGTTGCTACGTTATGGCTCTATCATAATAATATAAATACACACTTTCATTCGTAACCATTCCGGACTTCATTATGGCATCTGAAAACAAACTGCCCCAAAATTCGTCACAAGTTACCACACATTTGCCTTATAATGAAAAAGACGAAGCATGTGTTCGCAGCTTCATGTTATTTCACCCGATCGCTTGGTTTGAAAATCTATCACGTGGTATAGGAAAAGAGTACGAATCATGAAGTAGGACTACTTGACGAGCTACTCGCTTGCGCTTCGATAGCCAATCGGCTCAAGTCATTTTCCAAACCCATGTGACTTACACTTCTGAGATCCTGCGACAACGACTACACCCACCTGCTTCGTCTATTTCATTACAAGGTCAGTGTTAGGAAACAGACACTACTTTTACCCACCGCACTCTATATTTAGTGGCTCGATTTCTCCCTGGTGTATTTTTCTCTTTTGTGTCCGTAAAACTTCCCTTGTATGTGGATGTCAATTTTCTTGATGCTGTCTGGCTCAGCTCTACCAAATATTACCCTTGCGCCATAAAACTCAACGCAACCAAGTCTATATTTAGCTTTAGAAAAATACTGGTCTCAGGTGATTGAGGTTTAAAATAAAGACACACGGTTCGATATAAATCTTAGAGGCAGGTACGTAGTTAATTATCGTCGCACTGGAGCAACACAACGGGGTATTTGTAAATCTTAGAAACAAAAATAAATGAAAAGTGAAAATACAGATGCAAAACAAATAATCTCTCAGAGTAATTAGGGGAGCTCAGGTGTTAACCTCGTCATCTGAACGTGGTTCAAAATTACGTGGTGTTGTCCTCGGTCTTTCCCTTCGGGATTGATCCCGGACCGTCGCCAATAGCCCGTTGTGTCGCTCCAGTCGCTAATTAAAACAACCAACAACAACAAATTCAGTGTAATTAATCAAAGCATTACAGAATTTCAATATAAATGTGTCCATTTTTTTACACTATAAATAATCAATGGTTTAAAGGAATAATATTTACCACATTCCCATTAGTTCAAAAACGGAGGTGTAATGGCGGATTAAAACCCGGCGTTAACTCGCACAAACTCATTACAAAACGCGAAATCAATTTCCAAAAATGCCTTTAATGCCCCAACGATCTTAATGCCCATTCAAATCAATTCTCAACACACTCCATCCGGTTTACATTATGGCTATAATAACCATTAGAAACACACACTTCCGTTCGTGACCATTCTGGACTTCAGTATGGCACCTAAAAACAAATAAATCCCGGCGTTCGTCGCGACGAAAATAAAAAAGTTGCGACGAAATCCACTCAATGAATGTTTTTCCGTGATCGGAAAGAAATCGACAATCAGTGTTGCGGAACATTTTTAATGTGGTTAAAACCACTATTGCCATTTGTCAAGATTTTTCTACGCCGACAATTTTTCCTGCCGTCTTTCCGTAATTAATGACGCGCCCATTTTGCCTAACGACTGCATACTCAATAATTTTTAGTTCCCTCGAACTGATTGAAAATAGTCGTTCTTTTCCTTTTCCTTGTTTCGTGCCCGCGAAGCCTGTTCGTTTTCCCGGATTCCGGTTCCGTATTTTTTGAGAAGTGAAAAATGCCGGGGGAAAAATCATAATAGCTTTTGATGGAATTAGCATTCGGTGAAGAATTCAGATTAAAGCCGAGGTGGTTGAAAGAATATGCAATGGCCTTTCGGTGATAACTCATTTGGTTTTTAATAAAAGATCGCACTTTGGAAAAAGACTAAAACAATTCTAGGATTAAACTTTCAGCGAAAAGTGGATTGCTGTGTTCTTTTACATAATTCAGAAATTTGCGATCAGTGCAATTAGTTTCCAATATGCAGTCGAAGGTTGAAAAAGGTTAAAAACTCCGAAATTTAAATAATCTTGTTGCTAAACGCCAGGCAGATAGGTAGGTAGTTAATTGACGTCTCACTGGAGCAACATAACCAGTAATTCGTGAAGATACGGGATCAATCCCGATGGGAAAGATCCAAGGGCAACGCCTCGTATTTTTGAATCACGGTCAGATGACGAGAACAACACCTGAGCTGGCACCTCACTCTCCAAACTTCCACACCAAACCAATGTGAGGACATTTGAGGCCACAATAGGTCTAACGAACACCAGGCCCCGTAATAAATGCCATGCATTAAAAAATCAAGTCTTCCGCCATGAACTTCCCAAAAGAGTTAAACCTATCCAGCCCCCATGAGCACGACTCCAGATGGTTCGAGACCATAAGGTGCACTTCGTTTCTTAACCCTTCAAATGGCATTGACGAGATATCGTGTCCATCAAGATATGACAATTTTTCCATTGACGAGGTAACTCTTCATCAAGCTATTGTTGATTTTTTGATGATGGCGGGATCAAGATCTGGTCAGATTTCTTTAATCACGAACGATGACGAGATCTTGATGGACGAGATATATCGTGCTTCAAGATCTGGCCAGTTTTGCTAGTGACGAGGTACCTTGTAGAAACAACAACCAGAAGGGTTAAACCGCATGTAGGAGTGTCAAAAAGTCCAATTCAGAAAAGATGAGGAGAGATTTGTTTTAAAATCTTAAACTGTTACATCATTCACGATTATTTTCAAAGCGAAAAACAATTCTCCACAAAATATACATAAATGTCCAAAAATTAAGGATAATACTCAATTCGTATCAAGCAAGCTCAATTGACTTAAATCCAATGGGGCCATGCATAGGATACTTACGAACATCATTATGACTGTATGAAAATGTAAACTAGGGGTTTCATCGTTGCAACCCTTTGAGCGTCAAGAAATTTGCGAGTAACGCTTTTAACCCACAACGCGCACATACTGACAAAAATCCACACCTATTGGTTGAAAGAATCCATGGATTCTTTCAACGTTTTGAAATAAATTTTGGTTCTTTCCTCGGAATATAATTCTTTGGACGAATTCTTTTAGTTATTTAATGAGAAAAGAATCCTTTGGAAGCCAGTTCATTAAATCCATAGCTCATTCATTAATTGCCATTATTTCGAAGATACAAATTCTATTTTCATGATGATGATGATGATGATAAATATATAATCGTGTTGTTCTTTGTTTAAGAGATATATTATACTATCAAAATGCTTATAATTTTTATTTTTGACATTAATACGTCTTTATAATCGGAACAATACTATAGGGCATGCATGGAAAGTCGAGTCTTATGATTTCAGAACTAGTAGTAGAAAGATATAGAAGGCGTCGTGTTGACATGGAATGTCAGTACCTGACATGATCTTCGAACCGATTGTGCAGCGACACTGAGCAAGAGCATGAGGTCTCCAATATGTGGAAATTCTACAATGCTGGGAGAGCTTTGGGCCAGTGCAACTTTGGATTGCACGATTCTCTTCCTGATGGACATAACGACACAAATGCACAATGCTTGACTTCAAAAACTAACAATGATTCAAAAACAAAATATTCTTTATTAAACAGATGCCTAAATACTCACATAATGGTTTATCAAGGAAGCAAAAAGTAAAGCTATGCATTTGCAATTATTCTAGTATTTTCCTCTTAACTATCTCTTGACCAATCTAATATTCTCTCTGGTTTTTATCTTTTAACCTACTGATTTAAAAATATAATTAACGCAATTCGTATTTTATCAAGATCGTCTTTAACGGTTTGCAGTGTATTTCAAATTCTTGACAAATTCAAAAATAATGCCTAAATGCTCATATAATGGTTTAGCTAAGAAGTCCAAAAGTAAAGCTATGCAATTGCGATTATTCTAGATTTTCCTCTCAACTGTCTTGACCAATCTAATACTCTGGTTTTTATCTTTTAACGTACCTAATTAAAAAAATATAATTAACACAATTAGTATTTTATCAAGTTTTTCTTAAGCGGCTTTAACTGTTTGCAATCCATTTCAAATTCTCGACGAATTCAAAATTTAAGGTCGCTCAAAAAACTTAATCTCAAAAGGCAGCTGAAGCGCAAAACTAATAAATATGCAAATAAATTTCCACGTTGAGGCTAAATTAAAATTTGAGAGAAAAGTAGAAACACACGGACTTAAAAACTTATACAATTTCAGAAAATACGACTTCCCAGTTCTGAGACAGAAAGTAAAAATAGAAATGACGTTGAAACTTCTTCAATATACTTTCGTTAAGATAGTTAAAAAATGTAAAAATTCGGAGGATATAAACTTATTAAAGTGTTAGTAGTGCTTAGGATGCTAATCTTCCTTAAGAAATTTCCGAAATACGTATATTGTTGACTTACGTTAATTTTAAAGAAGATAAAAGATCCCTCTCAATCCTTTTTGTTTTTTTTAACTGAAGCCATTGATCAAAACTGCAAGGAATATATTTTTTATTTTACTGGAAGATCTTAAAACAATATTGCACTTGAAATAACTCTTGCATATATCCTACCGCAACGTTTCTTTCGCATCAAGGACTTTTATGTGATCTGTAATCATGAAAAACTGACTAATTTATCTAAGAGCTTAATCAGTCTCGTCATATTTTCAATTATAAATATTACATTATAAGAATTGCGTTGGCGGATTTAATAAAACTAGTTCGTGCTTTGTTTTTAAGCTGGTAAATTATTAAATTACGTAGAAATTTGTTTGGATCAATATAGAGCGCAATTTATTTGTTAACTCTCCAAGTGCCTTCGACGAGATATCTCGTCCATCAAGATCTGACCAACTTTTCTAATGACGAGATATCTCGTCCATTAATATCTGACCAATTTTGCTAATGACGAAGTATCTCATCATGAAAGTATTGCCGATATTTTTATGACCAGATCAAAATCTGTTGAATTTTCTTCTAATGACGAGATATCTTGTCCATCAAGATCTAATCAGTTTTGCTAAGGACGAGACGCCTCTTCGAGACAACTACCAGGAGGGTTAAACAGGAACTATAGCTCGACTTTATGGAGTTGGCATTTGATTCACATGGTTTTGAACAAATCTATCCATTCAATTAGGGGTCAGGATAAACGCAAACAATGCGCTATCAAAGTTGACGTCTTTAGCACGAATTTTGGTTCTAATGGCCCCGGAAGTGATAGCAGAATTACGAGTTGGCGAAACAATAATCACCTATGGTGATCACCGCATATAGGTTTACGTATGGCAACCCTTTCTCCTGGAAGCTTACTACCTGCCTAGAAATAGACTTCTCTAAAACATCTTCCTTTTGACCAGAGCCTGATATAACTTTTGTTTTGATTAATTTTTTACTAATTCTGTTTTCTATTAATTCGTTGTCACTGTTCATTATTGCTACGAAACCTTTCTGTTTATGCATTTGAATACACTCATGCTGTATACAACTGTTATTTCCCTCTCTCTACTCTGAATAATACCTTGAAAATATGTTAATATCAAAGCAATTTTATGCCTATCATTCTTTTATATATGTACAGTAGCATACATACTGAAGCATTCGCAATCTGAAAAACACATGCTACGTGAAATAACTTCCAGACAAAAGTTTTTAACGTACACATAATCTACGCTTTTAAGGATTATTCAGTGGATCAACTGCCAGCTTTCAGCGAATTGTGATTCACTAAAAACCTAGCGAATTCAAAAATGATCAAATCCAAAACCTTCCCAATGCCTGTCTTATGTTTTTGAATAGTTTACACAACCACCCTAATTTGCATCGGTATTAAACAACTTCATATGTTGGAAAGCACTGAACAACCTCAAACAACAAATACTCAACATCGTAAACTCAGAATAGGAAATCCGGAGTCTCTTCAATACTATCGTCACTCTGCCCCTGATTTACACAACCACCCTAATATACTGACTTAATGAATTCTTACATTGTGATAAGTGTGAACAACCTCGTATCTTCTCGAAGGCTCTAATTAGCCTTCGAGAATTACTACACAGCCATTACTACGGTCATTACTACACAGCCTTGTGCTGTGTAGTAATGGCCCTAGAGGGAAAATCTAACCAAATCTTCCAAAGTGTTGTACCAGTGTTGTGCTGTACTACTCTGACTCTCTCGTATGCAATTTAATCTACTGAATTAAACAAATCCTTATAATTTAATTTGGGTAGTATCTTAAAGGGTTTAATTAGCCCTTGTAAGCAAACAATGACTACCGTAGAGTGAAAAACTAAACCAAATCTTCCAAATGACGAAACCTGAAACCTTCTCAATACCACAGTCGTGCTTTACCACGGATTACTCAAGTATTCAATCTACTGAATTAAACGAATCCATATAATTTAGTTTGGGTAGTACCTCAAAGGGTTTAATTAATATAACAACGTTATATAACAATGGCCGTAGGGCAACAAACTAAACTAAGCCTCTGAAATAAATAAATTTGAAACCTTATCATTTCTGCCGTAATTCACACTTACACTATTCTACTGAATTAATTGGAGCAGCTTGTCCGTTTTGGGCCTTGCACCATAAAACTCCAACATCCATCCATCTATTGAATTAAACAAATCCGTATAATTTCATTTGCGTAGTATCTCAAAGGGTCTAATTAGCCTTTGTATAACAAAGAATGACGACAGTAGAGTGAAAAACTAAACCAAATCTTCCAAATTATTAATTCTGGAACCTTCTGAATACGTCTTGCATTATCACTGGTTTTTACACAATTAATCTAATCTACTGAACTAAACGAATCCATGTTATTTAGTTCAGGTAATATCTTAAGAGTTTAATTAACCCTTGTATTACATAACGATGGCCGTAGAGCCACAAGCTAAACCAAACCTTTGAAATGACGAAACTCGGAACCTTCTCAATGCCAGGTGTGCTGTAATACTGTATACACAATTACCCTATTCTACTTAAATTAAAAAATATCCATATAATTTAATTTGGGTAATATCTCAAATGATATAATTAGCCCTTGTGTCGTGCACAAATACCCTTAAAGCGAAAAAATGAATCAAATCTTTCAGATGACGAAACCTGGAATTCTTTCAATGTCATAGTTGCTCTGTACCACTGGTTTACACAATTAATCTAATCTACTAAATCCGACAAATCTGTATTTTAATATTGTGTTGTGTCTGAGAGGGTTTAATTAACCGTTACGAGACAAAAACAAGTGATGATTATAGAGTGAAAATCTAAACCAAATCTTTCAAATGACAAAACCTGGAACCTTCTCATTGCCAGTGTCATGCTTCACCACTGCAACACTACTTCCCTAATCTGCTGACTTAAAGAAACAAATGTATTCGTAAGAGTAATTTTTATTGGTTAGTGAATGATCTCTTTACTTAAGCCAGTTTAACGAGTGCCATACATCAAAGGTACACTCTAACACCGAACTTTAATGCATTCCTTTTTCAAACGCCCATTCATGACTTTCTGATGGGCGAACATTTTTCGACTCAGAGCCCAAGTCATTTCCGAAGAAATTCTATGAATATTTCTTTCAGAATCGCTTTTTTCCGAAAGAAAAATTGCTGTTTGTGCCGGAGAAAATGTTTTTAAAAGGGCCCAAACACCCGCAAAGTCGAATGATAGATGCTGTCTTGGAAAACGTATGAATTCCAATTTATAAATTCCGTTATGTAAAAACACTTTTCCAAATACATTTGCATAAAGCAATCAAATAAATCTAACTTTTCCTACAGAGGTAATGTCAAAAACAACATACACGAAATCAAAGAAGCATAGAAAGAAACAAGCATAGTTTCGAATAAAATGTAGTGTAAAAAGTTGTCATTTACCTATTATTTCGCAGTTAACATACATATATTGCCCTGAAAAAAGGATGGGAAAAAATAAGTTCATAAAGTATTTCTCTTTTTAGTTTAATGTCACTCTTGCATCTCTTATTTGACATATTGTGGACCCTTTGGTTATTTGAGACTATTTTGAATAGTTTGTTAAGGAATAATATGTCATAAAAGCTCTAAAATTCACTACAGACTTCTAGTCATTTACGCTTTTATAGTAAAAACTACTCTCTCTCCTTTACTCTCCTACTGCCTCTCTCTTTTAATCTCTTCTATTTTACTCTCTCTTACTCTCTACTGTCTCTCTTTTTTACTTTCCTATTGTCTTTCTATTTTACTCTACTGTCTCTCTCTTTTACACTCTAAACTCCCTTTTACTCTCTACTATATTTACTGTACTGTTTCTTTTCTCTCTCTCTCTCTTTTACTCTCACTCTTTATCGCTCTACTCTCGCTTTTCTCTCTCTCTTTTACTTTCCTATTGCCTTTCTATTTTACTCTCTACTGTCTCTCCCTTTTACGCTCTACTCTCCATTTTACTCTCTACTATCTTTACTACACTGTCTCTTTTCTCTCTCTCTCTTTTACTCCCCCTCTTTCTATCTCTACTCTCGCTTTTCTCTCGCTCTCTCTTTTACTCCCACTCTTTATACCCTCTAAACTCTCTTTTCTTTATTTTACTCCACACTCTTTATATCTCTACACTCTCTTTTTTTACTCCACCCACTTTATCTCTCTGCTCTCTCTTTTACTCTCTACTATCTCTTTTACTCCCTCTTTAATCTCTCTCTTTTACTCTCTCTCTCTCTCTTGCTCTCTCTCTCGAACTCTCTAATGTCATATTTTGAACATACTTTTAAATCCACCAGTTCTCTTCTAATAAACAGATAAATATTGTTCTTTAATAATCTCACCAAAATAAGTTTATCCATATTTTTACCATAGCCTAGAATTTAGATAACTTCATTAAAAATCACGAATAAACGTATTCACACATCGGATAAATTTTATTTATAAACATGTAAAATTATGTAGCAAACAGTTTTATTTATTTTTACGAAACAGGAAATTTCGATTAAAAATGAATTGTTTATTTTATTTCATGTATGTGTAACAGATAATATTTGAACACCGCGAAATATATTCTCTTCCACTACGGCGTTTCTCGCAGAAATTAAAATTTTTGTTTGGAAACAGTTCAAATACCTGTCTGCGTTTTGTGAGATTTATTTCGAAACTATTTTCAACGTTTCCACCCTTTTCCAATCTAAAACGTATATCAAATTAATGCATATATTTAAAAACCTATAAAACAGTCAAGCTATTGATATTTAATAAACGGATTCTTGCAATGAAGTCCATAAACCAGAATAGAGATGTCTCATCTCGACTGCCATACCGCCATAACAAGAAAAAATTCTAGTTTTATGTGTAGAAAGACTAAATATATGCTTCTGCAAAACTGCTTAATTTTTTAGTTATCTCTGTATTATATCCCATAAAGGAAATATAAAGTAGAGTGAGCAATGGTAGCCTTTTTTATGTGGCCAGGATCTTGTGACCAAAACTAGGAGTATCATGAACCTTAGACGACTTTTGTCTGCCATACGTCCATCCATGTATTCAAATCTGATTGGTCCACGCGAACAAAGTAGTGAACTTCAGCGACTTCATCATTTTTGTAGTCACTCTCAAGCACATTCACATATTTAAGCTATCATAAGATATACCCGCAAACAGGGCAATAAGATGCAAAATCGGTCAACCAAGTGAATGTTTCACAGCAGCAGTCACGTAAGTCACTGAACAGCTAGAAGTCACTTGAGTCCCATGACAGCTAACAGTCACGTGACTATTAGTAAACATATTAGTCACTTTTTGAAGCGCATCTCTGTAGCAATACTCAATCTACTTAACTTTCACGTGAATATTGCTTCCGGAGTGTGATGTATGCTGTAGTTAATAACTCAAAAGGCCCATTAAATCAATCTACTAGCATCTTAATAAATACCAATAAGGTAAATTAAGGAATTGAAATATTTAGTTGACATTCCATTTCGGAATTTTATAAGTTTTATTTAGAGCTTTGAAAAGAGAATAGTAAAATGCATAATACAGACAAAACTGATAAGACACTGGCATAACAATCACCGATATTTTATTTACATCAGTAGTTTATAAGTGCATCCACAGTTATTATGACCGACATCTTTTTTGGTAAGCAAGTCTACAAGTCACAAATTCTGAACAGCAGCAAATGGGATATTTTGCCCATTCTGTCCTAGAACTACCCTGCCAAAGTAATTTGATCACCCCTCACGTTCCTTACCAAATTTTAAATTTGATACCATCTTACTTGCAAACGTTGACAAAAATAGATGAATGATATTTTATTCACATCAGTCAATTGTAAGTTCAACAGTTACAAATGTTATAGCCCACAACTTTCTTGGTAAACTGTCCACAAGTCCCTGGACAGCAGTAAATGGGATATTTTGCCATTCCATTCTGTTCAGAACTCTCGTCAGAGTAATTTATCACTCGCTTTCCTTTTCTAATTCTAAATTTGATCACAACCAACTTACAGACACTGATAAAAGAAATTCTGTTCATAACTCCTTCGTCATTGTAATTTTATCGCTCGCTTTCTTTATAAAATTCTAAATTTGATCACATCTAACTTACAGACACTGATAAAAAAATTCTGCCCAGAACTCCCTCGTCAGAGTAATTTTATCACTAGCGTTACTTATCATATTCTAAATTTGATCTAATCTGACTTACAGACACTGACAAATATAGATCGACGATAGTTCATACACTTCAGCTAATTGTTAATCCACCAGGTATAGCTGTTGCGGCCGATAAATTTCTTGGTAATCTCTTCAAAAGTCCCTGGACAGCAGTAAATAGGATATTTTGCCATTCTGTCCAGAACTCTGGTCGGAGTAATTTTATCACCCCTCGCGTTCCTTACCGAATTTTAAATTTAATATAATATAACTTAGACACTGGTAAAGAAAATTCTGCCCAGAACTCCTTCGTCAGAGTAATTTTATCGCTCTCTTTCTTCATCACATTCTAAATTTGATCTCATCTAACATAAATGCACTGATAAAAAGTTCTGTTCAGAACTCCTTCGTCAGAGTAATTACATCCCTCGCGTTACTTATCAAATTTTGAATTTTATCTCATCTAACTTACAGACGCTGACAAAAATAAATCACGATATTTTAAGTATGTTAGTAAAATGTAAGTTCACAAGGTACAGCTACTACGACCAACACTTTTCTTGTATATTGTACACAAGATCCTGGATGACAGCATATTACAGTATAATTTCCCATTTTGTCCTAGAACTTCCCCGTTCGAGTAATTTTATTGCTAACCTTTCTGATCAAACATAAAATTTAATTATCTCTAATCGCTTTTCTACGAACAAACTGTAAATATCTGTAATGAGACAATTGCAGCAGCAACCGTATGCATATATAGGTCATTTTTAGAGCAAACAATACGAAAGAACTTTAAAAGCGAGCTACTTTTGTGTAAAAGAAAATGATCGTATATAAAACAATGCTTTTCGATTAAAATTTTAAAAAGTTTTTAACCCACTGCTGGGCATTTCAGATTCAAAATATTTCGATTTACATAAAAAAATGTCTGTCGCATCAGTCATGGTAATAAACGATGTACCATAACTTAGGTTTATATATTTTTGTTATTTGTCTATACACGCATGTTTTATGCATTTTTCTCTTCATTGCTATGCAATGCGTGAATGCGTAGGAAAATATAACTAAAGAAATCTACGTGCACTGTTCAAAAGCAGTTCAACGACAAGACGAGTCGTTATAAAACCTTTACGCCAATTTCATAAAAGAATTATATAAAATAACCTAGACAGAAGGATCTCTTTACATGCGTTTGGAAATAAATTGGGTTCACTTTTCTATGCGAAATAAGGTCCTAACCCCGAATTGAAAAAATTCTCTTAGGGCAAAATCCACCATTCCAGCCATTTGGGGCGATGAATTTATTTGTGCCTGGTAAATTAGATGAGTATTAGAATATTAAGCTGATGGTCTTTGATTTAATTTCCAGAAAAATATGCAAAATACCTTTGCCTCAATTTCGTTTTTATCCTACTTTGATAGATTTTTATTCAGTTCATATAAAATGCAGTAATCTCAATCTTTTTGGCATACATTTTATAAAATTTTGCTTGCTTGATCGTACTAAGATGTGCCATTTGATATCAACTTTTACGTAAACTTATTAAATCACTTCAGCTTTTTCTAATGAATACATTGCAGCAAAAGAATGCAAATTTAAGATTAAGAGCGTTTACATTTAAGAACGAAGAGATTTTTTCTTTATAACCCAAATAAAGATTAGGAGATGCGGTTACAGTGAAAATACTACTGAGAATCCTATTAGGATTTTTTTAAACTTTTTACATGGACCAAAGGTTTCTCCTTTCTGTTTTCAGTTACTAAATCTAATTTTTTCTCTGTATTGTTTAGTGTTTTTAACCTCTTGGTATTTATTATGTTTAATAGTTAATGAAGATAAGTCAGGGGTCAAGTTGCAGTGAAAATATTACTGAGAAATATATTTGGGCTTTTTAATTTTTGTAACAGGATGCGAAGGTTTCGTAATTTTATTTAAAAAGTCTCATTTGTTTTGACAAGGATTCGTTGTTTAGTGTTCTGTAACCTGCTGGTACTTATTATGTTCAGTAGTCAATCAAAAGATGTGTTGGTGTAGTTGCAGTGCAAATACTTTTGGAAAATGAATTTGGGCTTTTTAATTTTTACTAAGAACCAGGTTAGTTCCTTTCTGCTTTCCTTTATCAAGTCTCATTTGTTTTGACCACAATTCATTGTTTAGTGTTTGTCAACTGTTGGTATTTTTTTATGTTTAGTAGTCAATATAAAGATATGTGCTGTATAATGGTCGGCGAGTTGATGAATTAGGTATGTAATTGAATTAACGTCACACTGGAGCAACACAACAGGATATTATTGAACATACTGACTGACATCTATTACAAATTGCGCCAATCTTCAGATCCAAATAATCCCAGCTATTTTCGGAGGTATTTTCTACCTATTTAGCTATTATGATGGCTTGAAGTTGACTTTTTGTCTTACACTTTAAAAATTAATCATCGAAATCTAACTTACTTAGCATCAACATTTAAGCATACAACAAAACAACCACAAACACTACATCCAATAATAAAGAGGTGAATAGTTCAAAAAATGAGTGTTATTAAGCTTCCTTCCGGTGGCTACCTGCGGAATTGCTTAATTAATTTAATGGAAAGACGATCTTAATAAAATTTTCTGAATGGCACAAATTTTCTGCCCAAATTACGCTCCAGTGATCATTGGATCCAGTTGACATTCCCTGCCCATTTATCTCATATACCAAAAGGTTGACTCTTACATTTCAGAAATCATCACCTAAATCTCATTTTCATTTAGCGTCAACCCATATTGTATTAAATAGTTTGTTGTATTACTTTCGATCTCTTATAAACCTGAGTCTGCTATTAAGCTTACGATGTGCTGTATAATGGTCGGCGATACCCATAGAACTGACGAGTTAATATATTGCCACTACCAATCCGTCTAGTGGTCAGGATGCTGGACTGTGGATCGAAAGGTTCTTGATTTGAATCCGGGGAAAGCATGTTTGTCCGTCTGGAATGAATGCGCGGCCTCCCTATAAAAGAGTTGTGCCTTGAATGAGTGGTAAGAATTGAGGTGTAACGTGACTCCATCCTCCATGGTGTAACAGGATAGAACAAAGTGGTTCACAAATCAGCCCTCGTAGAACCATGATCAAAATGTTCAATTAATTGTCAGGGCATTAGAAAAAATGTATTGTCAAGGCGATGTTAAAAAAGCGCTGTATTATGGAAATACTCAGTTCAGAATTACGTAGTTCCAGCAATTTTTGAAGTATCTCCTTGTCCAATGCCTAAAGGTTGACTTTTGTGTCTAAGACTTATGAAATCGATCATATAAATTTCACTCATTTAAGGTCATCATAGACATAAAGTTTTGCTTTTTTCTTTTCGATCTCTAAAATGAGTTTGCTATAAAGCTTCCTATGACTACCCATAGAATGAATAAATTAATGTATTGTCAAGGCAATGTCAATAAAACGTACGGCATTGCGCAAATACTCGGCAGAATAAAAATAGAATTGCAGAGCTCCAGCAATTTTGAGTCATACCTTGCCTAATGCCTGAAGGTTGACTTTGACTTTGTCTTGCACTCAATAAATCGATCATCTAAATCTCACTCATTTAGCGTTAACAGAAACAGAAAGTTTGTTTTTTTCCTTTTCAATCTCTAAAACTAGTCTGTTCTAAAACATCCTATGATTACCAAAAAAATGAGTAAATTAATTTATTGCTAAGGCAATATTAGTGAAACACACTGTATTGAGCAAATATCCGGCAATTTTAGCAATACTCCAGCAATTTTAGAAGTTATTCCTTGATTAATGCCTGAAGGTTGACTTTGTCTTGCACTTAAGAAATCGATCATCTAAATCTCACTCATTTTGCGTCAACAGAGACATAAAGTTGTTTTCTTCCTTTTCTATCTCTGAAAAAAGAGTGTTATTAAGCATCGTTCCGATGACTACCCATGGAATCGCTGAATTAATGTATCGGCAAGGCAATCTTTAATAAAACGCACAACATTGTGTACAATAATTTGTTATCATTATCCCCCTCCCTAACTTGCCAGATGGTTGAATGCGATGGATAAAGAAGCAATAATAATATGGAAATTGATGAAGATAGTAAGAAAGATGATTGAATATTTACTAAACCATTGAGACAGTCGCCATGGGCTGAATAGTCTCTTCCCTTTCAGGGAAAGGGCAGAAAGAGTTCAATGCAGCCAAAATAATCAAATGCTGCGATGTGCAGTAGTTGTGATACCGGAAATTAGGAAAGAAGTGACACGGTGCTTTTCCTCCTGGCTATGTGGCTCACAATTTATAAAGCAATGTAGTGAAATGGCGTTCTGCTTACTTACTGCTGGATGTGCATTGTTCAAAATTTGGCCAACGGTGTATTTACTTTGTTCACTGTTATATAGTTCGAGTTGTTGAAATAAATCGGAAATAAACAGGTCAAGTGACATGGAGCCTTTCCTCCGGGCTATGCGGTTGGTTGGGTTTTATGGTGCGAGAGCCATATTTTGGCCATGCTGCGCCAAACACAAGACAAACAACGTCACGTAAGTAATCCGGGCTATGTGGACCACAATTTATAAAGCAATGTAGTGAAATGGCTTTCTACGTATATGCTGGAAGACCATTATTCAAAATTTGGCTATCTGTGCATTTACTTTATTCTGTGTTTATAGTTCAAATTGAAATAAACAGACGAAGTGGCATGGTCCCTCTTCTCCTGGTTCTGTAGATCACAATTTATAAAGCAATGTAGTGAAATGGCGTTCTACTTTGATGCTCTAGGTACATTATTCAAAATCCGGCAAGTGGTGCATTTACTTTATTCTCTGTTAAAAGTTAAAGTTGAGAAATACATCGGAAATAAATAGATTAAGTGACATGATGCCTCTCCTTCTGGTTATGCGGCTCACAATTTATAAATCAATGTAGTGAAATAACATTCTGCGTACTTAGATACTGGAGGTGGATTATTCAAAATTCAGCAAATGGTGTATTTAATTTGTTCACTGTTATATAGTTCGAGTTGAAATGAATCGGAAATAGGTGAAGAGACATGAAGCCTTTCTTACGGAATATGTGATTGGCTGGGCTTCATGGTGGAAGGGCCATATTTTGGCCCTGCTGCCCCAACCACAAGTGACATGATTCCTCTCCTTCTGGTTATGTGGATCACAATTTTTAAAGTAATGTAGTAAAATGGCCGTCTGCTTATATGCTTGATGAGCATTATTCGTAATTCGGTCCGCCGTGTATTTACTTTATTTGTTTTTAATTCAAGTTGAAACAAACAGATGAAGTGACATAGTGCCTCTCCTATTTATGTGTTTATGTGGATCACGAATTATAAAGTAATGTAGTGAAATAGCATTCTGTTTGATAATGTGCTAGGGGCCCATTATTCAATTCGGCCAAAGGTGCATTTACTTTATTCTATGTTTACAGTTTAAGTTGAAATAAATCGTAAATAAAAAAATGAAGTTACGTGGTGCCTCTTTCTGGTTATGTGGATCACAATTTATAAAGCAACGCAGGGAAATGGTGTTCTGTTTATTTGCTGGAGGCGCATTATTCAAAATTCGGCCAACGGTGAATTTTCTTTATTTGTTCTCTGTTTATAAATTATTTGAAATAAATCGGAACATAATGAATATGGTAAACTTTATCTACAGTCAGGAGTTTTTTTACCTTTGAATTCTTTTTTTCCGGTTAACCAATCTAATTGATTCAATTAATCTGTTGAAGAGGTTGTATCCTCATTCATTAAGAAGCTTTAACTTTCACTTTAAACTTTAAACCCTCTTTCCCCTCGAGAAGTTTTTCTTGCTGCTATTCAGTCAAGAATAAATTTTCTCTTTCAACTTAACGTTTTGCTGTTATTGAGATTCAATCAAATATAGATCAATTTTGATTCTTTTAGTTCATGAACCTCAAAGAAACCACAGGTGAGAAACTTTGTAGCAAAAATTCTCCATTCCGTAACTTTATGTTGTAACGAATGTTGGTATACATAATATTCGATTAAATTATTCGTAGTTCCCTTTTTTGTAGTTTGTTTTAGGATACTTTGTATTCATGAATACTTTCATAAATTTATTGCATTCGTAGATAGCTTTTTACTAAATACCATACTCTTATTCTAGTAAAATTAACAATCCACTTCATTCTCTTATAAATTTTACTTAAAAATATGCGTTCTTATGTGGTTACCGCTCTCAAGTGAGTTATAGTGTTGTTACATTCTAAAATGCAAAATTTTATTACCCCAGAGAGTATAACAATATGTACATACAACATTGAAATAGAGACATATTTCCAACGACATTGGAGAAGTTCAAAGAGCCAGGCAATGGTTTTTAGTATTCGTTTAAAAGGTCAATGAGATGTGGATAGAGCATGAGAGACATTTCAATGAGATGTTGCATTTCATTTTGTCATCGATAGACTAATCTAAAATCTGCCATCTTATCCTTAATCTGATAACAACAAACTCAGAGATGAGCGTCAGGCCATGTTTAACTCTCCTGGTGGTTTATCTTCATGTCGAAAATTGCCTTGTAGTTGCTAGCCTTTGATACAAAACATTTTCCTACTTGGATCTTCATTCCCCTTGGAGTGACAGGGCAGTTTTGTCTCTGCGATGTACCTCGTCATTCACAAAACTTACCAGATCTTCATGTACGAGATATCTCGTCATTAACAAAACTTACCAGATCCTCATGTGCGAGGTATCTCGTCATTAAGAAAACTTACCAGATCTTCATGTATGAGATATCTCGTCATTAACAAAACTTACCAGATCTTCATGTACGAGATATCTCGGCATTAATAAAGTAGACCCGATCTTAATGGACGAGGTATCTTGTCGAAACTGCTTGTAGGGTTAAGTAATAATTTACTTATTGCATTGGGGGGTCTTCTGCTTTTATGACAAATACATTCAATAGCTCTAAGCTCAAAGAGCTAAGCAATGCTTTTTAGTATTCGTTTAAAACATCAATGAGATGTGGACAGATTCCGACTTTCCATTTTGCCAACGGCAGACTAATCTAAAATCTACCATCCCTCTCCCCAATCTGATAACAGACTGAGAGGTATGTGTCAGCTCTTGTTTATGTCATAATTTACTTATTGTATTGAGTCTTCTACTTTTATGAACAAATGCATCCAATAGCTTTAAGTTCAAAGAGCTAACCAATGCCTTTAAGTATTCATTTAAAAGACAAATGAAGTGTGGACATAATCGGATTTTCCATTTTGCCAACGGCAGACGAATTTAAATCTACCATCCATCTCCCTAATCTGATACCACCAAACTGAGAGATGTGTGTCAGGTTGTGCTTATGCGATAATTTACTGATTGCATTGGTTCTGCTTTTAAGAGAAAATATATCCAATAGTTAAGCTCAAAGGACTATGCTATATGCTTATTAGTATTATTTTGAAATGTCAATGAGGGCTGGACAGATCAGGGCTTACCATTTTGCCGGCGGCAGAGTAACCCAACTCATATTCTATCCCTTATCTGATAACAAACATAGAGATGTGTGTCAGGCTTGGTTTATGTGATAATTTACTTCTTACATTGGATCTTCTGCTTTTTAGAGAAATTATATCCAATGGTTAAGCTCAAAGAACGTACATGTTCTTATTAGTATTCGTTTAAAATATCAATGAGGGGAGGACAGATACGGGCTTACCATTTTGACGGCGGTAGACTAGCCCAAAGCATATCATTCTATCTCCAATGTGATAAAAACAAGCATAGAGATGTGTGTCAGACATTGTTTATGTGATAATTTGCTTATTGCATTTGGTCTGCTGTTAAGGTAGGTAGTTGGATTAACCTCGCAATGGAGAAACACAACCGGGTTATTGAAATAGTCCTGGATCAATCCCGAAGGTAAAGATCCTATTTTATTTTAAAAGAACATATTTTTTTGTAGTCTCTAAGATCTAAGGACTAAGATGTGATTTTTAGTATTTTTTAAAATGTCAATGAGGGGATGGACAGAGACGTGCTTACCATTTTGATGACGGGAGACTAACCTAAAGCATATCATCCTATCCCCAATCTGATAACAAATATAGAGCTGTGTGTCAGGTCTTATTTATGTGATAATTTGCTTATTGCATTGGGTCTTCTGCTTTTAGGAGAATATATATACAGCAGTCTCTAAGTTCTAAGATGTTCTTTTTAGTTTTCATTGAAAATGTCAATGAGGGGTGGATAGAGCGGGGCTTTCCATTTTGCCGGCTGCAGAATAACCTAAAACATATCAGTGGAAGTTTGGAGAGTAGGGTTAAATTCAGGTGTTGTCCTCGTCATCTGACCGTGGTTCAAGATTACGAGGTGTTGTCCTCGGATTAATCCCGAACCGTCGCCAATAGCCCGTTGGGTTTCTCCAGTGCGACGTTAATTAACTACCTACCTAAAACATATCCCTGTCTCCAATTTAATAACAACAAACTGAGAAATATGTGTCAGGCCATGTTTATATGATAAATTACTCATTGTATTTAATCCTTTGCGTCTATGAAACGCCATAGCAATGAACCATTTTATCAGTTGGAAAATTATTTTAAAGCAATATTTTTATGGGTATGTCAGATGTTCAGATTATTAGGTTGCGGGAATTCTTCACTTTCACAATAAAAATAAACCTCCGAAACAAATCCTTATGTTTATTACGACATTTCACAGTAAGCAGCTAAGCTCATCATTAGGACGCTAGCGGCGAGGCAAGAAGTGACAAAAAGTAATTAATTTGACACAAAAATGTACAATGCTGCTGTGGATTAAAAAATTTTTTTCTCTTATTATTTAATACATGAAAAATAGAATGAAGTATTACAGCATGATGCGTGACGGCAGTGCGAGATACGATCAGCGAGACTTCTTTGAGCGAGACTAACAAGTACAACTAACAAACTGTTGCCATCTATTGTCACTGCTGAACTGGACTTGAACCGAATTAGACTGATCAATGTTCAATGAAAACACGAAATTCTAATACCTAGAAAATAAGGACTCTATCTTTTCATTGTACAAACTTTTAAATCAGCAAGAAATCATTTTAAAGATGTTGACATGACTATGATTAAATAGATATTTCTGTGTTTCCAATAACTTCATGAATTTTCATCTTACTAATAGGTTTAGACACTTAAAGTAGTTCATGGCAAAAATATTTAGAAAACAACATTTTTAAAAATAAATTGAACATAGTTTTTATACCTAAAAGCTTAAATAGGTCTCATTTTAATGTAATCCTCCTTGTGGTTGTCTTGTCACTAGCAAAGCTGACCAGATAGGGATGGACGAGGAATCTCGTCATTAGAAGAAAACTGATTAGATTTTGATAGCGTTATAAAAAATTGGCGATACATCTTGATAACAAGACATCTCGTCTTTAGCAAAATTGGTCAGATATTGATGGACTAGAAATCTTCTCAAACATACTTGTAGGGTTAATATAATTTGTGAAATATACTCCGATTTCATTTTACGTTATATTTTAAAACTTGGCTCCATTGGCTCCAATTCAACTAAGTAGTTGAAGTACAAGTTTTAAACTTTTGAAAAAATTATTTTATTTACTTCAAAAAATCGGAAATGCAATATTTTAATTCATTAAATTCAATAACATTACAGGGGCCGTGCTAGCCCAGTTGGTAGAGTCGAGGATTAGCAACCTGAGGGTTGCGAGTTTGAAAACTCGATTCAACCAAAGACCATCGTGTACATCGGGGGCTAGTGCACGTTATATCTGCCATGGTCTCAAATCCCCTCACGTTTGCGTAGCGTTTAAGTTTGGAGAGTGGGGTGCCAGCTCAGGTTTTGACCTCGTCATCTGACCGTGGTTCAAAATAACGAGGTGTTCTCCTCGAATCGCTCATTTCAGGATTGATCCAGGACCATCGTTGTGTTGCTCAATAGTATCATGTATATACGTTACTTATTTACTTGCTGATTAGGTTGCTCTAAATAACCTGTAGAATCGCGCTCTCTATTTTATAACTAAATGATTCAGATTCAGAATTATATTTTTGTGTTAATGCATAACCCCAGTTGAATAAAATAGGTAATACATAAACAAAAAAATTAATTACGAGGTAGGTAGGTAGTTTAGTTGACGTCGCACTGCAGCAGCACAAGATCCGAGGACAACACCTCGCAATTTTGAACCACTGCAAAGTAGGGAGATGAGGAGGTAGCTAATTAACGTCACACTGGAGGAACATAACGGGCTATTGGCGACGGTCAGGGATCAATCTCGAAGGGAAAGATCAAGGACAACGCCTCACAATTTGGAACCACTGTCAGATGACGAGAACACCTGAGCTGGCACCCCACTCTTGAAGCTTCCACACCATCCCAACGTTAGGACATTTAAGACCATGAAAGATTTAACGTGCACTAGCCCCAGTTTACATGACGGTCTTTGGCTGGACCTAGTTTCCAACTCCGGTTGCTAATCCCCAAATCTACCAACTGGGCTTTCACGGCGCCTTTAAACCACGGTCAGATGACGTTAATTTATGGGAAAAGCGTTTCCTAAGGAATTCGCTTGTTGAAACAATGTTGGAAATGTATTGTTAAAATAACTGAATACAAGGAAAGTTGATTCCTAAGGAATTTTGATTGTTGAAGCAATGTAAGAAATATATAACCAAATTAATTAAAAGGATAGATTTCTGCGAAGGAATTTTGAGTGAATTCTATTCGTTGGCATACAAACTAAAAATCTGTATTAATAACAACTGAAATTTTTATAACTTTCTTATTTTTTTAGAATAACATTTTCTAGGTTGAACTTAGTAAACTTAAATTGCAAACTTAAACTTAGTTGCAGAGTAAGGTTTCGGTAATATGCGTCTGAGTTAATAGGTACACGTAAATTTTCATTTTAAACCAATGATAGTTTCGAATGAAAATTCTACATTGGTATTTGGCAGCATACAATATAACATTAAGCCTATGATCATTATAAACAACTGAGGAGTTTCGTGCAAAGTAATGATAAGCCACACTTTTTCCAAATTTTTCAGGAAAGAATTTTTGAAGTTTTGAAAAATTCCAAAATTACAATAATTTAATCACCATTCAAAAGGTCATATTACCTTAAAGTTTCAAGTATTAAGCACTCATGGAAACAATCAGAAATTATGTTGATTATCTTTAATATTTTTTAACTTTTTCATTTACGGGACATATAGTTCTGTAGCTCATCACTATGTTTACCGGTAGGTAGTTGAATTAACGTCGCACTGGAGCAACACAACGGGCAATTGGTGACGATACGGGATAATTACCGAGGGGGAAGATCCGAGAACAACGCCATGTAATTTTGACCATGGTCAGATGACAAGGTCAACAGATGAGCTGGCACCCCACACTCCAAATTTCCATACCACGTCACCGTGAGGACATTTGAGGCCACGAAAGATTGAACGTGCACCAGCCCCCACGTACACGACGGTCCTTGGTTGGATCTAGTTTCGAACTCACAACCTTCCGGGGGCCCACTATGTTGATCGGAGCCCTGCAATTCAACTCTATTACTTAGCATTTTTTGTTGAGTGAGTAAAATAAACTTTTTAGAAATATGTTCTAAACTTCGTTAAATATAATTTATTTCTGCGACAAGTAATGCGTCTTAGGGAATTAAGACTGCTCCTTTGCTTGTGACGCGACTTAAATATGAGGACATTTTTCGTAACTAAAAATTAATTTCAATCCATTAAGTACAGCCATAAAGATTATTTTATTTATACGGAAAAAAACTAGAAGGAAGAAATATTTCGAAACATTTTCTTTCTATTCACTTTTCTGAAGAGATTAAAGTTTCTTTTAGATGTATGTATTGACTGTAATCCGAGTTTACTGGTGGAAGATATTTACATTTAATAAAAAATATCTGTAAAGAGTTACTTAGTGAACATCGCGCTTGGCATACGTTTACATAAAATGCGCAAACTTATCGTCGAATAAATGCAGATAAATATTAATAGTTTAATATTATTAGGCGAAGCATAGTTATTTTAAAAATGAATACAATAATTATAATATTTCATGAAATATTCATATTAGAGATACACCATTGTAGTATGCATAAATGCATACACTATTAAACATAAATAACAACTTACAAGCATTTTATTGACATTATTTCAGTTATAAACTGTCCAATTTTATAAGGAGTAACTGTTAGTATAAAAAGCGCATATCTTTTAAAGCAACTATAACATATACATCATTATATTTAAAATAATTATTATTTTGAGAACATGTCTAAATTTGTTTTCTATTATTTAGTTGCTCAGATAAATATAATAAAATTTATATAATAAACATATATAATAATATTTTATAATAAACAATAAAATTTATAATAATCAAGTGAGTGCAAGTACTCAATTATTGTTCATGCCATAGCTTATATCAATATATCTTAAGTTTCTATATTAAAACCTCGTAGAGCTTTTGAAAAGCTCTACGTGCAGCAGCATACAATCTTTCGCAGCATACATTCATTAAAACAATACTTCACACCAACTTCCATATAAAATAGTTCTCATCACACCAGGTCGTATTGCTCATCTCAATATACATTAAGTATTTATAGGCTATAGTTTTGCTTATTAAAAATTGTATTGATAGAATCATTCAATAATTGATGCCGATTCCTTACAGTAATATGAAATGCATACAAAATCAAAACATTAGATTCTAAAACACATTTATTTCACTCACAGAAAAATCATATTTCTGGGGCATGCATTATTTTATCATTCATATTAAAGTAAAAAAATAATTTTCATAGGATATTATTTTTTTACATGTAGTAAAAAACAACCTTTTGAAGTATAAATTCAGTGTTTTAAAACTCTTGGCATTAATTTACATCTAGTACAGCTATCATCAGGCATCGACCATGTTGCTTATCTCAATATACATTAAATATTTACAGGCGATAGTTTTGCTTGTTAAAAATTACGTCGATTAAATCTATTGATAACTGAACACCAATTATTTACATCAATATGAAATGCATGCAAAATCATTAGATTCTAAAACACATTTCACTCAAAAAGAAAATTTATTTTTCTGGCAATCATCGTTTTATTATCAATATCCAAGCGAAAGCAATAAATTAAGCTTTATACGACTTTAATTCGGGACATGCAGCATGAAACAATATTTTTTAAAATAAATTCAGTGCTCAAAAACACGACATCAACTCACGGATAATATAGCTATCATTGGCAATGCCCCATGGCCCATCATCGTACTGTTTATCATTGCTCTTCATCAATCTGAGCGTGTTACTCGGGGCTGATCATTTCTGCTTCTGCCCTCGGCGAATGGCATCGGAGCAACTGACAGACGAGCCGGCGGGTTTTGTAGGTGGCGACACTGATAGCCCTCCCCCCATGCGCAAGCAACTTGTTGAGTTTCCAGTTAGCGGCCGTTAAGTTTTCCAGAACTCAGGCATCTAGCCAATGGCGAGTTCTCAGCCATATGACCACGCGCCAGGTGTATATTTAGCTGAGCATTTTTTCCCACTTTGAGCAGACCTTGCACATCTTGGTGCGTTTATCTGGATTGCGTTTTGTTATTATTATTTGGAAATGCAAGGTGATCAACTCTTAAATCATTAGCTTTCCAGCCTATTCGTCTTCTTTCTTATCCCATTTTATATGGGTAGAACGCGTCTGCTATTGTTCACAAGATCTGGGAGCCATCTCTGTAGTAGCTCGACTTAGCCACCCGTTCAAGACATGGTTTCTCTGGATTGCGTTTTGTTATTATTATTTGGAAATGCAAGGTGATCAACTCTTAAATCATTAGCTTTCCAGCCTATTCGTCTTCTTTCTTATCCCATTTTATATGGGTAGAACGCGTCTGCTATTGTTCACAAGATCTGGGAGCCATCTCTGTAGTAGCTCGACTTAGCCACCCGTTCAAGACATGGTTTCTCTGGATTGCGTTTTGTTATTATTA
The DNA here is from genome assembly GCA_933210815.1 of Meta bourneti. Classification (NCBI taxonomy): domain Eukaryota; kingdom Metazoa; phylum Arthropoda; class Arachnida; order Araneae; family Tetragnathidae; genus Meta; species Meta bourneti. Next base: position 37,012,989 of record OW119933.1, read on the forward strand.
TTTGGAAATGCAAGGTGATCAACTCTTAAATCATTAGCTTTCCAGCCTATTCGTCTTCTTTCTTATCCCATTTTATATGGGTAGAACGCGTCTGCTATTGTTCACAAGATCTGGGAGCAATCTCTGTAGTAGCTCGACTTAGCCACCAGTTCAAGACATACAATATCAAGTAATAGACACACACAATGAAAGTTTTTTACTGACAAAGAAGAGAGAGAAATACAACCAGAGAGGAATGCACCTGACAAGAATTGAACCTGCGCCGCCTACAAATCGATGTTGCTAGCCCAGTGGACATACCCACTGAAACACGACGGCCCCCCCAACCCCTTCGTACAAGTACTTGAACGAATGTACTTTGAACAGTACAAGTACTAGCATTAACACCAGCCCATACTCCAACCCTAAAACTTTTGCCGATATAGTTTAGACATCAGTAAATAAATCGCGTAAAATAGTTATATTTAATGACATCACTGATATATTTCTACCATGATCATTCAATTTGGACCATGGGGCATCGCGTAATGACAGTTATACTAACCGTAAGTTGATGTCAAGTGTTTTAAAGCACTGAATTGATTGCGAATTTGTTCTTCAAAACCTTGTTTCCTGCTGCATGATACAAGTATAATGTCCTATAAAGCTTAATTTATTTAGTTCGCTTGGATATGGATAATAGAACGCCAAAAATATAACTTTTCTTTCAGAGGGAAATGTATTTTAGAATCTAACTATTTGTATGCATTTCATATTAGTGTAAAGAATCGATGTTCAGGTATCAAAAGATTGTACCGATGCAGTTTTTAAAAACAAAACAATCGTCTATAAATACTTAATGTGTATTGAAATAACAGCACGGTTGATGCCTGATGACAGTTATTCAATTTGTAAGTTTGTAAGTTTTAAGGCTTTAAATTAATATGCTATCATGGTTTATGCCCCAAAAGGTACACTAAATCGATTGTCAAACTCATAAAATACAAATAAAGCAATGTAATTAAATTATGCTATGCTTCATAATAAAATGATTAAAAATCACAAGAAATTGTCAAAATCCGACGAAAAATACGAAAGGGAGTGTCGAGACGACACCAACGGACGTTCTATTGTCAAGTGCGATGCACGTGTTAAATATATACATCAATTACTATCAATAACATATTTAACATTTTAAGATGTAACCTCTTCAATGAATCGTTTGGGTACAGTAAAAGAATTACTTTTTACCCTCTAAACGGTTATGGTGTATTCATTATGTCCTACTAAACCTTTTCGATGTATCCTAAAGTTCTGACTCAAGGGGAAATGTCTACTAATGGGTAATATTGCATTTGGGTACATGGTTTTTAACTATTAACTTTTTTAAACTAAAATAAGTTTTTTGTTTTGAGCCTCAAAGTATTTTTGTCTAGTACGTATTAAGTCTCAAAGAAAAATTTTTTGGGAAGGTTTTTCTCGGTCTAAAGAGGATAAGCATATTTGAGAAGAATTCCAGCATTCTTAAAATTTTAAGACTAAACTTTAAAACTATTCTAAGATTCATTTTAAGACGAAAAAGTTATTTTGCTTTTATCTCTTTGGAAGGACGGAAATGTCACTGTTCCATACTAGTTTAGGGGCCGCGATAGCACGGTTGGTAGAGTAGCGGATTAACAACCGGAGGGTTGTGAGTCGGAAACTCGGTCCAACGAAAGACCGTAGTGTACATGGGGGCTGGTGCACGTTAAATCTGTCGTGGTCTCAAATATCCTCACGTTGGCGTGGTAGGGAAGTCTGCAGAGTGGGATGACAATACAGATGTTGACTCGTCATATGATCCGTGGTTCAAAGTTGCGAGGTGTCCTTGATCTTTCCCTTCGGGATGGATCATCCCGGACCGTGGCCAGTAGCCCGTTGTCTTGCTCCAATGAGACGTTAATTCAATTGTCTCTATGCCTACCATACTGGTTAATAATAATACGGTGCAATTTAAATTTTAAATGAAAACAATTTTAAAAAACTAAAATATTTTTTATCATTTCTGAGTTTCAAAGTATTTTAAATAGCCGATAGAATAATATTTTGTGGTTTTAATTGAGATTGAAGAGGTTAAGCATGTTTAAAGTGGAGTTCAACATGCTTGAGATTTTAAGGCTGTTTCAAAACAAAAATTTGTCTTTATCGCTTGGAAAGACGGAAATATCACTGTCCCATTTGACAATCATTGTGATGCAATTCTTAAATTTTACTAAAAATAAGCTAGTTAAATTATTATCAATTCTGTATCTCAAAGTACTTTAAATAGCTGATAAAATAATTCTTTGAGAAGGTTTCTCTCGAGACTATAGAAATTAAACATGTTTAAAGAAGTGTTCCAGGATTCCTAGTGTTTTAAAGCTACATTAAAACTAAACACATTAAACTGTCTTCATTTGGAAAGACGGAACAGCCAGTGTTCCATTTGATAATCATAAGGTGTAATTTAAATTTTAACTAGGTTACTTAAACTTAAGTGTCAGAATACATTATTACGCTTATCACTATAATTTACTTTTTGATTTTGAAACTTTAATCATGTTAAATGGAATTCAAACTTGCTTAAGATTTTAAGGCAAACGTTAAAAAGAAAAAGTGTTTTGTCGTTACGAAAGAAGAATTCACTCTTCCAGAAGGTAGGCTGCAATTTAAATTTTAGCTATACATGCAAATAAAACTAAATTAAAATTTTGATGTACGTTGATGTTACGCTTGGGTGAGGCGATAATTTCGCAACTATTGTATGTCTCCCATTCTCTTTCAAATCAGAAAAATTGACTGTGGGAGCGAAATTCAACGGACTGAAACAATAGACTTTTTAAGCAGTTGTAGTCTGAAGAGTGAAGGTCTTATGAAATATATAAATTAAATTTAGTTTGATTCTACTTTTACATTCAGTGTTAATTTATCACGCATTAAAATATGAACTTACGAAGAATGCGAAAACAGTTGTTTAATATTGACGTATTAAAGTTTCCTAAAGCATCACTAACCCACATATTCCTTATGATTCATTAAGATTATGTAAGGTAAACACTCAACAATTGCGTATTCACGTGTATGCTTCGCTATTAAAGATGATAACGGAAAGGAGTAAATATTTCGTCCTTAGTTCCTCCCGTTTGCTTGCATTTTCTAACGTGTTTCGATTTCAAAATGTACTTCGCCTAATCAATGAAAGCTTTGATGCTTTGTTGACTTCCTAACTAGCCAACTCTTCACAATGAAGTTCGTAGAAAATTAGGAAAAGGCAAATAGAAATCTTGAATTCGTCTAAATATTGAAGTGCCCTAGGGGAAAGTATGCTTGGATTAAAAATTACATTTGTTGCACTTGTTTAACTTCGCTGAACAACTTTAAAGTTAATTTAAAACACAGTTGATTGTGCCGAACGTAGCGAATATCCTACGTCACGTTTAGTTTAGCAGTAAGAGTCGCTTCTTACCAACAGGATTCGGGACAATCCGAATCAATCTAATCCAGTAGAAACTGACTAACGTAGATTCGTGTTCACTGATGCAAAGCGGGACACTACGGATTCAGGCAGTGTGAAGGATTTTAAGCCCAACACGCTATTTCTTGTTGAAGCGGCTTTCCTGAATATTCCATTCTACTGAACTCAGACTGATTCCGATTGACCCGGATTCTGTTGATGGAAGGCTACTCAAATCCCTTCAGAGCTGTATGATGTATGGCATCCCATCTTCTTCAAATGATTAAGGGTATATATATTAACCCTCCAAGTGGTTTCGACGAGATATCTCGTCCATCAAGATCTAACCAATTTTGCTAGTGAAGAGATATACCGTTATCAAGATATTGCCGATTTTTTAGGATGAATAGATCAAGATCTGGTCAGTTTTCTTGTAATGGTAAGATATCTAGCTCAACAAGATCTGGTCAGTTTTCTTGTAATGACGAGATATCTCATCCACCAAGATCTGGTCAGTTTTGCTAATGATGAAATATACAACCACCCGGAGGGTTAAAAATGCATAAAAACTCGAAATTTTTGTAATGTGCAAAGTGCATTAATGTAAAGCGATCGATCAACACTCACAAACTATATTTATTAAAAACTGCTTTTAGCATAGACCATTCAAATAGTTAATAATTTTTCTATGAACTTCTATTAGATGGCATGATTAATCTATCTTGAATATGTAGGTTATGCGAACTTTCGATCTCTGAGTAATATATACTACTGTTACTATCGATGTCTTTGAAAGTCAATGCATTCACGGTCATCTTACCCCCATTAAGTAATTTGAATTGTTGAGTGTTATGTTAATTCAGCTTGATATAAGCGTTTCATCTCAGCTTTGAATTTAAATAATAAATATGCAAGTCAGATTAGATTTGAGATATAGTACGACTCTCACGATTTGCCAATTGAGCCACGTGGTATTGAAGGAGTCTATTTTGTAAATTAAGTGATATGTTGAAAAGGGAAAAAGCGCTTCCACAATTGGAGTCCTTAGCGCGGATTATGATTCATCTCATTCGTTGAGTTTATTGCTCGGTAACGAAAGTGGTAATGGTAACTGATTAACGTCGCAATGGGCTATTGGCGACGGTCTGGTATCAATCCCGAAGGGAAAGGTGCAAGGACAATGCCTCGTAATTTTGAACCACGGTCAGATGACGAGAACAACACCCGAGCTGGCACACCACTCTCCAAACTTCCACACCACGCCAACGTGGGGACATTTGAGGCTACGACAGATATAACGCGCACTAGCCCCAGTGTACACAACGGTCTTTGACTGGACCGAGTTTCGAACATGCAACCCTCCGTTGCTTTTCCAACAAGACTACAGCGTCCCTCGTGGTTTTGGAGGAGTCTATTCTTTAAATTATGGATATGTTGAAAAGTGTAAAGAGCGCTGCCACAATAGGCGTCCTTTGCGCGGATTATGAATCTTTTCATTCGTTGAGTTTAGTGTTCGGTAACGAAAGTGATAGAAGTGATTAAAAGTTGACATGGGGAACATCTACGGCAATCACTATACATGGTTTTGCGTTTGTCAGCCCTTTCTCTCTCCTTAGCTTCATGACCTTAGTACTTCCAAGCAAATGGACACCCCCCGAGGTCATACACCTCCTCATAAAAGCCTCACTACATTAACATTAAAATAACGAAATTTCTTCTGATGCTCTGAATCACTTACCTAACCCTCCTGTTGAGTGTCTGGACAAGTAATCTGGTATTAGCAAAATTGACACAGTTCTTGAAGGACGAGATATCTCGTCAGTTGAAAAACTGTCCCGATCTTGATTCATCATAAAAGAAATATAGGCAATATCTTGATGACGAGATATCCTGTCATTAGCAAAATTGGTCAGAGCTTGATGAATGAGATACCTTGTAGAAACCACATGGATGGTAAGTTACAATTTGTAACGTTCAAATACAATTAAAAACAGAAGAAACGTAGATGAAATCGTGATAGCAGAATAACCTCATTTTAAGTTCAACGTTAGCTTCACTAATGCAAGTTTAATTCATGTATTACAGTATGCATTGCTTTAATGCACAGAGCCAACAGCTTATTAGAATAAATGTGTCTGCATAGGACCACGTCTTACAATAAGTGCTCAAATGGAACGGCAGAGGTTAAAAATTGAATGAATTCCTATCAGAGTTGGAAGAACTTGCCCAACAATCTGAAAAATTTTCAAACCAACTTCAAATGTAAATATTCGAACGCCAGAGGGGGACATGGCCCTGTCAACTAGGTGGTAGGATTCTTACTTAAGGAGAGGAACAGTTTATATGAAGTCCTGGTGGAGTGTGGAGCGCCCCCTGGGGGTACTCGAGGTTACTGTAAAGGGAGGTGCAGTAGAAACCAAAAATATCATTTTCGAAAACAACTTTAACGTAGTGACTTTCCCATGAAATTAAAACTCACATTGATGTCCGTCACATGTCAAAACTTGGTTGATTGGGTCTTATATGGCGCGGAGGTCATAATTGGCAAAGCTGTGATAAATAGAAGACAGGCAATGTCAGGTAATGGACATAGACATATAAGGAAAGTTTAACTGACAGGAACAGAGAAATACACCCAGGGTAAGTTAGAAGTCGAACCGCCTGCAACTCGCAGGCAAACTTATGTCTAAATATAAGTTACTTGTACAACAAATTGAATGACAAGCTACAGGTTTTGTAATTGTTGGGAGAACAATTAATTTTATACAGAAACAGCCCATTAAAGTAAAGCTCTTTAGAAAATTGTGTAATGTTGATGAACATGAGCACTTATATATTACTTATCTGGACGGTCTTCTGTTGCCAAAGGAGACGTTCATTAAATCATTGATATATCTCGCCTCTTAGAGGAAAAGAAAAAGTGGGATATAGCTAAGGCAGAGAAAAATTTTAAAATTTGCTTTCTAGGAATGAAAAAATAAAAAATTATGCATTAATAAACGCGTTTTTTCCAAGTTATGCAAAACTGTATGTTAAACACAAAGTGAACTCTTATAACCCTCCAAGTAACTTCTACGAGATATCTCGTCCATCAAGATCTGCTCAATTTTGCTAATGACGAGGTATATTGTTATCAAGATCTGGCCAGATTTTCTCATGACGAGGTACCAAGTCGAGACAATTACCAGAAGGGTTAAATAACCTTGTAACACTAGACTAAGGGAAGGGGTTATTTATCAACCTACATTTTTATAATATTTGCAGCAATTTAGGGGCATTTGGACTCTGGAAACTCACCTCCTTGAAATTACTATGGCTAGGAATACAAATATCTTGGTATATTAGGACTGCTAAAAGGAATATTAATGTTCTCTCATTTGATATTCTGGTGTCTAGGTAGGTAGTTACATTAACGCCGCACTGAAGGAACACGGCGGGCGGGCTGTTGAGTACGATCCGGGATCAAACTCGAAGAGAAAGATCTGAGGACACCTTATAATTTTGAGCCAAGGTCAGATTTACGAGGTCAGCACTCCATTCTCCAAACTTCCACACCACAAAAATCTCAAAACACTGCCCTTTAAAACACTACTTATTTCTTGGTGGAGTATTATATAAATCACACATTATTAGTACTATGTCACATTCCAAGTAATATCGAAGCTAGAAAATGTTCATTTTGATGGGTTGGTAGATACTTAATTAACGTTGCACTGGAGTAACACAACGGGCAGTTGGCGAGGGTCTGGGACCAATCCCGAAGGGAAAGATCAAGGACAACGCCTCGTAATTTCAAGCCATGGTCAGATGACGATAACAACACCTGAGCTGGCACCCCACTCCCCAAACTTAGACACCACGCCAACGTGAGGACTTTTGAAGCCCCAACAGATTTGACCTGCACCAGCCCCCATTCACACGACGGTCTTTTGGTTGAATCGAGTTTCGAACTAGCAACCCTCCTGTTGCTAATCCGCAACTCTACCAACTGGGCTACCGCGCCCCTCTGATATCTAGGAGTGCTTTAGATAAGTGGTGAATCGTAAGGGCAGCACCACCCCTTTAAAAACTAAAATTAAACTTAATTCTTGCTGCATGCAAAATACATCCATAGGTTTGATTTCTTCACGCACAATTTTTTTAACTTTCAAAAACAGAAAATTAATAAACGAAACCTTCTTTTATAATTCATATATATATATATATATATATATATATATATATATATATGAATTATTATTAATATAAAAGATATAATAAAAATTAATAATGACCCTATAGATGAACAGCGATGAAAGCCGCAGAGAATAAATCTCGGAAAAATCTATTTTAAGGTAGTTCTGCTTAATATATATATATATATATATATATATATATATATATATAAACGTCGTTCTCTGAAGTACAAACATGAAATCACAATGGTTGGGATTTTCAATTAATGAAAGCATTGTTTGGAATCTTTCCGAAAAGAAAAATTCAAGTCTTTATGATTGAAGATTAGGAAATGAATATCTCGGCATGAATACTCCATAAGCCTCCTGTTAACGGAAGGCACTAAGGCTTTAATGTTCTTTTCCACTGATGGCATGCGAACGGAAATCCTGATAGCCCGGTGCAAGGAAAAAAGTACTCTCGTTTGTGTAAATAGCTGTTCAAGACCAAAATTGGACTTCTGGAGGGACTAAGACCTTGATGACATTTCAAACTACTTGATAAATTCAAGCAGAAAGGGTCTATTGTAACCCTAAGTTAAAGCGATCAGAAGAAAAACTTATTTTTACCCTATTTCTTCAGTTGGGCAGTCCCGAGACCAATCCTCATCAAACAATATTATTCTATTGGCTATTTGAGGTACTTTGAGATTCAGAAATGATTCAATTTTTCATTTGTTTGAAATAAATTGAATAGTAAAAATGTGTCCCCAATTGGGTACATTACTCACATGTGACAAAATTATTTTATCGTTTATTAAGGCACTTTAAGACTAAGAATTGATTTAATAGTTTATTTTTCCTCCCATATCCCCAATTTTTTTACCGACTATTTAAGGTATTTTGAAGCTCAGAAAGGATTCATTTCTTTATTTTTTGCACTAAAAATAATATTAGCGTTACCTACTCTATCACTGAAATATTTACTTTTTTACCTTTTCTTTCCCAAATATTCATTATTTTAGTGCCTCTACTTAAGGTGCTTTACTCAGAAAGGATTATTTTTTTATTTGTCTTCAAAAGCATTTAATAGTTAAAAATGTGTCTACAAATGAGTACAACATTACTCTCAAAGGTTAAACAGGATGCATTTGAATGTGAAAAACACGAATTAATAATACTAAACAGTTCTAAGGTTAATAAAAGTTAGTCTCTTGCTGTTCCCAGATGGATACTCTTGGAATAAAGAGGTTAACAGGCATTAATTATCTGATAAGTTCACAGGCATAATTCCGCTCTGCAACTTGCAATCTTCCCTGAGTGACATGAAATCAGTGTTTTGAGCTTCTTGACCAATAGAATCTTTACTAAGATTTTTTCAACCAATAGACGTGGTTATTTAGTTTTTGTGTGTTATGAGGAAGAGCTATACTACATGTCTCGGAAATCTCGTAACACTTAGGGGGTTGGTTGGGTTTTATGGAGCAAGGACTATATTTTGACAAGCTGAGGCAAACACAAAATAGACCACCGCAAGTAAAGGATAGGCCAGTTTTCTTCTAATGGAGATATATCTCGTCGTCTAGATCTGGTCAGGTTTGTGAATGACGAGATACCTTGTCGAGACAACCACTAGGAGGGTTAATCTGTATGTTAATCTTTTTTGTATCACTTACAGATTAATTAGTTCAGCAAACATCTCCATAAGCAGCAGATCTCCCATCTGCATGCCATCACAATAACTCTTCTATACATGTAGCATCATATGATAGCAACGAAACTTCTTCGAAAGTTTTTAACTTTATCCAACAATGAAAAGGAGCTACATGTTTATTATTACCACGAGAAAAAGAAGTTAAAAAGTATCTTATAATACATTAAAAAATATTATATTTGTAAGATACAGACTGAGAGATTAAAATCGGACCTCACTTGTTATTTGCACATCGCTTATAGTACAGAAAATTCGATGGAAAGTAACACATACGATATATTATACATAACATTTGCTTCTGGGTTTGTATTAACATTAAATTCTACACAAATGTTACAGTTTTCAGAGGTAACGTCCAATTTTAAGGTCAAATTTCGAATCTAAAACACAAACTAATTTCCAAACTTTCCATATCCATTGCACAAAAGCGAAATAACCAAATTATTTGAAACTCGGTGTATGACGTAAAAGTTGTGATATATATTTGATACTAGGCAGTCAAAATTGGGTGTTGGAAATTCTGAAATCTTCGAAATTTAATATGAATACGAATCCTTAAGCAAATTCAATTCATGTGATCATGTGAGTTAACAGACGTTATTCCCTATGGAACAGGAGTTTTTAATGTGTTCTAATATGCACGATGCGCGAAAAAAGAGTAGTGGTTCGGCACTGCTGTGGCATTCTTTGTCCGGTGTGCGATGTTTTACTTAGGCTGTTGGGTAATGAGTGAATTTTGTTTTGAGAATTGACATTTGATCTTAGATAACATCGAAAGTACAGAATTTGGAATACACAGTGAAATATTTGAAATCCTGAATCCTCAATTACTTTTTCTAAAACGAGACGTACACACTAATTTAATTTAGATTTCATAATTTTGGGATTGATTGATCCCAGACCTTCCACAATAGCCCGCTGTGTTGCTCCAGTGTGACGTTAATTAAATATCTACCTACATACATAATTTTGGATGATCCTCAAATTCCAGAACTGAAAACAGTTATTGAAATTAACTATCTAAATATTGTTAAAAAAAACTTTCGCTAGAAGGATATCAACAAAAACTATATTTCCTCGAATTAAAATGGTCGACTATAAGTGAAACAAAGTAGAAGCACCATTAAGTGTAGACACTCTAATGTTTCATCGCAGCTGGCGTCCTGTACTCCTTAAACCGTTCCTACTAAATTTTCTTATGCTTGGAGTTCATTCAAGAGTGAAGCGAGTTATTTCTTGTGTTGATCTTTATTCTGGTGACGCATTCTAATTATTTATTTTGTGTGCTAGACTAAATAGCAGTTTCCTATTTCAAAACAACGCTTAGCTTAAATTACTTTCAAAATTTAAAAAATCGAGTCGAAAAGAAACGAATCAAATGCTCAGTGTCAACGCTCAGAAGTCTCGCATTAGCTGACGTACTGCCTCTTTAAACTTTTCCTCTTTAAACAGGGGGACCGAAAATTCACTAGACCATTTAAAAACAGAATAACTCTTTTATGTATTAAAAATTAATATTTAATCTTTTATAAACAATAAATATACTTCTTGGAAATTATTTTTAATTAGTTTTGTAGATTATGTCCTTCAAATGACCACCATTTTTTTCTTGACAGTGGCGGGCACTTTCTATAGTTTGCTCCATCACCTCTCGTAATGTTTCTTGGCTTATTCCTTCAATTTCTTCACGGATGGCCTTCAATTGCTGGATGGTCCGAGGTTTGTTACGGTATACTCTTACTTTTAGATATCCCCACAAGAAAAAAATCTGGAGCCGTAAGGTCAGGTGAGCGTGGAGGCCAATTGAATGAGGAGTTTCGCGAAATTATTCGCCGTCCAAAAATTTGCCTTACGAGCTCCATCGTTGGACCAGCTGTATGGGGAGTATCCCCATCTTGCTGTCACCATACCTCTGGTGTGTTCTCTACAACGCACGAAAATGACGAATGTAAGCTCTTTGGTTTAGCATAATTGATCGTCCATTTTGTAGATAAAATTGGATTATTTTTACTCGTTGCTATGTTGTGAATTTCTCCATAACTATTCTCAAAGGTAACATATAAATAATCTGAAGAAAAAAATTGAAAAATTAATAGCAATAAAGTTATATTTTAAAATGGTCTAGACTTTTGGGCCATCCTGTATTATTGGGCCCTGTTGAGATGGTTGGGCTCTACGGTCATGATTATGATACATGAGGGATAATTGGACCAGGGTTTAATGACCCTGGTGAAAGGCAAATGACCTTGGAAAAATCTTATTTCTAGAAAAAACTTAGTTCGTCTGGAAAAAGTGTTGCCATGCGCAAAAAATATGTGGCGATCCCCATGTGTGATTTCTTCACTACTTATTTATAAAAACCAACTGATCAAAAACTGTTTGGGATAAGTATCATCTGAAAGTTTTTCCTATGTGTGTCGTTAATTTCTCCATAAGTATTTTCAAAGGTTTGAATATAAATAATCTGAAAATAATTTGAAAAAATTAATATCAATAAATTTATACTTTAAAATGGTCTAGCGACCTTTGGCCATCCTATATTTGGAGTTCACTTGGGAGTAAAGCGAGTCGTTTCTTGTGCTGACCAGCAAATGCATAATAAGGTGTCAACGCCCTGAGGTTTCATTGCGGCTGACGTCCTGTCTTCTTTAAACTGTTCCTCTTTATATTTTCATTCGTCGTGAATTGGAGTTCATGAACATTACGTTCATGAACATTACGTTCATGAACTTCAATTGGAGTTCAAGAACGAATCTTGAACATTACCTGTGCTCTTCATCTCACTGTATTTTTTTGATGAGATCCCCGTAGAACCCTTCAGTCGGAAGCATCGCAGAAAGGACAATTCAGAATTATAGGAACGTTTAAATAATGATCTGGTCCGTTTTTAAGATCGGTGCTCCTAGTGCTGGAAAAAGAGTAAGCAAATACAAATTGCTGACGCACTTAAGTGAATGCAATCTTACACCTTGCAGCAAAAAGACCTGGTAATGGCTCTGGAAAAATGAATAAACTTTCCTTTAGAATATTCCTTTAATCCGCAAATATTGTAACAGCTGATTTTCGGAAATGAAAGAGAGGGATGGTTCGCTTTTTATGCCAAAGTCTAAAATTAGTTATCTGCATATGATATTCATATTTACATTCTCATCTATATCTAGCAATATATATCTATAGATTTCTATATATGAACTTATCTAAGGGACTAGATTTTTCTCTAGAAAACGAGGAAGAATGTGATGGATATCAAGGCACAGATTACGATATCGTATTTATTAAGTAAATACTATTTTAATCTAAGAAGGGAACACGAAGTTCCCGATAGCGTAAGTAATTCATTTGAATTTAGAAAACAAGTATGATAAAATTTTAGAACCGGAAGAAATTAATGTTGCAAACCCAGACGCGATCGACTTTTAAGGTATGCTTTCAGCAAAGTGAAATGGTAAATCAGCGGCATGCAGAAAATGAGAAGCGATTACTTGAATTAGATGTTGGGTTCGAAAAGAAAACGGAAACTCCGGCTGAATCTTAGAATCTCCCGTTATTATAGTGAAGCTCGAATCGGTAAAAATTTAACTAAGTGGCGAATTCCAATGAAAGAATTCGAATCATTAAAGGAACATTAGTTTGGAATTTAGCTGCAAAGCCAAAAGGGAAAAATAGTTAAGTTAATGGGTCATAAGTTAAAGGAAACAATAAAAATAGTTCGATTAAACATTAAGCTAGACTTGTTGCAGCCAATTTCGATTAAATAGAAATTTATCTGAATTTTATCTGTAGTAAATAAAGAATCTCCGCATATCGATGCTTTCAACGAAATTTAATTGATCTATTAGACCCTAATGTAAAACTACATATTTAAACAGTAATGTAGAAGGAAACGTTTTACTAAAAATTAACACTCTGGGGGGTTCACAAGCCAATTCCACTTTACAACTTAGTCTTTCCTGCATGACTTTATACAGTTTTGATTACAGATTCTTTTTTAAGAAACATACCAAGAGAATCATTCTAAAGGATTCTATTCTAAGAAAAGGAACAATAAAATCTCTCCAAAGGATTCTTCTCTAAGGAAAGGAACAATAGTATCTTTCCAAATGGTTCAATTCAAAGGAAAGCACCAACATATTCATTCCAAAGGATTCTATTCTAAGGAAAGCACCAACATATGCATTCCAAAGAATTCTATTCTAAGAAAAGGAACAATAAAATCTCTCCAAAGGATTCTACTCTAAAGAAAGGAACAATAGTATCTTTCCAAATGATTTATTCTAAGGAAAGCCCCAACATATTCATTCCAATGGACTATTCTAAGGAAAGAAGCGATAAAATATTTCCAACTGATTCTATTCTAAAGAAAGAAGCAATAAAATATTTCCAACTGATTCTATTCTAAGGAAAGTACCAATTGTATCTTTTTAAAGGAATCTTTCCTAATTAAAGGACAAAAAGAATTTACCCCAACATTTCTATTCTAAGGAAATGTCCAACATAATGCTGATTATTGATCTCAGAATTTCAACATAGAACACCAAGGCTCGCCCACTGAGTCATGAGGGCCATGGTAGCCCGATTGGAAGAGTAACCGACTAGCAACCTGGGAGCTGCAAGTTCGTATCGAACCAAAGACCGTCGAGTATAACGGAGGCTGGTACTCGTTAAATCTGTCGCCGCCTCAAATGTCCCCACATTGGCGTGGTCTGGAAGTTTGGAGAGTGGGGTGCCAGCTCAGGTGTGACCTCGTCATCTGACCGTGGTTCAAAATTACGTGGTGTTGTCCTTAGATCTTTCTCTTCGGGGGTTGATCCCGGACTGTCGCCTATAGCCCGCTGTGCTGCTCCAGTTCGACGTTAATTAAATACCTACCCATTGAGTCATGAAATCTTGATATTCTCCTGAATTATGTCCTTTTTAACTAGTTGCATAAAAACCGAGAACTGTAAATCGTCCCTTCACCGTTTAAGAACTGTGCTACTGAATTTGTTTTTAACCTAATAGTTATAAGTAATAAAATGAACCGATTGAAATACATTTTCGAAAGTTTCTATTCGTAATTAACAGAAAAATGTATCTGTACTATTAAAATAAATGAAACATCTAGAACAGACTAAAGGAATACATAATTACAAATAGTATCAGTTAGTTTAGATATTAAATTCAATAGTTTTTAGAATATACTTTTTTTAAAAGCATTGCTATTTAATTTGTTTTTAAAATATCAAATGTTGTAAAACTGAAAACACAAAGTTAAATCTGAAAACAATAAAAATATGTACTTATTTTTGAATCAGCAAATTTTTAATTTAATAACTATAAGTAATAAGGAATGAACCATTTAAAATACATTTTTGAAAGTTTCCCATATTAATGATTAACTATAGTAAGCTTAATTATTTTCAACCTACTTAGTTACTTATCTATCTCATATTGAAATATCAAACATAATAAGAAATGTTTGGGAAAATAAGAAGTTTGTAGAGAATATATTTATATTCAAAACTTAACAATATAAATAGTTTTTAAAAGTACCCAGTGTTAAAACAAAACATAAAATTCGGAAAGCACTTAAAAAACAAGTATAATTTATTTCACATCAAAGCAAATCCTTTATCACCTTGCTTTTGTCTTACATCTTACATTTTTGTCTCATTCTTGTGAACAAAGAGCATCAGTTAAAAAGGGACTCGTAACTTCATTTCAAGAGTGGACTTAAAAGCGCTCAATTATTTATTTATTAAATCAAAGCATATCTTTTAATCACTTTAGTTTACGCAGAAACGATAAGCGTGAATCTCATTTAACTCCAAAAAACAAAAAAAGCACGGTCCATTAAAAAACCTTATCATCATTTCCACCTTCGGAAGATGCCTACGTTACTTATAAAATAAAAAAGTAAAGACATTTATTGGAATCTGGAAAGATGTAAGAAATCAATAAGGTTTCACCATCCAGTGAATTTCAGAAAACCTACTCAACCAGCTTCATTTGAAATAGACTTGCCCAAAATAGCTCATCTGAAACATCAGTTTTTGAACTTGATCAAAAATTCGATGAATAATTGATGAAATAGAAATACTTGTGCATATGTTTCTCTCCCCAAAGTATTCATTTCAGATTAATTACATGCATTTTTCAAATTGACACTATTTGCTACCTTGATCAGGTCACTCGAAAAATTTCCCTTGCCAAATAATTGCATTCCCTTTTAACAAAAAGTAATAAATTTGAGTTTTTTTCTTCCAGGTCACGTCCGAACACAGAGCAAACAAGACTTAATCATAAAATAAATGTGAAACAACGTTAGATATATTCTCCTTCGCGTATTTTTTCTGCAGAAACAAAAGATATAATTAATGAAGTCTAGCTGAAATTCATTTAAGTAAATATTTCAGTCTCATTTCTGACAGTATGCTAATCAAAATATAACTTAACAGGAAATTTTTCTTCCTCATACCCTTAAACCTATACTTATGTGATATTATATAATCTGTAAAGGGTTTTAATAATGAGAGTTGGTTGATTTTGTTGAGTTTATAGACACATTGGTTAGATTTCTCATCGGGATTGTTCCCGGATAGTCGACAATAGCCCGTTGTGTTGTTCCATGAATTCAACTACCAACTTCCTACCATTGTACGTGGGGGCTGGTGCACGATAAATTTATCCTCACGTTGGCCTGGTGTGGAAATTTGGAGAGTGGGGTGCCAGCTCAGGTGTTGACCTCGTCATCTGACCGTGGTTCAAAATGAAGAGGTGTTGATCTCGTACCTTTTCCTCCAGGATTCTTCCAGGACTATCGCCAATAGCCCGTTGTATTGGGAAAGTAAATTCAACTATAAACCTATTAACTCTTTTCAGTCAGTAAAGCTTTCTTTGTGTGTGTGTCCATTACTTGACAATGGCTGTCTTGTGCTTGGATGCAGCTTGGTCAAATATGTCCCTTGGGCCATAAACCCAACCGACTTAATTGCAATCTCAATTACCTACCCGTATTTTCTTCCGATAAGTGCTGAAAATCGAGCCACATAGTCCTTCTATCCAATCATCTTCATTACAGATCCCTATTCCTTAGATTGATCACGCCTCCGAAGTATGTAGTACAGATTATAATAGTACGGAACTATAGTAATAGTTAGTACCATGATCACTTCCAGTTTGTTACTCCTTTTAAAAATATAGATCCAAAGCACGACATTGATAATTGCCATCGGTAATTTGCCTGTATTGATATTATCGGAACTTTTAAATCCTATAGTACAAAACTTGTGAATCACAAAACAAAATTAACAAATAACAACCCATGGAAACAATGTAAGCATAGAGTTCCACAGCATATTCGTCTTTTGACCATGTTTCAAAATAACGAAGTATAATCCTTGATCTTTCCCTTCGGTATTGATCCCGGACCGTCGCCTTTTGCCCGTTGTATTACTCCAGTGGGGCGTAAATTCAACTATACCAACTAACTCTCATTGGTCAGTAAAGCTTTCTTGTGTGTGCGTCCATTACTTGACTATGGCTATCTTGTGTTTTGGTGCAGCTTGGTCAAATATGGAACTTGCGCCATAAAACCCAACCAACCCATAAAGGTAAGGAGGTATTTAATTAACGTCGCACTGGAGCAACACACCGGGCTATTGGCGACGGTCCGGGATGAAGCCCGAACGGAAAGATTCGAGGACAACACCGCGTAATTTTGAACCACGGTGAGATGACGAGGTCACCCCTGACTGGCACCTCACTCTCCAAACTTCCACACCACTCCACCGTGAGGACATTTGAGGCCACGACAGATTTAACGTGCACCAGCTCCCTTTGTACACGACGGTCTTTAGTTGGATACGAACCCGCAACCCTCCGGTTGCTAATCCGTTACTCTTCCAACCGGGCTACCGCGGCCCACCAACCCGCAAAGAAATTACGGTATATTAGGTTACTTATTTGTGCAGGAATACAACACATATACCACATTCTTTTGATGAGCAATGAAAATCCAGTCACAATATTCTTATTTCCAATCGTTTTCATAATAGGTTCATATTCCTTAGGTGGTTCAAAATTACGAGGTGTTATCTGTTATTTCCCTTCGGAATTGATTCCTGACCGTCGCCAATAGCCCATTGTGTTGCTACAGTGGATGTGAATTAACTCCTCCCCTATTCCTTAGATGTATTAAGCATCCACAATATTTATAACAGACTATCGTAGTACGGAACTGGTACCCTATTTAAGGCCATGATTACTTCTAGTAGGAAACTTCTTGTAAAAAGTAGAACCAAAACACGGTATTGGAAATTTCCGCAGGTTATTTGCCGGTTTGGGAGCATCGGAAGTTTTTAAACCTTAAAGTGAACTATAACACAAAATTAATAAATAACAACCCATGAAAATAGCGTAAGCATAGTGTTATAAAGAGTATTTTGTCATCCTACCGTGGTTCAAAATTACGAGATATTACCCTCTTATTTATCGCGGACCGTCGCCATTATCTCGTTCTGTTGCTCCAGTAGGAACGTAAAACCAAGTAACTCATATTGTCGGAAAAACTCTCTCGTGTGTGTACATTACTTGACGATGATTGTCTTGTGGTTGGGTGCAGCTTGGCCAAATATAGCCCCGCGTCATAAAACCCAACCAACCCATAAAGAAATTACGATATAATAGGTCACTTATTTGTGCAGGAATACAACTCACACTCCACTTCCATGTGATGAGCAATGAAAATCCAAATTGTCCTTCCTTATTTCCAATAATCTTCATTACAGGTCCATCTTCCCTTGATTTATCACCCCACAGCAATATTTTTATTTCTCTGGACGCGCGGTAAAATAGGCACTTACAAAAGCCGTTAAATTCAATGTGGGTATTAGCTCCGTTGCCGACCCGGCACACTGGTGAATATTAGGTCAGAACTCGGCCCCATATCGCAAGTCTGTTCCTTGCTATTAATCTCCTTCGCCGTTCCATCATCCTGATGGTCCTCCTGCTGTGGCGACATCTTTAATGGGGTATCTTGGCAACCAGGGAAATGGTAACTTGCTTCAATCTAATGGCTATTCGGTGTTATAATGGTACAAAAAGTGCCGCAGTTTAAAAGCCTCGCGGAGACGATCCATACCCCTAATGTCGGAGGCATCAAAAACAACACTCTCCTGGGGAATGACAGTGCTTCGCGTTTACGAAGATTTCACGCTCGGTGGTTTTCTTGTGTAGGTTTTGATACATCAATTGAAAAGCGAAACTTTCAATGAGAGTTTCGTGTATCGTTATTAGCTATTTGCGAAATAGCTGTTCTGGTTGAGGGCAGGTTTTGTCCACAAAAATCGTGGGTGTAAAATAAAGGACAGTACGTGGATGGTAAATGATTTGTGCATGCGTTTACCTTAGATCTTCAGACCCGATACGACCCAACGTACAGTTTACCCGTCCCCACAGACCAGTATGCCCCTCTCTATAAGTTTAACCGACCCAGAGACCAGATACTGTTCTCCAGATATATTCATTTTTCGTGAAGCCTAAACGGACAATATACAGGTAATTTCAGCATTATAATTAACTAAATTTTTTATCCAGAGTAATAAAATACTTTCAATTGTTTTGATTCTCTCATAATGTACGCATGTATATAATATATATATTTATATCCTTACGCACACGGTTTTTGTGGTAGGTAGTTAATTAACGTCGCACTGGAGAAACACAACTGGCTCTTGGCGGGACTCAGGGAGGAATCCTGAAAGGAAAGATCCAAGGACAACGCCTCGTAATTTTGAACCCCGGTCAGATGACGAAAACGCACCTGAGCTGGCATCCCACTCTCCAAACTTCCACACCACTCCAACGTGACTGCTTTTTGTAGGCGCAATCAAACCCCAAAGAGAACAACAGCTATTTCTGAAATAGTCAAAAGAAAACACCATATTCTTCAGTAGCGTTTCATAAAATTGATAATTCTTACATAAATAAACTAACAAAAGGGCCTTTTAATCATTAAAATTGAATAAGTCTAACATTAAGATTTGCTAAGAACCTTGCATAAAACTTATTCCTAAAACATGTTTATTTTAATAAAGGATCACTTTCAGAAACTGTTTGAAAATAAATAATAAAAATAAATAATAACAGCACCTTCGATGATATTTTTAGAGAAACTTCAGGCATTTCTAAATTAAGTTTGAAGTCTTCAGTTCTTTATAAACTCTTTATTTTTACGGGGAAGTTCTGTTTATTTCTCGCATTATCTTTTATTAGATTTTTGATGTGTGGAATGGGTTATTTTCTTGTACACTCAACATCTGAGCTTTTGTTGCCATCTTTATTTCGTTTCTCCGTTTTCTGCTTTAAATATGCGAAATATTTCTGTATTTTTATTTTTCTGGATGTCTTACTTGTTTTGATTTCTCCAAATTTGATTTGGCTCTGGATACATTTCAGAGATTTTTTCATTGTAAACAGACCTTTAAAGTTATTACCGCACTTTTCAAAGGTATAAGACGGAAATGCAGTGCTGAACTATGTGGTTTCTTTGAAAAACAAAATAAGTTATTTTCTAATGAGGTTTATTTTTAAAAATACTTATTTTTATTACACTTCGAACAGAAATGTCACCAGGCATGATATACAGTCGTTTTCATTAATTAAGGATCAATCAGGAAATCAAATTTTGAAATTATTTTTTAATTTGGTTGTCGGGTCCATTTCTGAGTCAGATTTCGTCGTGTGCATTTTTGCACAGCTTTGTGAATATCTATTACTTTCTCGTTGTAAAGATGTTTTTCAGGATGGTAAACGATAATTTGAAGAGCAGCTGCTATTGTAGAACAGGTGACTATATGATTAAGGTGTGAGTTAAACACAGAGTTGTTACAAAGTTCTTACGTTCTGTTTCAATCACTGCTAATTTTCATGCCTTTAAAATGTCTTGTTCTCAGTCTAGATATTGTGGTGATATTTTTTCTATCCGTTTGTTTATTTGGTGTAAACATGAATTAAATAATAATAGATACAAACCAGCTTCGTGAAGCCTACTGCGAATAGTTGAAGTTTACTGTACCGACAGTAAGAGCAGAGATGAGCTGGGTAGGAGTAGAGATTATTTTCCGTCTTGCGGGTAACTGCAGATATCGGTCAAGAACTGCAGTTATGACTCTAGGTTTTCCTTGGCTATACATTCTAGATGCTGAACGTTTTCTGAGAAATGCATTCCACAGTCTAAAGATTGCAGGGATCGCATTGATCCTCCTATTAGACTCTGGCCTACCTCCAGTTGACCAATGGCTAGCCATCTCAGTCTTTATAGTAAGTGCTGCCTCGAACTCATTCCTACAAATTCTTCAAATGACGAAATATCTCGTCGAGACAACCACCAAGAGAGTTAACACTTGCAAACCTGTTTTAGCAACTGAAATACATTAGAGAGTGTGGGAAGCTCGAAAATAATACCAGATCAAATTTATTTAAGATTTTGAACTTTTATTTAGAACTTTATTCTAACATGATATTTAATTAGGAATAAATTCTGCTACACTCATGAACAGATGAAGAGTTTTGTTCTCGTGATTTCAAATCGTCTATTGAAATATCGACATCAATTACTTACACTAAATTCTACTGTGACGTGATAGGTAGTGAAGAAAAATGAGATTTTGCGGTTATCCCTACTGCTTTCAAAATTCACCCCCCTGATGGTTGTCTCGTCATTGCCAAAACTGACCAGATCTTGATGGATTAGATACCTCGTCATTAAAAGAAAACTAACCAGATGTTGATCCCGTCATCATAAAAATAAATCGGCATTATCTTGATGATGAGATATCTCGTCATTATCAAAATTGGTCAGATCTTGATGATGAGATATCTCGTCATTATCAAAATTGGTCAGATCTTAATGGACGAGATATATCATCGAAACCACTTGGAAGGTTAAAATGAGTATAAACAGAATTGGAGGACTCCTCTGATTCTGACTGATACGCCTGCAGTTTACCCGGTGCCTCACTGGGTAAAACGGACAACAGAAAATACCAGAATGGAAAGACCACTCTAGGCCTAGTAGTGAACACTTGAAGAAATGAACATGAAGATCGAATTGGGTAACTTGTAAACTCGGGGATTACTTATATACTCGTGATTTTTTTATGCATGCAGATAATTCCCAATGACAAAATAAAAATACTCACAAAAGAATAACGGCCACTTAAGTAAACATAAAACAATTAAAGAAGAAACGACTGAAGGAATAAAATTAAATAATTTGGCCTGTAAGCGAATGGTTTAAAAAGAACTTAAGCTCGAATTTGTTTTCTCAATAAGTTTGGAGAATACTTAACTTCCTGTCCAAAAGTCAAGATTTTTGTTGTGCTTCACTCATCAAAATACTTTATTAGTCATCAAAATACTTTATGAAAATAAATAACTTTATTAAAAATGATCTCGAACCATAAAAGCGTTGAGGCACTTTCAAGAACTTTCCAGAAGTACCACTTTTACAAATCAAATTTTTTGAAGAAAAAATCATTAAGACTAAATCATATGTTTTAAAGGGTTTCTACGCTGTCATTGTTATCTCACATAGGGAAAGGAATTAAATAAAATGACTAGAATTAATCAAGTTGAGAAGAATTTTTTCCTTGTCGTTATTTTTGCAGACATGTAATAAAGATTTAAAGGTTTAATTTTCTTTTCGAGATGAATGTGCAAATAGAAGTTTTAATACGTTGACTTTGATTGGAATATGAAACTAATCAGATTCTTTAGGATAAAATTGTGACTTTTATCCTTGAAAATTAATAACGTCTTGTCATACTTTTTTCTCACTAAAGTGCTTGTGAAAAATTAAAATGGTTGAATTCAGTTCGACAGATGCAAGAACCTCGCTAGTCCGAAGATAAGAATGTACGCTGGTTCCATAAATTAAGGAACAAGTAAAAATCGGGATAACTTTGTAAAAAGGTATGTGATTGGCTTCAAACTTGGTAAAGTAACCAGTGATGTGAAGCCACTTGTACATATCTATGTAAATTTGAGTGACATCATGTGACTTCATCCGGCAGCAATATAAACACTCCTTTAGAATGAGAAAGGCATTTCGGGCAGTAAAAACTAGAAACGAAATTAGGAATGGTCAATTTACTAACATTTATCACCATAGCGTGACAAGTTGAAAGATGAAAGACAGCACATAAAAGAAACAACCAATATGAAATGGAACGAATTACGTCATTACGAATATAAGGAATTGGGAGGGGTCAAGCAACCGCAGAAAGTGAATATGGGATGGTGGACGTGCTGGCATTGTTCAGAGCATTGGGTATGAGACTGGATTTTTTTGGTGGTGGAGCAACAGGCAAATGATAGAAACTGGTAATATCTCAGGAAGCACAGATATCTGAAAAATGCTAAGGATTGGTGGTGCACTGCACGTAGTACCTAGTGTTTGTCAGCCATCTCAGTAGTGCGTGTTACCTGAACGAAATCAATGTTGGCCCAAATTTGCCAACACTGACTTCGAACTTGACAAGCACCACCGTCTAGGAAGTCCAGGTGGCGCTTGCAAACATACGCTCTGTATCAAAACGGTTTACATTCACTACCTTCCTTTAAAGTTCGAACTAGAAACATCCTTATAGCGTAAGCAGACATTTATGATACAATCTTATTGGTAATTATCACTCCAAGTGGTTTCAACGAGATATCTCGTCCATCAATATCTAACTAATTTTGTTAATGTCGAAATACCTCATCGTGAAGATTTTGTCGATTTTTCGATGGTGACGAGATCAAGATCTGGTCAGTTTTCTTCGAATGATGAGATATCTCGTCCATCAAGATCTGGTCAGTTTTGCTAATAACGAGATACCTCGTAGAGGGAACCAGTAGGAGGGTTAAAAACCAAGAAAACTAATCAGTGATAATTAAGTTTTTTATAAGGTTCCCTATAACATTTTGCTTTTTAGAGAAATTTCGAAGCTTTTTTTTCGAAATTTTGCTTTATAGAAACGGTTTCAACGAGAAATCTCGTACATCAAGATCTGACCAACTTTACTAGCGACGAGATATCTCATCATTAATTGTCGATATTTGTTTACATAGCTATGTAGCAAGGGAACTGGTTAAAAGGATAAATTCTGATAATTGTCTGTAAATGCTGTTTTCCCGCTAATGCTGTCGAAGTGAAAGAAAACTAACATTGTGGATATGTGGTGTCGATATCAAACATCCTTTAAATAATATTTTTCTAAGCTTGTTAACCCTCCAAATGGTTTCGATGAGATATCTCTTCCATCAAGATCTGACCAATTTTGATAGCTACGAGATACTTCGTCATCAAGATATTGTTGATTTTTTTAGGTCGAGAAGATCAAGATCTGGTCAGTTTTCTTTTAATGGCGAGATATCTAGTCCATCAAGATCTGGTCACTTTTGCTAATGACGATATACCTCACCGAGAGAGCCACCCGGAGAATTGATATTCCTGGTATTAAGAAAACGTAAAAGGTAACTTATTTGTTTATTCTGTCATGCTTTAAGTTTAGATTCACCCAATTATTCAGTTGCTTTTACTTTATGAAAAGCGGGAAAGCAATTAATTCCATTTAAATGCCTTTTAAGCAAAACTTAGATAAGTAAAACAAATGTTTTGAGAGGTATACATAACAAAAACACGTTCCTAAACCAATTTAAAGAACTTATTCTTTCAGTGTCATTGAGCATAAGTTTTTTAAAAGAAAATCACTCACAGTTCGTTTTATGTGGATTATTAACTAATCAAAATTTTTTCTATCCGTTCTACTTCCAGGTATTTAAACCCGAGACAAAAAGAATAAAGTTGGGAAAGTTTTCAGATCATGCAAAAAATTCTGGAAAGCTAATGGTTTAGCTTAATAAAGTATTTTGCTTTTCGTTTGAAAATTATTTAGCAATCAGTGAAATTAAGTTCGACTTAAGAGTAACGTAAACAAGTCGTTTGCGTAGGTAATTAATTTAAGTTTTGAACAAAAAAAGGGGCAATCAGGGAAGTATATCGTCACTTTACTTATTCTTGATAAGATTTTTCTGAAATTTTTCAGAGCATCGGAGCTTTACGTAATGGTTGAACACGCTAACAGTGCTAGTAGCATAACAAAGAGCTGTTTTTAGTAAATGCAGTTGAAACAAGAAAAAACATCCACCAAAGTTAAGGGCGTTGGATTATATTTTCTACCGATGATTTATGGTATTACGGTTATTCGCTTTCGCATAAAATTTAATAAATTGAAAAATATTTTCCTAGCTGACATGAAGAGCTCCTATGCATTGAAATTTTATATTGGTAAAACAAGAAACTGCCTTCTCAAACGTTATATACTTTTAATCTTTAGCATTAATAGGTGATCATCGCACTTACTACTTGATTACTAGTGCAATTTTAAGTGTATTCTTAAACTGACTGACATAAAGAACTAATATGCATTGAAATTTTATCTTGATAAATAAGAAGCTGACCTTTCAAATTGTTTTATTTATTTAGCAGTAATAGGCGATCATTCAAAATCGCACTTACTACTTGATTACTAGGTCAATTTAAATATATCATATATATATGCTGCTGACATAAAGAACTGCATATGCATTGAAATTTCCTCTTGGTAAAGCGAGAAACTGCCTTTACAAATTGTTTACTTTAAAACTTGAGTAGCAGTAATAGGGATCATAACACTTACTACTTGATTATTAGTGCAATTCTTAAGAATATTTTTATGTAGGCTGACATAAAGATGTAAATAAATATAATGCATTCAAATTTTATGTATTTTTATTTATTTTATGTATTCATATTTTATAATGTATTCAAATGTATTCATAAAATGTGCATTCAAATTTTATCTTGGTTAAATGGCAAACTCTTTTTCAAATGGTTAATTTCCTTCCGAAGCAATAATAGGCGATCATTAGAGATCGCACTTACTATTTGATTACTAATGCAATTTAAATACACTGCTGGCCACCCAAATTGCAACACCAAGAAAGACAAGAGATATCACAACAAAATTTATTTTGTAGATAACATGTTGACCAAGTATCAAATGATTAAATTTATAGACTTCTGTGAAGTGTGGTTCCTGCCAAAATCAGTAGCCAGAGTAGCCGCCATTGTTGGAGATCACCGCTGCCACACGCCTCGGCATTGATTCAAAGAGACTTTGGATGTGTTCTTGGGGTACAGCAGACCAAGCAGCTTCCACACGTTGCCAAAGTTGATCTGGTGTGGCAGCTGGGGATGTATTCTGGGTCAATCGTTGAGCAACCATGGACCACATGTTTTCTATCGGCGAAAGATCCGGAGAGCGAGCTGGCCAGGGAAGCAATTCAATCTGGCGATTGACGAAGAACCCTTGGACAATGCGTGCCACGTGTGGTCGCGCATTATCCTGTTGAAATATGGCTGTGGGCAAGCCCTGAAGGTAAGGAAGGACAACTGGCTCCAACACCTCGGAGATGTAGCGCTGGCTGTTTAAAGTACCGGCAATGCGTGCTAGAGGAGTGCGAGAGTGATATCCAATACCGCCCCATACCATAATACCCGGTGCAGGAACAGTGTGGCGGTGCATAACGCAGCTGTTCAGCATCCTCTCTCCACGGTGTCTCCAGACTCGAATCCGACCATCGTGGTGTTGCAGACAGAAGCCAGACTCGTCAGTAAAGACAATTTCATTCCATTCTGCCGTCCACATCCTTCTTTCATCGCACCATTGGCGGCGGAAACGTCTGTGGTTCTGCGTCAAGGGTAGACGAAGCAATGGACGTCTTGCGGACAGACCACTCTGCTGTAAACGGCGTCGAATGGTACGCGCAGACACTGGATGATGCGGTACAGACTGAATGTGCTGTGCTATGGTTCGTGATGTGGCTGAGCGATCCGTCACTGCCATACGCACAATATGCCTGTCATCACGTGAAGTGGTGCACTGAGGTGGATGCGATCGAACACGTCGGTCCGTCGTACCCTCCTGCATCCAACGATCACATATCCGCATTACAGTTGTTTGGTTTCGTTCAACACGACTACCGATTTCCCTGAAAGATAATCCACAATTTCGGTAGACCACTATCCTTCCTCTGTCGAACTCGGATACTTGATCAAAAGATGATCGCTGTTTTCTACGAGGCATAATTGATCGTTTTTTTTGAAAAAACCACAAGAAAAACACAATTGCCGTACTTGAAATCGTCGAAATCTCCAAGCCTTAAATAGCGCTTTGAAGTGGCGCCACAGGCGCGCGTGATGTGCGTCTGCGCTGAAATTCTAATCATTTGCATATCTCACCTCCGCTAATGCATGTTGTAAATTTCATATTATTTGCATGCTTCCTTCAGTGTGTTGCATTTACGGTGGCCAGCAGTGTATATCATATGCTGCTGATATAAAGAACTCATGCATTGAAATTTCATCTTAGTACAACGAGAAACTGCCTTTTCAAATTGCTTACTTTAAAATTTTAGTAATAGTAATAGGAGATCATCGCACTTACTACTTTCTTAGTGCAATTCTTAAGTATATTTCTATGCTGGCTGACATAAGGAACTAATGTGCATTGAAATTTTATCTTGGTTAAATAGTAAACTGTGCATTTTAAATGGTTATTTACATTCGTAGCAGTAATAGGCGATCATTAAATATAGCACTTACTCTTGATTATTAGTGCAATTTAAATATGTCATATGCTGCTGACAAAAAGAACTCACATGCATTGAAATTTCATCTTGGTAAAACAAGAAACTGCCTTTTCAAATTAATTACTTTAAAACTTTAGTAACAGGAATAGGTGGTCATCGCACTTACTAATGATTACTAGGGCAATTCTGAAGTGTATTCCTATTTCTTTCGTAAGTCTTCATTACAGACATTTCATGTAGTTTCAAACTCTCGAACTAAGTTCGCAGGCTTTTAATGGATAAAGCATTAGACGAGAGTCTATGCGGTTGAAATTCTATGTAAAACAGTACATTACCCTACAGCCTTTGATAAATGGAGTCCATTCAACTTGGTCCATTCGACTTAACCACAGAATAGATATAAGCCATTAGTTTATTTTAATGTTAGATAAAGGAACCTCTGTAGTTTGAAAGCAACTAAAATTATATTCTAGCAACAGTGTTTTTTAAAAAATTATATTATATTCACTTCCTACTTATTGTTGACTTTTTTCAATAAATAAATTAGGTTTATGATGCATACTTTTGAATTCTATGGAATAAAAAACAAGATTCTTGTAAGACAGGTGAATCATCCCAACGAGACTTCCCAAACGAGACTTTTGTGGTTGGCATACAACTCTGTATGTCAATCTCAGAGATGAATTAAGGATCTAAAAAATAGTGTATTGATTCTACATATTCGCTAGGATTGCGCTAGAAACCTCCCTTGATCAAAATACAGATTTAAATATCGGCAGAATACTTTGATGAGTTCGGGAAACAGAAATAAAATAGAAATGAAATTCATATTTGGACCCGTTCATCAGGATTCTATAACCATTGTATTTTAAGGCAATTACATTAAATTTTCTGTCTAACTCTTTTGTTGATGGTTTTCCCAATACATAAATTGATAGGCAGGAATTAGAATTTAAGTCGTAGTCGGGGCAACACAAAGGGCTATTGGTGATGCTCCAGGATCAATACCGAAGGGAAAGATCAGAGGAAGACTACGAACCACACGGTCAACATTTGACCTATCACCCCACTCTCCAAACTTCCAAGCCACACCGACGTGATAAATCAATTGTATTTGTGTTCTTGTAATACAAACTAACACCTGATCCCAACAGAAACGATTGTGGTTTACATACCAATGCTATATCTCAATCTCAGAGATAAATTGAAGATATAGAAAATTAACGTATATGTACATATACCGAAGATTAAACTAGAATCCTCCCTTTAGAAAATATAGGTTCAAACACGAGCAGAATACTTTGATTCATATTTTGACCTGTTCATTAAAACTATAGAACTTAATTCTAACTTCAAAGAAATAATCTACCTTACAGGTAAATCAACACTAAATTTATATTGCATGAAATTAATAAAATATCCACATATTTTAGTCGAGGGACAGCATTCGAAATATTCTACACATTTGACACGAAGTACTTAACCTTCCAAGGGTTTCGACGAGATATCTCGACCAAGATTTGGTCAATTTTACTAACGACGAGTTCTCTTGACGAGACAAAACTACCCTACTACTCCAAGGGGAGTGAAGACCCAAATAGGAAAAACAAATTTCATTTAATTAACTTGTCTGTAAATGCTGTTTTACGGTTAACATTGTGCAATTGCATGGAACTAGCATAGTGGATTTATGGAGTTAATACCAGACTACATCTTTAAACATTATTTTGCTACGCTTGTTACTTAGTTCCCAAGAAAACTAATCAGCGATAATTAATTTTTCTCAAGGTGAATCTTTGGTAACTACTGTACAAGTTCTAATTACGCTTCTAACACATCGAAAACGTCTTTTATTTTCCAGAATGTCTTGCATTTTTCAAGAGTGAATAATGAGTGATAAAATTAAGAGCAAATAATAAAATAACTTCAATTATATGTTCAACGATTCACAAAATGAGTATTGGCAATTGTTATATTGTTTAGATTGTTATGTAGCAAGAGAACTGGTTTAAAGTGTAAACTGTATGATAGTTGTCTGTAAATGTTGTTTTCTGGGTAATACTATTAAATTGAAAGGAAACTAACATTATGGATCTGTGGTGTCGATATCAGACGTCCTTTAAATAGTATTTAACCCTCCAATGGTTTAGACCAGATATCGCAACCATCAAGATCTGATCAATTTTGCTAATAACGAGGTGTCTCGTCATCAAGATATTGCCAATTTTTGGATGATGACGAGATCAAGATCTGGTCAGTTTTCTTCTAATGACGAGATACCTCGTACATCAAGATCTGGTCAGTTTAGCTAATAACACTGGTCTACACGATTTTCGTAACAGATAAGTCAATGAGTGTTTTATAAAGTATTTTTAATGCTGAAACAGAAAGTGTAATCAAAAATTTTCTATCACATCACATTTTTTATTTATATAACTTTAAAGATCCCTATTATGTCATTTTTGGCACATAATAGAAACGATCTGCTATCTTAAAAAACAAAGAGTCACCCACCCCGAACCGATAAATAATGAGTCAAAATTGATAAAAACTGCTTATATACATTATTTCAGTTGTCCACTCGGAGATCAGGATAAATTGTGGGCACCGCATCTAACGTGTATTAGGTGTTATGTGGAGCTGCTCACGCAAGGTTAAAAGGGAAAAAACGCATTTGCCTTTTGCTATACCTATGATTTGGCGTGAACCGAAAAATCATTATGACGACTGCTACTTCTGTTTAACAAGTGTCAGTGGTTTCTCTGCGAAAAATAAAAGTAATATTGTGTACCCAAATGTTCCATCGGCTATGAGACCAGTTGCTCATGGAGATGGTTTACCTATTCCTACAGCCCCAGCTTCGTGGCAGGAAATTTCTGATTCTGAAGAGGATTGTTCTGAAAATACTGCAGTGGCACAAGCTTCAAAAGACGTTGATTTCATACCAGAAAAATCAAATAGTGAACAACATCTCATTTCACAAGTGGAACTGAACGATTTGGTTCGCGACTTGAATTTATCAAAACAAGCAGAAGTTCTAGGTTCACGCTTAAAGGAGTGGGATTTATTGCATAATGATACCAAAGTTTCATATTTCAGAAACGGAAATAAAGAATTAATGCAATATTTCACTAAGACAGATCTGCTGTGTTCCTGCTGCAATATACAAGGTTTGATGTCTGCTCTGAGTATTCCTTATAAAACTGATGATTGGCGGTTATTCATAGACTCGTCCAAAACCAGCTTAAAGGCAGTACTACTGCATAATGCAAACAAGCATCCCTCCATACCAATAGCGCATGCTGTTGGAATGAAAGAGACATATGAAAGTATGTCATTGATTTTAAAAGCAGTGAATTACGATGCTCATTTATGGCGTATCTGTGGTGACCTCAAAGTTATCGGTCTTCTTCTAGGCCTTTAAGGTGGCTTTACCAAATACTGCTGCTTCTTATGTTTGTGGGACAGTCGTGCAACAAGTGAACATTATGTGGTTAAAGATTGGCCCAAAAGAGATACCTTCACTCCTGGGGGAAAAAATATTAAGTATGTTCCATTAGTCAACCCTCAGCATGTAATTTTGCCATCTTTACATATCAAATTGGGGTTGATGAATTTCGTGAAAGCACTGAATAAAGAACAACAAGGATTTAAATATTTAAGCCAATTGTTTCAAAGGTTAAGTGAAGCCAAATTAAAAGGTATATTCGTTGGACCTCAGATTAGAAGATTATTCAATAATGAAAATTTTGACCGCAAGTTGAATAATGTAGAGCTAGCAGCATGGAAGTCATTTAAGGATCTAGTACATTGGTTTAGGTTTTGGCAATAAAAAGCACACAATTGGGATCTTTTGTTGAACTATAAAAATTTAGGCTGCCGGATGTCATTAAAAATTCATTTTTTGCATTCTCATCTGGACTTTTTCCCACCAAATTTGGGTGTAGTGAGTTACGAGCAGGGAGAACGCTTCCACCAGGACATATTGCAAATTGAGCAGCGTTACCAAGGTAGATGGGATGAATCAATGATGAGTGACTACTGTTGGTTTCTCCAAAGAGATGACCCTACCGTACATAGAAGGAAGAAGTAATTTGTGTTCTCCAACTCCAGTTATAACACATTGTAGGAACATTTTATCTCTTATAGTTATATTCTACAAGATTTTTCATATAATAAGCTAAATAAATTATGAGTATTGCAAATTTATTTAACATTTTGTATAATTTCATATACTGATAAACTTAGTCACTTTGCAAATTTTATACTTTTCTAGCAATTACTCGAGGTTGTATAACAAAAAAGTGATACGTGATGGAGAAAAACTGACTTCATTTCCAGATTCAGCGTCGTCAAACGCATAAAATTCGATTATTGTGGTTTCTGTTACGAAAATTATTTTTCAATCTGTAGACTAGTGTAATTAGATACTTCGAAAAAACAACCACTAAAGGGGTTAAGTAGTTAAAACACAAAAAATTATACTGTGATTATTTTCCTAGTGGCGAATCTTATCCACTGCATAAGGTTATGAGAGGTGTTTTCTGTCAAACTAAATATATGTGGCGGTAGTGTTTATGTGACAGAATGTATTTCCTGCACGTATTCCGAAAATGACGTCACTTGGATTACTTTTCGTATACGATTTCAGCCTACTAAAAATTCTAAAGAACGAATTTTTAATTGACAGATGAAAATTTATTGGTCTACAGCAAATTAATTAAACGCCAAACGCGTTGCCAAAACGACTGCTTACTCTATTTTAAGGTAACTCCTATATGTATCATTCGAAAGCTTTTGGGTAGCGGAGTTAATATCTTCACTTTTCGTCTGGTTTGTTAACTTTGAAAATCCCTGTCGAATTTACGTGCCTAACTCAAATAGTAAACTTTATATTTTATTTTCCAGAATGTCTTGCGTTTTTAAAACTAAATATTCCGTAAAAGTGAAAAGTCAATCGCGAATGATAAAATACTGTATATATACCCTAACTATAACGTTTATATTAAATTATGGTAATCAAGTTATTTGGTATTCCTTTTACCAGACTAAAATGCCATTAATCCAAGAAAAGAATAATGTTGATGCTTCGATGTCATACAATCTATGCAAAAATACAGTTTATCGTATATTTTATGGTATACATTGACATAAGATATAAGCTAATATTTTATGTCTTAAAATACCTTTTTGAAAGTTTCCAAGCAGCTATTATGCAAAAGATTTGAAGATGAAATGATCCGCCAACCAGTTTCTCTATTTGGGATTAGAATTGCGCTAAAAGACGAAAATAGAGAATTTAAATTTAGAGCTTTTACCCCTGAATAATAAAGACATTCTGCATCTGCAGCGGAAGCTAGAACCGAATGCATTATGGAGAGTAGTAATAAATAAGATGTTCGGAGAATCTTCGAATTTTTCTGCAGAATGTTTAAGAGCCTAAAGTGTTTTATTTCAAATGTCAAAAGCAGGAGACAGAGCTTTTTAAATCACTATAACTGAAAAAACAAAGGGGAATTTCTGCTAAAACTGGAAGAGGATTTGGTTTGTGCTTGGTTACGTTTTACATACATGATTTCATATGGCAGTGACAATAACTTATACCTTCTTTCCAATGGGTTAGGAAGCGTATAAAATGGTGCAAGTGTACCGATGCTTTCAAAATCTGCGAAATTTGAATACTACTTCGGTTGCATTCTATATCTGCTGGAACAACTTGAACTTGAGGTTTTCATTTAAAATATTTAAGGGAGAAACTGTTTTTTACGGTATGGGGAGGGATTTTCAATGTAAATTTAAAAAAAACCAAACGTAATGTAAAGAATTTACACCGCTACCCAAATGTATTGCATGATACATATGAGGCAAACCTTAAGGTTATGTTGAAAAGTCGATTTTTGACTAAAATTGCATATTTCATTTTATTTTCTTTACAAGGCTGTTTTTATTTTGTCTGTACGGTGAATAGAAGTGGATACATAGCACTTTGAACATATCTTGGCAGCTGTTTTTTAACCGGAACTAGTGTTTACAAAATCGAAAGTGGGATGAAGTTTTGGTTTTGCTTTGCTGTTTTATGAATTTAAAGAGCATAATAGTAAAACCGGGATTTTACGCAGTGCTACCATTTCAGCCAATAGTTCTTTTTAACTTATTTTATAAATTTCTTCCCAATGTAACAGCATGGTATAATTCTTTCTTGCTCATGATCTTGCTCCGAACGTAGTCAGGTACCTTAAAATGTAGTTCAGTAAGAATTTGGTGACTTGACATTTAATCTAATTGGCCTTGGCTAATCGACTATGATAGCTCAATTAGGAATCTAACTAGCCAGGTGAACGAGATTTTTAAAATCGCGTTAAAAACAAACCAAATGACGTTACTTTCGGAATATGTACAGAACAACAGGTTTCACCGCTGAAACAATACTGCCACCTACATTTAGCTTGAAGGATAAGGCTTTTTGTAATCAATATAGAGATTTGAAACTTTTTGTGGTTGTTTACATGATGTATCTGAAAATTTTGTGAGTGGAATAAAAATTTAGACGAATAATTAGTTTAAAAAATCATAAAATCAATTGACTGGTTTTTTACTGTTTTCAAAGAAAATGCTACAAAAATATTTCTAATGTAAAAAATGACACTAGAACGTGCAAACCAATACGTAAAATCGTCGGAAACGCTTTAATAAAATAAAAGATAAAAGTATCTGAAAATTATATAAAGCAGTAGAAATTTTAAAATATTGAAAAACTGAAAAAAAATTTTTTTTCTAATTACTGTTTCGTTTAAATGATTTTTTATTCTATAAATCAAATTTAATGTGTGATTGGAATAAGGTACACTATAAAGTATCTTGTAAATATACAAAAAAAATTGTTCAAAGGGTACTGTGTCTCCTTAATTTGAAACTAATTTGGAATTAGTTTTATATTGAAATGTTCACTTTACCAGTATTTCAAAATAGATCAAATTGCACAATACCCAGTTTGGGAAAAACTATTTTGATAAGTGGCACTCAAAATGTAAATCAAAATTTCACAGTAGGATATTCAATTATTATTTTAAGTATAGATAATATTCAGAAAAAAGACTGGTTGTATTTTTAATTAAAGAATTGAATAGGTTGTCAGTTATAAGCGTCGCTTTTTAACACCAGTCAAAAAATTTTAATTTACATATTCCAGCACTAACTTTTATTTTAATATAAAAGTAGTGTTTTCTCTTAATATAAAAGAACTAGGTAGCTCTGTTATCAGTCGTGGATTAACAACCGGAGGGTTGCGATTTCGAAACTCAAACCAAAGACTGTCATATACTTGGGGCCTGGTGCACATTAAATCTGTAATGGCCTCAAATGTTCTCACGTTGGCGTGGTGTGGAAGTTTGGAGAGTGGGAAGTAACTTCAGGTGTTGACATCGTCTATTGAACATGGTTCAAAATTACGAGATGTTCAATAATCTCTTCCCTTCAGAATTGATTATGGACCGTCACTAATAGCCCGTTCTGTTGCTCCAGTGAGACTCAAACTGAACTACTTACCCCATAATACAACACCGATACCCGTTTTATTTAAAATATGTTTATTGTATTTATAATATTGATTTCTTGAATTGGAAATTTAATCAATATTATTATAATTTGGACCACCGAGAAAATAAAAAGGTGTCATCAAATGAAATATGTTTGCACTTGATTAAATTTAGAAGTAAATAATATTGTAAATGGACCCATTGTCCTCTATTATAAAAAGGTTGCTGGTACACTTCGTTATGATTTCAAAACAGTAAAATTTAATAATCATTATTATTAAATTTTACTGTCCAGTACCAGTCTTGTACCAGCAACGTTTTTATAATAGAGGACAATGGGTCCATTTACAATATTATTTACTTCTAAATTTAATCAAGTGCAAACATATTTCATTTGATGACACATTTTTATTTTCTCGGTGGTCCAAATTATAACAAAACTGCCGAAGATTTCATTAGTCACAAAAAGTTTGATTTAGGATTAAATTTTTAGCCAAACATGTTTATTTTAAATTCTCTGACGAAACTGTAGAGGGTGGTAGGTTGGTTCGTTTGTTGGGATTTCATGGCTTAAGAGCCATATTTGGCCCCGCTTCACCAGACACAAGACATACAATATCAAGTAATACACACACACACAATGAAAGTTTTTACTGACGCAGAAGAGAGAAATACATCCAGGGAGGATTGCACCTGACAGGAATCGAAACTGCGCCGCCTGCAACTCGAAGATTTCTAGCGCAGTGGGCATATCCACTGAGCCACGACGGTCCCTAAAAGCGTGGTAGGGAACTAAATGCTCAAACTCAAATACATAACTCAAAATAAGCATTTCTTTGTCAAAGAATGTATGTCCGCAACTGAACACATATGCTGAAAAACCTGGCTAAACTGCGCTCTGTTGCAGAAACCAATAGAATTAGACGCACAGAGGATAATCTATAGGTTTCAATGTATGGACTGTAAATGTAAAGAATGTCATTGCTATTCATACTAAACCTATGCTATGGATTGGCCAGCACCTAGGCTACGAACAACAAATCGCGTGCTTGTGTACGGATCTCTTTCAACCTCGTCTTCTTCCATTTCTGGAGTGCTAAATCTTCCCTACTGACCCACATCGTGCCTGCTGATATGAAGTATTCCGGTTTAACACAGCTGGCTTTGAAACAACTCAAATGTTCGACGATGCAGGATTCGTCTACTGGAGAAGCATTCACGGTACAATCTTTGAGAAGCTCTTCCGCCAGCAGCATGCATTAAATGCATGTCGTGCATCTAACGTATGGTGCATCTCGGATTCGTGTAATGCCCCATCACGTGCAAATGACGAGTTTAAAAAAGATTTGCAAACGTGCCAAACAGCATCTTCTAGAACCTACGCGCAAAAGTTTCGGTGGTCGTACATGCTTTGACAAAAAAGCTTTACACAGATATACCCTACCATTCTTTAAAATTTGATCAGGGAATTCCGAATCACTCTGTATTTTACCCCTCCAAGTGGTTTCAACGAGATATCCCGTCAATAAAGTTTTGAACAATTTTGATAATGTCGAGATATCTCGTCATCAGGATATTCCCGATTTTTTTATGATGAGGAAATCAAGATCTGGTCAGCTTTTGTCTAAGGACGAGATATCTCGTCCATCAAGATCTGATTAGTTTTGATAATGAAGAGAAACTTCAACGTGACAGCATCAGGAAGGTTAAAAAGCGAATGCCCTCTGGAAAAAAATTAATACAGTGGAAAAATTTGTAGTTTTATTAAAATTAAACTGTTCTAAACTCTGAAAAACAAATGCTCTACTTGAAGTGAATTCAACTTCTTTTCAAGCATATTGTTGTGTAAAATATAAGCATTCTATCAGTGCTCAGTTCTGAACTAAAATACAACTTACGAACTCCCAACTTTATCCACAAAACACAGTAAGTAAAATAAAATATGTATCTGTGTAGGTCATAATTTGTGGAACGGTCTTAAGCCGTAAAACCACTCACAAAAGCGCATACAAAAATAGTCTCTATGTCCCAAAGGAAAAGAATAAGAACCATGCATTAAAACCCAACGGACATGATAACATAATGCATAAAACCTTACCGAAAATTTCTCATTACTCAGAGTATACAAGTAAGAAAAAAATATTAGTACTAAGAGGAGGCAGCTTTTATTTCACACAGAAATTTGAGAAGGACGCGTAAACTTAATGAAGCAAAATTAAATTCGTTATGACGATGCAGAAGTGTTTTCAAACTTAAGCTCTTTAGGAGACCAGCACATTAGTTTTATGGCACATCTAGCGTAAGAAGCGAGGGCAGCGAATTTCCTTAGGTTAAAGTGAGCTGACCGTTCTGCTGGAAGGATGTGTAAAGGAAAGTCAGCGGAAATTGTTAGCCGGACTTAAATTTCGAGAGAATTCCGCCTTTGGACTAGACGCTTCATGTTAAAAGTACTAATATCCATTCCTTTTCATCGAGCGATAACAAGAGGGGATGTATGCAAATATACAAACACTAGACTCGTATAAATTGCTGTGTGGTTTTAGATGAATGTCATGCAGGGAAATAACTGAACAGAGGCTTCACACAGAAATCTTGTACATATCTTTTCAAAACGCTACTGACATACATATTTGTATGATAAACCATTTATATTTTAAGACATTCCAACTATTCATATTTTAAATCAATCTAAGATGAATGTAGCATGTTTTGGATTTGACCGCAAAGTAATTTTAACCTCCAAGTGATTTTGACGAACTAAATTTAAAAATGCTTTCTTTTCTATTCTGTACCAGTATCTTTGTACGTGATATTCTTCATAAATAAATCTCGTATACTTAATTGATTGCTTTCACTTCCATTAACATGCTTGCTAAAGATAGATAC
This sequence comes from Meta bourneti, assembly GCA_933210815.1. Classification (NCBI taxonomy): domain Eukaryota; kingdom Metazoa; phylum Arthropoda; class Arachnida; order Araneae; family Tetragnathidae; genus Meta; species Meta bourneti. The sequence continues at coordinate 37,050,387 of OW119933.1, forward strand.
GCTACAAGAATTCAGTTTCAAATTGGTATTAGAGAACAAAAGAATTAAATTGTTAGACCACAGAGCAATATTTTTCAAACAATTAGGGACTAGAGAGAGAACCCTGCTCGGAAATTTCACATGATATATAATCTCATAAAGAAATTAGTTCAAATAAAACATAAAATTAGATTAATCATAAAATGAATCGGATCATCAGACGAAGGTTCTACTGAAGGAATAATGAATTTTAAGGTGTATGTGTATACATTAGAAATCACAAAAATTGACAAGAATATCGATACATTTTTTTTATTAATTCAAAATATTTTCCAACTCCTTAGCTTTCAAACTATACAAAGTTCTTGTAAGTATTTGAAATAGTTTTCTAGTTAAAAGGGGTTTCGTTAGGTGCTGTCACCATGTACAAACATGTTTCCAAACTTTTAAACTTGATTTCTGAACAACTGGTTTTGCAATATAATCTTTCGTTCAAACAGTGATAACTCACAACAATGAATTTATCTATTATAATCATTTTTGTTTCATTTTAATCTATATACTACAATATTTGTTTTGACCCTCAGTCAAAGTTATTGGTTAAGAAATGAATTTTTAATTGAATTTAAATGTCAAAATTCCTGAAAAATCTTGATTTTTTGGACTTCCTTGATGACAAAAATTGTATTAAAAACCTATTCTCCCTAGCAACTTGATTGAGGGGCAAAACATGAAGAATAATATTAGGAATAATTTCCAATAGGAATTGTTTTTCTGAACAAATTAGAATTTCGGATATCACTATTCAAAAACCATGCTAATTAACCAATTATATCTAAATTAGATAATTGATGATTAGATTAATCTGAATTTTTCAAACTTATATTAGCTTAGGTACAAACCAATGACCTATTGTAAAAAATTGGATTTTTAAAGTCAAAATTCAAAAACAAATCTTCTATTGCTACGAACACCATAACTAACAAAAACTAATAAACAAAATAAATGTAAATTAATTTTTTGCATAATGCTTGGATTTGGTTATATGGCGCAAAAGTCATATAGGGTCAAGGTGCGCCAAACAACGTCAATAAAATAGACATACACCCCAAAAAAGATTTGCTGACACAAAAGAGAGAAATACACACAGGGAGGAATCGACCCTGAGCCGTCTATGACGTATTAGGTTGCTAGTGCTGTGGGCAAACTCACAGAGCCACAGTGACTCCAAATTATCTTAGAAAACTAGGAAACACTGTTATTTCTACGGCTCCAAATAACAGTCAAAATGACCACTCAGCATAGTTCAAGTTATTACTGGTGCTAACTCTTCTGGTGGTTGTCTCGACCAAGTATCTCGTCATAAAAAAAACTGACCAGATCTTGATGGACGAGATATCTCATCATTAGAAGAAAACAGACCAGATCTTGATCGTCACCATAAAAATAGGCGATATCTTTTGATAACGAAATATCTCGTTATTAGCAAAATTGGTCAGATCTTGATAGACGAGGTATCTCGTCCAAACCACTTGGATGTTCAACCCTCCTAATGGTTGTCTCAACGAGGTATCTCGTCATTATAAAAATGACCAGATCTTGATGGACGAGATATCTCATCATCAGAAAAACTAACCAGATCTTGATCTCGTCAACAGAAAAAATCAGTAATATCTTGATGACAAGATATTCGTCATAAGAGCAAAATAAGTCAGATCTTGATAGACGAAAAGTCTCATCGAAACCACATGGAGGGTTAATAACTAGATTATATTCTCATTTTGATTCCCACAATCGTTCTTCGGTACCCAAAGCAGACTCAAGGAAACGATCACCCTCCACATGATCAAAATAAGCATAACTTTCCATTAATGAAAGCACACAAACTTTAAGAATTCCGAATTCATAAAAGAACTTTTTATCTCCCGTCTACTAGATATTACTCCAGAACTAGCTCGTTTTCCCCTCATATTTCGTCGACCATCCATCAAACATGGACACCAGTTGCCGGTGACGGGCCATCGCTCTCATTAGCATAAGTTTCCCTCTCGGCCCACCCGACTTGTTACGCCCCTCCGAGAAGTGTTCCTTTCGCCTCGACCCCCTCCCTAGGTAGGAACTCTTTGGCGCCGCCGAAAGCGTTCGTCACCAGGCGCTCTCTCGACTTCAATCAACCGCAACTTAAGTAACTAATCTGCAAATTAGTCCCCATATCATCCGACTCATTTTTGAAGCAGATTGCGGAAGATATTAAACCGGCTGCGGCCGTTAAAAGTTTGCCTCCCTCGGCCCGCCATTAAGGCGATTAAGCAATCATCGTATCCCGGTCGAGTTGCTGATTATTTCCGTATAATGGAATGTGGTTAACACTTTTCGGAGATCAAAGGATCCTGCAGGAATTGGGACGTCAGCTATCTAGTGTGGTGGGATGGTTTTCAATGCTATCGGTGTGGTTTGATAGGTAGGTAATCGGATTTTGGTCAATAGCGCTGTGTAAGTAATTGCGAATGTTTTCCCAGCATACACGCATATTGAGCACTCATGGTTGGAAATGATAATTTTAATTATTATTCCATTTGTTCAAAAGGATGTACTTACAGAAAATATTACATTAGAACTTTGAATAGTTCCCGTTTTTGGTTTTAAAAACAACTTTCTCATTTTTAAAATTGGTTGGGATAGATTTTATTGCCCAAGGGTCATATTTGGTTGGTTGAGTTTTATGGCGCAAGGGCCATTTTGGGTCAAGCTGCGCCAAACAACCTCAAATAAATGGACATATAGACAACAAGGAAAGTTTTGACACAAAAAAGAGAAATATACACAGGATAAGTTACAGGAAGCGAATCTGTGCCACTTACAACTAGCAGGCTGCTAGCGCAGAAGGCCAATCCAGTGTGAAATCTTCTCATTCAAAAAGTGCCACCCAAAACTCTGCTATGAAATGTGATGTTGATTTAGCATCATCATGGCTCAGTCAGCAGTGTCACTCTTACTTCATTTGGAAAATAACAGAAGGAAAGGCGACGCTTTAGTTGATTGGATCATCCGACTGTTGATAAAACTGTTAAGGTTTGAATCAGAATTCAGGAGATAGTTGAATGAATAGTGCCATTCACCATCTCATCGTCTAAAAAGTTCCACCCAAAACTCGGTTATGAAAAGTGATATTGATCTAGCCTCATCACAGTTCGATGGGTTTAGCGTTTATCTTACCTTACTTTATATCGTTTGGAACATTACAACAGGAAAGACGACGCTTCACTTGACAGGATCATTCTGAGAGGTACAGTTTGGCAAGATAGGTTGAATCAGAACTGAGAAGACAATCTAATGAATAGCGTCACTGACCGTCTCGTCCAAAAACTGTTATAAATTGTGTTGTTAATACACCATCATTATTCGATGGGTTCAGCGTTACCATTACTTCATTTGAATCATTACAGCAGTAAAGTCGACGCTTCCCTCGACAAGATCATCCGACTGGGGATGAAACTTTGGCACAGTTATCTGAATCAGAGTTGAAAAAAATCGAATGAATAACCTCACACACCGTCTCCTTGTCCAAAAAACGCGTCCCAAAATTCTGATACACATTCCATTATTCAGTCCCACAGAGGCAAACAATTGTACAGAATACCACCACGCTTTTACAGAACATCATCTTCGACAGGCTGCGCAGAGAAATCGGAAGAAATACTCCGAGGAAATACTCCCATGACAACGTTCGAGTCACTGCTGCATCGGTAAGAAATTCGTTATCACAGTGGCAGTGGGAGGTGCTCGAACATCCGCCATATTCGCCAGATATGAGCTCCCTGCTTTGATCTCGTGGCAAAAATGAAAGAATCTCTGAGAGGAAGCGTTTTCACGCAAGAAATGACATTCTCTGAACAATAAGGCTTTCATGTGCAGACATCAATCAAAATGGCTCCTGTGCCTGCCGTGCAACTGAAGGTTATAAATATGGGAGGTGACTGTATTGAAGGGAGACAAAATTTAGTATGTGATTAAATATAGTGTCATCCCCATGTGTTTTATGTTATATCCATCCTCTTGGTTAAGGTATATATATACACTAGAAATCTCAAAAATCGACAAGAATATCGATTTTTTATTGTTTCAAAATATTTTCCGTCTCCTTAGCTTTCAAACGATGTCAAGATCTTTGAAATATTCGGAATATTTTTCTAGTTACAAGGGTTTTTCGTGTCCTCATGTACAAATATGTTTCCAAAATTTTGAGCTCTTTTTCTCAAGAACTGTGTTTTTGCAATATGATGCTTTGTTCAAAACGGGGATAACAATGAATTGATCAATTAAAAATTTTTATCATTTTAATCTATATAATTGTTTGTTTTGCTAATGTTTTGATTCTCAGAGTTATTAGTTAAGAAATGATGTTTAGTTAATTTTTGAATGTTAAAATTCCTGAAAAAATCTTGACCTTTTTATGCTTCCTTGGTTGAAACAACTATTCCCTCTAGCAACGTGATTGAGAGTCAGAACATATTTGGAATAACTTCCAGGAGAAAAGATCTTTCTGGACAAATTAGAATTTGATGTATCACTGTTCAAAAAACATGCTAATTAGCTAATTATATCTAAATTAGGTAATTAATAATTAGTTTAATCTGATTTTTTCACACTGAAATAATTTTAAGTATGAACCTAATGTAAAAAACTGAATTTTTAAAGTCAAAACTTTAAAAAATTCTCTAGTGTATAAATACAGCTTAAATAGTTTTTCCAACGGATTTATGTTTTCAAGTAGGGGTGCCTTCTCTTTTGTGGTACATATTTTTTATGACGTATGACTTTAATAAAGTTATTTGATCCATTTGTTTTACTATGTTAGAATAAAAAGAAAATAAAAGATAGTATTTTTTGATGATGGTGTCACAGTGCCAATAAACCATCCAAGAGTCACGAGATTTTCGAATATGTAGTACTGTTTTCTTAAAAACATATACACAATGGATAAATAACCACACCTTTTGGTTGGCAGAATCCTAGGAAGTATTCTACAGAGGTTGTTCGGACATTTTTTGAACGATTTTAATGGACTGAAGCTCAATTTTTTACATGAAATTTTTGTGTTTTAAATGTTCCATTTGTTCCATAGCCCTTATTGTTAATTATTTTTCTGCACCGTAATTTCCATGATAATAAGGACTTTTGTAGTATCGACAGTGGTATTTTGTCCCATTCTTGTTCCACACTTTTCCAGTCCTTCAATGGTTTTTGGTCGACGTTTCGATAATGCCCTTTTTAAAAGTCCAAAAGCACAAAAGTGCATGGGTGAAACATCTGGAGATTTAGCAGGAATATCAGTAAAGGGTATTGACTTGATACCAGTTTCTTGTTCCATTTTTTCCAAGAATTTAATAGTGGATTTAGGTGTGTGGCTGCTTGCTTTATCCTGATGCAGCTCACTGATTGTTGGCACTGTGGGTAAATGTATGGTTTTTCTTTTTTGAATATTGGGGATAAAATATGGTCTTGATAAAATGTGGGAGTTGATTTTTACATTTTCCCCCCTCTTTTTACTTTTAATTTTCCATTATATGCAAAACCGGCAACAATCATAAATCTCTTAGAGAAAGTTTTCACGTTCACTTTGCTATAGTCCTTTGACTTGGCGGATTCTCTTTTAAAATTAAAGATCTTACCTTACAAATATTTTCAGAATTTTTTTGTTTTTTGGATACTTTTTATGGAAGTATTTTTCCACTTTTACGCTTTTTTCCTTTCTCATTAATAATATTACTTATCGTACCTTTAGATATCAAAAAAACATGACTTTTACAGGGTTTTTTAATAATTGAATAAGCATAATTCTCTTCGGAAAGAGAAAACAGCCTTCCATTCATTGCTTATTTAAAAGCGCCATTTTGAAAGTAAACAAAACTCTGAGTTAGCAGACAATAAGTTATACTTTAACTATTTAACTGCTGTGAAAATAAAATTCTTTCGTAGGCATACAATTTTTTTACAGCTCATCAAAATCGTTCAAAAAATGTCCGAACAGCTTCTGCATTGGTCAAGAAGTTCAAAACTGGTTAGAAGCCATGCAGGTATGACTGACTGCAAGCTGCAGAACGGATAGATGTGCTTTAACCTATCCGAGGGTTAAACTCATTTTCGTGGTTCTCTGCTGTCAAGCCACGAAAGTGAATTTAAATCTAAAATATTGCGAAAATTACTACATTTTCTGCAAAAGGAAATATTCAAATTACGATCAAAATGTAAAATATTATTTATACATTTAATTTAACTCTATTTTTGATTATGCTAATAAGAGAAATTTTTAGCCGTGAAATACTAATTAAATATTAACAATTTAAAAACAGGGTTTATAGTCTGTTTAAGTAACAAAAGTAAAACTTTTTACGTTATATCAATATTTATGATAAAACAATCATGAATAATTGGCAGTATTCATTTTTTAAACAAATAATAATGTTATAAATGCAGTATTTAAAAGGTTTATGCGCTTGTCCCACTCATACTTGAAAAGCGTAATTGTTTTCATAGAAAGGAAAGAAATTGCTCTGATTTCTTAAAATTTATTTTAAATGTTGTCAAACATACTCTTACTAAATTTGATACAACTATCTTCAATAAAAATCCTTTTATTGATTGTGAAGGTTTGTTCCGTTCCTTTGGTCTACATTACAGTAACACATAAAGACGGAAATTCCTAATGTGTCTTTTATTTGTGGTTCAAAAGATTGACGAAATTAAGTACATTATTGAATAAGTATGAACTGTCAAACACATGAAGTTAACACGAGAACTTTTCACATCCGGTTGATTAAATTATTAACATGTCAAGGGATGGTTCAAAAGATTAACATAATTAAGTATCTTAATGTATAATTAGTATGAACACTCAAAACATGAAGTGCCTAAGAGAAATCTTCACATCCGGTTGATTAAATCATTAACACGTCTAAGGAGAATACAGAATTTTGTTTTCCCTCGGGTGGTCGCTTTCATGAACACTCGGCCATGAAAAGATTTGTTCATCTCAACTGTCTTTCAACAGTAAACTTTATAAAGTTATCCTTCAGAAACCGTCTTAGTTCATATTTATGTATGAAAAGGCAACAGGTTTTGAGCCAAACACAAGTGCATTGTCTTGTAACATTGAACAGATTTCACACTTATGTGGTTGCAGAAAAAAACTTCAATTACCATCTTACAAACTAAACTGGGTTTAAACTGAAGTTGTCCGAGTCTTAAAACTCACCTACTTACACATTTTGTTAATGTCACGTTTATGGTACTTTCATAAAACGTTTCCTAACAAAATATTGAATTTAAGAAATTGCAAATATTGGACCCACTTGAAGGCAGTAAGGCAAACTCAAGTGACACACTAATTGGAAAAGTTCTTGCCTTAAACCATGACTTATCTGGCGAGCTTTGTGGTCACGAAATGCATCCATATCATTCCAATGGTCAAATCATATCTAGACTCCTAACTGATGGCAATCGACGCCCAAACAGAAAGAAAACTTATAGAGCAGCACAGCGCTGTTCCATCCATCATGAAAAGTAGCTCTAGTATGACAGCACTGCAGGATGATGCATCACACAAGATGAACGCGTGCGTGAGATGTCTTTGCAAAGAATGGCAGAACTTCATATAAATCTGTCTTAACGGATCTACGAGTTACGTCCGTTTCTATTTTGCAATATCCGAATCTTTCCATAAACCATGTAATTCGTTGAAGCCTTCTGAATTGAATACTAGATGTTAATTCTGATAAAAAGTTCTTGTAAGCTGTTTTCCTTTCATTTTCTAATATGAGAACACTACGGAGGTGCATCATGCAAAGGTGGAAGTATATGAGAGATTGTCTTTTGTAACAGCTACGTATAAATCTGCATTAACCCTCTCGGAGAGGGGGTATCTTCACGTCGAAAACTGTTCCGTAGTGTCCAGCCTCTGGTGCAGAAGACCTGTTCCAGGCTGCCCCCAGTTCTGGGCAAGTGACAACTTGTTTTTTATACTTGGATCTTCATTTCCTCTTGGATTAATATAGCAGTTTTCTCTCAACGAAATATCTCGTCTTTAGAAATATTTACTAGATCCTGGATGATATATCCCTTTAAAACACTTGGAAGGTTAACTGATCTACAGGATAAGTAAGCGTGCGTTCTATACTGGGATTGTAAACAACGTAACTCATTGTAGCATTCATGATCTGACCTTCGTTCGAAATTGCCTCGGATCCTTCTCTGTTCAAAGGATCCCGGACCGTCACTACTAGCCCGTTTTGTTACTCCAGTACGACATAAATTCAACTACCTGCGTTGTCATTGTAAATTTAGTACTTTTTAGATTCTGAGAAATGTAATGAGTTATTTGTATTGCAGTTTCTGGTACAGCAAAAATTTCGTTTACAGCACTGATATCTCCTCTCAGAAATGGAACGCCATCTATTTCATTTTTTTCTCCTCAGTAGATTCCCTTAATTCTCAATTTTGTGGACTGCTAACAAAGAAGTATCTTTTGTTTTAAAACTTCTACACACTACGGCCATCAATTGCATTTTAATTATCTGAGTAGTAAGCAAAGTATAAATAGCATTTGAAACGAGTACCACGTAGAAACTCAAATATTGAATTAAGTCCTCTAACAAATATAATTCAATGCTGCTACCTAGCTATTTAAACTAAATTGTGATTGACCATTAAATCCGTCTCCCTCAGTGTTTCAGAAACGAAACAAATCTAATTTTCGGGAGTATTTAATCCACAATCATTGTCTCTGTTTAAATAAAGTTAGCACACTCTTTCTCAACCAACAACTGATTCTAATGAATGGTACTCTCGCACACATGAACCTGCGATCCACCGTTTAGTGAATAGGATTCAGGCGGGTGTATTGCGAAATATTCCGAACTCTCACTTTGAGAGATGTTAAATTTTAAATAGCATAAACATTTTCTTCCCCTCTGTTCTATGGGAACTTAGCATCTTCAGTTATTTGTCTTGTGGATTGAGAGTGGCAGCCCATGTTTCAATGCTTGTGATCCCAACTTCCCTCCATCAAGATCTGACTAATTTTGCTAATGATGAGATATTTGGTCATCAAAATATTGTTGATTTTTCGTTGATGACGAGATCAAGATCTGGTGAGTTTTCTTCTAATGACGATATATCTCGTCCATCAATATCTGGTCAGTTTTGCTAATGACAACCTACTCGCCGAACCAATCACCAGGTGCGATAATTTACCATAATCACTGCTTGATGGATTCAACGTACCCTTGCGTCATTTGAAACAGCACATCTGTATCGCGAATTGCTAGCATAAAAGTATCATACGATTTTATAAAAACACAAATTTCTTATGTTACTTGTTATTCTTTTTATGTTTGTTGTTCTGGATATATATGTTATTTGTATAGACCTTTTGCACTCTACAGGTCAAGCAGAATCATCAATTGCATTTGAATTATCTGTTCATTAAGAAAAGTGCAAATAACATTTGAAAGGAGTACCACGTAGAAACTCAAGTATTGAATTAAGTCCTCTAGCAAATATAATTCAACGGTTATTCTTCTATCTACCTTTTCAAACGAATCAGTGTATATTGTGATTGACCATTAAATCCGTCTCCCTCAGTGTTTGAGAAACGAAACAAATCTAATTTTCGGGAGCATTTAATCCACAATTATTATCTCTGCGTAAACAAAGTTAGCAACCAACAACTGATTCTAATGAATGGTACTCTGCACACATGAACTTGCGATTCATAGTATAGAGAATAGGATTAAGAATGGCGGATCGCGAAATGTTCCGAACCCCCGCCTTGAGAGACGTTAAATTTTAAGTAGCATAAACATTTTCTTCCCTCGGTTCTTCGGGAACTTAGCATCTCCACTTGTTTGCCTTGTGGATTGAGAGTGCCAGCCCATGTTTCAACGCTTGTGATTCCGACTTCCCCTTCCGAGAAGAAACGGAACTGTCATAAAAATGTCAGGACTCCCGAAAAGTGTAAATGAGGAACGACTGGAATATCCTTCGGGGGAAAAATGCAGGATCCCTGACTTCGCTTCCTAGATTTTTCAAAAATGCGGAGAACGGGGTCGATCTATCAAAGTCATTAGCTGTCAAAATAAATTCAATAATGCCTTTTCAGTAGTGCGTTTCGATAGCAGGATTTGCTAATTACGAAATTGAAATCGGGTGTTAAGTATAAGCGGATTATTTTTAAGATAAGTCATCCAAAAGTACGGCATGACTGTATTCTGACGATGAAGGTAACACAAATAATGCTTTGAGTATACGGAAAATAAAACTGAAAGCAAAATATTTTAAGGGCGGAAATAATAAAATTGCCTCAGATGGAGTGTTTCCGGAAACTAATTGAGGCATTTTTAAAACTGTGGGTGTGGTGAAAATAATGACTTTAAATAATTGCCTTCTGGCAAAAGAGGATAGCCTACCATTGACTTGTAGGTTAACTTTTGAGGAGATTACTCAAGGGGTTTTGAATAAAGTGACTTGGAGGCCTCTTGTGAGTGAAAAGTATCAGGACATTTAGTTGGTGGTGGAAAGTTTGGAGTGCCTACTGTGAAACTGTTCGTGTACAACAGCCAAACTTTCATATATATATCTTGGTGAACCTTATAGTATATCCGGGTAGCAATTGAGGACATACATCCCTATGTAAATACGGATTAAATTTGTATTCCCATATCCTCTTAAAGGTTTTACAGGAAGTTTTGAAATACCCGTATTTCCAAATGATGGTATATAATAAAACACTTATCGCTTACTTTTAATTCGACAAAATGCACTGTCCTTGCTTGTAGACTGATCCGACAAATTTGATTTTATTAAGTGACTTATTATAACCAATTATTCCAATTATAGACTCAATGAAATCAAATATTACTTTCCGCGATACAGTTTTGCATGGTGTGGAAGTTTGGAGAGTGAAGTGCCAGATAAGGTGTTGACATCATCACCTGACCGTGTTCAAAATTACTAAGCGTTGTCCTTGGATCTTCCCATTGGGTTGCTTCAGTTTGAAGTGAATTCAACTAACTACATATCATGATATCGTAGGTTGGATCAAGTATTACTTTCCGTGATAGCATAAGCCAAATAAAGTATTAATTTCTATGATCATAGATCAAATTAAGTATTACCTTCTATGATAGCAGAGGTCAAGTCAAGTACTACTTTCCATGACAGAATTAAATCAAGTATTACTTTCCATGATGCCATAGTTAAAATCAAGCATTACTTTCCATGATGCCATAATTAAAATCAAGCATTACTTTCCATGATGCCATAGTTAAAATCAAGCAACACTTTCAATAATACCATAGGCCAAATCTAAGAGATTAACAATCACGCTACTGTAAACTGAAATTGATAATAGGTATTTAAGTTTCAAATAAATAAATATTAGTTAATGGGAATCGATTATATATGATAATACATTAAAGATGTCTGGCGTCTGGATGCCTTTCTCCCCCTTGCCTATGTGAAATACATTTAGGAAACAAAAACTACTTCTAAGCTACTCTCCCTTCTTAAATTAAGATTACTTTTAGCTGAATGGTCACGGAGAAATTCCAAGAAATGAACAACAAACACACTTTTAACTTTGATCGTTTTAGTTCAGTTGCTAGGTTACTCGACGTCAGGCTGGAGATTATTGTTGATTTTTGAAGGAATGTTGTTTTTATAATTGGCGATGGGGTATTTTACTGACATTGAACCCGCTCCGGGAATTCGATTATATTAAATGGCTGGTTCTATTAACGCTGTTATTATTAACAGTGGTCTGCTTATAACTGTTATAGAGGCTTACTGGCATTATGAACAGAGAAATTTTTCTTATTCATGCAAAGTAATATGCACGTTATTATATCTATCACTAGCATTAAGAATTTATGTTCAATAGAACTCTAAACAGTGATAATTGAAGCATGTTACATATCATTAATATCACGGTAGGAGTGTCAAAGATGTGGACATGGAGGGTCAAGGGTGAATTGATGACAAGATTTGTAGGAGAGTCGTACTCACGGAACTGATCTCTGGTTTTTGATCTGGAGTGTCGTTGATCACGGCTGGGATGCTCCAGGTTCGATTCTGCGGGTCTCTGAAGGTGCTGCTTTCACTTTTGTTTCATCGATTAACCCATGCATTCTATACGCTCCAGCCGTATAAAGGTTCTCTCCCCGTTAGCACGACAGATTCAAAATGTTCCCTCTTGCCGGCTCCACCTCCATTAAAACTCAATTTCATAATCAATACTCTGACAAATGACATGAAGTCCTCTCATTCCAAAGTCAATTATTCTGGTTATTTAACCCCTCCCATTTTCCTCTAGATAAGCGACGTAAATCTTTCTATTTTCTAGTGGGCCGTGGTGGACAGTTGGAATAGTAAAATATTAGAAAACCGGAGGTTTGTGAGTTCTAAACTCGGTCAACAGAAGACCATCTTGCACGTGGGGGCTGGTGCACGTTAAATCTGTCGTGGCTTCAAATGTCCTCACGCGTGGCGTGGAGGTTTGGAGAGTGGGTTGCCAGCTTAGGTGTTGACCTAGTCATCTGACCACGCTTCAAAATTGCGAGGTGTTGTCCTCGGTTCTTTCTCTTCGGGATTGATCCCAAAGCGTCACCCATTGTGGTGATACAGTGCGACTTTAGTTAACTAACTACCTGTTTTCTAGAAGATATTGAGATGTCAGCATAGAATTGTATATCGGTATATCTTCAGTAATTGTAGCTGGAAATCCACTAAGGTATACAAGGAAATGTCTATGGGCAAGGAAATGTCTGACTTCTTGGAAAAAAGCAACCTCTATCCTCGAAAAGCCTTGTAGACATGTGTCTGTTCATTCGATTAAATTGTTTACTACAAAGATTTCAACCTGTAATCTTTGTCGAGAAATCTGCATTGCCCCAACTCGCAGATGGTGATAGATGGAAACCACTCAATAGTAGGAATCTAATCTCTGGCTTTCCAATATCTGAAGCAGTTGCAACATCTCAGATTTTTAAGGGTAATGAGTGTTTGCCCATCTCTTTTAAATGGGCCTCGGCCGAATCTCTCCTGTTTCTTGTTTGACTCAAGACAAGACTCCATCTTTAGTTAAGGTCTACGGCAGTTGCCCATTTCAGTTTTTTAACGGGTCATGACTGTTTGACTACCCATTTCTCTCTGATGGGTCTTGACCGACTCTCTGTTCTGTTTCTTGTGTGACTCCAGACAAGTAATTTCAAATGCTAATCATTCGTACGTGCACACAGCTCATAACCCTCCTGGTGGTAGTCTCGATAAGGTATCGCGTCATTACCAAAACTGACCAGATTTTGATGGACGAGATGTCTTGTCATTAGAAGAAAACTGGCCAGATCTTGATCTAGTCGTCGTAAAAAAAATCGGCAATATCTTGAAGACTAGATTTATCGTCGTTAACAAAATTGTTCATATTTTATGGACGAGATATCTCGTCAAAACCACTTGGAAGGTTGACGACTGTAATGGTCTTGAGTTAAAGTACTGGAGAGTCCGTGAGCTAATGGCATCATAGCCTTTCTCTCATCATTTGTTAACAACAATTTTGCTCAAAATTGATACGTTTAATTTAAAATGAGCTATTCCTTTTTTGATCTCATCATTCTAGATTAAGTTTTAGATGATTTTCTAGAGAATATTGAGCCTTAATTGGCCAGTGATAATATGGCAAAAAATCACAGGTATGAAATTTTAAAGTAATACACATCAACATGTTGAAAAGGTGAATTTTATCTTGCTGTGGAGCACCTGAAATATATACAAGAAATATAACTTGCTGTTTTAATACAGAAAATAAAAAGTACAGAACCTAGAAGAAAGAAGCTATAGAGGTATTATTTGAACAATATTTCTCTAGCTATTTAAGGGAGTGTCTTTGAAAAATTTGAGGAGAAAATCCAGCTCTAAACTCTTTATTAAGTCAACAATTACGAGGTTGGAAGCTCTTTCGAGAAATTAGATCTGTTGTGAATGAAGCAAGAAAAGCAGGCCTGTTTCAACTCAGGATAAATGGTCTGAATTATAGAATGAATACGGCTGCAAAGTGGCTCAGAAAGTTGGTTGTACAAGAAGTATGGTACGAAACTTTTCAGAAAGTTGCAAAACAGTAACAATTTATCCGCTCTCAGTATGTCGTCATGAAATTAAAATACAAGCAGTGATCGCTTACGTTTCTCTTTTGGTGCTTCGTCGAACGTACATTTGCATTAATGAATTTTCCATTTCTAACAATTAATGTATTCGTATATCATTATTATTATTATTAGAGATACTTTATATTCAATTTGTATAGAGGTGTATCTAAGGAGGTTCAACAGGAGTTTTGGACCCGAACATTAATGTCTAAAAGGGTGGAATTTCAAATGCTTATTAAAAATGCGTGGTTTTTCATAGAAAAAATGTCTTATGATTGTAAGCACAAGTTGATACTTGGCACAAATGTAGTTTCGAATGTTTTGGGAGAGACGATTGACGTCACCTGGATAAAGCTCTACTTTTTCACTTCTTCCTTTGTCGTAAAATAAATATTAATGTAAAGAAAGGAATTTATACAAGGACAGAATCCATTCTCCGTAAACAAATACCAGTCCGGCAGTATCTCCAAGTGTTTCTACATAGACAGTTGTTCTCAACACGAGTGCTTGATTTCATGATATTAGATGCTGACCCACAAAACCGTCTAGTGATTTCCTTGAGAATTATACGAATCGATGTGTAATACACTGCTGGCCACCGTAAATGCAACACCCTGAAGGAAGCAAGCAAATAATATGAAATTTACAACATGCATTAGCGGAGGTGAGATATGCAAATGATTAGAATTTCAGCGCAGACGCACATCACGCGCGCCTGTGGCGCCACTTCAAAGCGCTATTTAAGGCTTGGAGATTTCGACGATTTCAAGTACGGCAATTGTGTTTTTCTTGTGGTTTTTTTCAAAAAAACGATCAATTATGCCTCGCAGAAAACAGCGATCATCTTTTGATCAAGTATCCGAGTTCGACAGAGGAAGGATAGTGGCCTACCGAGATTGTGGATTATCTTTCAGGGAAATCGGTAGTCGTGTTGGACGAAACCAAACAACTGTAATGCGGATATGTGATCGTTGGATGCAGGTGGATACGACGGACCGACGTGTTCGATCACATCCACCTCAGTGCACCACTTCACGTGATGGCAGGCATATTGTGCGTATGGCAGTGACGGATCGCTCAGCCACATCACGAACCATAGCACAGCACATTCAGTCTGTACCGCATCATCCAGTGTCTGCGCGTACCATTCGACGCCGTTTACAGCAGAATGGTCTGTCCGCAAGACGTCCATTGCTTCGTCTACCCTTGACGCCGAACCACAGACGTTTCCGCCGCCAATGGTGCGATGAAAGAAGGATGTGGACGGCAGAATGGAATGAAATTGTCTTTACTGACGAGTCACGCTTCTGTCTGCAACACTACGATGGTCGGATTCGAGTCTGGAGACACCGTGGAGAGAGGATGCTGAACAGCTGCGTTATGCACCGCCACACTGGTTCTGCACCGGGTATTATGGTATGGGGCGGTACTGGATATCACTCTCGCACTCCTCTAGTACGCATTGCCGGTACTTTAAACAGCCAGCGCTACATCTCCGAGGTGTTGGAGCCAGTTGTCCTTCCTTACCTTCAGGGCTTGCCCACAGCCATATTTCAACAGGATAATGCGCGACCACACGTGGCACGCATTGTCCAAGGGTTCTTCGTCAATCGCCAGATTGAATTGCTTCCCTGGCCAACTCGCTCTCCGAATCTTTCGCCGATAGAAAACATGTGGTCCATGGTTGCTCAACGATTGACCCAGAATACATCCCCAGCTGCCACACCAGATCAACTTTGGCAACGTGTGGAAGCTGCTTGGTCTGCTGTACCCCAAGAACACATCCAAAGTCTCTTTGAATCAATGCCGAGGCGTGTGGCAGCGGTGATCTCCAACAATGGCGGCTACTCTGGCTACTGATTTTGGCAGGAACCACACTTCACAGAAGTCTAAATTTAATCATTTGATACTTGGTCAACATGTTATCTACAAAATAAATTTTGTTGTGATATCTCTTGTCTTTCTTGGTGTTGCAATTTGGGTGGCCAGCAGTGTACTACATAGACCATTCCATTAAAATCTCATTTTCCAAAAATTTGCAGATGGAATCGGCAAAACGTTTCAATTCTACTCGTTAGAAGCAAAAATGGCGAGATTTTATGGACAAGATATCTCGTTATTAGAAGAAAATTGACCAAATCTTGATTTCGTCATCATTAAAAATTTGCGATGTCTTGATGACGCGATATCTCGTTATTAGCAAATTTGACCATATTTTGATGTCTCAAGGACAGATCTTAGCATTTTAACCCTGTCTATTAATTAATTTATAGAACATTTTAGTACTTATTATTACATTGCTCGTCTCTGAGTTCCTTAGAATCCATTTAATATGAAAATGGTGATGATAGCCGAGCATTTCATTGTTTGTAAAACTTCTCCATATACAACATTGTACATCTCAAAAGTTATAAATTAGACACACGCAGTCTTGTCTATATACATAATATTTCTTACATACACAATCTGAATCTATATACATAATATTTCTTACAAACACAATCTGAATTTATATACATAATATTTCTTACATACACAATCTGAATCTATATACATAAATACAAAACATCACACAGCTCTCACAACTGATCTATTTACTACACACTTAAATTCTAAAAGTACATTTCATCTTTTAATGAATAGAGACAATAGAGAACAGAGTATCAAAGTTTTGCTTCTAAGACTCTCTAAATACATTTATATATTTCAGAATTTGGGACCACAACAGAAACAGAGTTAACAGAAGACCTCTAGAGACCTACATATAGTTGTCCGTGGCTGAAAACTGGCCTTGACAATGCTAAACATTCTTTTTCAAAAGTTTGTTCCTGTGATTTATTTATTGTCATAAAAAAAACTAATCGAATAGGAAAGTGTTTACGCTCAAACTTAAAAGGCCTATTAGCATATGATGGTGTAGCGTCTTCACACTATGTGGTGGGAAATCGTATAAATGAGTACTAATGGTTGTACTGCTTTCTGGATTATTTAATAACAAAGAAATATCTCCAGTTACATGAAATATGTACAGTACAGAAAACAAATTTGCCCGCAACGGGACTTAAAGGCGGTACCCTTTCTGGGACCTCTGAGAGACACTCCCAACACCGTTGAAGTTCTAGCGTCGTCTGCCTTCATCCTCCCCGGACTCGGGTCAGCAAAAGGCGGTGGGGGACGTCCTCTCGTCCCCCATTGGTCAAAGTTCTCCTCCTGGTGGATTTTTCTTTTTTTTTCTCATGAGTTCCAGAATGTTCGAGCGCCGCCGAGACGAACTGTCCCCGAATTCCTTCAAAACCCTGGGAGCGTCGGCAGAGATGAAGGGGCTTCGGTTCCAATTCACCTTTTGTGCCCCGGCACCGAACCATGGCTGCTGGGCTGATCGGCGCCTCCATAGTCTGAAAAGGGGAGAGGAACACCTCCGGGAAAAGGAGTGTAAGATGCTTCGTCACAATGGATATAACTCTATTAGAGGTACGAGGATTGTTTCACTATCATTGTCATCAATTTTCTTAGTTTTAGTAATATTTCGTTGCAAGTTAATAAATATAACACTTGTGCTATTGCACAAACTTTTAGAAGGGGCTATATAAATTTATAGGTAGCATTATTTTCGCTCCTCGCTTAATTTTAAGTTTATGAAGTGGTATTACCGTTGGTGTCAAACTTTTAGGAATTCCTCAGGGTATGTAAGTTGATCTTGATGATCATCAGTTATGATTTTATCAACACTTTCATAAATGACTTCAGAACCAGGGATGGCATATAGCTTAGCACTTGATTGATTTTTATAGACAACTCATTAGTTACTGTAAGAATGGCTCGTCCTTTAAGCTCTTGAGGTGTGGCTTTGATGAAATCTATATCATTATATAGCTGTTGAATTGCGCCTTGGATTGGAGGATAGTATATTGAGGGCAATTTAACTATGTAAGCATGTTTGCATTCTCCAATTTCAGAGAGCCAACATCAAACTCTCAGTATCAAGATTACGCACGTTTTCGTAAGCTGCATTACATCAAATTTCGACCAGTCTGGTTTTTATACAGCTTGCAACTATTAATGAGCGTGTTCCTCTTAATATCACAGATAATACCTGTCGCAAATCTCCGCCCATTAAGACAACTTTTCCACCAACCGGTTCATAGCAATTTGTTAAGTCTTGATGAACTCTGTCAACAGCTAAAACGGCATGTTCATGCGTCATTGGAGCTTCATCCCACAATGTAAGTTTTTTCCAATAATAATATTAATTCTGGTGTGTTGTGTTTTAAATTGCCTGTGGAATTTGTATTCAGAATTAGATTAATTTTAAAAACTGGTTGAGCGTTTCTTCTCCAGCTAACAAAGTAGCTGCTATTCCTGTTGATGCAATAGGTGTAGCATGATTGCCCCTTCCTCTGATCGTGTGCAACAATGTTGAATAAACAATTCTTCCATGTTCTTGCAGGTCTATCTCAAAAATAATGTATGACCTGTTTTCAGATCTTTGAAAATGTTGCATCGCATTCAAAATTTCAGGCCAAGCTGGATTGCAAGTGAATGTAATGAACAGTTCTGGTCGTCCAAATTTCTAAACCATGTCCATTGCATCTTGATAGTTCTTTTCCATATAGTGACACTTCCTTGGAAAATTGATGGCGATAGCATCAATTTTCCTTTGCGCAGACTTTCACTTTGTACACGAGATTGCAACTGATCTAACAGTCCTATGTACAGCTTAACTCTTAAGTCTTTCTGGTTCATATGAATATGTAGTTCAGGCTGGATCCTTCAGTTTTCACAACGATAAATTGCATCAACGATAAAGTGCTGAAACAATATTTCCCACAGTTGTGCAACATATTAAAGCCACTGAGGACAGAAAGTCTATTATCATAATATTGTAGCTGTTTTACTCCCCCCGTTTAACTGATCGCATCTTTTTAACATGCCTCAGTCCTTTAAACCAACGGCATTCCCCTCTCCGGAAAAAAGTATAAACCATAGGAATCTGCAGCGATTCATAGATGACATTTTTTGTAACCTTCAGCATCTAGATAGATGCCAATATCTTGGTTTGCATGTGATTCTCCATCATCTCCAACAAATATTGCATCAAAGTCTGAGCATATTTAAGTCTGAGTGCTCCATGAGAATCATTTTAACATTAATCGCAGGATTGCAGTCTATCAATTGATGAATCTGTAGGTGCGATTTGGTAAATGGATTTACATCCTGTAACAATGCATCCAGTTTGTCTCTTTCAGATTGTGAGCAACCGGGGTTATTTTCAATGCGACAATTGTTTGCCTCCTTTGAATAAAAAATGTACACTTGACCATACCCAGGTTTATTATGTTCATTTTTTGAACAATGGAGAAATCATATGGTAGATATGACTATCAATGAGAAAAACAATATGGCCCGATTCCAGGGATTGATATGATTTCAGTCCCCATTGAAGTCAAAGCTAAGGCAACGTTGTATTCCCAGATATGCTGCCGATAGTTTTTGTCCTTAGACGAATTGCCGTACATTAAATATTTCAACAGTCTAGGAGTTTCTGATAGTTATGCCAGACAAACTTTACCGTCGTGACAGCAATTCGTGTATTTTTTATTGGAATTTACTTTAAGCTTCCAATAAAAGACGTTGCCAAAAGGACACACTTCAGACATGTTTCCACAAGTATGTTCTTCAACGTCCAAAGTAAGGGCTTTACTTTCTCTCGAAAGTCGAATCGCCCGACGACTAAGGCTATTTTCGTTCACTAAAACTTTCGTTTCTGCGACGATTTGTAACGTAAAGATTTCTATTTACCCTCTTTCCGACAATTCAAGAGTTTCATTAGAAAGCATGGCTTTCTTTTGTGAATTTCTAACATCCTGTAGTTCGATAACTTAAATCAAGATAAGCTGCAAAATTAAAACGCACAAAAACTTCGATCATAGCTGATTTTATTATTGGCATCCTTTCGTTGCCATTCAGCAATTCGTGCACAGATTTTAAAATTTTAAATTGTGAACTAAGTGTTCTATCTCAAGTGAACAAAGTATACTATCATTTAGAGACACTATACAATTAAGTGAATCAAACATTCAATAATATTATGGGTCTAGAGGACAAACAAAAGTATCCATTTCAAGGACACAAACTGAAAGAGGATAATGTCAGCCGCACTTTCAAACATTCATTGTTCCAGGGTCAATCATTGTATTTTTGTATCAGAATTTTTTAAATAGAAAAGTTATTTTTCAGAAAAGCTAGTTTTGACGTAAATAACGAGTACTTCTGTGGTAACGCGAGAGAAAAATAGTGAAGAAAATATATTGCGTGTGATAATTGTTTGAGCCAAAAGTTCTTTTCAACTTCTTTGTCACCAATAACTTGTCAGTATACGTATGACATACTAAAAATACTATTTTAAGTTAAGATATTTTTATTAAAAACATACAAAATGTACTTTCGCTTAAAATAATCTCATCGAGTGCATAATCCTAACTCATCAATCATTTTATAGCATTACATATATTTCGAAAGTTCCTTCAATTCAGCAAAATTGACACAAATGATGCAATCTGTCTCTGCAGTTAACTATCCCTCCAACAGATTTCTACGATAAGGTGAACTTTCAGCAAATACCATCATATATCCATTACTAGGAACTTAATGGATCCGAAAAAAGAGCATGCATCGTAAATAAAACCCTAACAAAAATGCAATGTATGTTAAGTGAAAGGAAAAATCGATACTTTAAAAAAAACTCGATCTTTTTATGGACTTTATTTTACTTACATTCACTGTAGATTACTATTTATATATCTTTATTAATGAGTGAATACGTAAAAGGTAAGCCAGGATTCATTGAATGAGAAATAGGCATTATTCTATCTGTAAATTCTATTACAACGTTTATTTTATTGATAGAAAAATCACGTTTAACTTATTTTTAAAACTTTTGGTCAAAATATCTTTGCTTTATAACAAATATTAGTTGTGGAGAAGTCCCTTACTATCTAATGCTACTTAAAGCTGCATAGTTAATAGAGAATTGCAAAATGTAATCGGATTTTCTATAGAACGGGACCCAAGAGCAGCTTTGTAATGCTCGAAGCTATCCAACTGGTGGTCGTTTTAGTGGACTGACACAATTGGGATTGTGTAGTCCTGCTATGGCAGGTTGACGTTTGAGTCATGGTTTTGAACGAGTCAATTCTTTGAATTAACTCTTTGGGGCACACGATTTTAAAGAAAAAAACAAGTTTGTTTTTAATATAAAAAATGGGAAAATTTCATTCATTCAATTCAAAAATTCATTTCAAAACGAAGTGGCACTTTGCAGTCAGTACAGCACCATGAAGTGTTAACTTCTTTTTTTCGTGCTGCAGAATGCATATCGTCTCCGAGTAGTACGTTTTGGTAGATGTTTCGAATCTCTTCCTCGTATTTCCCATGAACCAGTGGGTTTAGATATTTTAGCTGCAGTGGAAGTGCAGGTGTTGATTGTGCATTTTTATCAATTAAAGTCTGGGCAATAAACCCTTCAGCACACTGCCCCTTTACAAGTTTCAGCTCCATGTTTGACCCAATTGTTTATAAACAATATATGAATTAAACAACAACAGCTGCATCCAAAAAAGGAATAGTATGCGGTGTCACCATTTTTTACAACGCCGGTAAAGTTTATAATTATCCAATAGCTGATCAAATTTATCCACTGCATTCAGGTTCGCATTATAATCAGTAATTAACGAGGGAAAAGCAACTGAAATTTTATCCCCATTTTTATCTTTTCTTTGTACTGTGTCCACCTGATTTGGATCATGATAATTCGATAAAAGATATACATATTTCCCTGTTATCGATCCATCACAACAGTGTCAACAACTTACTAGTGCGTTTCGACATGTGTACATTTTTGTTTTCAGTTATTTATACATTTAGCGTTAGTTCATAGCATTGCCAACTCAATGAAAATATTAAACTGTATGACGATGAGTAATTTCAACTTTTTGAGGTGGGTTAAAAAATATCCCACCATGCAGAAAAAGCTAAGCAAAAGGTGGGACAGTTTTTAACCCACCTTACCCCAAAGAGTTAAAGGACTGGCTAAACCTAAGAGATATCCAATATGTAACATATTTTATCTCCTACAATTTTAACTCTCTTGGTGGTTTATCTTCGCTTCGAAAACTGTCCTGCAGTGTCCAGCCTCTGATGCAAAAATCTGTTCCAGAGTGTTAACAGGTCCTGAAAGGGACTATTTGTTTATCCTACTTGGATCTTCATTCTCCCTTGGATTAATAGAGCAGTTTTGTTTTGACGAGATATCTCGTCATTAGCAAAATTGACAAAATCTGGGAAGAGATATCTAGTTGCAGGTTAATAGAAGTTTTTCAACTGTATACTTTTCAGACACTATATTTCAGGAATGAGAAACAGCCAACGACCTAAATTTAAGGCCAGCATATTTTTGTAATTTATAACAATTTTAGATCCATCAGTTGAGAAAACTTAGAGATAAACAAATCACGTAATGACGTTGCTGTCCATTCAAGCGCGTTAATAGCCTACTTTTTGTTTCTACTGAGGGCATTATTGACTTCGTTTTGATTTGGCATGCGATACAAGCATCATAAAATTGCGACCACGAGATAAAACTCCTCTATATATAGAAAAAAAGAAGTTTTTCTTGTGTTTGTAAAATACTTAAAAAATTGAGTGCAAAATTAAAAAATAGAAACATTTTCTTTGAAAAATGGACATAAAACTCCCAAGCCGAGTTACAGGGAAGTGATGCGATCCACCGAAAACCACATCGGGAAAGCAAATAGCAATCGAAATTTCGTGATCAATTAAATTTCTAACAGTTAAACATAGAATTCTTAAACAAAACCTCAAAACTATATAGGAAACCAACATCAACGACTGCTTATAAGGCGGGGTTAAAATGTATTTCTAACCAACGAATATAAGCTAACTCCGTTTAAAGCTTGTGAAAAGCAATTATTCGTGTTCCCTTGAATGAAGAAAAGTTTTTTCAATGGAAAAAAAGTTGAACATAGCTGTTCCTCGTAGCTATTACCTATTACTTCCAAGACTTAAAAAATATAAATATCATCCATCAGGTAGCATTGGGATGACTTCATAATTCTGTGATATCCTTCTTGATACAGTAGAAAAGTCGAAACCATCTTTTTCAACAGTTATGCGAACACTAAAGCTATTAATATCTGCTTGTTGAGTATTTGTTTCCTATGTCACCAGTTATGAATGTAGAAATTAGAATTTTTTTTCCACGACTTTTTTTCCATTTGCTCATTACTCTCGTATGAAGGATGACTGTTTAGAAGCTAAAAAAAGTGGTTCGATTGGTCCCCTAATAAGTATCTCGTTCCCATACCCCACGGAAAGTTCTATAGCATTTGCTATCTAGCATTCCATTTGTTTATTATGTCACCAATTATGGGTAGCGAAAATTGAATTTTTCTTCAAGACAATGCATTTGCTTACTGCTGTCTCATGTAGGATGACTGCTTAGAAGCTAACAAAGGGGTCCCATTGGGTATTAGCTAGTATCTCCTTCCCATACTCCATAGTAAAGAAATGGGGTATTTATTTCAAAAGAATTTCACCTAACTTTAACCTAATTTTAATGAAAACCAATTTAAAACTGAGTGGAGAGCATCAATTTTAGAATAACAGCAAATCCCGAAAAATTGTTCCTCCTAGACTCAATATCAGATAGTATGTTTAATATAGCATTCAATCACTGTGATGTAACTAGTGAACTAGTAACTAGTTTATCTATTTTTTGCTACTGGCTCCTTAAACTTTCGTCGTATATTTTTATTATACACTTTTACTTTATCATTAATTGGGGAGTTTGCATTTTAATGTCCTGTACTTCTTACTATCAGTGTTGTGTATAAAAAAGTTGTGATTCTAAGTTTTATTTAGTAAACAGTTATATTTCCATTTAAATGATGAAAAACCATTGTGGTAGTAAACTTTTATCGTTGACAGTAACAGTACAACCACATTATTTTTCATTACAATAGTTTCTTAGTTTTTGCACAATAGAAAGCGAAATATATGCACATAAGAAAGCAAAAACTGCTTCCAGTTGTCCAATTGAGTTCTCAGCGTTAACGTAGAAATTTGAGGTATTTCTTATTGTGTTAACAAGTTGAATTTGAAAGAAAAATATCATGTAGTACTGCACTTTCACATACTCTCCACCATACAGACAGGTTTAGCTTGTATTCAGCATCCATGTTGATCCCAGATATGAGTAAAATGTATTCAATTTAAAAAAGCATTCAGTTCAGTTGATTGACTAAATCAAATACGTTCACTTCAACTTTCAATTTCACATTTATTTTTCTGTTTTTACCTTGTCTCAAACAGATCGATACGTGCGATTTACTTTGGGTGCTTTATTTCTAAACAAAAACCGAGCTTTTTAATGCCATTTTCTTCTTATTACAGTAATCTCAATCCCCGATATGGCAATGCAAAATTAGAAATACGAAACAGTTATTTTAAAGAATACATTCTCAACTCATATCGTGAGCTTGGAGCAGAATCTCTCGCGTTGGCGTGGTGTGGAAGTTTGGAGAGTAGAGCGCCAGCTCAGGTGTTGACCTCGTCATGTGACCATGGATCAAAATTACGAGGTGTTGTCCTCGAATATTTTCCTTCGCGACGGATACCGGATAGTCGACAACAGCCCGTTGTGTTCCTCCAGTGCTACGTAAATTCAACTACTTACCTCCCTAGAGCAGAAACTCATGATTTTTTTTCGGATACACTAAATATTATTTTTATTATTAGAAGTAGATTGTAATCCGCTTGAAAAAAAATCTGATACTATTAAAATTATTATAATTTTTATTTTTAACCTAAAAACGAATGGCTTATAAACAGATCCACTGTACAGTTTGTTTCTTATCATTTGATAAGTTTCTTCATAGACGATATGTATATCATAAATTTGAATATACATACTTCATATCTCTCTGATCTGGATGCAAATTTTTAATTATAGAATCCTGAACTGAGACTTAGATTGTAAGGAATGTACACTTAATCAGATAAAGCTAAAAGATAGCAAAATAACACTTCACTAACGATTCAGAACTAAATATACATAATTTATACGGAGAAACAATTCCATATCTCAGTCATAAATTCCCAGAACTTAACTAGCCCTTCTAATGTTTTAAATAGATTTCTGTGCTGTTTCTATTATCACAAGCGAGATCGCAGATAAAAATACGGTCTGATTTAGTTAGGGATGGTAAATTAATAAATCGAAACTGAATAGGATTAGTCGTTTGTAGAGATTGGAAACAATTAATTGTAGCACCTAGAACAGAGCCCGGGAGACTGCCATAACGTAAAGATCGAAGGTCAGTTACTGATAACGAAAGAATGCATTAAGAGCATGAATCGTAGTGCTTTCAACCGAATAAAGAATCCATGCTACGGGCATCTGTTTTGGTTCCAGAGAGGGCAACGAATGCATCAACTCGGCATAATTTGATTACGCAGGTGTTGGTTTACTGTTCTGTTAACTGTTGAGTACTTTGTTCATGAACTGAGAAGATACTGCTCAGAATTAAATACGGAGCTGCTGAATATTTATGCTCGTGCAACTGGCTTGACGGAATGCCCTTAGCGGATGACTTTGCCGTCAATTACGGACGAAGATTACCACTGCAGCTTAGCAGAGTTTGGGGAAATGGTTAAAGTGACGCCGACAGTAACGTGCTTGCATTTATGATTTGCAGAGGATGAATTACGTAATTTTGGAAACCGAAACTAAATCTAATACACTTGAGAAAAAGTTATATCTCAACCCTCCATGTGATTTTGACAAGATATCTCGTCAAAGATATCTAGATATTAACTAGCATACCACAGGGTAAACTTAAAGATGTACTAAACTATTATTATCAGGACTTTAAAAATCTAAATAGTATTGAATTTGAGGATTGGGAATTTTTGGTTAACTTCTGCATCTTTAACAATTTTATTTTTAACGGTGAGCATTTATTTATTCAAGTTAAGCGTATACCCCAGAATTCCAATTCCAATTAATTTGCCTACAAATTAATTCTGCCTTTAGATATATTGATGGTTTATTTGTTTTTAATGATAGTAATTTTGCTAACCTATGGAAATCGATTTACCCAGATGAATTATATTTATTAAAACTAATTCA
Organism: Meta bourneti; assembly: GCA_933210815.1. Lineage (NCBI taxonomy): Eukaryota > Metazoa > Arthropoda > Arachnida > Araneae > Tetragnathidae > Meta > Meta bourneti. Next base: position 37,076,772 of record OW119933.1, read on the forward strand.
GATAATAATAAAGCCGTCTTTCTAGACTTGAATACATCCACTTTAAATAATAAAAGTGATTAATATTTATAAGAGAGATGATTTTGAATTTCCGGTTTTTAAATTCATATATTGGAATTCAAATATTTCTAAAAGAATATATTATAATAAAATAGCTAGTCAACTGGCACTTTTCAATAAAATTTGTAACTCTAAATCTAACTTTCTTTTGCAACGTAATAATCTCATTAACACACTTCTTAATAATAAATGTTGTCGATTAATATGTTAGAAGTGAATTGAGGAGAGCATCATTACTATTAAATATTGTTTTAATAAAATCTAGGGGAAAAGGGGGGTTAATTACAGGGGTCAATTATGTACAAATATCAGATTAAACATCAAATCATAATGGGATTAACATCCTGGTGGCACGTCCGTGCAAAACCACGTCTTAACATCAAATTGCTCGGAGTCAGTCTGCGGGGTTCGGGCCTTCTGGCGGGAAGTGCTCCGATTGGTCTTTGGGAAATGTTTCCCGCGCTTTTTGGAACGTGGGCAGGTTGGCGCCTAGACATTCCGACACTCGTCCATCTTGACATGTCAGGTCCTCCTGACACGCTGGGCAGTGAAGAAACCTGAAACGAGAAGCAAAAACAAAAGAGGAAAAGTTCGAAAAAAAATATCTGTCAATGTCAGCATTTGTAGATTGTCAACATTGAGCATGTTGGGGATGCTTCGGCCTTCCATTGTGGGAAATTTTCAAGGACTGATAAATGCACTGGTGTAGCAAAGAGAACATCGTGGTCTGCTCATCGTGTGTGCTTTTCATCGTAATAATATCTTAACCATTGGTCATGGTTAATAGCTAATTTAGCTATACATCGTTGCCATGGGACATCGTAGATGGCGTTTACAGGAGTGGACATCAGTCAATATTTACAAAGGAAATGCTAATTGTTTGCAAACATGTTCACGTGACAGTTCGTTGGCTTGTTGACAGATTCACAATAGATTTGCTGACAATTTTCAGAAAAAGTTTTTCATTTTCAAAAGTAGACACAAAAATAAAAAATAATACAAATAAAATGACAAAGATAATAAAGTTAAAGTTCAAAATCAGTTTCTTGACCACAGTTTCATGTTATCAGCTGACGTGGAAGTTACATTTTGTCCTTCGTGTTGACCAATTTTTTTAACATCATAACGATCATGAGGGTGTGTTGCTGTAACTTCGTAGGGTCCGAAAAATTTGAGTCGTAACTTAAGGAGTGTTCCAAACTGAGTACGTTTTATGGCGACACGGTCACCAACTTTGTAAATGTGGGCCTTTTTTCTGTGTTTATTGTACTGTCGTCGGCTTTCTTCTTGCATTTTGAAGATGTTTGTTTTAGCTTCGTTTCTGAGAATTTGTTTTTCTGTTATTGTGGAGCATATATATAAGTGTTCTTCGTCCAAAATTTGTTTCATGTGTAGGTCTTCTTTTTGTTTCATTTTTATTCCGATCAAAAGTTCAAAGGGTGTGAATTTTGTGCTTCTGGGAGCTGTACTGTTCATTATACGCTGGATATGTGGGGCAAATTTGAACCATTTTTCGGGTTCGTTAAGTGATAATTTTGTGAAAATCGGGATTAATGTACCGAACATTCGTTCTATTTGACCATTACCACGTGGCACTCCTGTTGTAATTTGTATATGTTCGATTGATTGTTCGTTGCAATAATTCTTAAAGTCGGTTGACTTAAAAGCACTACCTTTATCTGTTATGATTCTTGAGGGGTTGCCAAAAGTTGTTTGTTGAAGAGTTAGCTTTTGAAGTGCATCTTGAGCAGAAGTAGATTTAGTTGGATAAAGCCATAAAAACTTTGTAAATGCATCAATAACTGCAAAAATGTATTTGTAATTTTTATTTGTTGATGGTAAGGGACCTAGAAAATCACAGTGGTAACAGCTTAAGGGTTCGTCGCCTTTCGGAATGGGATTGAGCAGTCCTTCCGGTTTACCGGTTTTGCGTGAGGATAGAATGCATGAGATGCAATTCGAAATTACTTCTTGCACTTGATGTGTAAGATTTGGGATGTAAAAGTCTTGTGAAACAATTGATTCAGTTTTGCATGAGGCGAAATGTCCTTTTAAATGTGCATTTTGAATTATTTCTTTTTGCATGCTTTGTGGCACAACTAAGAGTTCATCATCTTTGTTCATTTTGAACAAAATACCATTTTTTAAGAAAAATTCAGTTGAAGGGGTTGTTGTTATCATTTTCTTAATTTCTGATATAAACTCATCATTATCTTGTGTTTCTTTAATTTTTTGGGTTAGTTCGTCAGGTGTAATCACAAGAACGGGGTAGCGACTTAACGCATCTACATGTTGCATTTGTTGTCCTGATCTGTGTAATAGTTCGTAATCAAATCCTTGAAGGAATAAAGCCCATCGTGCAATTTTGGGGGTTAAATCTTTCTTGGTCATTGTTTTCTGAAACGCTTGACAATCTGTGAATATTTGGAATTTAGTGCCCGTTAAATAGTGTCGAAACTTCTTAAGGGATTCTATAATTGCTAATACTTCGAGTTCATAACTGGAGTATTTTTCCTGTTGAGGTGATGTTTTCATACTCATATATTGAATGGGGTGGAAGTGTTCATCAGAATCTTTTTGTAGTAGGATTGATCCAAAACCTAGTTTGCTTGTATCACAATGCAGTTGGAGAGGTGAGCCTTGTTGATATAGGTGTAATACAGGATCGGAGGATAAAGCTTGTTTCAACATTAAAAAAGCTTTTCGTTGTTCGGGGCCAAAATGAAATGGAGTAGAATTTCTTAACAAGTCACTTAAGGGTCTAGCAATTAGTGAATAATCTTTAATAAATTTTCGGAAATATCCCGATAAACCAAGAAAGCTTTCAATTGTTTCTGAGTTTTCGGGATAGGGAAATTTTGAACTGCACGTGTTTTGTTTACAGAGGGTCGAATGGTACCATCTTCTATTACATGACCTAGGAATTCAATTTTTCTTTGGAGAAAACTACACTTTTTGAAGTTAAATTCAAGACCAAACTTTGAGGCGGTATTGAAAACTTGTTTGAGTTTACGAAGACCATCCTCTTCATCAGAAGCAGGAATAACAATATCATCCAGGTATATTATGACAGTTCCTTGTTTTAACAGTTCACGAAATACAATTTGGATATATCGCTGGAAAATTAAAGGGCTTTTGTTTAATCCAAATGGGACCTTGTTGAACTCGTATTGATTGGAGTGAGTTACAAAACTAGTGTACTTGCGGCTATCTGGATGTATGTCAACATGATGGAAAGCATTCCGGAGATCTAATGTAGAAAAAATTTGAGCATTTTGTAAGCTGTCAAAGATGTCTTCTATCAACGGTAAGGGCTGTCTGTCTCGGATTATTTTGGAATTCAAAAGTCTGTAATCAATGCAAATACGCGTTGATCCATCAGGTTTTTTGCATAAAACCATAGGTGCACTAAAGTCGGATGTACTTTCAGAAATTATCTGGTCCTTCAACCATTGTTCGATTTGTTTGTCTACCTCTTGTTTTTCAGCGATAGACAACCTTCGTGGACGCTGTGCAATGGGTGTTTCATCCGTCAAAATGATTTTCATTTGTAAGTCGGTACTTTCGGTTTTGTTTGGTTTGTAATTTGAAACTAAGTGTTCAACCTTCTGTCGGATTGCTTTGTTTTTTATATGTTGAAGATCTGAGGAGTTGACATCTTCTACTACATTAACAACATTAAGAAGGAAATTTGGTTCATCGTTGATAAGAGAAATACCATTTTTACCCACTTTAAATTCAGCTTGTTGGATACAGTCAGTTCCTAAGATTGCCTTGTAGGGAATTGAATGAGTTGGAACAACGTGAATTTTGCAAGGAAAATTGCTGTTTCCAATTTTGATATCACCATGAAAAAAACCAAGTGGGCTGTGGTGTTTACCAATTCCAGAAAATGTGATTTGGGATTTTTCAAGTGGTGGGGATCCAATTTCTTTGTGTACATCAGTGTTTATTAAACTAGCTTGTGCTCCAGTGTCAATTAGACTATGAAATGTGACAGTTCCAAGGGTAACTTCAATTTCCATGGGACTTACGGGATAATGTTCTTTAATAGCAAGTGAATGAACTTGAGCTTTTGGTTCACTGGAATAGTTTGTAAATTTTGGCGTTTGAGCAGCTTTTTTGGGACATTCTGCAGAACGGTGACCAAATACATTACAGGAGAAACATTTGTAACCTTTACTTTTATGTGCACACTCATTAGAAATATGAAATTTACTACCACATATATAACAGTGATTAGTGGACTTTGCAACATTAGAAGATTGCTTGGATCTTTGATAATTTTGACTTTTATTAGAATCATACCTTGGGCGATAAGAGTGATCAATAAAATCATTTTTATGGTTGCTTACATTAAACAACTTCTCATACACTTTTAATTTCTCTTTAAATTCACCAAAAGACTTACAACCATATAAAATAATTTTGTTATGTGAATTATCAGGTATACCATTTATAAAATATTCAAGGGTTGAAGCACAATCAATATTACCACGACTTGCAATTTCTCGAATAGCTATTAGATATGCAAATAAATTTTCTCCGGATTTTAATTTACGGGAACGCAAAAGATTATGTAAGTCAACACTTGAAATACATGCTTTAAATTCATCTAATAAAGAATGTTTTAATGCTTCAAATGTATCAATACCTCTTAATGTTTGTGCATATAATTTTGCAGAGTGCAATAGACAATGCTTAGTAAAAACAATTTTTTGCATGTCATTAGATAAATTATGAAATAAAAACAGTTCTTCGAGTTCTTGGATAAACAATTCAATGGGATAATTATCTTCGGATGAAAAAGGTCGAATTGTTTCAACTAAATCCTTCAGAGAAAAATTAATGCTGAAACTCTGTTTATTTTCAGACGCAAAAGGATAAACAGTTTCTTCTTTTTTGCGAGACCGCGAATCGTTGGAAAAAGGATTGCGCATGGGTTCAAAATCAAAAGCGGTTTCGGAAATGCGTTTTGTATCTTTCGATGAGCGCTGCATTTGCTCGTGGCCTTGACCAATTGCTGACACATTTAAATTCGTGAATGCAGAACTTTCACGCTGGGAAAAAGAACTTTGATTTTCTTGTTCCGTTTCGCTTTCGCCGCCTGAATCATCATTCGAAGTTAGAAGCGAAAAATCTTTTAAAGAAGTAATTATCGCGTCGCAGCAAATTGATTTGTCTTCTAAAATTTCAATGTGCAAAATATTGCAAATTGTAATCAGTTGTGGAAGTGAGAAATCTTCCAGAATTTTACTCTTGATAGAGTCAAAGTCTGTATCATCAGAAAAACCAGAAAAATTACGAAGATTTTGTCGACATTTTCTGTCAAGTTCTGTATTCGGAAATAGAATTTTATGCAGCATTTGCACGTTTTTCGTGATCGACGTTTTTATGGATGAAGCAACATGTGGAATTGTTCCAAGAGTCGTCATTTTCAATGTAAATGCAATGAAATCGAAAAAATGTGAACAGAAAACACTCACATATAGTCCTGGTTAGAATCTCCGTCGTTTTTGGCTCGTCAAATCTCGTTCACTTGTAGGCACCATAGACAGAATGTATCCATTTGTAGGCATCGCAAAGTGGCATCGTCGTTATCCATTCGGATCGTCGTATCTTCTTAACACTTGGCGTTGCACTACTTAGCTTTACAGCTTGCAGCTACTTAGCTTACGATTGAGAGGCAACGGGAGGCCTGAGCCCCCATGTTGTGGATTAATATGTTAGAAGTGAATTGAGGAGAGCATCATTACTATTAAATATTGTTTTAATAAAATCTAGGGGAAAAGGGGGGTTAATTACAGGGGTCAATTATGTACAAATATCAGATTAAACATCAAATCATAGTGGGATTAACATCCTGGTGGCACGTCCGTGCAAAGCCACGTCTTAACATCAAATTGCTCGGAGTCAGTCTGCGGGGTTCGCGCCTTCTGGCGGGAAGTGCTCCGATTGGTCTTTGGGAAATGTTTCCCGCGCTTTTTGGAACGTGGGCAGGTTGGCGCCTAGACATTCCGACATAAATACCCTCACTCATTTTATAAGATTATTTTGAAAGATTTAAAAATACTAATATTATTTAACTGATGATTTGCCATAATGGCTTAGTTTAGAGACTTTCCTGTTGACTCTCAATTCTACTTGATATACTAATTATAATAGGACTGTTAATTTATTAAGACTGGATTTGAACACTATCTTTTCGGTTTCCGGTTCAGATAAACCGATTCGGAATCTTCCGATTCCGAATCGGTTTATATATATATCTGGTGCCCAGACTGCCACTAGAGGGCACCTCCGCGCTGATGTCATCTCCGACCACTGCGCAGCCATTCCGCGCATTGGAGGAACACAGTCAAAAGTGACACAGAAGGAAGACGACGAAGCTACAAGACGGACGTAGCGTTAGACTGTGTAATGTTGACGGGCGACGAGCGCCGATGGAGTTTATGATGTCTGTACTGTGCACTTAACTTTAATTGTCTAAACCAAATTCATTGTAAATATTCATAAATCTCATTAAATTTAGTTATTCTTTAAAACTTTCGTAATGTTGCCAATCGCCCACAAACCAGCACCCCCACATCCATATATATATATATATATATATATATATATATAATTTTTCCTTTCTGATTATGGTGTTCGGAGGGGTATGTGGGCTACTTTTGGTGAACTGCCGCCCACACGCAGAAAACACCATATTTTGTTGACACTTGGTTAGGCTCCTCCCTGATGACGCCCTGATCCACCAACATATATATATATATATATATATATATATATATATATATATATATATATATATTGACCCTTTAGATGATCAGCGCTGAAAGCCGCAGAGAACAAATATAAAGGTAATATCCTTTTGACCACTAAAGTTCCATTGGCTATTGAAGAACGAGACTGGGATTGGCTTCAATGTAAGCTAAAAACTATTTTCCCTTTAACCCAAAACCAAAGAAATATTTTACTATTTTACCTGGTTCTTGAAGTGAGGTGAACATATATTATTGTAAAATAAATTAAATATCGCAATTTCACACAACTTTGATCAAAACACCCGCGCCCACATAAACAACGATACTTGAAATATGAGTGACTTCTAGTGATCCTTTTAAGTACTAAATGGCAGAGCATAGATTAAATGGAATTGTTATGGAATTGGAAGGCATTTCGTCCGACATGTTTTTTAACTTGTCAAACTGTCTGCCCGAGTTACCTATTGCAAAATATTCTTTGGACTATGGTCCTTTATCGATTTATCAAAGAAATATTCTATGGAATATAGTAGGAAACTTATAATGCAAATGTGGCTCAATGTTTTGTAAAAAAAATTAAATATATAAACTACTTATCGAATAACAAAAGTATTTAATACCCATTTCTGATCTTTCTACAGATAATATTAGCGAAACAATCTTTTTAAAAAAGGGTTATTTGGAAAGCTATAATGAAAAATATAAAAACTGGGGTGATTTTGGACCATCGTAGTGGAAAATCAGGGTATCTTCTGTTGATTAAAAAAGTTTCGTCAGTCATGTCTTTCTTGTTAAATCAATACCATATCCAATACTTTGACATTGGATATCTTCTGCATGGCTTGTTCACTGAATTATGAAACATACCTCCGTAGAGTGAACGAAAAACTTATAATTCAGAAAAATGTATACGAAGAGTAACTTTTTCAAACGTTAAAGTTGTCTAGGATTCATTTGTTACAACGTATTTGTCAAGAAGGCCAGATTTGGGGCAAATTATTCTACACGATTCGAATAGACTTGAAAGAGTTAAGAGCCTCCAGTCTCCGGTTTCTGATTTGGGATTTCTGAGCTTGGATCATACCAAGGTTACGCTTAGCATAACAATGTAAACGAAAGGTATACATGATCTGAAAGTATACCAACAAATACAGTGCCTAAAAAAAGTATTTCCTGCATGTAAAAATTAACGATATGATACAAGAAAATATAGTTTAGAAAAGTCGAAAAAATTGCCACGAAAGTACTTACACACTTATAACACAGCAGCAAATTCTTTTAATATATTTATTTTTCGGTTCTAAAGATAATTAAATAAATGCTTTTCGGCATATTTTATCTGTCGCCTTTGGAAGTTTCAACGATTCAACTACCATTTGGTTAGATTATTTCACTTGCTTTTTCATGTCCATGTCTAGTAAATGAAGTATATGGTGCAGCGCCCTCTGTCAGTGGAATTTTAAACTATTTTTTTGAACCACCCAAACAATTTCCCTAGATCAACCTTTTTCCTGAAAACCGACTATTTACCCATCTTTTCTTTTCCTAACCTTCCTGGTGGTTGTTTCGACAAAGTATATGGTCATTAGCAAAAGTGACCCGATCTTTATGGGCGGGATACCTCATCATTGAAAGAAAACTGACCAGACCTTTATGGAGGAGATACCTCGTCATTGGAAGAAAACTGACCAGATCTTAGTTTTGTTATCATAAAAAACGGAAATATATATCTTGATGACTAGATATCTCGTCATTAGCAAAATTAGTCATATCTTGATGGATGCGATATCTCGTCAAAACCACTTGAAAGGTTAATGGTTGGTTGGGTTTCATGACTCAAGGGCCTAATTTTTCCAAGTTGGGGCAAACAGAGGTACTTATTTAATTAAGGTCTCACTGGAGCAGCACAACGGGATATTTGTTACAAACAGAAGACACCGTCAAGTATTGAACATATATACAATGACAGTTTTACTGACATAAAACAGGAAACCACACCCAGGGTAAGTTACAGGGATCCAACCTTCGCCGCATACAACTCGAAAGACCGATCTTTGCGAGTTTATGAAATATGTACAGACATTTGGGACACCAACAACATAAAATCTAATAAATGAAACAAAAACACTGTTATATAGCAACCCATGATCCCAGATTTTCCCAACTTCAAAAATGAAAATTCCTGATGGTAAGATGAATGTTTCCTTCTCACTTCCTAATACTTTAATGAAGACGGTAATTCGTCATTTTAAGTACCCAATGGCAGTCTCTAATTTCTTAATGACACAGTCATGTAACCTTACCGTAACAAAGTAACTTAAGACTCTCTTAGGGACTAGCTTGATGCTCAAATAAACTGAACAATGTTTATTAAGGCTACATAGCACCCTTTGAACAATTAACTTTGATTTTACGTCCACAACAAAATGTCTCAGTGCGCCTTATTTCAATACATATGAAATATACATCACACAAAGGAAATTTTTTGACATAGACAATAATTAAGCAACTCAATTTTCAAAAAGTAATCTAAAGTTTCTATACTCCAGGAAATTTCTTTATTTTCAAATATTTTTTCCGTATTTTCCTTGAAGCGTTTCCCGCAATTTTATGCATGGGGTTTCTATGCAATGCGATTAACTTTTTACAAATATTTTTATGGCACTATGGAAGACAGTAAAAACATCAGTCATAATTTATTTCATCATTTTTTTAATTAACAATTATTTTAAATCACTATGCTTGCCACCATATGCATCATAAAAAACAACCCCAAAAGTTTCAAATCTATATTAATTTTAAAAAATCTTATCCATTTATATACATTATTACATACATTATACACTACTTTTATAAAACAGACAACAGAGAAAAAAAGGTAGGTAGATAGTCGAATTAATGTCATACTGGAGTAACACAACGGGCTATTAGCAACGGTCAGGGATCAATCCCGAAGGGAAAGACTCGATGACAACATCTCTTAATTTAGAACCACAGTCAGATGACGAGGTCAACATCTGAGCTGGCACCCCACTGTACAAACTTCCACACCACACCATCGTGCAATTGGATACCGGTTGTTTGGGCCTTCTTTAAATGCCACTGCAAAGAAAATAACATTAAACCTTTCAGAAAAATAGAAATACATTTTCATTTGCTCCTGGACACACTTAAATGTTTTGAATCCCTTTCATTAAAGCCTCTTAGGGAAAAAATTCTCTGCTGACAAAGAAGCATGTTTTGTAAACGTGCCTAGCTAATAAGGCAAAAAAGATTTATCATCTTCCATTGTTTACACAATTAAGATTATCTCATTTCTATAATGTAGCGACACTTAAAGATGGTACTTCTGCTACTAGAGCAGAGCTGTAATGTAATCATCCACAGATAACAATGTTATGGGAGGTAAAAATGCCAGAAATAAATTTGTCTTTAATTACAAAACGTTTACCCAGCAGGGCGGAATGTAAGTAACATCCTGTGAGTTTATGGATTACAAAAAAGAGCCCCTCAGGTGTAAAGAAGCTAGATCTCATCTTTGCCTTGAAAGCAAAGCGCAATTTTCTCAGAGATCAGAGAAACAGTCGGCATGCTTTTTAATTAAATTAGCTTAGTATGCAGTTTGTGACGTTAGACAAAAAATTATTTTGATGTTGGTTTGGATCGCATATGAATGTAAATAAAGCACTCCCTTTGAGTTCCGGAAAGTTTTTTAGTTTTTAGAGTTAAGGCTACAAAACATAAAATAGAAATAAAAATCTAAAAGAATTTCTAGTTTCTTAATTTATCTTTCGCATCGCATATTAATAATACGACCATTAAAACAGCTTCATATAACATGCCACTTTATTTTAACCCCAAAGAGTCTGAAATTACCTATCAGTTAATACTTAATGATCTTATTTTATGACTTTCTCATGCACCACATGTCTGGATAAAGGTTTCTCCAATAATTATATGTAGATATCTCACTCCCAGTTTTTATGTCCTGGTTGAATCTTTTCTTTTTATTCACTAAATTCAGTCGTGTTATCTGGAAAGTGATCTTCGTGACTATGGAAGACTACATGAAAATTTGGGAGATATACCTGGGAGTATGAAGGATTGAATCTTCAACGATACCGTTCGAGTGAATGCGAAGGTTCCATCAGTAAAGTGATATTATGTGAATACTTCACCTAATCTGGTATCTTCCATATTTTTTTATCCTGCTTAAATGTTTCTCCTTTGAATTCTTAAAAATCAGAAGGCTATCGAAAAAGCGGTCTGTGGCTATGGATAAGGATATGAAAGTTTGGAAGAGAGATATCTGAGAGGTGGTATACCCACATGTGAAGGATGGAATCTTCAACAATACTGTTCAAGTAAATGTAAAAGTTCCATCACACAGTAAATACGACATGTGGATATCTCACCTTCCCTGGCTTTTCACTTCCAATTTTTATGTCTTATTTAAATCTCCTTTTTATTCATTAAATTCATCCATGTTGCCTGAAAACCGATCTAAGTGACTACAGACGACGACCTGAAAGCTGGAAGAGATACCTGCCAGGTCGTATACCCACTTATGAAGGGTGGTACCTTCAATGATACTGTTTAAATAAATATGTAGATTCCAGCAGTGATGTCATTATGTGGATACCTCACCTCATCTGATAGCTCTCTTCCATTAGCAAATCTGACCAGATCTTCACGAATGAGGTATCGCGTCATTAGAAGAAAGCTTACCAGATCTTATCTCGTCATCTCAAAAATCAGCAGTATCTTGATGACGAAATATCTTGTCATTAGCGAAATTGCGTCAGATCTTGATGGACGAGATATCTCGTCGAAACCACTTGAAAAGTTAACTATCCCATCACGAAAACAGTAAAAATCGTAAGCTTAAAATTAAGCAATTATAGCGAATAGATTCGAACCGGTTTACGCAGGCAGCAAACGGCCCTCCGGATATTTCTATAAGGGTCGGAGACCAGTTCGACCCTCCAAAAATATTTATCAGACGCGTTGACCAGATATGGCATTCTGAATAGGTTTAAGCGGACGGCAGTCCAGATATGGCCCTACGTACAAGTTTTTCCGACTAGCAGGCCAGATAGGGCCTTCCGGAGAGGTTTAACTAGTCCGCAGTTCAGATGTGGCCCTCCAAATATTTTTATCGGGCCCGCAGACCAGATACATCCTTCTGGGTAGGTTTAACCAGCCCACAGGCTAACTAGAGTCCTCCAAATATTTTATCAGGCCCATTGAACAGATTTGGCCTTCCGAATAGGTTTAAGTGGAACGCAGACCAGATATGGCCATCTAAACAGGTTTAACAAAAATTTTATATTTTGTTGTTTCTTACCGCAATTTTCAACTCTTTAAAAGATTAAAAATTGTCGGCCATGATTGCATTTTATATCAAACTTTCTGAACTTAACCCTTCTGAAGATTTATCTTCGAGTCGAAAACTGCCCTGCAGTTTACCCCGGAAGCCAGCCTCTTAATGCAAAAAATAGTTACAAACTGTCACCAATTCTGGGTAAGGGAGACTGTTTTTCCCACTTGGATCTTCATTCTCTTGGAGTAATAGGGCAGTTTTGTCTGGATGAGACATCGTCATTAACAAAACGTGAGATCTTAATGGACGAGATATCTCGTGGAAACCACTTGGAGGGTTAATTTTGTGCTAACAAGATTGAATTCATGTGAAAATGATTATTATATTGATTATAATTTAATGTGTTATTGTGTCGTGTCAGTATTAAGTATTTAATTTGAAATGATGTATTTAAATAGCTCGATTAAACTTAATTTGTTTGTCTTTGGTCTTTTTTCTCACCTAGTTTTCATTTATTCTAAAAACCACCAAAACATCGTCTGCCATAATTGCATTTTCTTCTAAACCTTCAGAATAGAATTTTTCTTGAAACTAAAAATCAGGCACATGCTAGAATTTTTTACGTTTTTTTATGTTAAAGTATTCTTAATTTGAGGGAGTTATGTTCTATACTTTTTGCAGTCTTCTTTACCCCTCGTATTAGATATAAAATTTGTTTTAGTAAACAAAAGTAATATGAACGATTAAAGAACATTTCTTGTGTATCAGTTTTTGTACCGTCATAAATTCTTTACAATTTTTGGTCAATGTAATGTGTCCGTTTTATATGTTTATTGTTTTTGTGCTTCCAAAGGAGGTTCAAATTATTCTTATAAATTTACAAAGTCTTAAATATTGTAATAAAAAGTACAATATTAATGAATAGTTAATTTTAGCAGTTTAATAGAAAATTGCATTATATCTCAACAAAATTTGTACCTCATTCAAGAAAATATTTGTAGTATTCGAGGAGAAATGCAGATGAAACCTAATCAGAGAAACATTCAGTGGGTCACAAAAGTTTCGTCCACTTCATGTTTCTTCACATAAAACAAAACTTTTTAAAAAGTAATAAAGCAAAGTGTATTGTTATTTTTCCGCACATAGCAAAGCTGAAAATAGCGCATACGGATTTCAGTTTATATTCTTGTTTGGCCATTGTTCGTTTCACTTCTACTTCATACGATAAAAACCACTGTCGCTGATTGTGTAAATTACAGGTTGGGCAAATGGAAGTAGACTGAGAACCGGGACAAATTTGAGCAATTAACTTTGAATATATATGCCCCCTATTATATACAAAGCCAACCTCCCCAAGTAGCCCAAAGGTATTCCAAACACGTGGTGATGATATTAGTTACGAGACAACATATATCCCAGGCTAAAAGGTTAAATTGTATTTAAAAGGATTTGGATATTTCGTGGGCTTGATTAAGAATTTCATTTTTTAAATATTCTACCAAAATTAATGATTTTAAAAAAGATTTACCACCGAATTTGTGTTTAAATTGTATAAGTGTTGTACATAATTTTAAATACAAAAAGGGCATAATTTACGGTATTATTTATGTCTTTGTTAAATAAGTTTTTATGGACTCTTGATGTATCGCTTTCTTCATTATATCGCACTTTTTCTTGTCCACCCAGAAGTACGATATATTGAGGGTCTAACCCTACAAGTGGTTTCGACAAGATATCTCGTCCAAAAGATCTAGACAATTTTGCTGATGACTAGATTTCTAGTCCATCAAGATCTGGTCAGTTTTGCTAATGACGAGATACCTCGTCGAGACAAAACTTGCCTATAACTCCAAGGGGAAGATCCAAGAAGGAAAACAAATTGCCCCTTACTCAGAACTGATGACAATTTGGAAAAGATTTTTTCATTAGAGGCTGGACACTACAGAGTGGTTTTAACGCAGCGATAAACCGTCAGGAGGTACTTGTAATTTATTTTATCTTTATTCTAGATTTTGTACCATATAAATAGCATTAATTTAGATCAGCAATGTTCAACCGGTGTGCCACGGCACATTACTATACCACAAGAATGGCACTGGTTTGCCTTACGGATGGTGAAACAGCTTAAATGTGTAAGGTTTATTTTATTTAAATAGTTTAGTTTTGTACTTTTACAAGTATGTTCACAAATAATTTCAAGTAATATCTGTATTTTATGTACCCGTATAAATACTTTGAAGCATTATTTTTGTTACAAAGTATCATAAATAGTTTTAAGATTTTTTAAAGCCACTTTTGAGCAAATACGGTAGGTAATTTATATTGTTATTTTTTGTAAATCAACAAAAATTGCTCCTATATTTTTGTCGGATAGGAAAGATTCGAGGACACCACCTTTTAATTTTGAACCAAGGTCAGATAACGTGATTAATACCTGAGCTGGCATCGCAATTTCCAAACGTCCACACCAAGCCAAGGTGAGGACATTACAGGTCATGAAATCAACGTGTACCAGCCGTCACATACACGACAGCCTTTGGTTGGATCGAGTTTCGAACACGCAACCCTCCGGTTGGTGATGAGAGTTCAGGCGTTGACCTCATCATCTGACCGTGGTTCAAAATTACGAGGTGTAGTCTTTGAATCTTTCCCTTCTGGATTGATCCTGGACTGTCCCAACAGCTCGTTGTGTGGCTCTAGTGCGGCGTTAATTAACTACCTACCAGTTGTAATCAGCTACTCTTCCAACCGGGCTACCTCAGTCCCTTTTGTCAGATCGGTAAAAATATAATATATTGTTTGGTGTGCAGGAAAATTTTAGCAATTAGTTTATATGTGCTATGACATGAAAGAGGTTGAAAATCGCTGCTTTAGATACATTCTATCGTAACATATAAAGAAATTCATTGTTGTAAGCATTTAAAATAAAATCACTCAAATTTATTCAAATTACCTAAAGTGCGTAAATGCAGTTTAATATAAATACACCAACACAAAAACATTTCCACTTTTCAGCGCTTCTATATATAGCGCATGTTTTATTTAATAAGTCGCTCGAAAAATAAGACATACATGTGTTCATCTTCAAAATAAATATGTTAGCTTCCTGTCTTAAAAATAGGCGTCTTTTCAAATTTTTTACATCCTGTGGACAAAAGAAATTTAAAGAATTTGTAAAAAGACCTTCTGTAAATGAAAATTATATCTCTGAGGCACTGTTATTCATTATGATTTCTCACTTGTTGAACTATTGCGTAGGCGTGCTTTCTCTACTTCCTATAATTCTGTTTTTGGAATTCTTAGAAAGCGATTTAATATGGAAAACAGAGATGATAAATTACATAACACAACTTGTTACAATCTTGTTTTGCAAAACTGTATAAGTTACTCAGAGGTTTAAAAAATCAAAATCTATTGAGTCATGAACTCATTAATATTAACCCATATTTATTAAAGTGGGAACCATTCTTATTTTTGCGTAGGGGTTAATTACACTTCCTCTTTACAAGCTTTAGCTTCTCTCCATTTGTATAGATTGTCACTAGGGACCGTTGGAACCGCTTAACTTGTTTCGCATTTCTTATTTTCTGCCTCCATTTTTACGGCTTATAAGTTAAATTCCAAACAAAGTCGATTGCAACAATTATGTGAGGCTATAAATTAAACTGCGGTTGCGTAGCTGTAAGAGAGTAACATTATGCTGATTAATGTAGTTTTAAAAAGTTACAAATTACGGGTTCCGAACGTGCTACAATCTTTTAACTCAGGAAACGTCGAAAACTTTGAATTAAAGTACAAACTTTACAGAATTTAGTGGAGCGCAACCTTTTCATTATATTAGAAAATAGTGTTCGGAAATTTAACTATGTTTTGTCAGAAGAGCATGACTAAAAGTAAACGAATCTATCCAGAGAGGTATAATCATTTAATCTGACTAATCCGAGGACTTTAGGGTTTGTAAATTACCAACACTTTCGATACCGGAGAATTGAGGACTCAAATTCTCAATATCGGTTTTTAGTTTTACTTTTTCCGTAACAGGGATTGACTGAGAGTGAATTTCGTACTACACTATTATATTGGTTTCGTACTACACTATTGTACTACAGTATTGGTTTCGTACTACACTATTGTACTGCAGTATTGGTTTCGTACTACAGTACTGGCATCGTACTACACTATTGTACTACATTATTGGTTTCGTACAACACTATTATACTGCAGTATTGGTTTCGCATTAAAATATTGTGCAACCACACTATTTTCGTACTACACTATTGTACTACAGTATTGGTTTCGCATTACACTATTGTACTACAGTACTGGTATCGTACTACACTATTGATTTCGCATTATACTATTGTACTACAGTATTGGTTTCGTTCTACACTTTTGCATACTGCTACTGGTTTCTTACTACATTATTGTGCTACAGTACTAGTTTCGTGGCAATTGATTAGAGAATTGATTAAGATTTCCAAGGCAATATCTTATTTGGCAACAGTTCAGGTTTTGAACCTCTCATTGACCGTTTTTCAAAATGACGAGTTTCTGTCGCTCGGATCTATTCCTTCGAGATTGATCCCGGACCATCGCCAATAGAGCGTTGTGTTGCACCAGTGCAACGTAAAGTCAACTACCTACCTGAGCGTATGTCGTAAAAATGCGTAATATCCGAGAATAAATTCTAAAATCTAAGGGCTTTTGAGAACTGCAATGCAACTTCTGTTTATTTCACTGAAACATCACTTGTGTTGACATATTTATGTCCAACATGACATAAACTAGAGATTTTTAAATTCGGAGATTTGTCTTCATAAAATGCACTAAATGGCTCTCCCCAGGTATTTATACACACACTTTTCAACTTACCAAAACAAAAAATGGACCGTTCCAACTTCTATTAAGAAACATGTGTTCCCGGCACATTAACCTTAAAACACATTAGTCAAAAGCCAAAATTAAACTTGAAAAAAGCGCTTTTTGTGATGCGAGGTCTTCAGACTTTCACAAACTAGAAGTGCCCTAAGTTTTACAACTAACTTTAATGGTCTGCATTCTGCAAAAGTCGTTGCATTTTATAAAGCTCTTCGGAATATTCAATTCGGAATAATATGTTAATTATAAAACTTCCGAATGTGCGCCCACTGCTCAACTAAGCGGAAATGAAATAGGGTGATTCTTAACGGGCGGTTGGAGTCTAAGTGCCCTATCTACTACATGAAAGAATGGTACATTAAATAAATGCTATGTCATTTTCTAAATTACAAATGGATACATACAACGCAGCCAAATTGCTGGAGTCAAGCCCGATTTGACACTCATATCTGGAGGCCACATAAAGGAAATGCTCAACTTGATGAATAATGACAAATTGTTGACCGAAAGAGGCAGACATTTTAAAGTATTTCATTGATAAAGAAGGAAAAGGAAAAGTTATATACACATTTATAATCTTCCATTAAGGACTTTTTTATTTGCAGGATACAAAAGATTGTGAGCTTACAGTAAAATAAAGTTAAATTGATTTTGTTGAATGGGTAATAATGTTTAAGAAATATAATATCATTAGAGTGGAGTAACATTAACCCTCCTGGTGGTTGCTTCGACGAGGCATCTCATTACTAATAAAACTGACCAGATCTTTATAACGAGATATCTCCTCGTTAGAAACAAAATTGACCAGATCATGATATCGTCATCATAAAAAAATCGGCAACATCTTGATGAAGAGATATCTCGTTATTATCAAAATAGGTCATATCTTGATGGACAAGATACCTTGCCATTAGCAAAATTGATCAAATCTTGATGGACGAGAGATATCTCATCTAAACCACTTAAAGGGTTGTTAACAGGAGATGACGAGAATGAATCGAAAGCTAAAAGAATCTTAGTCTTTGCTTTAGACAAACTTATTAGTCCGATGCTTTCACCGTTGTTTCTTTTTGACAAGGACAATATGACACAAATCATTTCTGCTCAAAGTTGAAAAGAAGCCACACAGTTGAAAAGAAGCCATTTGCGCCCAATCTTGGCAATTCTGTGTGGATGTACCAAGCGTGCTTGAGGTTGAGTTTTATAAAGATTACTGAGAGATGGAAAGAGAATGCTATACTCAAAGACCCACCATATTATCTGGGCAGAATGCTGGTCTCTGTAAGGAAAAGAGTCTGTACTAAAGGTATCCACTGTTCATGACACACTCCATTAATCAATCATATTGAGAAACCATTTGAGGCTGAAAGGATGAGACATCAGCACTCTCTGGTTAACTTTTAGAAGTGAAAATCAAGGATGTGTTAAAATCACGTCTCACTCAAATTTACATTAAAACCAATAGTATTTTTTGCTTCAGGTTTGTCATTTTTTCGCAGCCGAAATTTTTTTCTAAGGGTATGCTGGGCTTCCATGGACGCTATGCTAGCACTGCACAATATAAGAATCAGCTCTGCAAGATGTGAGATGTAGGTGGGTAGTTGAATTTTCTGTCGTGACCTCAAATGTCCTTATGTTGGCGTGGTATGGAAGTTTGAAGAGTGGGATGCCAGATCAGGTACTGAGATGCTACTACCTACCGTGCCACTTTGTTTCCATGGTTTAAATATGGTTAGTTGGTTGGTATTTGAATTAGCATCGCACTGGAACAACACGATGGACTATTGGCGACGATCCGGGATCAATCCTGAAGGGAAAGATCAGAGAGCAACGGCAACACCACGCAATTCTGAACCACTATCAGATGGCGAGGTAAATACTTGATGTGGCGCCCCACTCTCCAAACTTTCAACGTAAGGACATTTGAGGCGAAGACAGATATAACGTGTTCCAGCTCCCACCTATACGACGGTCTTCGGTTTGATCGAGTTTCGAACTCGGGACCCTCCGGTTGCTAATCCGCTATTCTTCCAAACGGGCTTCCACGGCCCCAAAATTACGAGGTGCTGTTCTCGAATCTTTCTCTTGGGGATAGATCCCAGATGATCGTCAATAGCCCGTTATGTTGCTTCAATGCAACGTATATTAACTACCTACCTACCCACCCAATTGAAACTCAAGAAATTATTTCAAATCTTGTGAGTCAGGCAGTTCGTTTCAAAATGAAATCAGCCTCATCTATTGGATAAATAAATAACCAATCTAATTTGGTAAATCAATATAACTTCATTCGACGCCCAATTTCATGTAAGCTTGATAGTTTAGCTTCAAAAATTTAGATCTCAATAGCTGGGCAAATAGGCATGATCTTATGTTCATCAAATCTGAAAGATATTCTGTTTTAATGATGTTTATCACTTTCCTGACGGCAATTATTTTACGTAATTAATCTTTCAGTGTTTCTGGCGTTCAAAGACCACTTTCTTCTCCATACAAATGGAAATGAATTCATTAGATATTTAAATACATTTTTATCTTGTTAAAGGTTGATATGAAGGCTTTCTTTCCCTGCTCTTATTTAATTTTACTTCAATTGTAGATAGGTTTGAGGAATAATTTTTTGCTACAAGCCGTGTATAATGAACAAAAATACTAAGTGCATTAGCTATTCCCTATGAATCATTTATGTATGTCTAAGCAGAAAAGAAAGGGGAATCCACTGCGTATGACTAATTAAATTTGGATGAAAAGAGTAGCATTGCACCGTAAATGTTGAAAACGAATGGAAATCACACGTTTGTGTTTTAATGAGCATACCAGTCATTAAACTAAGAATAATCTTGCACGGTGTGGCTTATTATAAATGTAGTTAAGTGCTCTCAGGAGAACCTGTCACTTGTGAGCTTTGTTTTAATCCTATTTTAGAGCTATGTTAAGGTAAATACTGTTTTTGAAAAATTTTATAACATTCAATTGTCAATGTTATAAAATGTTATAAATCTAACAGTCAATTGTTATATGGGTCTCTTAATTGTAATAATCACCCACTTTTATAAAGCTTATTGCTAAATTTCAAGTCTAGGAAGAGGAACAATTTCCCCCTTCGCTAGAAACAACTCCTATTGGCATAGCTCATGTATTCATTACGGCCACACTGTTGTCTTACGTTACAGATTTTACCAGAATTCTTGTAGTCTCCTTGAAATGTTAGTAAGTGAAAATCCAAACTTCTTTAACATCAATATGCTATGACCACCTCACGAGCTCCAACTATTAATAAGCTGCATTGAAAAGCGCTTAAATCGTGATAACTTGCATTCTCACGGCGGAAACAGATTTAGATGCTTCCTCAGATGTCTATCGCATAATATATCTTACAGCTTAAGTACGGAAATCAGGTAATCTGCAGATTACCTAGGTAATGTGCAGATTAACTACACCGATTCGTTAAAGCGGGGAAAATTTTTTCATTTCTCAAATTACGTAGGTAATCTGCAGATCACCTAGATAATCTACACATTACCTACTAGGCACTCGTTAAAGTGAAAAAAAAGATCTTTTCTCGAACAGCAACGTTTTTGTACGCTTAAATTAATACTCAAACAACTCAGTATACTAGGTACTACTAATTGAAAAACACGCTATACTTTTATCCAAAAAGTTATAAGTAATTTCATATAATACTCAGTAAATGTAAATAAAAAATATGCTGAGTATTGTTGAAACAATGTTATTTATTTATTTTTCGATATCTAAAGAATCAAGTTGATGGAATCAATCAATCAACAGAATAGTTGAAGCGTAAGGAGAAAGGAGAGGAGGAGGGAAAGGAAATTTTTGCACTTTAACGATTCGAAAGCCGTTAATTTGCACATTACCTAGGTAAAGTGCGGAAAACTCTTATTTTGAAGATGATTCCGCGCTTTAACGGAACAAATCAGCTAATCTGCAGATTGCCTATGTAATGTGCACATTAACGGCTTTGGAGCTTTAACGGTAAGATATACACAGACAGACAAAAACAATGACGTGCATAGGTGGCGTTGCAATGAATTTTGCATAGGTTCTTCTGTACCAGTTTTTCTGGCACTTCAGTGCAATCTTCCCAATATTTTGCGCATCAGTTAGATCTCTGCCTCTGAGGATATCTCCCTTTTGAGTTTGGGGGTCGTGGTAGCCCAGTTGGTGGAGTCCAAATCAGCAACCGGAGGGTTGCAAATTCAAAACTCAATCCTACTAAAGTACGCTGGGGCTGGTGCGCATTAAATCTGTTACTTTCTCAAATTTTCTCATGCTGGCGTGGTACAAAAGTTTGGAGAGTGGGGTGCAAGTTGAGGTGTTGACCTTGTCATCTGACTGTGGTTGAAATTTCGAGGCGTATCTCTTCCTTCAGAATCTATTCTGCTCTAATAGCCTGTTGTGTTGCTCCAGTGCGACATGAATTCAACTATCAACCCACCTTTTCGAGTTTGTACAGGAACTTCATTAAACCTTGTATATTTAAAAAATAACTATTGTTATATTATAGAAATCATTTGGCATTTTTTTAATCACACACACAAAATCCGTTGAAGATTCTTAGATCAATATTGATGTATAAATGGAATTACCTGTAATTATTTACAGATTTTAAGTTTTACACTTAAACATTCCCTTCACCAGGATCTATTTTATAATTATGTCAGATCCTTTTAAGTTGCAAAACTTTGTTTAGCTTAATATTTATACATAAGAACACACAAGACAGACAGTACTTATAATTACCTAACAAATATGTTATCTCTTCCTTTATTAAAATATACTGTACAGTCCTACACCAGAACTTAAAGAGTAAACTAGGCCATTCCATGATTATTCATTATCCATTTTGAACTTGCTAATTTATGGAGCTTATACATTCCAGTTAATTCAGAAATAATTGTGTTACCATTTAATCCATAATTAATTTTTGTTTCTATTTAATTCAGGATTAAATGGATTCTTCCCTCGTGGTTGAAAGAGATTTCGAAGTGATTAGCTTTGCAAATTGCGAAGTGATTAGCTTTTCAAATACCGATTCCTAAAGCTTACAAACCTGTGGGGAAACTTTAAACTGAGATTACCAGAATCAAATTTTTAAACATTTTCAAAATAAACACAGGTTTCCCAAAAGTCCGTAAGCATTTTGAAAATTCATAAAAGTTGGGAAAATGTGTGGTTTAAAGGTGATGTTATCACGAATTGGATTTAGGGTGAATTTTTCTCCGGTGAAAAAAAATAGGTCGAATTTTCACCGATTGAAGGTGCTGTACCTTAGACCTGAAATTGATAGCAGCCAGCCTAAGATAATTTTAGTTAATTCCTTCGGAAATGACCAGTTTGGTTTGTCACTTTGGGATAAATTTTTGCTACACGAGGGCTAATTAGACAAGGATTTATTCCGAAATGATTGAAAATTTTTTTTTCGCTCTTTAGCACCTCTTAGTCGTTCGTTTTTGGAAGCTTCAATGATTTAATGGCAGTTCATTGATATTATGGCTTCATGTATAACACTCGGTTATTTTTAAGGTTATTCGTAGTTTCGGTTTTTAAATTCCTTCTAACTCCTAATAATTAAAGCTTCTCATCTGTTTTAAGTATTTTCTTCGATGAACATATTTTACTAATCATCTATATTTCTTTGTGTAAAAAAATTTTAATCTTGTATATATTTACTGTTTTCATCTTTTTCATGGTTTTAGATTCATTATAATTTCATGCCGTTTTTATATGAATTTTAATCTATTGTTTGACTGAATTTTTATGTTTTTATTGGATTATAATTAGACTTACGCTTGGCGCACTTTGTCCATTACTGGACCTTGAGCCATAAAACCCAAACCAAATCATGTCTAACGCAAGGAATATGTCACAGCCCCTATCGTGATGTTTTGACATATTTTTTTCCACCTACAAAGAAATCTCCCTCTTTGGTAATGCTTTTAGGGAAAACAGTACCATACTATACCAACTTTAACGAACTTTATGTACTTTTAATATACAGTACAACCTTGAATTTCGAGGTAATATGGACTGAGGACAACTCGGCGAACTAGAAACTCGAATAGTATTGACATAACACAAAACAACCAAAACATCACTACTACTGCTACTGAAAGATTCATAAAGCAAGGTTGTTTGAGTGTTTTATGAGTGGCTGGAATTTATTAAATTGGTGAATTTCATTTAAATTTAAGTTGATTGGTTTTGGGTTTTATGGAGCAAGGACTACATTTGGCCAAGCTCCACCAAACACAAGATAGATAATGTATTGTAAATAATTGTGAAAAGAAAGGAAAAGGGGTGGGAGAGGGAAAGTAGAGAAAGATCGAGGATCGGAAAATCGAGGAGTAGGAAAGATCTGGTATCGAGATCCCCATGTTTACCAGAGGCAGAAAACCCCATGGGAAAAGAATATATCACTAGGGTACCTCGGGTTCGTGAAGTCCGGGCTCATTTAAAGAAGATATGCCCCGAGGGATCATAAAGCAAAGAAACTCGTTATCAAATTCGGCTCGGATAACACAAACACTGGGTAAATCGGAACTCGGATAATCCAGATTTTACTGAATCTAATACTTTTGGAAGACACTCTACCAGATTCTAATATGTATTTTGAGTACAAAACACTATCTCTGTGAGCATTGTTCTCACGAAGCGACGTATGTAAAACGAAACAGAAAGCATCAAGTGAAACCATGTGCATGTAATCGTATTGGCCTTGTCTGAATAGAAAGAAAAAATCTCCATAAAACTCAGATTTAAAGAAACTCTTCCGTGAAACGACACCCAAGGACAATCTCCTCATTTTTTACCTGACCTATGATCCGTACTTAAGAATGGAAATAGAGCACGAAAACAAACGGTGTGTAGAGAATCAATAATTTAATTGCCTGTAAAATTTGCCATCCAAGCGCTATTTGCCTCCAGATGATAGAGTTGTTAACGTCCATTTTGCAAATAGGAGCATATCAATTTGAAAGCGTGGTTTTACGATTAAACAAGTTGGTGGTATTGTGCATCCAATACTGAAAACGAGCCTGGGTAAATTGCATTCATTTTGATTGGCGTAAATGCCTATTGTATGAAACTTCAGCCAGTATGCATGCCCGAATTTTATGATCACTTAATTTAGAGTTGTTTATCCTAAAATCGTTTATTGCGTTCTTTGAGTGGGTATTTGGATATAAAGATTTGAATATGTTTCTCGTTGTTGTAATTCTAGGCGAATGTAATTTTGGATTTCGGATAAAAGTAATTCATGTCTCTAGAAATTAAATTCGTTTAGTTAGTTCATAGATGAAAAATAACCAAATGTAAAAGTATCTGATCAATTATGCAATTTCTTTATTTTCTAACACTAATTAAACTTATTTTAAAATGTGTAATCGATTTTAAGTATTTGATATAAATTTTTGGTTATAAAGATTTAAGTACATTTCTGGCAGTTGTATTTCCAGATGAATACAATTTTGGATATTAGATAAAAGAATTTGTCTCTATTAACTTAGAGTATTTTGTCATAGATGAAAAACAACTGTAAAAGTATCTGATCATTTATGTAGTTTTGCTATTTTCTAACATCAATTAAACTTGTTTTAAAATGTATGATCAATTTATCCAGGTTTTTAAATTGAAAGAAATAAAATCCTTTCGAAAACTAATAAAACGCAATCAACAGTACTCTAAAATGTTTCGATATTAAATGCTACTGAAATATATTTAATTTTTCTTAAAAATTTCTCTCTTATTTCTCAACTATATGTAAGAGTTTTACAAATTTTATAAGGTTGACAAAAAATTTATGAAGTTATGTATATACAAATATGTTAACGAGAAATTACAGATAAAAACAATTCAACTGATTTATTTCAGTTAAAAGTTTAGATACATATGTAAGTTCATAAGATGATTTAAAATTGATGTTGAGATGAATATCTTTTAACCCTTTATCATGGAAACTACTATTTATCAGACAGAGCTACGTGTAGAAGTAGAGTTGGAAGGTAGTTGAATTTTCGTCGCACTGGAGCAACACAACGTGGTGCTCCAGTTTGCAATTGGTGACGGATCAATCCGGAAGGTAAATATCCGAGGACACCTCTTAATTTTGAACCACGGTCATATGACGAGGTGAATTCCTGAGCTGGCATCCCACTCTCCAAACTT
This sequence comes from Meta bourneti, assembly GCA_933210815.1. Taxonomy (NCBI): domain Eukaryota; kingdom Metazoa; phylum Arthropoda; class Arachnida; order Araneae; family Tetragnathidae; genus Meta; species Meta bourneti. The sequence goes on from OW119933.1 coordinate 37,101,984, forward strand.
CCACACAACGCCAAAGTGAGGACATTTGAGGCCACGGCAGATTTGACGTGCACCATCCCCACGTACATGAGAGCAAAGCATGGGAACACTGGGAAACATCAGTACACCAAAAAGCACTTTAAAGTTAAGATCCATTGCACTATTATATATAATGCTATATTTTAAGTTTGTATTGGAGGCTATATTCACCACAATACTTCCCTTCTACAATTGAGCAGTGCCTGACTTCCATAACTGCTACCATTATTCCAGGGAACATATTTCTTAGAAAGATGTGATTTGTTTTATTTCCGTAATAAGGCACAGGAAAATATTTGAAACCTGCGTGATAGACTTACATAAACCGTTAAATTTAATGCTTTTTCCACATACAACCCCTTGCAAAATAAATGGCATATTTATCATCTCAGATTTAAAACTTCCCTGCTTCAATATTTTTTCTCAAACGCTTCTGTAATATATCCAATATTCACAGATGTATAATTTCATTGTACTGTGTACCTTGTAAAATTGCAATTACAATTATTTTTAATTTTCCACGAATTTAAGAGTTTAGCACTGAAATGAATTTTGATCATTGAGTATAAAATCAGTGTTATTTAAGCTTTTAACCCTCCCGGTGGTTTGCGACGAGTTATTTCGTCACTACCATCTCCATTCATTATATTAGGTCAAAACTGACCAGATCTAGATGGACGAGGTATCTCGTCAATAGAAAAACTGACCACATCTTGATCTCGTTATCAGAAAAATTCGGCAATATCCTGATGACGAGATACCTCTTTGTGAGCAAAATTGGTCAGATCATGACGAGCGAGATATCTCTTCATTAGCAAAATTGGTTAGATTTGCCGGACAAGATATCTCGTCTAAACCACTTGGAGGGTTAAGGGAAGTTTGATCCCAACACTTTCTAAACTATCTATTTGTAAGATTTCGAGATTGGATTGTCTATTTTAAGCTCTTTCTAGTACAGTAGAACTCCAATTATCCCGATCAATTTGGACCAGACCCCATCCGGATAATCGAATATCCGGATAATTCACGAAAAAAAGGTTATTTCCTAGTAAAAAAAACGAATTTTGCTTTAGTATGTAATGTAATTTAATGACTGAAAACAATTTTGTTTGCATTTTGTACTTACATACTGTATTAAAATGTATCATTGCTTGAACATATCGGTCAAAATAAGTTGTTTCGCTGTCTTTACTCGTTTCTGTGCAGCCAAGTCTCGCATCCGCTTGAAGGTGAGTGGATGTAGATGGTCGCACTCAGACTGCCGCCCCATCCATTTTAGCGCTATGTCAAGGCACTCAAAGGCCTTACTAGCTGACGGTCCCGCTTCTGGTTGAGTAGCAATGTCGTCGTCATCTTCCGGGTCATCAATGAGTTCTCGCACACTTTGAACGAGGTCATCGTCACTGAGAATTTGGAAACTAGGGTCCAAAGAATCACACACCAGCCACTAGCCTACGTCCTCTGCAAAGCAATCGGAACATCCAGGAATTTTCACTATGATGTTTCTCCTCAACTGACACTTCGACCTCTTCTTCCTCCTGCTTTTCAAGGTCCTTTCTTTCTTCCTCTTTCTGTACCTTCTCCTTGGTTGAAATGTCTTTCAATTTGTTCCAAACTCTTCTTAATGTGTTTGACTTTACCAAACTCCATGCTTCCGCCACCATGTAAGAGCAGTCTTTTAAATCAATCTTTATGTGATGAGCCACAATGCCTTCTTCATCTTCTATCAAAAGTTTCCTTAACAGTTGTCTTCTGTAATTGTGCTTCATAGATTCGATAACCGATTGGTCCATTGGCTGCAACAAACTCGTTACGTTTGGCGGCAAGAAAAGTGTTTTGGAACGTCCATTTTCTCTTTTAAGGTATTCTGTGGGGTGGGTTTATTTTTTTTAATGATTAACACCTTACTGCCTTCCTTTCCTAAGGCCTTTTGATGTTTTTTTACTTCTGGTATGAAAATTTCATCATACCATTTGGTAAACAGAGCAGCAGTCATCCAGGCATTTGATTGATTCTTGTAAAAGAGGGGAAGTTTTTCACATTTAGGAAATCCCGGGGATTGTTTGATTTGCCTATCAACAGAAGGGGTATTTTGTGGTTTCCCGTAGAGTTAGCACAATTTAGCAGGGTTAAACTGTCTTTACTAACCTTATGACCAGGATCACTAGATTCCCTTTTAGAAGCTAAAGTTGTTCTAGGCAAAGCCTTCCAAATAAGGCCTGTCTCATCTGCGTTACATAAAAATTTGGCATCATAAGGTTTTGTTTCCATTTTGAATTTTTCAATAAAGTTTTCTGATGCTTTAGGGTCTGCTGATAGCTTCTCGCCACTTACATCTAACTCACGGATACCATGCTTTGACTTAAAATTCCGTAGACAAACATTACTCCTCTTAAAAGAAGACAAACCTTCGATTTTCTCGGCAAAAAGCTTCGCCTTTTCGCAAACGATCGGTCCAGAAAAAGGATTTCCTACTACTCGCTGCTGCAGAAACCACTTGAATACAGCCTCTTCCAGTTCTTTGTTTTCTACCATTTGCATACCTCTTCTCGACGAACTCCCATCTTCACACTCGAGGACAGACACAAAGTTTAAAATTAAAGACCTGTTTTTTTAATGTCCGAAATTGTTTATGTTCTCACGCTACACATCTAAGCTAACTGCTTACCAGACACTCCTCTGTCTAATTGTTCAATGATTTTTATTTTGTCTGCCAACAATAAGCTATACTGCGCAGTAAAACAAATAAAACAGAACACGAAAGACGGAACGCAGCAACAAACGACACAACTGAAGGCCAAAGCCACACTGTAAGTGACAGGACTGGTGACTCATCGTCTGTGTGTATCCGCTATCGCCACACCTAACGCACTTTTTTATCATTCTCCGATAAGAAACTTTTGAAATGCGGATTTTGCTGATTTCTTTTTTTCTCAAAGCGATCCGAATAATTGGCGATCCGGATAACTGGAGTTCGGATAATTGGAGTTCTACTGTACTTAGTTTCTGTTTCAACTCTTATTTTTAAAAAAACTCTAAGTTTTAAAAAATATTAATAGAACTAGCAATTTCAATTAGATTCTCATTTAGAGGTTAAAACTAGATTTCATCAAAATGAACATTTTCTAGCGTCAAGGTGCACTTGAATGCGATATAACCTGGTATTAATTTTGATTCATATAATACTTCTCCAAGAAATAGTGTCGTAAAGGGAAGTGTTTTGAGATTTTGTCACAATATTCCCAACCCGAAAGAGTTCTGACAGCAATATCAGCAATTGGCTACCTTGAGTAAAACCAGTGACGCATGATCTTTTAACGAATCGCTGATGGAAATGAGACTACCCGATACAGAGCCATTGTGTTTTCCTTATCGGGTAACTTTCCAGGATGTTTTTTGATACACGCGGGGCCCATCAACATAATTCCCCTGTAAGAAATTTATTATGCCCTTAGTCTTCTGCAATAAATTTAATACAAATCCTAGTGGTATACAAGGTACTTCGAAAATATCTGGCCAAATTGTAAAAGGTGATAGAGGGGCTTATAATAAAAATTTTTGTCATAGAATATGTATACGGAAATGCCAAGTTTAGGTGGTAGAGGGCACTGTTTAGGTCAGTCGATAACGTCGTGTCTGTAGGATATGACGTCATTCATTTTTGTTGTGTTAAAAATATGAGTTTGGATCGTATAGTGGCAAAAATTTACCACTATAAAACTAATTAACCACTAAAAAAGATTTGCCTCCATATAGACACAATTCTTTTAAATAATAAATAGAAAATTTATTACATAAAAATTAAAGTAAGATGAATGCAAATTAACATTTAAATAAAAGACGCCCCAACAAGACACAGAAACATCAATTTTCACAAATAATAGTTCAAAACACAGGATAAAAGTTCAGGAGAAAGGAGATGGGGAACCGATGGTCAAACCCAAAGAACAGATAGATTCACCCTCGTCTGTCCACAAAAGATCTCGGGAAAATATGGTGAGGTTTCAGCGTGCCATGTGTCAAGCATAGGATCCAGTTGGTAAGGAGAGGAAGGTGTTTTCACTTTTTGTAGCACATCACATCTGGCAGCAGGCACAACCCATGGAGGAGCGTGGCTCCTGGATTCATCAATATAATCCTCTTCCAAGTAGTCAGCGAGGTCGCCTGGAAATTTTTTTAGGCCAAGTCCTCTGTTCTTCACCACTTCCTCTTATTCATACGATCGTATTCTCGAAAGAAAAAGTGCTCTGATTGTTGGCGTGTACGCGACTATTTGTATCTCAATTCTGAATTATAGTAATTCAATTTCTGAAGAACCGCCAAATCAATCAACCCTCATCCAGAGGTAAACCCCGTAAAGGAGAAGAGAAGTCAATGCATTCTAAGTGGTCAGCCATCAGATCCCCTCTCGCGAGTGGACAATAAACCCAGACGAAACAAAGCCACTGGGTCAGAAATCGTAAAAGACTGTCAAATACGCCAGTACTAATGAGGAGCGCTTTCCCCTCAACGGAAACGGGCTTTATCTGTTTACTTTTCTCACCATGGGGATTCAAGATTAAATTCATTGTATATTTTTTCTCACAACAAACCCGTAAGAAAAATTACCAGGCGCTCAAATTTGGCGCAAAGGCAGTACACATCGCAATATATATACACACATAGGCACAAATAAATATTATGGACAATACACAATCAATTCTTAAAGATTAAAACCCAGCATTTCAATGGCATGCATCGCTACACGAATTCGGAGCTCGCAGAAAGGCTTCTGATGTGGGGGCTGCGAACAGAAACAGACGATTGTTTACTTAAATTTTGTTTAATTAAAAATTAATTTATTAAAATGTTTATTTTGGGCCCCTCTACAACACCTTTTCAAATTGGCCAGTTCTTTTCGAAACACCCTGTATATTCTCTTCTAATGTGTTACGTTTCTCTGATAATAAAAATATATGTATAACTTAAAAAGCAGTACTGTATTATACTTTTGGATTTTTATATTACACGAATTTCAATTTACCACTAACATGAAATTAAGTTCTTGGATTAAAGCCTTCGACACATAATCTTCTAGCGAGTCATTGATGAATTCCAACTACCCAATACAGAGCTATTGAATGTTTTCCTCCTCAGCTATTTTTACAGGATGGTCTGATACTGCATGGCCCACTGACATTATTCCCCTCTAAAAAATTAATCCAGTACATTTCTTTTGTCTCTTCATAATCTACTAGCGAGTCATTGATGAAAATCCAGAAACAATCCAGTCAGAAACAGTTCTGAGAAATCGAAGGGAAAAATTATCCTCCCAAGGTCCCCTCATTAAGTGTATTTTCTTAAGAAATTTAACAATTAGGTGTATTTAAGAAATCATCACAATATTGCCGATTTTTGAGGATGACGAGATGAATACCTGGTCAGCTTTCTTCTATTGACGAGATATCTCGCCCATCAACATCTAGTCAGTTTTGCTAATGACGAAATACCTCGTCGAGAAAACCAATATAAGGGATTTTTATAAAACCAGTGACACACGCGCACACAATCTTTTGGGTAGGTAAATAGTTAATTGACGTCGCACTGGAGCAACACGTTGGCTATTGCCGACGATCCGGGATCAATCCTGAACGGAAAGATCCAAGGATAACGCCACGCAACTTTGAATCACGGTCATATGACAAGAAAATACCTGAGCTGGCACCCCAAACTTCCACACAATGCCAAAGTGAGGACATTTGAGTCCACGACAAATTTAACGTACATCAGCCCCCATGCACACGACGGTCTTTGGTTGGACCGTGTTTCGAACTCGCAACCCTCCGGTTGCTAATCCGTTACTCTTTCAACAGGGGTACCGCGTCCCCACATAATCTTTTAGAAAATCATTGATGAAATGCAATTACCCGATACAGACCCACTGGATGTTTTCCTCCTCGGCTATTTTCCCAGGATGTTCTGCTACTGCACGGCCCACCGACATGATTTCCCCTGTAGATAGCAACAGCAATACTCTTTCCTTCTTATTACTTCTCTATTGGCTATGTCGTTACGTTACGCCTTTCGAATGCCAAGTTCCATGGATGATTTCCGATAAAGCAGTGACGAGGATGTTTTTCCCACAACAAATAAGCCCGTGTCACACGAAAGATCGATCCCCACTCAGTCCTTCTTTTCCTCCTTTCATTTACCCACTTGTTATCTTAGCGTGATGAGAAACAGACCCGCCTCGCGCTATCTGAACTGGGAAGTTCTTGGCTAATTTCTCAAAGGCTCCAAAAAATAGATCATTGCGTAAGTATAGTGGCAGAACGGTCCTTAATCTCCAGCAAGTGCGGCACTCTGTTTTACACCACCTGCAAATTCACAGAGTGAGCATGTAAACAAGCTTTGATAAGAGTAGGCTTGTCTTATCTTAGCCATACATCGTATTAAAGGAAGATCTTTCCTAAATTCCAGAGAGCTGGTGCAAAAAAAATTCCGTAATTGAATAAAAACACTTACCAAGATACCAAACGTAAACTTTAAGGACACTGGCGCTAAGACACATTTTTTGAGAGAAGTGGTATCGAAGATCCACCTTACATGAATCTAGTTTGCACTTACTAAAATTTAGTGCTTTAGTTGTTAGAGGAAGGAGTGGTAGACATATGTCCCACTACCCATCTAGAGAATTCCTTGACATCCGAATCTCATATGACAGATGGTCGTTCATAAGAGTAGACATGTGTTATCTGAGCCATAAATCGTAGTAAAGGAAGATCTTTCCTAAACTCCAGAGAGCTGGTGCAAAACAAATTTCGTAATTGAATTAAAACTCTTACCAAGACACCAACTGTAAATTTTAAGGGTACTGTGTTAAGACAAATGTTTTTTGGGAAAGTGGATAAAAGATCCACCTTATAAGAATCTAGTTTACATATACTAAAATTTAGTGTTTTTAGTTGTTAGAGGAAGGAATGGGATCCGTATGCCTGAATACCCATCTAGAGTAGTAACATCGGAGTTCAATGCTGGGCCCTCAACAAACATCAGCGTGAGGACTATGTAACGTTCCCTCCAAGATATGGGTTTTAAGTGTCGACTCCAAAGCCTACTACCCTCATGAATACTCGACACACAACAATGCGCCTCGTCTGGGCTCGGGAACAGTCACTGGACACTTCATGACTGAAAACGAAAAGCTCTTGGTTTAACGAGTGGCGTTTTCAACTGTTTCTGGCATTCAGTGATACCCCTGGTACGTTTACAAAGTCTCTGATAGGTGAGCACGGTTTCTGACGAGTTACACCAGTTTATATTCTGCTTGCCTGCTGATAGAATTGACCTCTTCGAAAGGACAATGCGCCGCCTCACAAGTCAAGACAAGCCAAATTATGTTTAGAGGAACGCTCATTAGAATTTGGGATCTTGCTATTCCTACCTAATTAACTAGGTCTCAACGTTATCGAACATATCTGAGATGTCATGCAACGCACCATGGAACTCAGAATTTCTACACCTCGGAATACAACAGAACTGCGGATCGCTCTTCAGGAAATATGGTGTTCAATGCCTACAGAATACTTCCACAAGCTCGTGGAGTCCATGCCCCATCGCATTTCTTGAGTTCTACGCCCCAGTGGGAAGCCTATCAATTATTAGACTAGTGTACCAGTTTTGCTGGCACTTCAGTATATACAGGGTGATTCTACGGTCATGGGACAAACTTCAGGGGTGATAGAACACAACGAAACAAACACTTTTCCCCATATTCCCCATAGAATGTATGGTTGCAAGTGCAGCGGTTGGCCGCTAGAGAGCGCAGTCAAACGCTTGTATAAAAGCGTTACGTCGGCGATGCGAGGCCTGCATCAGGTGTGGTGGTCGACATTTTGAACAGCTTCTGTAATCGTGCATTTGCGTTGTACTTACCGACTGATGTTTGTACATGTCATTTCATTTCCATGTGAAAAGTTTCTCATGTTTTGTACATGTCATTTCATTTCCATGTGAAAAGTTTCTTATGTTTTGTACATGTCATTTCTTTCTTATCCGTTGTTCCTTGTACTTATCTTTAATTTAAGCAAATCTAATTGTATTATTTCGTTTTGTCAAGCAGTTATTGATGTTTATTTGACATTAAAGCGTTGTTTCCATATTTCATGCCTCTTCTTTCCAACTTGCGTCGGATCGTGTGTTTGTGCAGAAATGGAAAGCGCCCTCTAGCGACCATACATTCTATGGTGAAAAGTGTTTGTTTCGTTGTGTTCTATCACCCCCTGAAATTTGTCCCATGACCGTAGAATCACCTGTTTGTATATACACGTATATACAAAAGTGAAACTACTAAATTAAGTCCCTAATATCTTGTTATATATCACCCTGGATTGGATTTGGGGTTTTATGGTGCGGGGTCCTGAAACAGAGAAGCTGTGCTAATATAATCACCATGGATAAGTGCCTTAACCCTCCTGGTGGTTATATCGACGAGGTACCTGATCAGTAGCAAAGCTGACCAGATGTTGATGGACGAGATATCTCGTCATTAAAAAAAATCTAACCAGATCTTGATCTCGTCGTCATAAAAAAAATCGATAACATCTTGATGACGAGATTTCTTGTTATTAGCAAAATCAGTCGTATCTCGATGGACGAGATATCTCGTCGAAACCACTTAAAGAGTTATCAGTCTCGGTATAATTCCCCGTTTTTGCTATTTTTGTTCTTGTTTTTAAATAATTTTACTTTCTCTCATTGCAACGTAAAGTCATCTAGTTCCTCCTATCTCACAATGTGCATACTTATATCACTTCAACTTAACCACCTGACCTATATAACCAGCTAACTATGATACCTAACAAATCCACTCACGTTCATAACGTTTGTTTCTTATTCCCCTTGCGATCGCCATGTGCGTTCCATATCACTTGAAATACACTTCCTAACTTTAGAAACTCCACCTTTTCTGTCGATCAACTTAGTAATCGATCGCTAATCCAATAATATTTCACCAAATTCCTACACCCCTGGTGGATTTAACTCTACTCATTCTTCCGCGAACAACTCAGAAGAAAGATTACAGAGAATAATCACGCTCACATACCGAGCAGATGATCACTTTAACCTATTGTTAAGCGAACGTAAGACCCTTATGTATCCCATTCATAGGACTTCCAATTCTCATATCTTCTGTGATGCATAACTAAAATTCATCTGAAATTCATTGATTTTCTTTACCTAAAATACTGGAACTTTGAAAAGTGAAACCCCAATGGATACCATCTAGTAAGACTGCCTGTACCTCTCCTGTCATGGCTGTGACATTTAATCTCTGTTGTTATGACACATACATGCACAATAGAAATATTCAATAAGTATATAACCTGTTTCACTTCAAGCATTTTATAAGCTATTTGAGAAATAGCTTATGTTATCAAGACGAGGTTTAAGTCCAGATGCAGCCTTAAAAATATTTTTATCAGGTCCTCAGACAGATACGGCCCTCCAAATTTTTTTCTGACTAGCTTTTCTGATCATTGACCAGATATGGCCCTTCAAATATTTATCCAGATATCAATTTTATATACCAGATATGAATATTTCGCCAGACCATGAATTGTCTTCCGAATGAGCTCAAGTGGCCCTCAGGACAAATGCAGCATTCCGGAGACGTTTACCCGTCCCGGAGGTCAGATACGGCCCATCGGATAGGTTTTAACGTGTCAACAGTCTGGATTCAGCCCTTCAAATATTTTTATCAGACCCGTTGACCTGACATGACCCTCCAAATATTTTTTATCAGACCTTCAGTCCGGTACGGTATCGGTTTAACCTGTGCACAGGTTAAACCGATCTGAAGTCCACATATGACCCTCCAAATATTTTCCCCTCCACATATTTATTTTTTATATCAGCCCTCATACCAGATATGGCCTTCCAAATATGTCTAAACTGCCCGCATTCCAGATACGACCCACAAAATAATTTTTATGACGGCCGCAGACCATATATGGCCTTTCGATTAGCTTTGAGTGCCCTTCAATCCAGATAAGGTCCTCCAAATATTTTTCAGATTCGTTAACCTGATATGACCTTCTAAATAGGTTTATTTGCCCCCAGACGTGATATGGCCCTCCGAATAGGTTAAACCAGCCCGCAGACCAGATACGGCTTTCTGGATAGGTTTAAACTTCCCGCAGACCATATACGGCCCTACGGATAGGTTTTTATCATATTGTTTTCCATATTCTTTATTATTCAATTTCTCATCTTTTGCACTGCGGACTCGTGGTTCAAAATTAAGTGGTGATGTCCTCGGATCTTTCCCTTGGGGGTTGATCCCGGACCGTCGCCCAAAGCCCGTTGTGTTGCTCCATTTCGATGTTAATTAACTACCTACCTACGTACTCTGTGGACTCAGTTTGGGTTGTATCTTTTATTCAATTTCTATCAGTTTCACCTTTTTTATAGTTTAAGAGTATCAGTAAAATCCTCTCCCAGCTGCGATTAAAATGAACTGATCGCTGGTAAACATCAATCGTAATTTCCTATAAAAACTTAAGGAAAATCACCACGCCTAAATATTTTAGTAGAGAATTCGATTTACTATCCATATAGTGAAAAAAGTTTTTTAACTTGCGGATTCAAATCTCAGTTTGTAAGCGCATGGATGTTGGTGATTGTCCATGTTAAGAGTAGTGGTGGCTCACCCCAATGGGTGTTCCTTCACAAATACCCGTAAGTTCGTCCATTGTAGTGCCAAAGGACGAGAGATTAATGGCTCGGCATTAAAAAACATTTCATTTGTTGATAAGCTTGACAAAAATCTAAAACTAGTACTTTTCCACATATCTATAATAGTTTAAAACAATGTAACGTTCTTAAAAACTCCTAATGTTCCAACACATAAGTACCATTTATACATGCAAAGTCAGAAGCAAGTTTTTAATGGATGGGTTATGAGGTTAAATAACCATGAAGAGTACCTATTTAACATAAAATACAACTGCACTAAGTGTGCTGTTATAAAAGGGGGCATAGTTATGTGTTTCACTGGTTCAAAACACATTTCGAAACGTAAAAAAGTCATAAACCTATGTAATTTAAGAATTCCAGTTTCATGAAGATTAATGGTTCAATTCCATCATGATAAAAATTCTTCTGGGCTACAATTGTGAAAAAGAAGAAACATTAAGTTTATTTTGCGGTAAACGCTGTTTTATCTCTTAAAGATTTCTGGATAAGGCATAAAAAATGTTGTCTTCAAAAGAAAGCGTAGTTTTGAAAATAATAACGCTGGGACTATCCATTGCTTTTATTCATACGCTATTTATTATCAAAATTATGTTTTTCATTGCGTTCTACTTCTGAAATAAATAATTTATGTTATTTCTTTTTCTCATTGGTGCTTATGCGCTACTAAAATAACAACTTACATAAAACAAATGATACAAAATCTGGAGAAAATAGGAATAAAAGCTGCGTTTAACCCTCTTGGTGGTTGTCTCGACGAGGTATCTCGTCATTAGAAAAACTGACCAGATCTTGATGGACGAGATGTCTCGTCCTTAAAAAACACTAACCAGATCTTGAACTCGTCATCATAAAAAACGGCAATATCCTGATGACGAGATATCTCGTCATTAGCAAAATTAGTCAGATCTTTATTGGCGGAATATCTCGTCGAAACCACTTGGAGGGTTAACAAGTGTTGTTCATCATGTTTTTCTTGACAATTTCACCCTGGTGGCATGTATTGATATAAATATACCACTTATGTAAGTAGTTTTTGAAAACAAATTCTCTGTATAGATAATTAAGAAAGTCATTAAACAGTGATTTTTATAAATGTAATACTGTGGCCACTTTCAGAAGTAGTGGCCGTTTGACTATTCTGGACGTCCTCTGAAATTGTTTTAATATTACACGTGTATTAAGGCTAAGGTGAGGAATTAAGCCACATACAGATAAAATTAAATTTAATGTTTGATAGATTCTTTCTTCGTTAAATTTTGTCAGCACATCTGCGGGCCTGATATCCGGAGGGTCATTTTTGGTCTGCGGGCCGGGCTTACCTATCAGGAAGACCATATCTTGTCTGCGAGCTTGATGAACATATTCAAAGGGCCGAGGTGATCTGCGGACCAGATAAATATATTCAGAAGACCGTATCTGATCTGCGAACCTTATAAACCTTTTTGGAGGCCATATCTGGTCTGCAGACCTGATATCCCTATTCAGAGGCGATATTTGGTCTGCGGACCTGATAACCCTATTCAGAGTACCGTATCAGATTTGCGGTTCGTGAGAAACCAACTTGGAGGGCCGTTTCTGGTATGTGGACAAGGTAAACTTATTTTGAAGGTTTGACAGAAACGGATGAAATAAAATATAATGCTTGAAAGAGTGTTTTTTCATAAAATTCTGTGAACACATCTGTAGGCCTGATAACGTATTCAGAGGACCGTTTCTCATAATCGGACCTGATAAACCCCTTTGTAGGGTCATATCTGATCTTCGAACCTGATAAATCTATTCAGAGGACCCTATCTGGCCTGAGGAGTGAAACCTATTTGGAGGGCCGTATCTGGTATGTGGATAGTGTAAACTTATTTGGAGGGTCGTACCTGGTCTGTGAGCCAAGTAAATTTAACCGGAAGGCCGTATTTGGTCTTCGGGTCTGAAAACCCTATTTGGTCGGCCGTAATTGCTCTACTGACCTGATAAATATATTTGGAGGGCCGTACCTAGTCTGTGGCGTAAACTTATCCGGCGTGTCGTATCTGGTCTGCAGGTCAAATAAACCTATCCGGAAGGCTGTATCTGGTCTGCGAACCTGAAAAACCTATTCTGAGGGCCATATCTGCTTCACTGACCTGATAAACCTTTGGAAGGCCGTATGTAGTCTGTGGACAGCGTAAACTTATTCGGAGTGTAGTATCTGGTATGCGGTTCAAGTAAATCTATCCGGAAGGCAGTATTTCGTCTGTTGGCCTGACAAACTTATTCGGGGAGCCGTATCTGCTCTATTGACCTTATAAACCTATTTCAAAGGCCTTATCTAGTCTGTTTGCTTGATAAACCTTTTCCTACAACTCTTTTATAGTACTTATACGTGATTTTGTGGACATCTCCTGACCCCAACCAGAAAAAAGCAAATAGCTAAGAGATTAAAATATAATATGGCATTGTTTAAAAATTTAAATATCGAATTCCATACTATTCTTGAGGTTACTTAAGTTTTCAAATTCCCGCATAGTAATTTTAAAACTTCATTTTTCTTTTCTCCTAACCACTTCTTATAACTTCGAGTTCTGTTTTAAGGTTTTAAGTGTCTGTTTTCCACTGAATTCAAGTTTCATTTGATAGTCTTCAGTTAGGATCTTAAATATGTACCCGTAATGTAAATGCGGTGTTGAAATGACAGCGGCTTACGGAAGACCGAATTTAATTAGAATACTAAGGGAACATGTCTAAGAATTCATCTCAGTGATAGTTGGAAACAGTTGGAGCAATAGATTATCATTGGCAGATGGTGATCAACCTCATAACGTCTCCGACATTCTCGTTTTAATACTTGGATTGCACCAAAATTTACCATTCTACATTTGGACTTAAGTTTGAAATGCATGCTGCTAAATCACTACAGCTACATAAATACGTTTTCATTAGAAGGATAAATAAAATGCACAACTTTAATTCAGGCAAAACATTTAAATAACGACAAAAACAACTACAACATTTGTTGAGTATTTTCCTACGAGATGGCGCACGGACAACCCGACCTCCCGGGGATGTCACCGCGCCTGCATGTTTATGTTCAAAGGGGCTGCTTAACCACCCCCCTGTTTTCTTGTTTATCTGTCACTTGCCTCGTCATCTGACCGTGGTTCAAAATTACGTGGTGTTGTCCTCGGATCTTTCCCTCTGGGATTGATCCCGGACCGTCACCAATAGCCCGTTGTGTTGCTCCAGTGTGACGTTAATTGAAAATACCAATACCATACCAATACCAATGCGAGGGGACTGCCTGCCGAGAACCAACCTCGCAGCTTCGCTCTCCGTTGTTACTTGTTAATAAATCTGTTATTTGTTAATTCTGAGTTCTATTCTGTTAACTCACAAAGCACAGAACGGGATCGATTGACGTGTCCAAACATTTGGTCCGTCGATTCGCCGCAGAAAGGTATTTTACTAAGTAAAAGTATCAGCGCTTCTTTGTCTTCAGCGACGCGTTCGTCGACGCCATTGCTGTGCCTCCCTTGTGAACTGCGACTACGCCGTAGTTCTTCGCTACTGACGCTTGGATACTTTCAACCGAGTTCCAGTTGGTTCATCGTGATGGCTCTTCTCAAGGTGCATTTGCGTAAAAAAACTGTTGAACGTTCGAATTTTCTCTTGTTGAAAACAAATATTGAACAAGAAATTTTGAACTGTGACATTTTCCAGGTCCAATTCTTCAAAGATGAGCTTGAAGTGACACGTAAGAGACTTACTGAACTTTATGATTCCATCTTTGAACTGATTAAAGAGACTGAATTAGATGCAATAGTCAAGGAGTTTCAAGAACTGAAACAAAACTTGAGTAATCTGGCCGTTACTTTATTGCGTACGGAAAGAAAACTGAGTGAAAATACTCCCGAAATTAGTGCTCGTGAGTCTCGTCATGTTTTGAATCCGTACCATGAAGTTCGATTACCAACGCTAGAACTTCCAGTTTTCAGTGGTTCTATCGAACAGTGGATATCCTTTCGTGATTTGTTTAGAGCATCCGTTCATTCCAAAAGACAACTTTCTGATGCGCAAAAGTTGCAATATTTGAAGGGTGCAGTCAAAGGTGATGCTTTGAAAATAATTCAGTCGATCCCATTAACTGATGCTAATTATAAAGTTGCATGGGATCTCTTGTCAGAACGCTTTTCAAACACCCGTGAACTTGTTTTTGCTCATATTCGAAAGCTGCTTTCTCAACAATTTGTGCAAACCGAAAGTGCTTCATCCCTTTTGAATTTGGTTGATGTTACAAGTGAATGCGTGCGTTCTCTTGAGGTGCTTGACCAAAAGATAGAGAACTTTGCCGACACCATTGTGATGTTCATAATTCAACAAAAACTAGATTCGTCAACAAGAGCCTGGTGGGAAAGATCGTTGAAAGATGACCGTGTTCCGTCCCTTAAAGAACTGCTGAGTTTCCTGAAAGATCATGCAAGAAGTCTTCAAGCTTCAAAAGAATCGGTGATTCCGCGGAAAGCTCAAAAGGTAACATCTTTGACTGCATCGTTTTCTACTTGTGAAATGTGCTGTTCAAATCACAAAATTTATAAGTGTTGCGAATTTCTGAAATTGTCCGCAAACAAGAAATTTCAGTTCGTGAAGAGCAAAAAATTGTGCTTTAATTGTTTGAATTCCAGCCATAGTGTGAATCAGTGCAAAACTAACCATAAGTGCAAGAAGTGTGGAAAAAGGCATCATACGCTTCTCCATTTCCAGTCGCCGAGCGAACATTACAACTCCCCCAACTCTACAGGTCATGACCTCGGGCAATCCGACGGGGTCGAAGGAGAGGATCCTGACGAGCCAAATAGTTCTCCTTCGCACCCACCCATCTCCTCCTACTCTTGTGTTTCTCGAGGGGAGCGACGAAGTCCTGAGTGTCAACAAACATTGCTCGCTACCGCAGTCGTTAAGATTCGCGACTCAAGCGGGTTCTTTCAAAATTGCAGAGCTCTGATTGATCCGGGTTCTCAAGCAAATTTCATCACAGATTCTTGTGTTCAAAAACTTGGTCTTTCACGTTCTCGAGCGAATGTTGATATTTCCTGTTTAGGAAAAACATCTTTGGGAAAATCGGAAGGGGAAGTGAATTTAGTGTTTACCCCTCATTTCAAACAGACTCCTGTATATATAGAAAAGGCACATGTTTTACGCAAAATCACTGGCTGCTTGCCCAATTATCAGTGTACCAAAGATTTTGCTCATATCAAAAACTTATTGTTAGCAGATCCTAATTTTAACAATCCTGGTTCAGTAGAACTTCTACTTGGAATGACAGCTGCTTTACCACTGTTTACTGGACAAACAAGACTCAGCGGTGACAAAATGCCGTTTGATGTAAACTCTGAACTTGGTTGGCTAATAGGTGGGCCAATTACAGTTCATCCAAATGTTCGAAATGAAAGAGTTGCAGTAAATTTTGTGGAAACAAACGTTGATGATGTGTTGAAAAAATTCTGGGAATTAGAGACTGTTCCCACTGCTAGCTTGCTCTCCAAAGAAGAAAAGCGTTGTGAGGAGCATTTCGTTAATACTCATGTTAGAGACGAAACTGGTCGTTTCGTTGTACGATTGCCATTCAAATCTTCTCCTTGTCAACTTGGCGACACCAGGGAAATGGCTATTAGGCGTTTCAAGAACATGGAACGCAGATTGTGTCACCATCCTTCCTATGAGCAGTACAAGGCTTTCATGACAGAATACCTTTCAAACAATCACATGGAGATTGTTCCTGAATCAGAGGTGTTGAAATCACCCTCCTCTTGTTTTTACATGCCACACCATGCAGTTTTCAAGGAATCAAGCACTACTACAAGGTTAAGAGTGGTGTTTGATGCTTCAGCGAAATCATCATACAACACATCCCTGAATGACATTCTCATGGTGGGTCCCAGGTGCCAGCAAGACCTAGTGCCCATTTTGCTGAGATTTCGTATGCATCAGATTGCGGTAACTGCTGATGTAGCCAAAATGTTTCGACAAATCAGAGTTCATCCAGAAGATGCAGATTTTCAGCGTATTGTGTGGAGAAATGATTCCAGCGAGCCAATTCGTGATTTCCGACTGACAACTGTCACCTTAGGAACTGCATCTGCCCCATATCTTGCAACAAGAGCCATTCGGCAGCTGGCTATTGAAGAAAGGGACAATTATCCCTTAGCATCTAAGAGAGCATCTCAGGATTTTTATGTTGATGATCTTCTGTCCGGTGCAGATACTCTGGAGGAGGCTTGTGAACTGTCTTCTCAACTTTTAATGATGATGAAAAACGGAGGTTTTGAGCTTCGCAAATGGGCTTCAAACGTTCCTGAAATTTTGAAATTCATTCCATCAGAGTTGAAAGAAAGTCATCTTCCCATGCAGATAGAGATTGATCAGTCAATCAAGGTACTTGGTGTCAACTGGCAGCCATCTAGTGATACATTTTCAGTCAGTGTTAGAAATTCTTCTGAAATAGTTGCTACAAAAAGAGCCATTCTGTCTGAAGTAGCTAGGATTTTCGATCCTTTGGGATGGCTTTCCCCCATAGTTATCCTGGCGAAGATGTTCCTTCAAGAACTGTGGAAGACAAATGTGTCTTGGGATGATCCTGTTGGTGAAAAGGTTCAGCAAAAGTGGTCCAAATTCCGGTCAGAGCTTCATCAACTAAAGCTCATCCATATTCCTCGATGTGTTGTGCTATCTAATGCATTGCAAACGCAATTGCATCTCTTTTGTGATGCATCTGAGAAAGGCTATTGTGCCGTGGTTTATTTACGAAGTGTTTCAGCTAATTCCGAAGTGAAAGTGAGCCTTCTAACAGCCAAGACAAGAGTCGCACCATTGAAAACCATTTCCCTTCCTAGACTTGAACTTTGTGCTGCATTATTGCTAGCACATCTGTTTGAAACAGTTCAAGAGTCCTTAGCGGGAAAATTTTGTGAAATTTATGCGTGGACCGATTCAACTGTTGTTTTGTCATGGCTTGCTTCTGAACCTCGACGTTGGCAAACGTTCGTTGCTAACCGTGTGTCAGAAATTCAAGGAATTTTGCCCAATCAACATTGGTACCATGTGCAAGGAAAAGAAAACCCTGCAGATTGTGCGTCACGTGGGTTTTATCCCTCTGATCTCCCTTCTTGTAACCTTTGGTGGTTTGGGCCCCATTGGTTAAGTGATTCATCGTTTGAAATGCCAATGCGTACTGACAAAAACACAATAACTGAAAATGTGCTTTGCGAAGAGAGGAAGCAAATTGTTTCCGCTGTTGCACGTTTGCAGGAAGAACCCCCTCTCATTCGAAAATTCTCTTCTCTCATGAAATTGTATCGTACCTTTGCATGGTGTTTACGTTTCATATATAATTGTCGTGTTTCTGTTGAACAGAGAAAGCTCGATCTTTTGACAACTGAAGAACTTCAAAAATCTGAGACTTTTATTGTTACTATTGTTCAGGCTGCTGCGTTTCAAGAAGACATGCATTGTTTGTCGGAGAACAAGCCTCTGCCTAGTAAAAGTAAACTGTTGTTTCTAAATCCATTTCTTGATTCGAATGGTGTTATTCGAGTTGGTGGACGGTTGAACAACTCTAATTTTCCTGAGAGTCGAATGCATCCAATGATTTTGCCTAAAAAACATCACTTCACTGATTTAATTGTGAAATATTTTCATATTTTACATCTTCATGCTGGTCCTCAACTTCTGCTATCTACTATACGCCAAAAGTTTTGGATTTTGAGTGGCAGAGATGTTGTTAGGAGAATTGTTCGAGAATGCATTATTTGTTTTAGATTATGTGCCAAATCAGCTTCTCAAATGATGTCTGACCTACCAATTTCAAGAGTGACTCCTTCTCGAGCATTTTCAAAGGTAGGCATTGATTATGCTGGTCCTTTTCAAGTGAAATGCAATAAGGGACGTGGACAAAAATCGCTAAAATGTTATACAGTATTGTTTGTCTGTTTTTCCACGCGTGCTATCCATTTAGAGTTAGTAAGTGACCTTTCTACAAAAACTTTCCTTGCTGCTCTCAGGCGATTTGTTGGTCGTCGTGGAAAACCAGCTGAATTATTCACCGACTGTGCTACGAACTTTGTTGGTGCTAACAAAGAACTTAAAGAAATGTTGAGGTTTGTAGCTTCTTGCAAAACTGATACTGAATTCAATAGTTTTGTTTTAAGTGAAGGACTGAAGTGGAAATTTAACCCTCCTGCTTCTCCCCATTTTGGTGGGCTGTGGGAAGCAGGGGTTAAAAGTATGAAATTTCATTTGAAACGGGTTATTGGAGATTCGTTACTAACATATGAAGAATTTTTGACTTTATTGATACAAATCGAGGCTTGTCTCAACTCCCGCCCATTGTGCCCTCTTTCAGAGGATCCAAGTGATCTTACTGCTCTAACTCCTGGGCATTTCCTCATTGGTTCTCCTCTTACTGCAATTCCAGAGCCTAGCCTCACAGAAATTAAGCTCAATCACCTCGATAGATGGCAGTTACTGCAAAGATTGTTCCAGCATTTTTGGAAAAGGTGGAGCAATGAATATCTAGCAAGATTGCAACAACGACCAAAATGGGCTCGTTCAAAGGCCAATCTGAAGATAGGAGATTTGGTGCTTATTAAAAACGAACTCCTTTCTCCTCTCCGATGGAAGTTAGGGAGAATTAGTGCTACATTTCCTGGCTCTGATGGAAAGGTTCGTGTAGTGAATGTGACCACCTCGAGTGGAGAACTTAAGCGTTCCATTACAAAACTGTGTCCTTTACCATTAGACTATGATTGAATTTTAATTATTTCCATTTATGTTTAATTTGTCATTTTAAACGTGTCTTCATGTATTCTATTTCTAAGTATTTTCATTGAAATTCGTATTTGTTGTTTTCTGTTTTTTTAAATTGACTTTTTTATGTATCTGTTGAATCCCTGTAGGCTTCAAGGCCGGGAGAATGTTGAGTATTTTCCTACGAGATGGCGCACGGACAACCCGACCTCCCGGGGATGTCACCGCGCCTGCATGTTTATGTTCAAAGGGGCTGCTTAACCACCCCCCTGTTTTCTTGTTTATCTGTCACTTGCGAGGGGACTGCCTGCCGAGAACCAACCTCGCAGCTTCGCTCTCCGTTGTTACTTGTTAATAAATCTGTTATTTGTTAATTCTGAGTTCTATTCTGTTAACTCACAAAGCACAGAACGGGATCGATTGACGTGTCCAAACAACATTAATTTATGACTTCGAACTGCAACTGCATTGAGCTCGCAGATTCAATTTATACTTTTCAATTTCTACAAATCTCTTCAGTTCCTTTTCTCCACATCACTTCTGGAGTGGACAGGTCAGAAGAAACGAAAATGGGTTTTTGTTCCACGCTTAAAGAGTTTGGAAGATTATAGGCCCCAATTTAGCAAGACGTGTGAAACATAGTGTATTGTCTTCCCAGAAGTACTTAATAGTTGGGATAGGTTGCACTGCTATGCATACTACTGTACTGTAAGCTGATTTTTGCAGTGGTGGACTAAGTTCACCATGATATTCTCCCTCCAGAAATTAGAAGTGGCTCAATTCGAAAAGTGTTATCACCAGTTGATAGATTACCGATTGCGTGAGACCTTAAGAGCTGTACTTAGATCACTAGCGTACTTCCATATGTTGCAATATTTTCTCCTGAAGTGTACAGGTCACTGGAAAAGAAAATTAACTTTTCTTGTTTTAAAAAAGTGTGGAAGATTAGCAGGACGTAATTTATCAAGACGTGTGAAAGATAGTACAACTTTGTTTACCAAAAAGTACTTTATAGTTGAGATAAGTTGCACTGCTATGTATAACTACGGTATTGTAAGTTAAGTTTTGTAGTGGTGTCTATGTTCACCACAAAATTCACCCCAGAATTTAGCAGTGGCTGAATTCAAGTGATGCTATCAACTAGTTGATAGATTGCCGATTCCTTGAGACTGTATAAGAGCTGTATTTAGATCACTGGTGTTCTTCCATATGTAGTAATATTCTCTCCTGGAGTGGACTGGAAACGAAAATGACTTTTCTTTCACATTTAGAAAAATGTGGAAGATCAGGAGGACGCAATTTAAAAAAACGTGAAAGATACTGCGAATCTGAAGACCCAAAAGTACTTAATGGTTGAGATAGTTACATGAGATCTTTACTATTGTATTGTAAGTTAAGTTTCATAGTGGTGTCTAAGTTCATCAGAACAACCCGGGCAGTCAAGCCATTGACGTGAATTTATTTTTTATTAAGCCTTCACACACATAAGTAAAGCCTGCTACACCACCGTTGTGTTGTGATTTTAAGAATAAATATATTCATATCTTAATATAACTAGTTTCGACAAACAACATCACATTTATACTTTTCTACTTCACCAGCAATTATTTTGATACTTTAATTTTTTGTTCGAAGTTTTGTAATTAACTAATGCAGTTTTGCATAATACATATATTCAATCTCAATATAACTAGAGTTTCAACTTCTATTCATCACATTTATACTTTCTACTTCATCATCATCAATCATCTTGGTCTTTTTGTTCGTAGTTTTATAACTAACTCCCCAAATAAAACCGTCTTCAAAAAGGAAGAGTTAGGATACTGCTTCGTGCTAATGAACAGTTCATGTTTTCAAATCTGTCACAGTGGCATTCGTGTTTCTGTTAGAAAATAGGTGCCATAAATCCAAAATAATTTACTGCGGGATGCGTAGACTTGCTGGAATTGATCATGACTACAAAGATGCTCATTTATTTGCATTGATCATTTATTCTAACGCTGGGATTCAATGAAATGGAGCCTGCAAGAGAGAATTGTAATTTCTCAGTCAAATGAGGATAAATCTTTTTTCTGCTACATAGCGCGTGGACGTGTGATATTGTCATAGATGTGTGTGGTGTGAACTCGCAATTAGTGTCTCAATTTAAAGTTACGGGAATACTGTCATAGTGGTCTCCACGTGTCTGCTAGAGAGTAAGGGGGGCAATAGACCAGAATAATTGACTGTAGGATGAGCGGGCTTTCAGAAATTGATCAAAGCATTGATTCTGAAGCTGGTATTAAATGGGGGTGGAGAGCGAACTATAGGTTCTCGGGCTAAGGGGATTAAATATTTTCCTGCTGAAGCGTGAGGACGTCTGCATAGAGTACTCTCCAAGGAATCCAAAAGTGAAAGTAGCTTCCTTCTGAGACTAGCAGCAATTTTCTCACCACACAGCAGTGACTAATGACACCCTAGCTCAGAAGCCAGAGACCACAAGCCGATGAAGACCACTCTTCTAAAAATGTCGTTATGAATATACATTTGACATCTCACAAATATTTAAACCTCTAACATTGTGGAACTGTGACGTCGATACCAGTCGCCCTTTAAATAATATTTTACTATGCTTTATAACCATTCAAGTGGTTTCATCGAGATATCTCGTCCATCAAGATCTAACCAATTTTGAGAATCCAGATCTGGACAGATATCAAGATATTACAAGATTTTATATGATGACGAGATTAAGAACTGGTTAGTCTTTCTAATGACAAGATATCTCGTCCATCAAGATCTGGAGAGTTTTGCTAATAATGAGATACATCATTGAGACAACCACTTGGATGGTTAAGAACTGTTCTGTAACTGGTTAAAAGTAAATTGATAGTTATCCTGTAAATGCTGTTTTGCAGCTAATGCTGTCAAATTGTAAGGAAGCTAACATTGTGGATCTGCGGTGTCGATACCAGACACCCTTTAAATATTTTACTATACAGTGGTACCTTGAGATATGAGTGCCCCAACATACGAGTTTTTTGAGATGCGATCCGTCACTAGGTCGATATTTTGACTTGAGTTACCAGCCAAATTAGTGCTTCGGTGACGTCACAACCACCACTCCGCTCAGATTGCTGGGTCTTGCGCATCGTTCTGTTCACATGTTTACCCCTCACCTAATGACAGTTATTTTTCTTTTCTCCGACCAGATGCGTCAATTCTGAAAACGGAAAAACGGGGTGTATGTACAGTTATTTAGCTATTTTTTTTTTCGTATAACCATGAGTTCAAAGAAGGTGAGTGTAAAGAACAGTGATGAGAAAAGGAAAAAGGTGATATCCATGAAATTAAAGCGTGAGATAATAGACAAACATGAACAAGGCGTAAGAGTAATAGACTTGTCAACGCAGTACGATAGCATTACTTCTATGATATGTACTATTCGGAATCAGGACTCGGTAAAGGATACAACTCCATCTAAGGGCGTTAAAATTATTTCAAAACTACGCAACTCTTTCTGTGAAAAGATGGAGAACCTGCTGTTTATGTGGTTGACAGAGAAATAGCTCGCAGGAGACACTGTGACAGAGATTATAATTTATGAGAAGGCACGAGCCATTTACGTAGATTTGCTGCTGCGGACCCCAGATACTTCAGCACAGGAGGCTTTACAAGAGCAGTTCAAATTCAGTCGGGGGTGGTTCGAAAATTTCCGAAAAAGGACCGGCATTTATTCTGTCGTCAGGCATGATGAAGTAGCGAGCTCTGATTCTAAGGCAGCTAAGGGATTTGTAAAAACCTTTGCTGAATTGATCGAAGCCAAAGGATACATCTCCGAACGAGTTTTCAACTGTGACGAGACAGGGCTCTTCTGATAGAAGATGCCAAGCAAAAACTTACATAACGGCAGAAGAAAAGATGTCAGGTCACAAGCCCATGAAGGATAGGTTGACACTCTCACTATGTGCAAATTCGAGTGGCAACTACAAAATCAAGCCGCTGCTCGTATACTCAGACCTGACATATACCACTCAGAAAACCTCAGAACCTTCAAGACACATAAGGTTTTAAAAGAAAAACTGCAGGGGTTATGTGGAAGGCAAACCCAAAGGTGTGGGTCACCAGGCAGTTTTTTGTGCAGTGGGTCAACTTGGCATTTGGTCCTGCCGTTAAGAAATACCTCCAGGTCAATGACTTACCCCTGCAAGCCCTTCTCGTCCTTGACAATACTCCTGCCCACCCACCAAACCTTGAGAACGACATCCTCGAGGAGTTCAGCTTTATAAAGGTTCTTTACCTTCCACCAACACCACCCCTATCCTACAGCCCATGGACAAACAAGTGATCTCCAATTTCAAGAAACTTTTCCCCAAACACATGTTCCGACGCTGCTGGGGGCTGGTACGAATTAATTTCATTTCAATTAATCTCAATGGGGAAAATTGATTTGAGATACGAGCATTTTGACTTACGAGCTCGGTCATGGAATAAATTACTCGCATCTCAATGTACCACTGTACTTGTTAACTCTTCGAGTGGTTTCGATGAGATATCTCGTCCATCAAAATCTGACCAATTTTGCTAATGACGAGATAGTCATCAAAATATTGCTAATTTTTAGATAATGACGAGATCAAGATCTGGTCCGTTTTTTCTAATGGCGAGATGTCACCGTCTATCAAGATCTGGTCAGCTTTGCTAATGACGAGATACCTCGTCGAGACAACTACCAGGTGAGTTAACGAAGCAATACACTAAAACCTCATCTTCTGTGGAAGCTGAACGCTGCTCTAAATGGGTAAATGAAGTCTATTCTCCTGAATTGTAAATACGCAAGGCTGTAATGAATAATCTGCGCAACTATGTACATTAAGTGAATAGGCAGATGACTTAGTAAAGGCAAGTTTACAATTATTCTTGCTATGTCCTCCCATTCAATATCATACAGTAGAAAGGACCGTAAATAAAAATGAAACATCCCCGATTTAATATTTACAAATATATAACTAAAGAGAAGTACTGTAACTCCTTTCTAAGATCTCAGTCGACATAGGATCTATCTAGAGCTCTAGAAGTCGCTTGTTTTAGTGTCTCACTAGACACATCCACCTACAAAATCATCTCAACCGAATTGGCTTGTCAGACTCTAAGATTGACATCGACTGATGATTTACCCAAAAAGTAGAATATTGTTGATTGCCTTCTCAATAGTACAAATATTCAATATTTACCTCTAATCTAACAGACCTGACATCAACTGAAGACTTATCCTGAAAATAGAATATTGTTGATTGTCCTCTCATTGTCACAAATACTCAAGTTTCCCCTATGTTAAGAGACCTGACATCGATATGTGGTGATTTATTCGGAAAAGTAAAATATTGTTGATTGATGCTCTAGTCTATAATATTAAATATTCCAAATACTTTTTCAAATGTGGATAAATTACAAATAAATATGAAGTCAAATTTTATTCGTATTTGATACTTATTTTTCTGACACCGCAGAAAGAAACTTCCCAAGGTCTCATACATTTCTTTTGAAACGGCTTCGTACACTCATCCATCATTTCCAGAAATCGCTATAACGTGACCTTTCTCCCCCTTTCTTCCGTACGAATAAAAATGGAAAGAGTAGAAAAGAAAGGGAAGAATGGATTTTTCTCACACGATATCTCCTTCGAATTCCCTTTCCAAGTTTCTGGAGAAGGCTGTAGACCTCAAATGTTTCCTTTGTTAGTGCTTAAAAGAACTCATGGGAAGTAACAAACAAAAATGGTAACACAATATCCTACCTGAAGTTCCATAAATTAAATTTTTGATCGTAAAAAATTGAATATTTTTGTATTATTGAGAGGACAAACTACAATACATATCTTTATGGATATTGTACCTGGATTTTATAACTGTTTTGCCTTGCCATTGGAAATAAAAATAATATTTTGACGGCCCCCACCTGTTTTCGCTATTAATGTTTCTATATCTTAACGATAACATATAAGTAACAATTTCAATCATAAATAACCCTGGGTACATTTCTCTCTTATGTGTCAGTAAAACTTTCCGTGTATTATATCTATGATTTTATTTCGATTTATAAGCACATCTTTCAGATCACCCACACAAGTTCGATTCTTCCTGGGTGTATACTTTCTACTTTCTGGGTTAATCATTAGTCAATGACAAATATTTTTAAAATAAGGAAAAAGTGTCGAATATTTGTATTATTGAGAAGACAATCACATGAGACAATCAACTACTTTCTGGGTAAATAAATCATGAGTCAATGATAGATCGTTTTAGCATAAGGGAAAAGTATTGAATATTTGTATTATTGAGAGGACAATCAACGATATTCTATTTTCAGGGTAAATAATCATCGATCAATGACAGATGTCTTTAGCACAAGGAAAAAGTATCGACTATTTGTATTATTGAAAAGACAATCAACAATATTCTACTTTCTGAGTAAATCGTCTTCAGTGAATGACAGATCCTTTTAGCATAATGAAAAAATTGAGCGTTTGTATTATTGAGATGATACTCAACAATATTCTACTTTGTTTCCTGGGTAAATCATCATCATTTAATGACAGATCTTTTTAGCGTAAGGGAAATATATTGAATATTTATTATTGAGAGGACAATCAACACAATATTCACTTTCTGGGTAAATCATCATTAGTCGATGACAGATCTTTTGGCATAAGGGAAAACTATTCTAATGGGAAAGTATTGAATATTTATATTTTGAGAGGATATATAATCAACAATATTCTACTTTCTGAGTAAATCGTCATTTGCCGATGTCACATCTTTTTAGCATGAGGGAAATGTACTGAATATTTGTATTATTGAGGTATGTAGGTAGTTATTTAATAAACGTCGCACTGAAGCAACACAACGGGCTATTGGCGACGGTCAAGTATCAAACCTGAAGGGAAATATCCACGTAGTTTTGAACCACGCTCAGATGACGAGGTTACACCTGAGCTCGCACCCCACTCTCCAAACTTCCACACCAACGTGATTATATTATTGAGAGGACAATCGAGAGAGACATATACTTTCTGGGTAAATCATTATTAGTCGATGAGAGATCTTTTGGCATAAGGGAAAAGTATTGAATAGTTCTATTATTGAGAGGACAATCAACAAGTATTCTACTTTGTGGGTAAATCATCATTAGTCGATAACAGATTTATGGCATAATGGAAAACTATTCTAAAGGAAAAAGTTTTGAATATTTGTATTGAGAGGTTAATTAACAATAGTCTACATTCTGAGTAAATCCTCATTAGTCGATGTAAGATATTTTTAGCATGGGGAAATGTATTGAATATTTGTATTATTGAGAGGACAATCAACACAATATTCTACTTTCTGGGTAAATCATTATCAATCGATGACAGATCTTTTAGCATAGTGGAAAACTATTCAATATCGTGTTATTAACAAGATTATATACATTATTCTAATTTTCTGGATAATTCATCAGTCGATGTTGGATCTTTTAGCATAAGGAAAAACTAATGAATATTTGTATTATTACCCAAAATTTTAATTCGATTAATTTCATTACTTTCTTGTGCTGAAAAGGGTTAAATTACTATAACCATCCCATTTCAAGATGTAACATTCAGTAAAACTACATAAAACAAATTGCAAATTGAAATGGCAAGCCAGTTACAGGGAAGAGTGAAAACAAAACAATGGAAGATGGAAGATCTTATTCATGTACCGGATAGACCACGACGTGAGACAATGATAATCCCGGCTTTAGACCGGAAATGATTGTCCGGGAAAGCACCTCCATCGAATCGGTATATATGGCCATCCGTATTGTCGACAATGTGAACTGTAAGACCAATGAACTGAACCCACCTGCATCGTTGTTTTGCATTACATGGGATTGACTCTGAGACATCCCGGTACTGGCGATCGAGAGAACTTTTGGGGGAATGACTTAGGGTATTAACTTTATAATTTTCTTGTTTTGTCGTTCGTGTTCTGATTAAATTGCAATTTGTTTGTATTTCTTTTATGTTTCCTTTTATTACCGTTTTCCCCTGTCATTGGAAATAAAAAAAAATGTCAGACCACGCCTGTTTTCGCGATTAATGTTTCTAAATCTTAACGATAACATCAAGTAACACTTTCAATCATTAATTACCCTGAGTGCATTTCTCTCTTATGTGTCAGTAAAACTTTTCCTGTGTTACTCGACGGCGACTTATAAGCACATCCTCGTATAGGTTTTATTCAGTATTGTTTATTGCTTTTGTAGCTCTTTTTAATACTCTTTTGCCCGGCCATCGGAAATAAAAAAATGTTTTGACGGACAGTCTGTTTTCGCCATTAATGTTTCTAAATCTTAACGATAAGCATACAAGTAACAATTTCAATCATAAAATTACCCTGGGTGCATTTCTCTCTATTGTGGCAATAAAACTTTTCCTGTGTTATATCTATTACCCGACGGTGATTTATAAGCACATATTTGAGATCACTCCCCCAAGTCGTTCGATTCTTCCTGGATGTATTTCTCTTTTCCGTTCCAGTAAATCTCTTGTGTGTAAGTCCATTTCTTTCACGTTTGACGCAGTTTTGACAAATGTGGCCCTTAGGCCATACAAAACCCAACCCAACTAACCAGCCAACCAAACCCACAAGTCGAAATGTATGTGTAATCAATCAATTGTGAATCACTCGTATGTACACTTTTGAATTTTAGCTTTGGTTGGGTTTGGTCGTCGTTTTAATCAACATGTGGACTGAGACCTACGACTTAAAGTCTTACGAACTATAGAATTTTAGTATATTTTGTTGGTAGTTTCTTATACCACTTGATCTAGATCAGGCCTGGCCAACCCAAATGGTTTCACGGTCCACTTTGATGACGAGTAACGTTACAGCGGGCCGCATTTTAGGTAAACATGCTTTTAAAAAATATAATACAAATACAATATGAATAAAATTTTATTGTTATGCTATGATTCAAATATAATGAACTCTCGAGTCTTAATTAATGAGATATTTGTTTATCCTTTCCTTTACTTTATTTTTGTATATCTATATTTATATTCGATGTTGCACATCGTAGCTGGTTTTCTAAATTGGCAACAGTTAATGAAGCACGTGATGAACTCTTTGTAAATTTCATCTTCGAAAAAAATGTTTCACAAACATATGTGGATCCAAAAGCACTTACAACTCGTTGTGCAAAATAACTTAAGTTGGAATATCTCTCGGATGTAATATAAGTATTGTAAAAATTAATTTTTGACGTGGACGCAAAAATTTGTTTCATTTCATTGTTGCACTGTAACTCAATTAACTCCATTTGCAGATTTTCAGGAACACTATTCACGTCAACATGAAATGGGCATGAAAATATTTCAAACATTTTATCATATTTTGCTAATTCTGAAAAACGACTATCAAATGCAGTTATAAGTTTCTTTATTTCATTAGCATATTTCGACAAATTCTTAGGTTGGCTTTTTGGGAAGTTATTTAACAGCGGAAAATGTTTAGCATTATTATTTCTAAGTTGGCACTCAAATTACAATAATTTCTTATTAAAAGCTTTGATGATATTACAAGCATCGATTATTACATTATCTTGCCCTTGCAAGTCCGCATTTAGCTGATTAAGTTTTTCTGTTATATTCACTAAAAAACATAGGTCTAACAACCAATCATCATCACTTAATTCAGGAATAGATTCTTGTTTCTCGTTCATAAACATATCTATTTCCTCCCGTAAATTAAAAAATCTTTCTAAACATTTTCCACGACTTAGCCATCTAACATTGGTAAAATATACGATATCACCATATTCAGAAGATAATTCGCTAAGGAATTCTTTGAATTGCCGATGCTGAAGAGCATGCGAACGAATGTAATTTACTATTTTTATAACTACTTTCATAACGTGATTCATGGATAATACTCGAGCACATAAATTTTGTCAATGTATCAAACAGTGAATAATAAAAATATCATTGGTTTTAATGCCTCTGTAATCTAGCTTACCCATAAGTAATTTTACAGCTCCCTTATTTTTACCTACCAAAGCAGGTGCTCCATCTGTTTTTAATCCTGAAAGAGCCTCAAAATTTAAGCTATTTTCGGCTAAACATTTTTCAATCGCCTGGAAAACATCTCTAGTTGTGTCTTTTAAATGTAAAAGATTTGACATTTCTTCTGTCACTTGGAATGAATCATTCACACCGCGAATAAATATCACAAGTTGAGATGTGTCTGAGATATCTGTACTTTCATCAAATGCCGAAGAATATGCTTTGAATTGGTTAATTTTATCTCGCAAAGTTACTACGATTTCAGCTGAAATGTCATCAATGCGACGACATATAGTTTGGCGTGAAATACTGATACTTGAAAATAATTTGCTTTTATCGGGCAAAACATCTTTTATAACTGCTTCCAAACAGTCCTTTACCAGTTCATCATCCGAAAATGGTTTCATTTTCTTTGCAATCAACATGGCAACAGAATAACTTGCTTTGACAATGGTAGATGGTTGTAATAATGAATCAAACATCGTTTGCTGAGCTTTCAGATGCGATTTAAGTTCAGTTAACTTAAAACCTTTTACTTCTTTACTGAAATTTACATATTCAATATGTTTTCCCTCATGATGCCTTTTAACGTTATGTTCCTTAAATACAGCGACCGTCTCTACAAATTAAACACATTAATTTTGAATTCTGCATTGTGAAAAAATAATCGTTTCCCAACGATCATTAAATTTCCTGTTTTCATCAACAACTTTTCTTTTCTTTGAATACATCCTTGTTATGGACCAAAAAAAATTCAAATAAATGTTAGTTGGAGAATATTGGTATATTACACAGAGCAAAAAAATTCACTTTTTTAAGTAAATTTAGTATTCTTGTTTTCTAATTATGTATTATAATTATGTAAAAATCAGGGCTTCAAACCGTAATTTTTTCTGTTCCGGTATTTGTTCTATTAACCAAAATTTTTGAAATTAGGTTCTGTTCCGGTTTGCGTACGTAAACCGGTTTACGTATATTCGAACAGGTTTTTTTCTCTCCTATTGCAATTCGATTTACATAAAAATGTTGTCCTCTAGGGGTCATTAAAGTCTTTTAAAGATATGTTTTTAAAATTTTCATAAAAATTTAATTTGTGAAATAAATTATCATGAATTAAATTTATAAAAAATCCCCTGTACCTTAGATTTGCTTATCAAGCAATCAACCTATAGCGGAAAATATTTGCACTTAACCTCATAATCACTTTATGTAAATTATAAAGTACGTAATACTTTTATTATAAATTATTATTGATTATAAAGTTCATAATCCTTTTTGAATTCTCGCAGGGAACGTGTCGAAAGAACTGTCAATGTTTTATGCCAGTTAGTGGATTCTGCGGAATTTTGCTTACAATGCAATAAATAGTCCTTGAAAGCGCACGCAGTCAGCTACTCTTTGCTATATTTGAGCGGCAGATAAAAAAGAGAGTTTGAAAGTCTTTTAGTTAAAAATTTGTGTCAACCGAAATAAGTATAAATTAACTGAAAACCGGTACAAAAAAATAACGTTTTGGATTTCGATTCGGGTTCAGAAGTGGACTATTTTTGGGGTTCGGTTTGCGGTTAAAGAACCGCAATTTTTCCGGTTTTCGGTTCAGTTCCGGTTCGAAGTCCTAGTAAAAATACCAATATTTAATAACGTTTTTAAACATAATGCAAATACTGATCACTTGAAACTTGAAAATTTATAACTTTTATCAATTTAACATTTTATTAAATTCTTACTATTTTTTAAATTTATTTGCATTGGTAAAAATATACTCACTTGAATAAATTTCAAACTTTCTTTGGATGTCTTCAGATGTCACTTTTATTCAGCTATCAGTACCACACACAAAAATCTTAGTAAACACGCAAATAAGTCAAAAACAAACCTAACACATAAACACAGATTCACTTGAAATAATAACTTCGTACAGTGGATAACGAAACGATGACGGACCCAAACGTGTCTAGACTAGTGTCTCGAGTCAGCCTTGACTGCCAGCTTCCATACACAACCAAGATTACCCCTTGGCGAAATTATCACTTACTGGCGCAATTTATATTACATTTTTTACGTGGTTTTTCTATCGTTAATTTAAAATTTAATTTTTTATCGTTACTTCAAATTTTCATTTATTTAATATTTTTTGAAACGTGCAACGAAAAACAAAAGTTTCAATAGAATATATAATCGCCCGGCGGGCCGCACAATTTAACGTGACGGGCCGCGTGTTGGCCAGGCCTGATCTAGATCAAATCCGTGATTGATGCATCTTCAAAAAGTCCAAAACGTGGGTAGGATTAAAATACAGATCCTCCCTGGACAGCCCAAAACAAGCAATGCGGCGGTAGGAAAAGATTGCTCTATATTGCATTTTTCGACCCATTGGGAAAACCTTATAACCCTGATCAAATGAAATTGATCTCAAATGTCCACTGACAAGTCTATAGAGGAGCTCTATCACCCTCGAATTTGAGGACAACTCTGGGATGTCTTCTCTAGTACCAGCTATAGGTAGAAGGAAATTTTCAAGGGACAATATTCTGAAGTTACGCTTTTGCAATAATATATAAAATATTCCAACAAGAAATTCTATTCTGAAGGTGAAATATCGGTAGACAAAGTTTCAAATTGGTTTAAGTAAATATATATTGATGTACAACGTCTTTTTTTATAACTAATTGTTTTTAAATCTTAACTATAAGCATATAAGCAACAGTATCAATTGAGAATATAAGCGCTTATGAACTGTAGGTCTGGATTTTGTCATTGTACGTCCATTTTTTGCTGCGAAGATAAATTAGATTGCCGCCTAGGACTTAAAGTCATGAATTGTAGAATTTTAGGTTAATTCTAATGTTTCTTGGGAAAAAACTAGAAAAAAGATGGGATTTCAAGAGATCGTACAATATTCCTATTGTATTTATTACCTTTTTTGGAAGCAAGAGTTTAGTCCCTTTTTTCTATATAATTACTATATCTATCGGATTCGATTGCTTTTTATATTTCAAGGAAGCAATTTATTGAAATTAAAAATCCACAAATCTTTAAAAACTCAAAATACTGCATATTATAAAATCAAACACTTTCATGAACTCATTTCATAATTAGGGAGATTAAGTTTTTAAATATTTTTCGTGTTTTTGTAAAACAGCTTACAAATGAATCACGCATAAAAACAACACAAAATACTGGATCAAAAGACAGGATAAATGTCACTTCAGTAGCTTAATCCCAGCAATTTGTTCGTCCAATCACATGGTCAGTTGCTTCCAAGTCGATTAGGAGTTCAAGCGTTTGACGCTCTATAAGTACTAGTATTCAGATTAATTATTTTCAGGGTTAAGCCATTTAGCTCTAATAGTAATTAGCACTGATTATTCCAAGCAGAAGTCAGTTCTCTTCTTTAATCTTTAAGGGAAAGAATTTTTTTGCTGTTCTCCAAGCAAATATGTTTAATTAAGAGCTTTTCTTAATGAACAATTACCTATTTATTTGAAGGTTTATAATTGATTGATATCTGTTAATGGTGCCCATGATTTCCTAATTTAAAAACTTATTTTCCATGTCAGGGAATTTTATGTACGAAAAGGCATTTTGAAAATACGGTTAAACAATCCACAGAATTTTACGAAACACTTTTATATTTGTGTAAATATAAAAGTGTTTCGTAATAATGATAATATTTTTATTGTAAATTACTTAAAAGTCCGTAATGATTATAATATTTCTGTTTTGATTTCCCATTTTTACTTTGTTTGATTATAATTTATTTACATGATATGTAACCATTATTAGTACGACCAGTTTACAAATTTGAAATTGGTACACGATAATGACTAAATGTGCAGTGATTTTATTTCTGTAATTGAACAGAAACTGTCTGAGACCTTGTCTTAATAGGAATAACATGATAACATATTCTTAATAACACAGAATTCATTCTGAAACATTTTCATATTTGTTAGAAATTATGGTAATATTTTTATTGTAAATGAATATAAAATTCAGTTAGAATTTTAATATTTCAGTTTTTATTATAATTTATTAACAAGATCCGTAATCAATATATAAATGTATGTACGATCAGTATGCGAATTTGAGAGATTCCTACATATTCGTCACTAAAATGTGTATTGATTCTATTTGCGTAGTTCAACAGAAATCATCGCATGGTTTATCTTAACTATCTGATGATTTCACATACATATATCTATTCTGTAACCTGAAGTCTTTCCTGTATGATTTCTAAAACCAATTCGACCATCTTGACCAATGGAATCTTTCCTGGGATTCTTTCAGACAATAGATGTGGTAATTTAGTCATTACGTGCGTCGTGGGGAAAGTAATACCACATTACTCTGAAATATCGTGATGCTCAGCGAATTAAAATAAAATATTTAAAAAGTAAAGTAAGTAAAATGAATGAATAAAATAATGCGTAACAAATTATTTCCTTATTAATCATAAAAAATCATCGAAAATTTTAGATACATTACTTTAGTAAGTCTGCAGTTGGTGTAAACCTGTGTCTGTTTATTCCCACGACGTGACTAATAGAAAATAAAAGGACTTACGTCATAACGGCACGTGAACAAGTACAAAATAGAAGAACTTACATCACTGTGACCATACAAAAATTGGGAGGGTGTCAAACAACCATAATAATTTTCTATGGAATCAGTGGACTTGCTGGCATTGATTATGAAGCTGGATTTTATTCATGGTGGAGCCCGAAAGAGGAAAAAGTTGGAATTTCTATAGGAACAGGAACAGATTTTTTGAAGTGCATGACCTGTAATGCACGTGCTCATCGAAGAACCAAAAAGTTGAAGCAGCACCTTCCGACATCCACAACATCGTCCATGGAACTTCCCAGCCGAAATCAACTGTTCCTCAGCCCTCATGTGTCAGATACAAAAACGGTGAGTGTACCCCGAAAAAACTTGTCACCAATTCACCTTTGACCCCCTCACAACCCATACCCAGATCCCTGCCATTCCTACTGTTCAATTAGTGACATGTAATACGGACTGTTGTGGAACTGAATGCTTCAATGATCACTGTTTAGAGTTCTATGGAACATAAATTATTGTATAAGAACTTATTTTTAACTTTATTTGGAATTATAAAAATGTATGTATATCATAATGAATAAATTAAAATTAACCTTTAACTATTAGCAACGCCCGTACGATTCTAGCACACAGTTCCTATCTGAAAATACCTACATATTTCTGTGTGTGAGTAGAGGGATTCCTAGAAACTAATATATCAAAAAAACATTTTCGTAATGAATTTTGATATTACTAAATTTTTCTTTAAGAGGACAGTGGATTTTCAAAATCACTAAGATCGATCGAAAAACTGATTTTTAATTTTAACATTGAAAATTAATTTATAACAAATTCTGTGGATAGCAAAAATAATTTTTCGATTACGATCATTAATGACCGAGTTATATGTACAACATAAAAGATATAGTAGATAAGTATAATAAGGCTATTAGTAAAACGAGTTTTTCTCCGACTAAAGGTGTTTTGATATTCTTCTGATTTCAAAATGTTCCCTGAGCATTTGATTTCCAATTGATTTCCTTAAAAATTTCCTTGGGTAATCCTTGTAATTTATTGTATATATCTAAGAGCAAATGCGAAATTAATCATGCTTTTAAATTTTGAAATTTTTGTTTAACCCACCAAGTGGTTTCAACGAGATATCTCGTCCATCAGGATGTAACCCATTTTGCGAATGACGAGATATATCGTCATCAAGATGTTGTCGATTTTTCGATGATGGTGAGATCAAGATCTGATCACAGTTTTGCTAATGACCTAGTTGAGAGAACCACCAGGAGGGTTAAAATTTTGCTTAACCTATGCTTTTTCTGTACAATTTTAGGTGTTTTAGTGCAAAATTGATTTTGCTTTACAATTGAGCAATACAATTACCAAAGGGAGCTATTTTTTATGTATACGAACTATTGGGTGAATTAAAATTTTGATAATGCATGTAAAATTAATTCACATGGAAGCTATCAATTTTTCCTAATTTACGGAGACATTTTTGACCACGTTTAATGTAATAACTTCCTACTAACTTAATATTTTTGAACCAAAATTTATACATAATATTTTAGCAGAAAACAGTCTGTCCAAATTTCATAACAATCAAATCACAACTGTAGAAGATTGTTTGAAAGTCCTCTGTACCCTTTAAAATACCAGAAGCTATAAAGCGTTAACTAATTTTCCTAATAACACTGTTTTCTTTCCAATTATTATTAAAAATCAGTTAGAGAGGAGAATACTTTGGTTCTAAACGTAAACCAAGACTTATAGAAAGTCGATTTTCGTTTTGAAACAATACCATCGAGGAGCAGAAAGTAATTACGCAGTTGTAACTAATACATATATTATTTATAACAGACTATACACCCACAAATACACTCAAAACTATTGGGAAAACGTTCGCAAACATCTGTATTAATTATCTAACAGCTATATGTGAGAAACAAAAAGGAATTTTAAAATGTAGTGGAACAATTGTAAAAATTCGTTATTGGAACATATTTGTCGAACAAAGGATTGAGTTCATCTGGACTGAAAACTGACGTGAGTCTATTGAGTTTGTTGGAAATTAAAATAACTATTACCTTCATATAAATTTTTTCTTTGGAAATATCACTTAATGCAATTTTTTTACAGCCATGATTTCCGTTTATTAAAATCTGAAAACCGAACTCTCTTAAGTATTAACACCTTAAATTACTAACCAGCCTAACTTGATAACATTTTAATGACACCATAAATGTTAATTATTTTATGATTTGGGCGATAACTTTTATTTTAATTGCTTTCAAAAATAAAGAAATATAAAAGCTATTTTCGATTTGCTTTTTAATTAGCTTTCCCATTAATACTCTGCAATTAGAAAGATATTTGCATTGCTTCTCTTTATCCATTTATTTTTCATTCTAGAGCTATTGTATGGATAAAAAAGTCAATGATGTTAATATGAATGAAAGTCCATTACTTTATGCTGTTATTACTTTATGCTACATTAATTTATAACTGTTATTTCCTTTAAAACGAAGTTTGCTCCTCTTCTAATCTGGTCGTCGTTCTACGGTCCTTTTTTGCTATACGAAGTCTAGTTAGACCAAAACATATACTACAGCTACTGAAACAACTTGTTGCTGTAGCATTACCAATCATTGCAAATTAACAGTGCTTTTCGTAAACGCTCATCATTTAATATAACACTGATGAGGTTGATCTACGGTTCTTTTTCGCAATACTGGGACTAGTTAGAACGGGACCTACACTAAAGCTAGTGAAGCGACTTGTTGCAGAAGCATCACCAATTACTAAAGAATAACAGTGCTTTCTAAAACACTCATCATTTAATATAACTCTAATACTGTCGCTCTACGGTCCTTTTTTGCAATACAGGGACTAATTAGACTGGGACATACACTACAGCTAATGAAACGACTTGTTACATTAGCATTGCCAATTATTCCAAATTAACAGTGCTTTTGTAAAACACTTATCATTTAACATAACTCTGATAAAGTCTCTCTACGGTCATTTTTTGCAACATTGGAGCTAGTTAGGCCGGGACATATACTACAGTTAATGAAATGACTTGTTACACCAGCATTGCCAATTACTAAAAATTAATGCTTTTGGTAAACATTCGTAATTTAATATATTTATTGTTGTCAACTTCTAAAAGCTTTAAAAATTACTAATAAATATTTACGTAAAAACAAGATGATATAAATGGTTTCTTGCTATTTTGGTGCAATAAAACGTCTATCATCAAAGGACCAAAATAAACAAGAGGAAACTCGAGTTTTAATGCTGTCTGATTACCAGAACTTGTCAAGACACTACATCTATATAGTAGTGGTGGTCGCTATAAAAATAGAACTCGTTCATTTTGAGTAGGGAGGATTCTCGGGGATGATGTAATTTTATTTTGTTTCCGAGGATGTTGGCGGAGGAGTATACTAGTATAAATCTCGGCCACAAGTAAAAATCTTAACAAATATTTCCAAATCGTCTCTAATCCACTTGGTAGTTTGAGTTCGCGTTGAACACTGCCCTCTAATGTCCAGCCCCTGATGCAAAAACCCGTTCCGAACTGTCACCAGTTCAGGGTAAGGGACTATTTTTTTACTTCTTGGATCATCTAAATTGGAGTGATACGGTAGTTTTGTCTGGACGAGATATTTCGTCATTAGCAAAGCTAACCAGATCTTGGACGATATGTCTCATCGAAACACTTGGAGGGTTAAGTGCGTCATACACTTCCTCAAGCCTGTCCTGTGGAAAATAGGATAAGGTTCTGTTCTTCGGCAAAAGACAAGGACAGGCTTTGTGTCTGGAGCAGCTCTCCTGCTAGACTGACAGTATGTTATCTTTGAACTTGTTGTCACTGCTCCATTTTCTTTATCTGATACACTAGTGAATGATGCTAACGCTTCCTAGCCTTCAACCTGGAAGAACTTAACCCTCTAGAGTCACGAGATTTCCATTTAGTATATTATTACTTTTCCCCGACAACACCCGTATTAACTAAATAACCCCATCGATTGGTTAAAAGAACCCAATGATTCTATGATTATTAAGGTCAAAAGCACTTAGAAGCCATACAGAGAAGTCTACTGGTTCTGGAACGGATGTAAGCGTGTCAACCCTTCAGAGGTAAATACGAAAATTGAGATCTGGCAACATAGTTCAAAGATAATATATTAATCATTCAAGTGTTCCGACGACCAAATTTTCACGGGACGAGATACCTCGTCGAGACAAAAGTCCTTTATTACTTACTTCAAGCGGAATTAAGATCCAGGTAGGAAAAACAAATTGTCCCTTGGCCAGAACGTGTGACAGTCAGGAACAGGTTTTTGCGAGAGTCCTGTCACTATACGTCAGTTTTGGACATGAAGATAAACCACCAAGGGGGTTAAAATCGAGTTTTACCTCATGTTTATTTTGGTTCGAGGATGGTAAACGGTATGTTCCACCAAGCATAGTTGAATACCGTTTTTATCATTCTTGTTTACCAGTTTGGATGAAGTTTTTTATTTTTTACTGTATAACCATAATTATGTGTGTATGCCTCTAGTAACCCACACTCTGTATCAAGCTCTATTTTTTATTTCGAAGTATGATTATCTGTGTACGAGAATCACCATAAGAGGAATGAGATATCCAGAGTATAATTTGTGGTTTTTATTATTTTACTTAATTGTTTGTACAGCGCATGCCAACGTCGTTGGTCGATGCAAAGAGATTAACCTCTGGTGAGATTAGTCTATATTAAAGTGGACCCTGTTAATTTGATATCAATTATTTACTTAGACTTAGCACTTTTACTTAACTCATGAAAACTTTGTGGATGATAATGAAAGACTACGATTTCAAACCATCGTCATGTTAAAAATTTTAATAGTTTAATGCATTATTTGGATATATTGAATATTTTATTTCATTTTACTAGAATGCATGTGTAAGTAATTCTCAATAACTGAACAGCTGCAATTTGTTTTAGGAAAATTTCAAAATTCATAAAATACAAGAGAATCATTAATTAGCTCCATTTTCTTTATGGATTAAGGTATATGTGTGGTTCTTTCAAAAGACAGTGAAAGAGATTTAAAAATTTCTAAATCAAGTTGCCTTTACTTTCATAGAATCAAAAAATGGGACTGCAAGTAAAAGGGATAAGGCTTCAAGATTCTGAAAGAAATTGACAATGCGTTGTCATTTATTGAATAACTCTCAATAACTGAACAGCTGAAGTCAAAAATAATAGAATTCTAAGGAATGACTAATTAGCTCCATTTTCTTAATGAAGGAGTTCTACACGTGGTTCTTTCGGAAGACAGTGAAAGATATTTTTCTGAAAACATTTTAAAAACCCCTATGCCTCATACTGTACATAAACAAGGTGAACAAAAGCATAAAGTTACTTCCACTTTCAATGTATCAGAAAATAAGATTGTTAGTAAAGCACATAGGGCTCTGAGATTGGAAAAGGAATCGACAACGTTGGCATAGGGATGCATTAACGCAGCCATCAGAGAGGGATTTTCAGCGTCAATATGGAATTTCGCGACTAGAATCCGTACATTTTTCGTTCCTGAATAAGAAATGAAGTTGTCAGATACACAAACTCGTGCGTTCCATTTGGTTGCAGCGATGTAATGGTAGGCAAGTACCTCCGAAAACTTCCTTAAATCATAACACGCATTTTCAAGTGCTCGCCATCTTGTAAACGGGCAAACCTCCTGGTCCCTGGGAACCCATTGTAAATGTAGTCTTGCTTTATGGAAATTGAGAAGTGAAAAAGTCCTTATGTGAGGAAATGCGAGGAACGTTTAAATTGAACTAGCGCTTCTGGGAGATATGCAGGTAGATGCAGAAGAAAACATGACGGTCTCAAGCTTTTCTACTCCAAAATTGTGTTTCTTGGGACTAACCAAAACGCTTTGCCCCAGGAAATGAAGGTTCTTTGATTTTATTTTCAATAACAACTGCATTCCGAGAGCTGCTTTTCTCTCATTGCTTCACACCACAATCCTCCTGGTTGTAGTCTCGACGAGGTATCTTGTCATTACTGACCAGATCTTGATGGATGAGATACTTCGTCATTAGAAGAGATCTTGATCACGTCATCATAAAAAAAATCGTCAGTACCTAGATGACGAGATATCTCGTCAATAGCGAAATTGATCAGATCTTGATAGACGAGATTTCTCTTCGAAACCACTAGGAGGGTTAATTATGACAGGTATTCTTTCTGGGAGATTTTCAGGTAGATGCAGAAGAGAAAACATGACGGTCTCAAGCTTTACGACATCATAACAGTTTCTTGAGACTAATCAAATCGTTTTGCTCGAGGAAATGAAGATTCTTGATTTTATTTTCAACATCCACTGTATTCTGAAAGCTGTGTTTCTGCAATGGTTCTAGACCATGACCTAAGCCAGTACCCCGAATCTTAAGAAAAATTCTGTTGCCTCGTGACATGTGGTCCGCGCGACATAGTAGTAGATTTTGGCGATTTCACCATTTTTGTCTCTCCACTCTACAGATTCTATGCAGGAATAATTGACGAGCTTGATGAAAAACCATCGACCTAATGAAATAGGAGGAGCATGTGGACGGAGTCACTGTCATAAGATCTAAGAAGTGTAGCTCACGTGGGCTTGTGAATCGACTTGTACCGATTGGCTATCGAAGCGCAAACTCTTGTTTGCGATCACGCTCGTTAATCAATCCGACATTTGTATTTTTGCTTTCTTACAATATTCCGTGACTTATACCCAGAGAACTTCAAACCGAGCGGTAGGTTTGACTATATGCTGATCGAGCGATTGGTTCATAAAACACAAATCAGTAGTACTAATTGATAAGCATTACATTAGATATGGTAAAACACTAGTTTGCGCTTGGTTAGCGGGCCCTGTGTTCATTCCTTTTGATTCATAAATAAGAACTAAAAACGCACGAAATAATATGACGAAATAATATATTCAAATACATATCGGTCTCGTTCATATATTGACCCAAATGATCCGTTTGTAAAAGTGAGAAATACGACCTTCTTCAGGTACCGTGGCCGTCTTATCGCATAAAATCTCCCGAATTCATTCATCCTTTTGTTCAAGATTCTGCGCTTCCTCTTCAAGAAATTATCTTTAAATCCATCAAACATAAGGAACGCGCGACGAGAACCTATCGAAATCCACACGATAGAGAAGACTCCTAGACAAGCAATCCTATATCCTCCGTAAGAAAACCGATCAGCGAAACCATGCCGGGATGACTGAAAATAGGATCATGGATTCTAGGTGGTGAGAAACTCATGGGAAAACAGTCGTAAATTTGATTTCTAGTGAGCAAACATTCTATGCAAAGTACGGCTCAAAGGGAACCGGATTTTCGTCAGTCATATTTTATTCATAGTTTCAAAAATACAGTTGTAAATGGCTTACAAGCCACACCATTTTGTTGAGATATTGGAAGCAAATGTTTTGAGGAGAGTGAGTCAACATTGAATCAATTCGAAAACGGAATTCGGTTTCAAAGAACGCCCCATTTTATCACCCTTTGAGCTCCGAAGCGGCTGTAAGCAGACGTATTCTTCGCGTTGTTTTGGTTTTTGAGCCATCGACCGGGTCTTTAAGCGAAGACTTCTTGGAGTCATCCCATTTGAATATTTCAGAGGTAAAATGTATTCTTTTTTGTTACAGACCGAGAGTTTGGGGATTTTTGAATATTTTAATTCTCACTAGACTAAGAAACTGTTTAAAGCTAGGTCAAAGTTTCTAAAGATATATTTAATGCTTGGTACTGTGGTGAGTTAAAGTGTATGTATACACTAATAATCAGTAAAAATGACCAGAACATCGATTTTGTTTTTATTCCTTCAAAATATTTCTCAATTTCTGAGCTTTTAAACGATGCCAAGATCTTGTAAATATTCGGAATACTTTTCTAGTTACGAGGGGTTTTCGTTAGGTACTGTCATGAGTACAAACATGTTTCCAAAACTTTAAACTCAATATCTGGAGAACTCTGTTTTTGCAATAGGATGCTTTCTTCAAACAGTGATAACTCAACAATGAATTCATCGATTATAATTTTTTTGGTATCATTATAATCTATATAATACTGTGGATGTTCTGAACCTCAATCAGAGTTTTTAGTGAAGAAATTAGTTTTAGTTGATTTTTAAATGTTATATTTTCTCTCAAAAAATCCGGGGTTTTGAGACTCCATTGGTGAAAGCAATTGCAAAAAATAACCTATTCTCTAGAGACTTGAATGAGAGTCAAAACATGAAAAACAATATTAGGAATAATTTTTAGTAGGAATTGTCTTTCTAAACAAATTAGAATTTGAGATATAACCATGTTCAAAAACCATGCTAATTAGCTGATTATATCTAAATTGAATAATTAATAATTAACTTAGCTCACTGAAATTATTTTAAGCATAAGCCAATGACATGTTGGAAAAACTGGGTTTTTAAAGTCAAAATTTTAAAAAATCTTCTAGTGTATACTTACACCTTAAGTGGATCAGTGGGTTTTCCCACTGCCTTAGCAACCTGCGAGTTGTAGGTAGCGTAAGATCGATCCCTGTAACACCCTGAGTATTTCTCTCTTCTGTGTCAGTGCACAGTTCATACATCTCGGATCAAAAACCGGAGGATTGCAGTTCGAAACTCAATACAACAAAAGACCGTCGTGTACGTGTGTGTCTGTGAACGTTAAATCTGTCGTGGCCTCAAATGGGCTCAAGGTGTTGTCCTTTGATCTTTCCATTCGGGATTGATCCCGGACCGTCGCCAATAGCTCATCGTGTTGCTCCAATGTGACGTTACTTTAACTACCAACTTACCATCTGGTCAGTAAAGATTCCCTTGTATACGTATCAATTACATGATATTGTCTTGTGTTCGGTGTAACTTTAGCCAGATATGGCACATGCGCCATAAAGCCAACCAAGTTATTTAAT
Source organism: Meta bourneti (assembly GCA_933210815.1). NCBI lineage: Eukaryota > Metazoa > Arthropoda > Arachnida > Araneae > Tetragnathidae > Meta > Meta bourneti. The sequence continues at coordinate 37,145,110 of OW119933.1, forward strand.
TAAATTAAAAATCATTTAACTGCCATGCATATATAGCAATAAAAGAAAATTTGCATGTATCATCGGAAGTTTGTTTACGATATGCGCTTAAAAATAGATAATGTTTAACTCTAAACATCACGAGATTGCGTAGAAGTGCCTACACCGAGAAATATCTACACCGAGAAATGCCTACACTGGGAAGTGTCTATACCGAGTTGGAAGTTTGTTTACGATATGTGCTTAAAAGAGAGAATGTTTAACTCTGAACATCACGAGATTGCCTAGAAGTGTCTACACCGAGAAATGTACCCTGTAACACATTTAACTACTGAGCAGCCATATCTATTGGTTGAAAGAATCATAGGCAAATCCTAGCAAAAAGAAATGGAAATATTGAAATAATTCACCAATGAACCCGTAGAAAAACATAAGAGCAAATGATAAAGTGAACCGTTATACCTAAAAACTGTCTAAAGTCAACTGATATTTATTTCTAAATATCTAGATTATTTTTACAATATTTTAACCCTCCTGATGGTTATCTTGACGAGGTAGCAAAACTGACCATATTTTATTGGACGAAATATATCGTCAGGAAAAACTGGCCAAATCTTGATCCTAACGTCATAAAAAGTCGGTAATATCTTGATGACCAGATACCTCGTCACTAGGAAAATTGGTCAGATCTTGAAGGACAAGATATCTCGTTGAAACCGCTTGGGGATTATACGATTCTCTGAAAGTTTCCTCTCCGTCAACTTCATTTGACCTTTTAAAAGGTATTTCGCTAAAAAACAAATGGGGGAATATTTATTACCTTATATAAATGTATTTTGCAAATAACAAAATTTGTTTATTTTATATTTAAGGTAAGTTGTTCCCCTTATGTCTAGCTTCCCAGCCCATCTATATCAATCCTAGACATCAGAATATCAAATGTGAGAGAATATTTATGTATGTATAGCAGTTTTTTAATATACCTAAACTATTATACTAAACCTAACCTGTTGTTGTTGCTGACCTCCACGTTTAGCTTCAGCTAGACCAAATCCACAAGTCCATTCACCAGCACAAAGTCATACACCAAAAGAGGTTCAGAAAACAGGTCGTTTTGGGGCAACCCCAGGCAATCAAGAATGTATGCTGGGGAGGCCTGGTCAGACTGGCATTTAAGACAAACAGGATGAATCCTACGACCACAGCAAAATGTGAGACGCTTCAGATGGCCACTGAAAAAGCGGGAGAGCGCTGTCTGTTATACTTAACCTATACTATATTAACCATTTCAAGGAAATGAGACTCAGAAAGGGTTTATATTTTGATATACTTTACAACGCTATTAACTCTCCTGTTGGTTGTCACGACGAGGTATCTCGTCATTAGCAAAACTGACCAGATCTTGATTGACGAGATATCTCGTCATTGGGAGAAACCTGACCAGATCTTGATGGATGAGATATCTCGTCATTAGAAGAAAACTGACCCAATCTATATCTCATCATCACAAAATCGGCAATAGCTTGATGACCAAATATCTCATCATTAGCAAAATTCGTCAGATCTTGTTGGACAAGATATCTTGTCGAAACCATTTGGAGGGTTAAAAATCATAGAAAAATGGCAGTGAGAAGAAGCCTTTAAGAATACTCAAACGTAAATGTAAGTTATATGCAAGTAAGATATGAATGTAATTTATTTAGCTTTTCTGGTTAATTTGCATTTATTATTCCTAATAGTATTGCCTAATAAATACAATTATATAAACAAACCGGAATTTTGGCCCTTGTCCAATTCAGAAACAAATGCTAAGAAATACTCGAAAAGTAATTGCGATACAAACACTAACTAGTCTCACATAAAGTGTATCCTTACAATGGTAATTTCATCGCCTTACAAATGCAATGGAATAAATATTTCGAATTTGGGTCATTGTCCATTCAGAATCAAATACTAAGAACCTGAAAAGTAATATCAGTATCAACAATAGTCTTACATGCAGCATGTCCTACACTAATAATTTTATCAACTAATAAATGCTATTACATTACATTTTGGTACATGAGACTGGGGTACTGGCACCAACATGACGATGTCTGTTTTGATATGCAAAATAAATGCAATTACATTAACATTTCGAATTTGCGTCCTTGTCCATTCGGAATCAAACACTAAGAAATATTTGAAAAGTAATTTCAATATCAACGCTAGTCTCATATAAATAATATCCTACTATGATAATTTTATCGTCTAATACATACAATTACATTAATATTTCGAATTTGGGTCCTTGTCCATCTGTGATCAAACGCTATGAAAGAAATTCTCCAAAAGTAGTTTCGATAACATCAATAGTCTTACATAAAGTACATTCTGCAACGACGAAATATATGATCACTTGAAAATGCATGTTTTCATTAAAATAAAATAGATACAAATCCGAGCGTAGATTACGTGATTGCAGATTCTAATCTGTCAGAAATTGATTGTCGATACTGGGAAATGTAAAGTAGCATCTATAATAATGTTCTTTCTTCTGTTCGAAAATAAAAATACTATATAGATTACTTTTCTTTAAGGAAACTGCTACATCATCCAATATAATGAAAATACGTATCCAATTTCTAACGCAGATAATCTTGAATTGGCAAATTTTCATGCACGCAAGTGAAGTATGAAAAGTAACGGAAAGTCTCGAATGAATGATGTAGCTTAACATCAACTACGGCCTAATGATATACGAAGTCATTGTGTAAGGAAAGATATCTCTCTTGTACCTGTCTGAAATTGCATATATTGCATAATTCAAATCGAGATGCGGTCGAATTTAAATCGGCAATCATTCTACTCAAACAAACTTTCCCTTGTCCGTTATCACGAATATCGTGAAAACGATAGCCTTAAGGAAATTCAGATGCAAATAACCTATCTCGATTTCTATTAATTTTGAAAGTTTAATAGTTTAAATAAATACGTTTTTCGCTTACTATCAGCCGATTTATTTTCACCATCCTCTTGGTTGTCTCGACGAGGTATCAGAAAAATTTACCAGATCTTGATGGACGAGATGCCTCGTCATCAACAAAATTGACCACATATTTATCTCGAAATCATCACAAAATCGACAATATCTTAATGATTTAATATTCGTCAGTAGCAAGATTGGTCAGATCTTTAATGACGATATATCCCGCCGAAACAACTTGGAGGTTAAATGATTTCTGAACTAAAATCGTCGAATTTTTTATTATAAAAATGAAATGCGAAGGAACACAAGCTTTATGATAAATTATTATTTTTAATTGATGCGTAGCATATTGCAATTTTTTTACAAATCACATTTTTAGACACACTTGGGAACAATGATATCAGTTAAACGGTGAAAGATTTTTTCTTGAACATGTGCCAGTTTTGCACTTAATTCCGTATGCAATATTTACCCTAACTGCAACGTCTTGGTTTCAGTGTCTCTTAGCCTTCAGCCAGGATTGGCAATTTTGAAACTGCAGTAAAATATACTTTTAAATTTTCAATACATTTTCAATTTTGAAAATGTTTTTATGCTAAAAAAATTATAAATTATTTCATTGTGATGACATCTAACAATAGCATTACCTACACAATAGGTAGGTAGGAACTTTATTAACGTCGCACTGGTGCAACACGACGGGCTATTAGCAACGGTCCGGGATCAATCTCTTAAAGAAAGATCCAAGGACAACACAACGCAATCTTGAACCAAGGTCAGATAACTAGGCAACACCTGAGCTCCCTACACAATAAGTAAGTCAACAAATGACTATGAAAGTAATTGCTCTATACTTAGTAGAAAAAATCCATGTGCCTTCATATAATGCACGTAAAAAATAATATTTTTAAAGATAAATTTCATACGAAAAATTAAAAAGAAAAATCGAATTTATGAAAATTAATAGTTTACCACCAAGACTAGACATTTTCTTGGACGGTCTCAAAATTTCTAAATTTTTAACACTGGTAGGTAAGTAGGTAGGTATTTTAATTAACGTCGCACTGGAAAAACACAACTGGCTATTTATAGGTAGTTAATTAGCGTCGCACTGTAGCAACACAACGGGCTATTTGTAGTTAGTTAATTATCGTCACACTGGAACAACACAACTGACTATTGATGACGGTCGGGGATCGATCTCCTAGGAAAAGATCCAAGGACAACACAACGTAATTTTGAACCACGGTCAGATGACAAGGCAACACATGAGCTCCCTTCACAATACGTAATTCAACAAATGAACACATCCTGGCACAAAATCTTTAGAATACGAATACTGAAGTCAGATTTAAGATTAAGCTTATAGGCAACAAAAGGGAAGTCCGACACTGCATGGTATTCTTTAAGCACTATAATTCAGGAATTGATGGCCAAATCGGCCCATTTCTTCAAACAAAGGTGAGACAGATTGTTTTCTGGAGTCGGGTATCGAGTACCAACGCGTGTCCCCATTGCGTTGAGATCTGGAGGAGTGAACGATCTATGTGATTAATATCCTCGAAATCTGGAACAATGTAAGATGAAATGCTGCTTTGTCATGCAGAAAACGAAATTCGGCTCCAACTCTGTACGGAACTTACAAGCAGGACGTTGACGAATAGTTGCAATTACTCACAGCTTTTTGAATATACTTTTAAATGAGCAAAACTTACACACTATTTCATCGTTATGACATCTAACGAAAGCAGGACCTATATAATATGTAGGTAGGTATTATAATTAACTTCTCACTAGAGCAACACGACGGAGTATTGGAGACGGTCCGGGGTCTATCCCGAAGAGAAAGATCCGAGGACAAACCACATAATTTTGAAGCACGGCCAGATGACGAGGTCAGCACTCGACTCTTCGTACTCCTTACCACGCCAACGTGAGGACATTTGAGGTCACGACAGATTTAACAAGCACCAGTCCCCAAGTACACGACGATCTTTGGTAAGATATAATCTCGAACTCGCAACCCCTTGGTTGCTAATCTGCTAACCTTTTCGTAGGAGCTGAGATAAGCTGTCCCTTAGCTATAACGTTCTCACCAAAGGCCTGAAACACTTGTGGATGTCAGTAATGGTCCTGATTTTGTATTTATCAAGAGCATACCTATCTATGTGACGTCAATTGATCACTTAAGAATATCTCTGTCCCAATCCTCAAACTCCCCTCAATCCATAGGTTTAACCTGTAATTTACATTAGCAGTGACACTTAAGACACCTATGATTCCCGATTCTAAAGAAAGATTAATGCTTTCTGTTGTGTTCGCCAACCTAAGCTTCATCCTAGGACATGTAAAAAGGAGCGATGTATCCGCATGCACGATATATCGAGTGGTTACAGCACTTCTAATTTTACGAGATTTTGCTTAAAAGCAGCAAAATAACCTTCCGCAGACTTCCTTTCAGGAGAGCGTGTGACGAAAAGAAAGAGATGAAGGCAATAAATTCTTGGATTGAAAAACGGATATATATTATGGGAAACGTTTTCTGGCCGAATAAAAGAAAGTGGGGTAATGTAACGGGGAGAATGGAGTTGGGTTGGTAATCTGATTTTGTCCGACAGCGCAGGACGATTTATAATCTTGTCTCCAAATAACTTAGTACTCTTCCTCGGTTCTTCGTTTGCCGAACATCAACACTCCTTCTATTCAAAAGTAAGGGTAATGTCTTCGGACACTCACCATATGTTAGAAACTGTTATAAAAATATCTGAGGACTACTCAACACATATGTTACAAACTGTTATTAAGAAAGATGTCTGAGGACTGCTCAACACACACACGCTTCAAAGTTTTATTTAAAAAGATGTCTGAGGACTACTCAACATAAGCTAAAAACTGTTATTAAGAAAGATGTTTGATAAGAATCTTTGCATTTGTAAAACATTTTTAGTTGACTCGGGTGGTTTTTAGAAAAAAATTCTACATGAAGCTGGTTTATTTGAATATATGGTCAGATTACAAGTGAAACACACTAAGTTTGAGTATAGTCATTTTGGGGGGGGATGGAAGATTCCATATTCAATAATGAAAACTATGCTCTCTGGGTGAGCACAGTGGAACGTTAACGTTCTGAGCACATTTAATAAATTTTTCATTCTCTTCGGTCGTGTTTTTCTCCATAGTAAATTAGTAGCGCCTAATGTTCAATGACCTGTAATGAAAAATGAAAAAGCTATTACATTTTTAAAAGGCAAATAACTTATAGACCATCTTGGAAAAAACGATGTACTTCTCATGACTAATAGTAGTTTATGGAATGCCTTTAGACAGTTGGTTCATAATGTGAATTCTTCACTATTTTAAAGTAAATATAGTAAAACTTCAGAAAACTTACGGTTTCACAGATTGCTCGTGTCATTTCGAGTAGATTCTTTGGTATGGCGAATCAAAGTAAAGCCTAATAAAACAACAAAAGCTACACAGGATGACTTCAAGTTCAAAATTTCTGTCGGTTTGGATTCTTGACACCATAATGACGACTGTATGCTCTTTGTATGAGAGTAATGCAATGTTGATATTCTAAGTAAAATTAAATAATTTTGACTTGATGTTTGTTCGTGTATTTCTCAACGGTAAGTTGTCATCGCCAAATGTTCAGTAGCCTGTAATAAAAATAAAACAAATATTTGAAAAAGCTATTAAATTTTTAAATTGCAAATGTACTTAGGGAATATCTTGTATAAAACGACTTACTTCTTTTGACTAATAGTAATTTATGGGTGATGTGCCATTATACAGTTGAATTCAAATTAAAATAATTCAACATCTTAAAGTAAATATCACACAATTTAAGAAAACTAACTTAGTCTCACAGATTGCTAGTGTTGGAGTAGATTCTCTAGTATGGCGAAGCACAGTAAAGCTTTATAAAACAACGAAAGGTACACTAGATGGCTTTAAGCAACGCAATTCCAAATTACTGTTGGTTTAGATGGCGGATTCCTGACTCCTTAACGATGACTATGTGTTCTCTGGTGGAGCATGATGGAACGTCGATGTTCTAAGTAAAGTTCAATCGCTTTGGCACGATGTTCTGTAGTGTATTTCTCCGCGGTAAATTTCCAGCGTCTAATTTTCAATAACATAATAAAAAGTGAATAAAATATTTGAAAACGTTATTACATTTTTTAAATAGTAAGGGAATCAGGCGAAGATCTTGTATAAAACGACGTGCTTCTTATGACTATGCAGTTTATGGGTACAACAATTAGACAGCTGAATTCAGATTATAAATTATTCAACATCTTAAAGTTGCATCCCAAATAAATCACATTAAATGTTACAAACTTAAGAAAGTGCAGTCTCACAGATTGTTCGTGTGACAGATTTGTTCGAGACGATTCTCTTGTATGGCGAAGCACGGTAAGCTTGATGAAACAACGAAAGGTGCACTAGATGGCTGTGAGAATGCATTCAAAATTACTGTTCACAATAGGGAAGCGATACGTTTAGCGAGTGCAGAAAACGATATCTTTATTCCAATTTATTATTTGCTCAACCGGTAAGTTCTGGACGAATAAATTTGGAAAATAATGCGCCTGTTCACTCTCCCGACAGCCTCCACAAACGCTTTAAAGGAAATAGAATGGTAGTAGATATGAAATTGAATCAAATCAACCACTCTAAGTTCTACGCGTCTTTTACATCCAACTGGGGCAATGCTGTTTTCTCGAATTTAAAAATCCCATTTCATACATCAGGATTTTTTTGTTACGAGAAGATGCTGCCTTGCATGATGAATACTTTATGGATTATTTCATCGGAAGACTCCACTGGAATACACGGTATTCATTCAGCGAAAGCGAAGCGGAAGGAAGCTGACAAAAATTCAATTTTCATATTTTACGAGTTTTCTGTTTAGGAATTGGGCGTAAACAGCTCATGAAAATCCGACTACATACAAAGAAGTATGCGAACCGATACCACCTCATATCTGCGATTTATGTCATTTCTTGGAAAGTTTTCAATTCCGTTTTTTATAAACGTTTCAGTGATGTTATTTGGAAAGTAAAACACTACTTATTTCGAAAAATATATTTTTTAAAAGCAGAAATTAATTTGGGGGAATATGCTAGCTATGAAACATCTCAGTTATCTGAATTATTATGTATATTAGTATTCTAAAACATGGACTTGAAGTTATTTATCGCATAAAATTTAAAGACCCGTTTTCACTATATTCAAAGAACTAGTCAACTTATGCTATTTTTAACCCTATGAGGGTGTCAATCTGTTCTGCAACCTTCAGTCATCCCTGTATACGTTTAACCAGTTTTGGTTAAACGTATGACGACGTTTAACCAAAACTGGTTAAACGTTTCTTGACGAATATAATCTTAGGATTCTTTCAACCAATAGACGTGGTTATTTAGTCATTACGTGTGTTTTGAAGTAAAAACAATTCTACTGGAAAATCTTGTGACTTTAAAGAATTAAAGTACCTAATAAATGAAGCTTTCATTTATGAAAAATACAGAAATTATTGTACCTCAAAATTTTTTACCCCTGGAACCAATTGTTTTTAAGAATAACTTAAATAATTTGAAGTGAATATTAAGAGCAACAACTATTCAAGAATGGGTTTACTAACATTATCTTTTTATAAATGTAAGTATATAATCAGTTGCACATTAGAAATTTAAATAAATATACCCATTAAAAGTAGGTTTATCTTGCTATCAATGAAAACTAGTTTTATAAAATTTTAGAAACAAAATTTGCGTGTAGGTAGGTATTTTAATTAACGTCGCACTGCAGCAACAGAACGGGCTATTGGCGACGGTCAAACCCGAAGGGAAAGATCCAAGGACAACACCCCGTGATTTTGAACTACCGTCAGATGACGCGGTCACACCTGAACCGGCACCCCACTCTCTAAACTTCTACACCATGCCAACGTGAGGTCGTTTGGGGTAACGACAGAGTTAACGTGCACCAGCCCCCTTTGCACACGACGATCTTTTGTTGGATTCGAACTCGCAACCCTCCGTGATAATCCGTTCAAAATTTGTGTGAGTTAAGTGCTTGATCCAGTAAGTCCAACTAGTCAATTAGCTTATGGAAATTATTATTTTATAAATATGGCGCAAGAGGTAAGATTTGAGGCATGTTAAGTTAGGGTCCAGAGACCTAGGCTTAAAAATATCAATTTTTAACTAACCTTTTAATATTACGAGACCGACTTTTAAAAACATTTCACCTTAGACAAGTATTGATTTGGATGGTTCAATCTAGGCGAAACAAAATTATGCATGTCTTAAAAAGAATTTCTAAAAAGTTTTCAGTTGGTTGTTAACTATATCGCACTGGAGGCAACAGAACGGGCTGTTGGCGACTGTCCGGGATCAATCCCGAAAGGAAAGATCCGAGAGCAACACCTCGTAATTTTGAACCATGGTCAGATGATGTGGTCAGCACCTGACCTGGTACCCCACACTACAAACTTCCCCACCATGCCAACGTAAACAAAATTAACTCCAGGACAGATTTAAAGTGCACCAATCCCCACGTACGCGATGGTCTTTGGTTGGATCGAGTTTCGAACTCGAAACCCTCCGTTTGCTAATCCACGAATCTACCAAAGGGGCTACCACGGCCACTCAAAAAGTTTGAAAGGACTTTCTGCAAATATTGAAGCTTTCCACACACAAAAGTACCTTAAAACTAAAATAAAAAATAATACCTTAAAGCTTTAAAATGCATTTTTAATGTTCTTCCTTAATTTTGATAAGCAGGTTTTTCTCGACCCTTCAAATATTGCTTTGTTTTCTTGTCCCCAAGAAGAGGGACATAGAGAAGGGTTATTTTTTCATTTTCGAAAAGAAATCCTGACATACTTATCTTTAACACATTTTATATGCACTATTCAAATCTCAACATATTTCCCAGGAGCGTACTTATTAGTGCACCATTGCATTTCTCTCTCAGAAGCGTGACTCAATCCTTAAATTTGCTGATTGTGCACCATCTTTCTCACGCACTGCTTCTCTTTTCGACAAACATTTCCCCTCTTCTGTCGCCAACTCCCATGCATCTTGGAGATTTCACCCTTGCGTCCATTATTCGTAATTTATGTCCTAATATCGTCTTAATTATGTCTTAACCTTCCTGGTGGTGCCTCAACGAGGTATCTCGTCATTAGCAAAATTGAACAGATCTATATGGACAACAAATCTCATCATTAGAACAAAACTGACCATATCTCTTGATGGACGAGATATCTCACCAATAGAACAAAACTGACCATATCTTCTTGGACGAGATATCTCACCATTAGGACAAAACTGACCATATCTTGTTGGACGAGATATCTCATCATTAGAAGAAAACTGCCATATCTTGATCGAGTCTCCATAAAAAATCAGCAATATCTTGATGACGAGATATCTTGTCATTCGCAAAATCGCTTAGATCTTTATGGATGAGGTATCTCGTTCGAAACCACTTGGAAGGTTAAGAAATCAGTGGCTCTGTGGGTTTTCCCACTGCGCAAGCAACCTGCGAGTTTTAGGTGGTGTATGTTCGCTTCCTTCCTGGGTATGTTTCTCTCTTCTGAGTCAGTAAAACTTACCTTTTGTGTGCATGTCCATTTACTTGGCGTTGTTTGGAGTAGCTTTGCCAAATATGGCCCTTGCTGCATGAAACCTAACCCAACCAGTTCAGGTGATGCCTCGTCATCTGACCGTGGTTCAAAATTACATGGTATTGTTCTCGGGTCTTTCCCTTTGAGATTGATCCCAGACTGCCACCAATAGCCCGCTGCGTTGTTCCAGTGTGACGTTAATTAAAATACCTACCTACCTTAACCCAACCAACTTAATAAATAAGATGTTTTTAAATCTTAACCACAAAGCCCGTGACTTCTACGTTTCAATACGGCATACATAACAATAGGGTCTTAAGTTCAACAAGTTGCAAAAAGCAGTTTAAGATCAAACAATAATTTTCATTAAAATAACTTTCTTCAAGACCTAAGTTTAGAACATGTAGTAAAATGCTATTGGTATTGCCTCTTTTAGAACTCAATTTATCAGAAGATTAATTCGCCATTTTTGCTCCTTGAAGTTTCATTAATTAATGAAAAGTCGCTCTTATTTACGTCAGTGATAACATTAGGGAGATACATTGCTTTTGAAGTTGAGGCACTCGACTTTAAAAGACCATTAAATTACGGAGTGCGTTTAAAGCATGTCTCACACGCAGCACTTTTAATGACAAAATACATTAGAATTTCTGTAGGAAAAGACAAAAGGAAAAGTTGACGATGATCAAATTACAGCTAATGCTGTTACGAACAAAGCTATTTTTTCGCGACAGGATCTTGTCAGTTTTTGTGTCTTAACATTTTGCACCTTTGGGAGCAATTGGTCTAATGTATCTTCCTTTATCGTCCAGAAGCAACAATTCCTATTTAGGGAAAAAAGCCCCTTGTGTCTCTCCAGTGCGACGCAAATTCATCTCAAATTCCCCTTTTCATAAAACGCTGTTATTTGCATTTACTGAAATTTGATGAAAATATTTCATCTTTGATTACAAGTTGGAACAATCAAATATTGTATGTGGACAACGATTATTATTTTGAACCACGATCAGATGACGAGGTCACACCTGACTCTCCAAACTTTCACACCACGCCAACGTGAGGACATTTGAGGCCACGACAGGTTTAACGTGCACTAGCCCCCTTTGTACACGACGGTCTTTGCTTGGATTCGAACTCGCAACCCTCCGTACTAATCCGTAACTCTTCCAACAGGACTACCGTGGCCATTTAATATTCGAGTATTTATAAAAAGGCAAAAATAAAATTACAAGGTTCGGTAGATAGGTAGTTAAAGTCACACTGGAGTAACACAACACGATATTACAAAACTACAAGGGTAACAACGATTAATATTTAGAGTATAAATTTCCCTTTTTCATAAGACGTTGCTATTTTAATCACAAAAATGTAATGGAAGTACAGGGTGCTTTTAATTTAAAGGCCCCACTTCCTTTTGAAATAACTTTTAAGCACAACACATTTTTAAAAAAGTTTTTACATACTGTGTACTCAATTAAAGACACTGTTTATGGAAGTACAGTGAAACTTCGATTAAACGTCACTCTTTTAACCGTCAGTTTCTGTTAACCGTCGATCCGTTTTATTAAAAGTTAATTAACTAAATAATAAAAGTTATTAGTAAGTACACACACACATGCATATCTACTGCACTCAAACATTTCTAGGTTAAGTGCGGAACATTGTGCCGCTCAGAAAGCACGAGCCTCGAAGAAACAAAAAAAATGACAGACTATTTTAAAATGTGAATATGTATGTACGTCTAGAGCGTAAGTTCATGTAACATATGTGAATATATACTATACTGTACTTAATGTAAATTGCATATTGTTTGTTTCTGTAAAAATAAATACATGTACAGTGTGTTTCCATTTCGTAAACGTGCACTTTTTATCATTCGTTCGTATGCAATGGATGGGGGTGGGTTGTTGTTTAAGGTTTTTCTGTGATCCGTTTATTCGATTAACCGTCCCGGTCCCGACCCTGACGGTTAATCGAAGTTTCACTGTACCCGTATTTTGTACGTAGTTGAACTTACGTCACGGTAGAGCAGCACAAAGAGCAATTGGTGATGGTCCGGGATCAATCCCTAAGGAAAAGATCAAAGGAAAACGCCTGATAATTTTTAACAACAGTCAGATGACGAGGTCAACACCTGAGCTGGTATCCCGTCTCTCCAAACTTCCACACCACGCCAACTTGAGGACCTTTGAGAGCACCACAGATTTAACGTGCACCAACCACACTAACGCGACGGTCTTTGGTTGGATCGAGTTTCGAACTAGCAAACCTCCGTTTGCTAATCTACGACTCTACCAACTGGGCTACCACAGACCGTACCCATGTTTGTAGACTGATCAAATAATTACCTATGGTCGTGCTACAAGTACGGATTGTTTCCATTAAGAGCAACAAAGATCGTTATACATTCGCTCGACCTTTCATGTAACTTTTTCCGTGTAAATGGGAACGGAAGATTAAATATACGAGCATTTTTAAAAATGCATAAATAAAATTACAAAGGTCACAGCAATTAACATTTAGAAAATAAATTTATCTTTTCAAAAGACGTTGCCACTTTGATTACTAAAATGCAACGGAAATATTCCATCTTAGGTTACTACTTAAACCTGCGAAGAACGAAAATCTCTATGTATGTTTGAATATATTATAATTAAATATCGGAGTATTTATAAAAAGACAAAAATTAAATTAATGAGGTAACTACAATTAATATTTAGATAGTCAATTTCCCTTTTCATAGGATATTAACATTTTTATTACTAAAATTTAAAATAGAAATATTTCATCTTTGATTATTATTTGGACCAACGAACAACAAAAAATGATTGCATGTGTGTTTGAATATAATTAAATTTTTAGTGTTAATAAAAAGTCAAAATAATATTAAACTTGTTTACTTTTAAATTACTTCACAAAATGAGGTTCCCATTTTTATATAGGTTAACAAATATAACTTTTCGGTTTGCATAAAGCCTTTCAAAAATTTGTACAAAACTTTTGTCTAAGCTTTTAATAAATTTCATGATAGTCATTGTTTCGAAGAATATGGATTTTTGCCTCATTTTAAGAATAGAGAAAGTGGTTTGCATTTAAATTTCAAGTAATTTTTAAATATAACTTTTTGTCTTTGTACTAGAAAAACCGTTTCTAGATAAGTACTTTTTATATAATATTAAATTTACTTAAGAATTTATTTTGAAATAGGATGGTAATTTGATGTCGCTAAGTGAAACCGGTAGTTAAGTCAGGATATTATATCGCAAGGGCCTAAAGTTGTAAATGCAGTTTTCAAGCCATGTTAAGGGGCTTCTTCAGTTGGGGGCACAGCCCCTCCGTACCAGCTGAAGCCATCACGGATATAGGGGTGACCCCAAGATAATTCGGCATGGGCGACTCGAGTTGTTTGAATCGAGATTCGATCTTCACAGCTGTCACTGCGAAAACAAAGGGCACTGCTCTTTTAAACCCTTGGGTTGGCTAAAGAGTGAGAAGGGCGAATACTTCCCTGTATTCCGTCCGGGGATGGGAAGGGCCTTATCCCTATTTATTCTATCCTACCTTTATAGCCTGGTGTGGCTTACAGTTTGCAGGACTGTGCGGAATTTCTACGTAGGCACCTACGTCTTATTCCAGTGACCGTCATTTTTTGATCTTGTGTGAGCATTCACACCTTGTCAGGGTTTGAGTGCCTGAACCGTACTCCTTATCCTCGGGGGAGGGCTCGGAGTTGTCATCCACACAAATTTACCCAAGCGGCTCAAAACTTGGAGACACTTCGGGTGACGCTTAATGTCACTGGGTCTAACGAATTCAAGTCCTTTTCTGCCCCGTTAGTGGTGCCCCGTTAGCCTGCAGTCAAGAATGTAGTGTAGATAAACCCCTACTTCACCACATAAACAGGCGTTCGACGCCGGGTAACCCATTCTAGAGAAATATTCTGGGAAAAAAGTCCGTGATTCGTGACCATCTGGACGACAAAAGGGTCATGCAAATGCATTCTGAGGTCTGGGGTAGGGAAGAACTGCCTTGTAAATTGTCCTTCCCTTGAGGAGCTTCACCTCTTTTCCCACATCTTTTTAATGATGGTCAGTATCCGAGTCTTAATACATCTGTTTGACCTCTGCATTCTAAGTTGCACACTATCACTCTTAGTGGCCCTTTTGCTGCTTCGTCAGTCGCCTCGTTACCTCGGTAACCGACGTGAGCTTTTATCCAATGCATTTGGATCACCTGGCACCCCACTATCATCCAGTACAGAGACTTTACCTTTTGCACTATAGGGTTTGAGTGTTGTGGATCTTTTAGTGCTTGGAGCACAGATCGACTGTCTGAGAAGATATGGGTTATCTTCTCTGCATTGTATAGTGGCCTTGACTGACACCATTCCAATGCTTTGAGAATCGCTGACAGTTCCGCTTGAAATACTGAGCTGTTGTCACTCAGCCTGAATATATGTTCTTCAGTCATTGCTCCAAAGTATAGTACGACAAAGCCGGGGCCGAAACGGCCGTCAATGCCTGATCCGTCCGTGTAGATCTCTGTCAGGCAGTGAGGCGTCGAAGGGAACACTCACGCGCTCGACAGGGTGAATCCTTGACACGTCGATCCTTCTTTCGAAGTAGCTCGGTCTTAGAATCTCCCCATCAATCACCACTTCTTGATTCATCTTTGTGAGGACAAAGCGTGAATAGACGAGCACTGCCTTCAGGTCCAAGGGCATGACACCAGCAATTACCTGCATGGCCCTTTTGGACACTGTTTTGAAACTCCTTGTCATTTGGATCAAGGGTTGCCTCTGAATCGTTTCGAGGTACGTTCTGAACATTTTAAAATTCACACGTGTACCCCATGCGCCATGACCGAACAGCACTGTTGGTTCGATGACGTTAAGGTCGATCCTTTTTAGCAGCCAAGGTCGTCTTACATACATGTAAGACGACCCTGGCTGCTAAAGGGGCTGGCATATTAAGGGGCTACCGTCAAAAGAAACTTAATATTGTTTTACTATATTTTATTAATTGTACACTTTCTAGAATATGTGTGCAAAATTTCATGGCTGCAGTTTCATTACTTAGCGAATTATTAAAGTTTTCCTTCGAATGTATTTTATGTTTGCTTCTAATAATTAGTCACATTAAACAGCTATTCAGTAAAAAATATTGTTAGTTAAAGGACACAGTACCCTAAATTGTGCCAACTTTTACCTTACCTTATGACCTTTTGTGCCAACGTTTTTATTCTTTTATATTAATTATTCAGCTTTTAAGAATATGTATGCAAAATTGCATAAATGTGGGTACATTATTTTGCGAGTTATTAAAGTTTATCCATCGAATGTGTCAGATTGAAAACGACTAACTTTTAGAATAAAGTCCTTTTTCTGCTGTTTTTCATGACTACAAAGTATTTAAAATCCTAAGGCTTTTTTGTAAATAATATAAAGATTTGAAACGTTTCGTGGTTGTTTTTATGATGTATTTGATAACTTTGTGCATTAAATAATTAATATGGAAGAATAGTTTTGAAAAAATTGATAAAATCTATTGACTACTTTTTGCTGATCTTTTAGTGTTTGTATAAAAATACTTGTAATAAAAATAACAGAGTAGAGTGCATGCAAACACATGCACTTAAGAGAAAATAAATATTTGAAGAAAAAGAATAGAAATTACAAGATTAGAAATTTAAAAAATTGAATTGTTTTTAATAGAAGTTCTAAGTAAAAAATATTTTTTCCTTTGCAATGTATATTTCCTATGTACTAGAATAAGGCATACTAAAAATTTTGTTGTAAATGTAAAATCAAAAGTAATTGTTCAAAGGTACTGTGCATTGCGAAATTAGTGATGTATCTGAGTTGATCTGAGTGTACTTATCTGAGACTTTGCAATGATTATTCAGCAAATCATATCACAAACAACTTAAGTTGTTGATAATAGCAAATATTTTAATTTTGTTTATAGAACTTTATTTTTTACATTTATCACTTTTGAGCACTTGTGAGAAACTTTCCCTTAACCCTCCAAGTGATTTCGACGAGATATCCCGAATATCGACATCTGACCAATTTTAATTATGACAAGATACTCGTATTCAAGATATTGCCGATTTTTGGTGATAACGAGATCAAGATGTGGTCAGTTTTTCTAATGACAAGATATCTCGTCATCAAGATATTGCCGAATTTTGGTGATAACGACATCAAGATGTGGTCAGTATTTCTAATGACGAGATATCTCGTCAAGTTTTGCTAATGACGAGATACCTCATCGAGACAAACAGCAGGATGTTTAAATTGTAAGGTTCCGTAAATGTTTTGAAATATTTATCTGAGGTGTCTCACATTTTGCTGTGGTCGCAAGATTCATCCTGTTTGCCTTAAATGCCAGTCTGACCAGACCTCCCCAGCGCGTATTCTAGAGTACCTGGAATTGTCCCGAGACGATCTGTTTTCCGAACCTCTTTTGGGGTATGACTTTGTGCGGGTGAATGGACTTGTGGATTTGGTCTAGCTGAAGCTAAACGTGGAGATTAGCAACATGTACCAAATCCTCAGCAACTATTATTGATTACACAGTTTTCTTGGTAATAAAAACCCCTGCAACCCAGCTATACGTATTTGCAATCATAGTTGGTTTCAGAGGCAAAATTAGCTACTTTTTGGGAGATTAAAAATGTATTTTAACATAGGATGATAATGTGGTACCGGTAGGAGTGCCTACTAGAGCCAGGAAAATGGGGCACAAAGTATCGTTAAAAACAATTAGCATATTCGATGTGCTAGCCCTAAAGTTGTCCTTCTGATTCTGTCTTAGCAATTAATTTCCAAGTTAAATTTTTAAATTAAATCTAACTTTTCTTTAAATTGTAAAGTACCGCACATGTATTGAAATATTTATGTACCAAATCTTCAGTAATTATTAATGATTATGCAGCAACTTTTCCAGGTATTACCTGGAAAACTTGCTACGTAATAAAAACACCCTTGATCCAGTTACATGTATTTGCAATCATCGTTGGTTTCAGAAGCAAAATTAATTACTTTATGGGAGATTAAGAATGTATTTTAAAATATCATGAGAATTTGATACCTGAAGAAGTACCCATTGGAACGTCAACTGTATCATTAAAAAAGATAATTTGATACCAAGAGGAATGCTTACTATAACCTATAGTATGGTTAGAAACGAAGCAAGTAACATATTCGTTGTGATAGCTCTAAATGTATCACTCTGATAATGCCTTAGCAATGAATATTCTCCGAGATTCATTATAAACTCAATGGAACTTTTACTTCAGTTGTAAAGCACACACATTTATTTAAATATTTATACGCGTAAATCCATTGTAATTATGATCGATCAAACAGCCTCAGTTCTTCAAATTCTGAAAATCCTCGAACAATCCAACTACACGTATTTGCAATCATCGTTGGCTTCCGAAGCAATATCGACTATTTTATCAGAGTTTAAGAATGCTTTTTAAAGTATAATGGCGATTTGATACTTGTAGGAATGCCTATTGGAGCATAAAGTATGAGGCACAACGTAAAATTAATAAACGAAACAATTAGCATATTTGTTGTGCTCGTTCTAAAATTGTTGCCCTTATGTCTTAGCAATGAATATTCTCCAAGTTTCATTTGTAAGCTCAATCCAACTTTTCTTAGAATTGTATGGAGTACACATACGAGTTGACATACTTATACACACAAATCCTCTATAATTATGATCCATTACACAGCCACAGTTCTCCAGGTACTAAAAATCCCCCTAGATCTGACTACACGTATTTGCAATAATCGTTGGCTTACGAAGCTAGATCGATTTATTTGTTTTTATCAGTTTAACCCTCTAAGTGGTTTCAATGAAATATCTCGTCAAGATATTTCCAATTTTGTAATGATGACGAGATCAAGTTCCGGTCAGTTTTCTTCTAATGACGAGATATCTCTTCAATCAAGATCTGGTCAGGTTTGCCTGATAACGAAACATCTCTTCTGAATAACCACCAGGAAGATAAAGAATGTGTTAAAATATGAGAATTTGATATCTTAGAAGTGCCTATTGGTGTCTCAATTATGAGGCCTAAAGTACCATTAACGATGAGAATTTGTTATCAGGAGTCCCCACTGGAACCACAAAGTGATATTAGAAACGAAACATTTAACATATTTGCTGTGCTCGCTCTAAACCCTTATAACGTCTAAGCAATGAATATTCTCTAAGTTTCATTTGTAAACTCAACCGAACTTTTCGTTATATTGTATACAATACACGTGATATTTAAATACTTATACACGCAAATCCTCTGTAATTATGATCGATTACGCAGCCATAGTTCTTCAGGTGCTAAAAATTCCCCTACTATCCAACTACACGTATTTGCAATCATCGTTGGCTTCGAAAGCAAGATCGGCTTATTTGCTTTTATCAGAGTTTAACCCTTTAAGTGGTTTCGATGAGATATCGCTTCAAGATATTGCCAATTTTGTAATGATGACGAGATATCTCTTCCATCAAGATCTGGTCACATTTGCTAATGACGAGACATTTCTTCGGAATAACCACCTGGAGGATTACGAATATGTGTTAAAGTATGATGAGAATTTGATACCTTAGAAGTGCCTATAGGTGCCTATTTTCTGTGCTCGCTCTAAACCCTTATGAATATTCTCCAAGTTTCATTTGTAAACTCAATCGAACTTTTCGTTATATTGTATACAATACTCGTGATATTGAAATACTTATACACGCAAATCCTCTGTAATTATGATCGATTACGCAGCCATAGTTCTTCAGGTGCTAAAAATCCGCCTACTATCCAACTACACGTATTTGCAATCATCGTTGGCTTCGAAAGCAAGATCGACTATTTTATCGGACTTTTAACGCCTAGAACATCAGTGTTTGAAGGAATAAAAAAATCCCGTTTTGTAGACTCGCACTGTCAGGAGAACCATTTTTACGGATAGCTAACACTTTTTGTTCTGCTTCAGGACATTCACTTCGTAACGACTTCTCTTTACTTTTGTTGCATCCAGTCACGATTTCCCAAGAGATGTGGGAACGAAAAGGGAACCTCATTTTTCTATTCTTACCCCGGTCTATTATTAAGTTCTTTAAGAGGAAGGTCTTCAAAGAATTGGATCTCGATGCCAAGAGAATAATACGCTATGGCTACTTCCCCAACCATGTGGAATCTTTGATGTCTGAAGATGTTTCTTTGGGATTGCGATGAGGCTCGAAGAGGAAACGTGTTAGAAACTAGTTTGCTTACCTTAGATTTGGATGCATAAAACATCAGATATAACCAACAATAGCTAGTAAAAAAGATATTAGATTGCGTTCGTCGCTGCATTTCTAGAGAACGGTACTTACACTATTTAGAAAATAGTAACCGAAAACCTATTGGAATAAGAAAATTCCAGTTAATTACTTTAACCCTCCTGGTGGTTGTCTCGATGAGGTATCTCGTCATTAGCAAAACTGACCAGATGATGGACGAGATATCTCGTCATTAGAAGAAAATAGAAAGATCTTGATCTCGTCATCATAAAAAATCGGAAATATCTTGATGACGAGATATCTCGTCATTAGCAATATTGGTTATACATTGATGGACGAGATATCTCGTCGAAATCACTTGGAGGATTAAAAAGTGATTAAAATAAATGATAAAATACCAAATGCTTTAACTCTTCACAAAGAATTTAAGATCTGATAAGTAGATAATTCAATCTCTAGGGAAAAAACACATTTTCAGGATACAGTAGAACCTTTATTATCCGAGGTAATGCGAACCGAGGTCACCCCGGATAACCAGAAACTCGGATAATACGGATGTAGTAACAAGAAAGAGCCAATGCGAATTACAAAAACATTTACAAGGCAAGGATTAAGAATAATTTACAATCGGATTTGTATCACAGCTTGTATTTATTGTGATAATTTTGCAATGAATAGGGAGGTGAGTTACGTACATTTTAAATTCTCTTGAAAAAGTTCTTAGCGCCTTCTGTTTCTCTGCACTTTCTTGCCTCTTTGTACAAGGCGCTCGAAGCGTTTCTTAACTCTCCAAATGGTTTCGACGAGATATCTCGTCCATCAAGATCTGACCAATTTTGCTAATGACGAGATATCTCGTCATCACGATATTGCCGAATTTTGATGATGATGAGGAAAAGATCTGGTCAGTTTTGATAATGACGAAATATTTCGTCGTGGAAACCACTAGGAGGGTTAAAGCTTAAAAAGCACTCAGTGTCAAATTCGACTCGGATAACACGGGCACTCGGTTAATTGGTGCTTAGATAATCAAGGTTCTACTGTACATGGAAATGGTTGTAAAATAATTTTGGTTAAGTATAAGTAATGTCTGATGAAAAGAAATAGAACTGATAAATATACAATTAAACTCGATTGGTTTTATATCGGATATATCCTTTTCTCTTTTTACCGTGTCTGCATATGAAAGATAAAACAACTCTGTCAACAAGCTAACCTGTTTAACTATTATTATTATATGTAAGCAAATAACTTTAGAGTACAAGGAAAAACCTAATGTGAGTGATGCTAGGTATCTCCGCCTTTATACGTCACCTGGAAGGGCAAGTTAATGCGTATATATACACTAGAAATCACAAAAATCGTCCTGAATATCGATCTTTTTATTACTTCAAAATATTTTTCAACTCCTTACTTTTCAAACGATACCAAGATCTTGTAAATATTTGTAATATTTTTCTAGTTACAAGGGTTTTTCGTTTGGTACTGTAACCATCTACAAACATGTTTCTGAAAAACTGCGTCTTTGCAATATGATGCTTTGATCAAAAGGTGGTAAATCATCAATGAATTGATCTATTATAATTATTTTGTAGTATCGTAATCTATAAAATACAGTGAATGTTTTGATCCTCAGAGTTATTAGTTAAGAAATCAATTTTTAGTTTATTTTTAAAAGTTAAAATTCTTGAAAAAAATCTTAATTTTTTATGCTTCTTGGATGAAAAAATGTAAAAAACCTATTCACTCCAGCAACTCAATTTGAGATTCGAAACATGATGATTAATATTAGGAATAATTTCCAACAAGAATTTTCTTTCTGAACAAATTAGAATTTGAGGTATCACTGTTCAAATAAAATGCTAATTATCTAATTATATCTAAATTAGATAATTAATGATTAGCTTATTTGGTTTTTTCACACTGAAATGATTTTAAGCATCAGCAAATGACCAATTGTAAAAAACTAGACTTTTAAGTCAAAATTTAAAAAAAAATGTGTTTAAGTACACCTTAAAAAATGTGAATGGCGACAACACTGTTCAAAGATAACATTTAATTTCGACTTTGTATTCTTATTTATTACTTAGAATTATGGTAGACGTTTCGTTCCACACAATAGATTTATACCAGTTTCATCACCTGTTTTTAAGCATTATTAGTTTTAGACGTCGACCGCAAGATAACACTTTCTCGAGGTTTGTACATTTGTGGTTAAAGTTCTTCATACGTGTTGTTAAATTTCAATCAATATTTTCTGTAGGAATTTAACATGTGTGTTGAATTAAAATAAACTGCAAATGATAAATAACCGAAATTATAATATATTATACATAACAATCGGTAACAAACATCTGATTGTAAAATACATCCACATCATATAAGCTAAACAGTTTGGTAACTACTGTACAAGTTACAGCTACGTATCTAACGCATATCGAAAACGTGTTTTATATTCGATTTTCCAGAATCTTGCATTTTTCAAAAGTGAATGAGGAAATTCAGAGCAAATATAAAATAACGTCAATATATGTTCAACGATTCACAGATGAATGCCGGAAGTTGTTTTGATTGCATTGATATAGGAACTGTGTTCTTTAACAGATCAAAAATAAAATGCAAGATAGTTGTCTGTAAATGTTGTTTTACGGCTAATGTTGTCAAATTGAAAGGAAACTCACATTGTGGAGCTGCTGTGCCGCGATACCAACGTCCTTTAAATAATATTTTACCATACTTGTTAACCCTCCACGTGGTTTCGAAGAGATATCGCATCCATCAAGATCTAACCAATTTCGCTAATAACGAGATATCTCGTCATAAAGATATTACCGTTTTTAATGACGAGTTCAAGATCTGGTCAGTTTTCTTCTGATGACGAAATATCTCGTCCATCAAGATCTGGTCAGTTTTGCTAATGACGAGACATTAATAGCTCTTCAAGACAACCATCAGGAGGGTTAATAGTACTGATTGTATCAAAGATTTAATTAATAGAATTGAAAATGTAGCTTATAGATTTAGTTATAAATAACCGAAGATACAGCATATTTTAAGCAACATTTAACAATTTGTATCAAATATATCTCGTTATCAAATGCATCCGCATAAGCAAAAAAGTATAATTCCACACATTCTTTCGCGCATAATTGAAAATTTCGGAATTCCTTAAATTATGTAAATTGAAAAGAAAACCTTTTCTCTAAGCTCCAAAGTCGTAAATAAAAACAATTCTGCTTTTCAAATTTATCATTCTGAAGAGTCACTTTAAAATGTCATGACAAATGGCCATTCGTTAAAACAGAAAGCTACTCTTTTTAACTGTGCTGACATATCGATGAGATTTGCGACGGATTCGAGTGTTCTGGTATCTCATAAAAAAGGTTAAAAGCGGGGACTTATTTAAATATTCTAAGTATGTTAACAATTTTAAATGTCGGGAATTATCAAATCTTCATCTATTACACCGTGAAGAGGATACATTACAGTTGTTTTACGGTTTTAAAAGGAATAAACAGTTTTTACGATGCAAAGTGGTTCATTGTATGCGCGAGTGATTTAGTATTCTTTAAAGTATGCTCTTTTTATCTCCCCAAAACGGATTTTTCACACACAAACCAAACGAAACATAAAAGTATGAACATTTATCATTTAAAAGTACTCGAAATTAACTTAAAGCATTGCTTTGAATAAGAATAATGCCTATCTTTGGGGGAAAATCACGCTTAATATCATTAACAATACTTATTTCTACATGTCATTTTTCACACTATTTAAGTAGATTTTTGATGGTCTTAACAAATGTAGTTACATTAGTGTTTACACATATTATATTTATTATAACATCTCATGAAAATTTCATATTTAGACCACATATGTTTTATGTGGTCGTGATTTGTGTGACACAATAAAATATCGTCAAATTTAATATCAACGTTCAATGCATGATATCTTCTAAAACTGGATGAAAGAAATATTGCAAACCGAACAGAATCAACTTCCAAAGATATTAAAATCATGGTAACCTCTATCCAAATAATCAGTATGTTTGTGCTGCTGCGGAAAAAGAATCGAAACATCCCATTACTCGCGCTTCGTTCATTGTATAGCAAATTCAAAGGTACCATTCCACATGCAATACCGTCTTCTAATAATTTATATTCATATAATTCGCTTAAGGAGAGTCTCTTGTGATTGAGTACTAACTTTTACAAGAACATTTAACCTTGATTGAGAAATTTCAAATCATATTTCATCCTGTATAATGGGTATGGACACTTTGGAGCTAATAATGTTAAGTTAGTTTACCAAACATTTATTCATATCTTCCATCATAATCTTCCTTTTGAGCTACAATTTTTTACTACGTTATTCAGAAATGAACAAAATTTCTTCATATTTCTCTTTAGTTAATTTTACTATGCAATATTAATTACGAAAGTAATATTAAAAATAAATTGTGAAAAGCAGTTTTCCCCCATATAGTTTAAAATAAATCGATTAAAAACTTCTTATACCATAATGCAAACTTTCACTCTTTCCTACATTCAAAATTCAGATCTTCGGGATTGATTCCGGTGTGTTCTAGTGCAACGTAAATTCAACTACCTACTTACCTAGATTCAGAAACAGATTAGAATTTCCAATCACGCTTCATCTGTTATTATGCTGCTATTAAACATCCGAACAAAATTTATTAATTTCTCTATTAAGTTAATTTTAGTATGCATTATCAATTACTAAATAATAGCCCGATGTGTTGCTCCAGTGTGACGTTAATTAAAATACCTACCAAATACCTACCTATCAATTACGAAATACAAAAATTACAAATTTTTTAATAATTTCTATATATGTAATACAAATTCAATCAGGACTACTTATACTATAATGCAAAATTTCACTCTTTCTTAGATTCAAAATTTGGCATAAAAACTGGGGTGTTACTGGAATGCTTGCAGTTTGTGCACAATTTGATATAGAAACGATGCAATATGCACATTTTTGCATAAGAATTGACAGAAGACGCCATTTCCTATTGAAAGGTACCTTTGAATCTGTCCTCCTATGAACAATGCGTGAATAAAGGGGATTGTTTTATTTTTCCCATAATTGTATAGTTGCGATAGAGGGGAGTTTTTAATTTTCCGATCAAAATACAGGTTTTAATTGGTATCTTTATTTTTAACGTCGTAAAATCCAACGTCGTAAAAGTCTCTAGTCTGTTTAATAAAAGAGCTGTTGGTTTTACGAAAACTAAAAGTTGATTCAAAAACATGGGAATGGTTATTCATACATTTTTCATTTTTTCCCATAACTGTTTAGACGTGATATAGTGGGGAGTGTTAGATTTTCAGGTCAAAATACAGTTTTTGATTGGTGTCTATTTTTAACAGAAATCCAACGTTGTAAAATTCTATTCTCCTTTATAAAAGAACTGTTGGTCTGACAAAAACTAGAAGTTGATACAAGTACGTCGGGGATCATTTTTTCTGAAGATCAACAAGACGTTATTCAGAAAGAACAAAACCCTAATAACCCTGATATGTCCCCATCGTTTTATTGTTGGACCTGTATCGAATATTCGCGGATAAGAAAGCGAAAAAGAAGGGACTGGTTGCAGCTATGATTACCGTGGTCCCTTCGTATATTTACCTTTAATTTGAGCCATCATCTGACCACTTTGTCTAGTGGATATTTAAACGTTTGTCTACTCTCTGATATCCAGAGTAAATTGATATGAAGCAATCATGACAAAAGGGTCTTTCCCGATGGGGTCATTTTAGTTGTTGTTACAGTCTTGCTTCTTGTGGACTGAAAGTCCGTCTGAAGTCATCAATCAAGGTGTAATGACATATTTTTGTTTCAGAACATAACCGTTTCTGTGTCACGAGGAAATTATCCTAATATTTACTGGAAGAATAAATAACTCACACTTTTTTGTAAAAACTCAGTCAGCTGGAAAGTCTTCGATACTGCAGTAAAGCATAGATGCAGAGACACGCATTGTTCAAGGGTTTTGTTTGCAGCCGAACTGGTATAGTGGTCATAACGTTCATCTGCCACCGGGGTTCCCGGGTTCGAATACCGGTTTTTTAAGAGCATTATGTTGATAATTGATTGTTCATGTTTTCAGCATAGAGGAAACATAAAAGTAGAGTGAGCAATGGTAACCTTTTTATGTGACCAGGATCATGTGACCAAAACTAGTAGTAACGTGACCATTAGACTACTTTCGTCATCTGTGTGGAACCGAACATTCATCATCTGATTGGTTTACGGTACGGAAAAGATGCCCATCAATTGATTCATCATCTGATTGATCCGCGCAACATAGTGATAGACTTTGGTGGTTTCGCCAATTTTGTCGCCACTCTATAGAAATGAGCATTCACATGTCTACCCTATCATAAGATGTTATATCGCCAAACAAGGCGATAAGATGCCAAATCGGCAACGAAGTCAATTTTTCACACAGCAGTCACATGACTACTAGTCGACATGTTGGTCGCACTTTTTGAAGCTCTTCTCTAGAGCAATTCTCAGTCAACTTACATCTCAAGTTTATGATTTGGAGTAGCGGTGGCTCAACTACTGAGTTCTCCTTCACAAATAATAAGCTGTCCGGCCTTTGTAGAGAAGAGGTCAGTGGTCAATCATTACAAACCAAAAACAAACGGGTTCTGTTTGTTCTCAGCGTCATTGTTTGCTACATGAAGTTGGTTGGGACTTATTTCTCAAGGATCATATTTGACTAAGGTGTACCCATAGAGGAAATATAAAAGTATTGGGAGTAATAATAACATTTTTGTGCCCAGGATCATGTGACCCAAACTAGTAATAACGCGACCCTTAGACTTCTTTCGTTGGTCGAGAGGAAATTAACATTCGTCATCTGATTGGTTCACGAGACGGGAGAAAACAACCATCCATTGATTCATAATCTGATTGGTGCATTTGATGTGTCAAATTGAAATTCATTAAGATTTTTACTTATCGCGCCGAGATCTATACTAGTAAACTACGTCTTTCTGCAGCCAACATACGTGAAAAACAAAATAAAATTAAGTCATCTCCGAGAGTCACCCCTATTCAAAATGACAATTTTGGTTGCATTGAAGACTCCCTTGTTTCTATGATTTTCATAAACCTCCAAATGACAGGCTGGAAGTTAAATGTCTTTTCACTTTTATAATTTATTCCATACTTCAGTCGTCTCCAATATTTCAAATCCTCCGAAATTATTTAAAATTAGCAGTCATTTTTAATAACCCAATAGATTTTCATTAAAAAGATGTAGTTAGGAATAATATGGACAGTGTTATAAGACATTCAATGATTTGAGATCTTGGTTAATCCTCCAAGTGGTTTCGACGAAATATCTCGTCCATCAAGATCTGATCAATTTTGCTAATGACGAGATATATCGTCATCAATATATTGCCGACTTTTTGATGATGGCGAGATCAAGATCTGGTCAGTTTTCTATTGACAAGAAATCTCGTCCATCAAGATCTGCTAATTGTTTTTTCAAACAGAGAGTTCCATTTGTATTACGCATTGACATTTACACATATCTAAAGCATGGTTCCCCTCCTATATCTGTAATTCTTAAATCAAATTCATTTATTGAAAACGATGTCTAAGGTTTCATACGACAAAAATCTTTGTTAATTTTGCATGTAACTCAGAGATAAAAATGCTTAAATACATTACCTTTGAAATAGCTAGTCAAACAAAAACATGTACCAATTAACTATAGTTCGGAGGGACCTAAAACATTAATACAATAGAAAATTTTAAAGCAATAAGAAAAATCTCTAGAAATATTTCCTGTCAAAAATATATCTGTGCACACATATTCTCCTTTAAAAACAATTTCTACGAGAACTAAGATTTAAGGAATTCAATTTTGTTTTAGGTTAAAAAAGCAAAAGCTAAAGCTATAAATGTAATTGATACTAAAAATAAAATTTCAGATGGCACGAATTTTTCCAGGCAGTTTTCCTCAATTCCGCAAAAATGTGTCCGACAAAAGTATCCCAGTAAAATATATCTCGCACTTTTTAGCTCGGAATAATTTTCGCCGAGGTTCAGATTTATCACTACCCCGACTGTTACGATAAGAAGACACCATAAAAAGGTAAATGCAGACTTGCTGACAATCAATAGCCTCGGTCATTTTTCAGTTACGCTTAGAAGCATCGGCAACCTCCTTGGAAGCAATATAAAATTACGTATATCGCGTTAAGTGAGGTATAAAAAGACACTAAATCGTCGTGTTCTACACTTTTAAAAAAGATAGAAATATTTCGGAGAACAGATATATTTTTCTCAGTTTAAACGCCCCTAAATTTATTCGCCAAGGAAAATATCCCTGTTTTTGTAAAATACTTATATTTAGTATTTGGATAAAAAAAAGTCTTATTTTCATTTAAGGACTTTGACACATTTCTTTGGTTGGAATCTTGCTTGAAACGCTTCAAATTTCCGTGCGTAATAAAGCTCATTTGATCTGAACGAAGTGATACTTTGACTATATGAACTTGTTTTTGTTTCCGGAATTTGACATTGGTTTTGAACTTGTTTTTGTCCCGGAATTTGCTTTTCATCTGTTTTCTTACTAACATATTTTGAATGAAATCGTAAAAAATCAACAATTAATATCTTCAAACTAGTGTTTATTTTAAATTCGCTACATGACAGAGTATGCATCTTGAAGGAATGTTCCAAATGAAACTAAACAACCCTCCAAGTGGTTTCGACGAGATATCTCGTCCATCAAGATCTGAACAATTTTGCTAATAAGGTAGGTAGGTAATTAACGTCGCACTGGAGCAACACATCGGGCTATTGGTGACTGTCCGGGATCAATCCCCAAGAGAAAGGTCCGAGGACATCACCACGTAATTTTGAACTACGGTCAGATGACGAGGTAACATCTGAGCTGACACCTCTAAACTTCCACGCCACGCCAACGTAAGGACATATAAGGCCCCGATAGATTTAACGTGCACCATCCAATGTTACACGACGGTCTTTGGCTGGCCTGAGTTTCTAACTCGCAACCCTCTCCTTCCGTTGCTCTTCCAACTGGACTACCACACCTCCCCTAATGACGATATATCTTGTCATCAGGATATTGCTGGTTGTTTTATGATGACAAGACCAAAACCTGGTCAGTTTTTCTAATGACGAGATATCTCGTCGAGACAACACCAGGAGGTTAAACAAACAAGTAGGCTGTGAGTAAATTATATTTTAGGGTA
The DNA here is from genome assembly GCA_933210815.1 of Meta bourneti. Classification (NCBI taxonomy): domain Eukaryota; kingdom Metazoa; phylum Arthropoda; class Arachnida; order Araneae; family Tetragnathidae; genus Meta; species Meta bourneti. Next base: position 37,174,255 of record OW119933.1, read on the forward strand.
GATTTTATAACAATCTAAAAGCCAAATTCACACGGTAAATATCCCTGATTCAGTATGATTATGGCCACCATAAAATGCGAACCATTTGGCATTGAATTAATAAAAATCGAATTATGTCCTATGCAGCATTGGCTAGGGTTGGAGATGAATGGGATACTTTGACCATATGAAATCGTTTTTGTTTCCGGAATTTGAGATGTGCTTCTCATTTATTTTCTCACGAACTTATTTTGATGGAAATAGCAACACATTAACAATTAATATCTTCAAACACTATTGTTTATTTTAAATACGCTACATGATAGAGTATTCATAATGAATAATGTTCAAATGAGACGAAACTTAAACAGACAAGTAGGCTGTGAGCAAATTATTTTAGGGTAGATATTATATCAATTTAGAAGCCAAATTCACAAGGTAAATATTCATGATTCAGTATGATTATGGCCACCATAAAGTGTGAATTATTTGGCATTGAATTTATAAAAATCGAATCGTGTCCTATGCGGTATTGGCTAGGGTTGGAAATGAATTTTTCGGATGCTAGACATTAACTCGACGGCCAATAATCCTCCAAAGATCCTCGATTGAAAAGATATCTGAGGATTTTCTTGTCTCAAGGACATGCTTAGTCTTCTTGTGGGATATTAAACACCGAGGAACATATTGATAACTGGACACGCTATCCTTTGAGAGAGCCTGTCATAGCATGGGATGTATGTGTGTGGGTGTTCCTGCAAATATGTTATACACATAATCTCTAAAATATGAATGAGTCTGAGAAGATTAATCCCCAGGGAAGCCTACTCAAGAATCCTAATAAGGATAGAAACGGGTATCCTTGTGGGCTACCTATCTACTGTTATCATTTCTTCAAAGCGGTATATCATCGATCGCACTGAAAAACGTTGTGATTTTGTGTAATATTAAATACCCATGAGCTTATAGATAGCTGAACAGGCTATCCTATGAGAGAGCCTGTCATACGATGGGTTGTACGTGTGTGGGTGTCCCTGTAAATAACAATTAATCTCCCAAATATGAACGGGCCTGAGCTGACTTATTCACGGAAGCCTTCTAGGGAATCCTTAGAAGTATGGAGATAGGGTCTCTCTTGGCGGACTATCTGTCTATTGATATCATTTCTGCAGAGCGGCAAATCATCGAGCGCATTGAAAAACTTGGTGATTTTGTATGATATTAAATACCCATGAATGCATTGATAACTGGACAGAATATCCTATGAGAAAGCCTGTCGTACCATGGGGTGTATGGTGTTTTGGGTGTCCCTATAAATATGTATAATAAATCTCCCAAATATAAACGGGCCTGGGCTAACTCATTTCATGGAAGTCTACTCAAGAATTCTTATAGGTATGGAGGTGGGATCTCGCCTGATGGACTATCTGTCTATTGATATCATTTCTGTAAAGTGGTACATTTTCGTGTGTATAGAAAACTAGCATTGGTAGGCCCTGAAAATAAGTAAACAAAATGGGACCTCAGCTTATCAACATGTCGTCATTGCAATCATCCTGAGTACTACAGTTAATCTGTTGATGATCATGACGAGGGCCCGGATTTTGTTGACCTAAAAACGTACAATTACTTAAAAATGCGGAAAAATTTAGTTTACATACTTTTGATTCGCAAAATATTTTCTTTTGCAGACATTGTCTAAAAAAATATTTGTACATACAATATATGTATATAAACCACGCATATATTTACAACCAAAGTTTTTGAGAGTCTTTGTAGGCGAAGTGGTCGTCAGTTTTTGACATTCATTCCAAGACCTTCTATTTTAGCTAATTTTCGAGAGAATGCGTTAATTTAAAAATTCTACAGGGTAATGCGGTTGGTATTCCTCTACCTAAGAAAATCTAATTGCAACAAACCCTTTTGTAACATGGTGTTTTCTAAGTAACATTTTGAAAATAGTAATCGACTTAACCCTACAAGTGGTTTCGACGAGATAGCTCATCCATCACGACAATTTTGCTACTGATACCTTGTCATCAATATATTGCTGCTTTTTTATGATGACGAGATCTGGTCAATATATTTTCCTAATAACAAGATATATCGTCCGTCAAGAGCTGGAAAGTTTTTCTAGTGACGAGATATCTCGTCCGTCAAGAGCTGGTAATTTTTCTATTGACGAGATACTTCGTTGAGACAACCACCAGGATGGATAATATGCAGAAACAAATCTTAAAGCGGCGGGCAATGAAATATCCAATACATTCCTGATATCAACTTGATTGATTAATTATTCAGTCTTCCTCCCATCGCAAAGATAGTGCTTTTTACGACTCATTCACTGTACGGACACGGGGCGTTTTTATGGACTACTCGACGATGCAGCGATAACCTACCCATTGCAGCTCTTGGATTTCATCATGCACAGCAGACAAGAGTAGGCTTCATATTAACATATATAAGTAATGCATTGCTAAGTTATGCAACGAATATGTGTGGAACGAAAAAGATCTTTACTGGATGTCGTGCTTTCACATACATTAATCTTTGTGTATCGAGAACGATGTTTCTTGAAATTTGTGACCGAATTCATTCCTCTGAACCCTCACTTCAAAACAGCCCAAGTTAATTTTTGAAGCAGTTCGTTTCAGGGATCGAAAAGGTTAAATCACAATGAATAAAAATAGCTTTCAAAAATGAAATTTACCTTATCTGCGATTAATCTTCAAACAATACAAACATATATTTGTGTTTTTATTTGCAACCTTTGTGAAAAGTTATCAGACTTTGATAAGACCGTTTGCAGGAGATTCACTCAAATATTTAACCTTAATTTTTAACATCAAAGCAAGTTAATTTAACCCTCTGCGGGGGTTCACACGTATATATTCGTTCTGCAACCTACCCTTCTTCTCGGCATGACTTATAACCAGTTTTGACCTTTCTGACCAATAGAATCTTTCCTAGGATTCTCGTAACCAATCGATGCAGTTATTTAGTCATGGGTGTTGTGGGGTAAAAGTAAAACTACACTAATCGGAAATCTCGTGACGCTCAGAGGATCAATAAATAGCTTACCAACATAACTGCCAAATGTTCTCGGAGATACGTGCATCAATGAGATAAACAGCAAACTGCAAAGCGCCAACGGTTAAACATTTAAGAGCTAACTGCTGAAAAGGGAAAAGTTAGAGGCGATTGCTTGAATAATTCTAAAAATTTGCATTACAATTCCCATTCTTAGATTATAGTAAAAATGTCTCGTGAAAAATAAAACAATACAAATAACTTCCAGTAAAGTTTAAGAAAATATATATATATATATATATATATATATATATATATGTATATATATACAGTATATACGTTACTTGAATTATTATCTCACTCACCATGTTATGTTTAGTGGCTGGCGCATATGCATGGAGAGTTCTACTCGCTTAATAATGTTTTCCAATTTTTCCATATTCTTCGGATTTTTGTTGAGTTATAATAATCAAAGTGCTTAAATCCTTCCATATCTTTCGATTATATATATAGATATATAAGCGAAATGCCGAAATTATATATAATTTCAGCATTTCTCTTTTATTGAAAATCAACGTCAAACATCGTAAAAGAAGCGAGAAATCTTAAAAATTAGTTCTTAACCGAATACTTTTTCTTCTACTGCAGTTTGTTTATGATCATACTGAAATCCCCTCTCACACGCTTTAATAGTTTTAAATTTTCAACGTATTCAAGAATTAAAACCCCATTTAACAAATTGACTCTCAAAAACAAGCGACATTATTAATTTATAGCAACTTAATTGATACAGAGTTTATTTCTTGAAACAAGAATTTTACCTCCCACTTCCAGTAAAGAGAGTTCAGTTTCTATCTAATCAATCGTGAAATACTTGTTTTTTACGGATAACAATTATTTTATGTTGAAAACACGTATTTGGAAGATACAATTAATATAAGTTCTAATTTAAACATTACTCTTAAAAGTAACAATCGTTACTCACAAACTTGATGTATATAAAGTAAATACTTTAGGCAGAATTAACGAGTTCTCGAGACGACAGGAGTACACTCAATCAAAGTAAATTACTTCTGATTTCGTTGTTTGTGTTTATAAACGAAGAATGATCATCATGTAAGTAGTCTGATTAAAAAATCATACGTATTCAACCCCAACTAGATTTTAAATATTTACTAAGACAATTTTACTAATTAAATAGTTTATTTCTGCACAGTTGGGTGGTTAATAGCAGAATTGATTATTAAATAGGAAAGAATGAAGTTAATGAATAGGGGAATCTTTTCTTAAGAAGAAAAACTCGTTTTTCAATCGTTAACAAAATGAGTTTGCTAATTATGCAGTACGACTTTATTTTGAGGCTATAGAGAAGTATAAGAAATGTCAATCTTAACCTTCCTGGTTAAGTGTGACGAAGCATCTCGTTATTAAGGACGGGGTATCTCTATTAACGAAACTGACCAGATCGTGATGGACGAGATATCTCATCATTAAAAAAACTGACCAGATCGTGATCTCGCCATCATCATAAAATAATCAGCAATATCTTTATCTTATTTTATGATAAGTTATCTCGTCATTAGCAAAATTGGTCAGATCTTGATGGACGAGATATCTCGTCATTAGAAAAACTGCCCTGATCTTGATCTCGTCATCATCAAAAAACGGCAATATCTACATGATTTGCAATTCAATTGGCAGTCTTGGTCAAAAGCCATTTGGAGGGTTAACTTCCATATTTGTTTTAAAATTTTTTTAAACGTACCTTGAATTTTTGGAGATTTTTGTCGGTTTCGTTTACCGCTCTACGGTAATTTTTGTTGCACGAGTAGAAATCTGAAAGAAACTCAATCTGACAATTAATATAACATTTGTTTCTCCCCTGAGGAGCTCACACACGTATATCCGTTCAACAATCTGAAGTCTACCCTCTGCATGACATCTAACCAATTTATGACCTCCTTGACCAATGGAATCCCTCCAAGGACTCTTTCAACCAATACATGTGACTAATTAGTTCGTATATGTTTATATAAGGTAAAAGTGGTAGTACATTTAAGTTTTACGGTCCATCAGATATCTCAAAAGCTAATTTCTCTACAGAAATGAAACTTCGGCACACCTCTTATAGAACCCATTATCTATAAAATGTCCTACAATTATAATGATAGTTCAGAATTATTCAAGTAATGATTTTAGAGATGTTCACTTCTTATCCCATGGCGTTAGCAGAATATTATTATAAAACAGCATAGAAAAATATATGTTAAAATTTTAAGGATATGTAATTTTTATAGCTAATGTGTCTTATAAGTGCGAGAAGATTCATTATAGAAGAGTAATTAGTTTTGACCTATCTTGCGGACCCGCAAAGATATAAAAATAACCACCTGAACAAGATTGGTTCTTATATTTTTGTTCATAAACAAAAAATTAAACTAGAGAAGCCTTAAAGTGATTTTCTTTTAAATACATCATTTATACTATAAAGATTTCAATTTTGAAAACTATTCATTGAAAAATAAATTTTTTGCAGAAATTTGAAACTCCTAACCTCTTTTTACTGAAATTTGAGTCTGAAGGTCCTCTCCTTAAAAAACAAAAACTATTGAATATTTATTATGTGCAAAATGTATTCATAAAATGTTATGTGAACAGCATTCATTAAAGTAATTAAAAACACAAGGTTGTTAAAACTAACTAATAAAACTATTTTAACACAGGGTTAATGAGATTAACTACTAAAACTATTTTAACATAGGGTTAATAAGACTAACTAATAAAACTATTTTAACACAAGTTTAATAAGACTAAGAAAATATTTTAACACAGGGTTAATAAAACTAAACATCCCTCAGAATGTTGATCTAGCAAATAATACTAAACTACAACAGTCTTTTATGATTTCTTAACCCTCCTAGTGGTTTATTTTCGCGTCGAAAAACTGCCCTGTAGTTTCCAACCTCTAGTACAAAATCTCTTCCAAACTGTCTCCAATTTTGGGCAAGCAACTATTTGTTTCCCATCTTTGGATTTTAATTCTCCCTTGGAGTTCTAGGGCAATTTTGCCTCGACGAGATATCTCGTTCTTAGCAAAATTGACCAGATCTTGGACGAGATATCTTGTCGCAACACCCTGAAGAGTTAAAATTAAATCAAATTTACCAACTTAATAAATTACAGCCGCTTATTTTTTTGGCATAAACTGCTTCCCTTACAATTACACCGTAAACATTCAAACTAGCTAAGAATCCCGAAGAAGATAGCCAAGACTAGAATGCCTAAGTTAAAAAGTTCCAGTGTTATATACGTAAGAAATAGATTCATAAATACAAAGCATTCGTCAAAAGTAGTTTTTTCAAAGAAACACACTTTGACATAGGGTTAACTAAGCAAATACCTCCAAGAGTTAGACTAGCTAACAATACTTAGCTACATCAGTATTATAAGATTTCTTAAAATTAAATTATATTCACTGACGTAACCCTCCTGGTGGTTGTCTTGACGAGGTATGTCGTTAGTAACAAAACTGGCCAGATCTTGATGGACAAGATATCTCGTTATCAGAAGAAAACTGATCAGATCTTTATCTCGTCATCACATAAAAAAATCGGCAGTATCTTGATGACGAGATTTGTCATTAGCAAAATTGGTAAAATCTTGATGTACGAGATATCGTGTCGAGATCACTTGGAAGATTAATAATAAATTCCAGTCATTCACTGGCATATGCTACTTTCTTTGCAAATATACATTGGGTATTCAAAACACAAGCTAAGAATCCCGAAGCATGAAGCGAAAACTGGAATGCCCCTAAGTTAGAGTTCTAGTGTTATATGTGCAAAATACATTCATAAATACAAAGCATTTATTAAAAGTAGTTTTTTAAACACTTTAACATAGGATTAACTAAGCAAATGCCCTCTAAGAATGAGACTATCAAGCAATGCTAACCAACATCAGTATTTTACGATTTCTTAAAATTAAATTAAATTCACCGACTTAATAAATTCCAGCCGCTCTCACTAGCATAAACTACTTTCCCGCAATTACACCTTAGACATTCAAACTACAGGCTAAGAACCCCGAAGCAGGAAGCCACGACTGGAATGCCCCCTAAATCAAAGAATTCTAGTGTCTCTGGCAAAGGATATTTCCAATAAAATTTCCTAAGAGTTTTGTGAGAGTCCTCTTTATTGATGTTTGGTATTGAACTGCTTTTTATGTCAGTGATCTCCGCCATAAAAGTGAGTCGATGTCTCCCTGATAGAAATTCTGTAGAAGTAGGATAGTTATTACACTCCGGAAGCTCTTATTCCGAAATTGCTTTCATGGAGCCACTATTTGCCACAGACCGTTCCCTAAAATAAAAGGCTTATTAGTTCATAAATATGTTTTTTAAATAAATGCTGTTTTTAAATATTGTGTAACTAGGTACAATGTTGTACTACAGTATTTTTAAAAAGTCAGTTTTACAAATATTGCATAATTTTGCCACAGACCGTTCCCTAAAATAATGTACTACAGTATTTTTAAAAAGTCAGTTTTACAAATATTGCATAATTTTGCCACAGACCGTTCCCTAAAATAAAAGGCTTATTAGATCATAAATTTGTTTTTTAAATAAATGCTGCTTTTAAATATTGTGTAACTAGATACAATGCTGTACTACAGTATTTTTAAAAAGTCAGTTTTACAAATATTGCATAATTTTGCCACAGACCGTTCCCTAAAATAATGTACTAAAGTATTATCAAAAAGTCAGTTTTACAAATATTGCATAATTTTTTATCGATTAACCCTCCAAACGTCTCACTTCTCTGAACTTTAATATCGTCGGCTATAAAACACCCTAAATCAAAAAGACAGTTCTCAGAAAGCGAAGGGTAAAAAATTCTACTAAAATAGTACAGTATTGAACCTACCAACACTACTATTGTAACTAAGTGCAATACTGTACAATAATATTTTTAAAAATTAGTTTTACAAGAATTCATAATTTTTTCACCCATTAAGCTTTATGTTTGACTTTTCTGAATCTCAATATCTTCGGTTTACAAATGAAACACACTAAGTCGAAACACACTGTACCGGCTTACAAGCCAAGCACATTAAGTCAAAAAACATAGTTCTGAAAAAAAGGAAAAATCTCTCTCTCTGTGTATATATATATATATATATATATATATATATATATATATATATATATATATATATATATATATATATATATATATATATATATATATATATATATATATATATATATATATATATATATATATATATATATATATATATATATTCCATTATAATCTAAGAGACGTGTAATAAAATTTCATCACAAGCCCAATTTATCTAACGATCAAAATGTGTTTTTAGGAGAAAATAATTATCAAATTTGAACACAGAACGGTAGATTTTCGCTCTGCGGCTCATACGATTTGTATAGATGTGAAGGAACACATCTACCGCTCACTCCAGCTTAGAGGAACTAGATAAGAATAAACAATGTTAGTTTTCGAACATCTATGTCCTTACCTTGATCATAAAGTACGAAACGCAAGTCCCTGAAAAGTTTTTATGATCCACGTTCCTGAAAGAAATATTTTTTATTCACATGCTCTGCAGCTCTTCTCGTCCGTAATATGATAATTTTATCACGCTTACGTTTGCAAACTATATATTTCGAGTTTCTAGCCTCAAAATATAAGTTATATAAGTTACATCAGGGAAAGTGTTTCCATGCCAGCGCATGGTATCTATGGATCAGCCTTCATACGTTTAACAGTCCTGGTGGTTGTCTCGACGAGATTTCTCGTCATTAGTAAAACTGACGAGATCTTGATGGACGAAGTATCTCGTCCATCAAGGTAATCATCATCGAAATAAACTGAACTGATCTTGATCCCGTCATCACCAAAAATTGGCACAATATCTTGATTAGATACTTTGCCATTAGCAAAATTGGTCAGATCTTAATGGACGTGATTATCCCTTGAAGGATTAAACGATCCTTTGGAAGTTTTGTCACCGTGACCTCCGATCCTTTAGAAAACATTTCTCTAAACAAAACTTTATAGGGAAGACCAATTACCTTATATAATGTACAGTAGTACCTTGAGATACGAGTTTAATTCATTCCATGACCGAGCTCGTAAGTCAAAATGCTCGTATCTCAAATCAATTTTCCCCATTGAAATTAATTTAAATGAGATTAATTCGTACCAGCCCCCAAAAAACCACTCCAATTTTTTTTATAATAATGTATTTATAATGAACAAATATTGTAGCTGGAGTTATAGTCTTTATCGAGTCCTTCTGCTTCAGAATAGTACATATCGTAGAAGTACTGCGATCTTAGTGTGTTGCCGAGTCTTACTCTTACACCTTGCTCATGTTTGTCTATTATCTCACTCTTTAATTCCATGTATATTACCTTTTTCCTTTTCTCACCACTGTTCTTTACACTCACCTTCTTTGGACTCATGGTTATACGAAAAAATACCTAAATAACTATACACTCCCTGTTTTTCCGTTTTCAGAATTGAAGCATCTGGTTGGAGAAAAAAAAATGAAAAAAAATAAGGGACACGGGCCTCCCGGCGGCAGTTGACAGTAAATGTCAAACCAAATTAGGAAATTGATTCACTTTTGTGACAGACGTTAACTGTCATCAGGTGAGGTAAATATGTGAACTGAACGACGCGCAAGACTCGGGAATCTTAGCGGAGTAGTGGTTGTGACGTCACCGAAATAGGCTCGTATATATATATATATATATATCTCAAATTCTGGCTCGCAACTCAAAGAAAAAATTTGTCCTAGTGACGGCTCGTATCTAAAAAACTCGAATGTTTAGGCATTCGTATTTCAAGGTACCACTGTATTTTTCACACAAGAACATTTTGATTATTTTATTTTTTAAGGTTGGTTGTCCCCTTTATATCTAGCCACCCATCTAGAGCACTCCTAGGCATCACAATATAATATATAAGCTAATATTTTTATGCCTCAGCAACCTTAATATACCTAAAATATTATACTATACTAGCCTTGAGCATTTCAAGGAGGTATTATGAAAGGATTAATGTATTGAAATACTTTGCAATAATATTAATCCTCCTGATAGTTGTCTAGATGGGTATCTTGCCATTAGCAAAATCTTGATGGACGAGATATTTTGTCATTAGAAGAAAACTGACCAGATCTTGATCTCGTCATCATAAAACAATCGGTGCAGTATTTTGATAACGAGATATCTCGTCGTTAGCAAAATTGGTCAGACCTTGATGGACGAAATATCCGTCGAAACCACTTGGAGGGTTAATGAGTAAATATATTTTTGATATTTAGCATTTTCAAATTTTAGTTGAACAGATAATTTATTTATTCATAGTGTCATACTGAAAAATCCACTTAAGATGGGGCTTTCTTTTTTTCTCTAAAACTGCCTCGCTTTTTTTTGGGGGGGGGGGCTTTTACTTGACGAAACTATGAAGTAAAATAATTCCATAATTTAAACTTTGTAGGTCTATTTATTATCATTTCAGGTAATAAGAAAATTTGCAAAGCATTTTTATGAAGAATCATGCCTGCTAACCCTCCTGGACCATGGCGTTGTGTAAAGATCTGTGGTCACTTGTTAGCATGATTTCTCAACTCCAATGATCCTAAACAAAAAATTTAACGTCGTTTTACTTCATGCACGTGTAACTATTGTTTGACGAACCAGGAAAATTTTTATAAAATATTTGAGGAAATGGTAAAACATTTGAGTAATGGTTAAATCCAAAATCAGCGAAAAAATTTACTAACTGTTTTGCAATAAAAATATAATATCATTCTTCTGTTCATCAAACGCGAAAAGGATGTTTGCTCGATATATTGTAAGAATTTCAAATCCATTAATGCTCTAGTTTGATAGAAATCATGTCATCTGTTAATCCTCCAAGGGGTTTCGAAGAGGTAATTCGTCCATCATAATCTGACCAATGTTACTAATGACGAGATATCTCGTCATCAAGAGAGATATTGACGTATTTTTTTATGATGAGATCAAGATCTGGTTAGTTTTTCTAATAACGAGATATCTCGTCCATAAAAATCTAGTCCCTTTTGCTAATAACGAGATACCTCGTCAAAACAACCACCAGGAGGGTTAATAGTTATAACTGAGCCAAATTTGCTAATTTCAACTTAAAATTTGGTACAATGTTCTTAAAACCCTAAAAAAGGAAATTAAGTGAAAAAAACGCAAAATCAATTTTTTCATTGCCGAAGAAAGAAAATCCTTCTTAAGTGACAGTGAGGAAATATCACAAATAACAGAAAAAGAGAACAATACAAAAATCAACAGGAAGACAAATAATCAAAATACACATAAAAGGTATCAGAGTTAAACGTATATAATCCATATAAAACTCGAGTAATAAACATTTAGCTTTTAAAAATCAGTGATAAACGTCATCTGACATTGGTTCTAAACTACGTGGGGGGCCGCGGTGGCCCGGTTGGAAGAGTAACGGACTTGCAACCGAAGGGTTGCGAGTTCGAATCCAGCCAAACACCGTCGTGTACAAAGGGGGCTGGTGCACGTTAAATCTGTCGTGGCCTCAAATGTCCTCACGTTGGCGTGGTGTGGAAGTTTGGAGAGTGGGGTGCCAGCTCAGGTGTTGCCTCGTCATCTGACCGTGGTTCAAAATTACGTGGTGTTGTCCTCGGATCTTTCCCTTTGGGATTGATCCCGGACCGTCACCAATAGCCCATTGTGTTGCTCCAGTGTGACGTTAATTGAAATACCCAAATACCCTAAACTACGTGGTGGTGTTCTCAGATCTTTCCTTTCGGGATTGATCCCGGACCGTCACCAATAGCCCGTTGTGTTGCTCCAGTGCGACGTTAATTAACTACCTTACCATTTAATTAACAGTGGTAGGTACTTAATTAACGTCGCATTGGAGCAGCACAACGGGCCATTGACGACTGTCCGGGATCAACCCCGGAAAGGAAAGATCCGAGGACAACACCACTTAATTTTGAACCACGGTCAGATGACGAGGTCACACTTGAGCTGGCACCCACTCTCCAAACTTCTACATCACGCCAACGTAAGGACATTTGAGGCCACGGCGGATTTAACGCGCACGACGGTCTTTGACTGGATTCGAATTCGCAACCCTCCGGTTGCTAATCCGTTGCTCTTCCAACCGGGCTTTCTCGGCCCTAAAACTTTTAGGCAATCCAAGAAAATGTCTTGTCCTGGTGGTAAACTATTAAACTGCATAAGTTCGATTTTTTTATGTGATTTTTTAAATTTTTATATTAAATTTTTCTTTAGGGTGGGGTATTTCAATTAACGTCACACTGGAGCAACACAACGGGCTATTGGTGACGGTCCGGGATCAATCCCAAAGGGAAAGATCCGAGGACAATACCACGTAATTTTGAACCACGGTCAGATGACGAGGCAACACCTGAGCTGGCACCCCACTCTCCAAACTTCCACACCACGCCAACGTGAGGACATTTGAGGCCACGACAGATTTAACGTGCACCAGCCCCCTTTGTACACGACGGTGTTTGGCTGGATTCGAACTCGCAACCCTTCGGTTGCAAGTCCGTTACTCTTCCAACCGGGCCACCGCGGCCCTAAATTTTTCTTTAAAAATATTACTTTTTACGTGCATAAGTGAAAGGTACACATGGAATTTCATTTCACAAAAAAGCGTAGAGCAATACTTTTATAGTCGCGTGACATTTCATACTTTAAGACAGAAATTCTTGAGTAAATTTTCACTCTACTACTGTATTAGAGTGATTTTCAGTGTAAAAACAAAGAAACAGACGGAAAAAGGAGATTTGACTTCCAGTTAACTAAATGCTTTCGTATGGTGGATATCGTGGGTTACCTTAAACTGTAGTTTATCGCCATTTCGGTGAATCTAATTGGTATCGACCAATCAACTATCATACACCAATTAGAAATTGTTCTTTCGAATTTTTATTGGCGAAATGCTGAAATCATATTCCAAAAACAAGCCAACTGACGTCACATTCAGAATACGTACAGGAAACACTTATCGCTGCCAGAAACAAGACCACCTCCTATATTTAGCTTGACACAAAATGCCGCTCATACAGGGTGATCAGAATCCATCGCACTATAATCATCCCAAGCGATTGCTTGTCGAAAACCAACCCCTAAGACCGCCGTGGACATGGGGGCTGGTGCACGGAAAATCTGTGGAGGCCTCAAATGTCCTCACGTTGGTGTGGTGTGGAAGTTTCGAGAGTGGGGTGCCATCTCAAGTGTTCTCGTCATCTGACCGTGGTTCAAAATTATGAGGCGTTGTCCTTGATCTTTCCCTTCGGGATTGAACCCTTGACCGTCGTCAATAGCTCGTGGTTTTGCTCCAGGCCGACGCTAATTAACTACGACCTGCTCTTAAGTACCGGTCCGGTAACCCCAGAGAGGTCAAGAGGATAGTTTTGTGCTTTTAGCGCTGACATTTCGATTGACCGGAAGTGACGTCATAAAGCTTTCAACCGGAGAATCACTACCTATCGAGAAACGAACAGTACGTTTTCGGGTTGACTTTCGATAAGATGTGGTAATGTTAATTATTAACGTCTCACTGGAGCAACACAACGGGCTATTGGCAACGGTCCGGGATCAATTCCTAATTGAAAGATCCGAGAACAACACCACGTAATTTTGAATCACGGTCAGATATTCGATATCCAGGTAGGAATAACATTGATTAATATTACTATGAATTACTAATAATTGAACCCGAGCAACGCCGGGTAATTCAGCTAGTAAATTATAAAATCATTAATAGAGTTCTTTTTCCAATGGAGAAACTTTGTAATTGATCTCTGTAAATAGGCAGGAAAATATTTGTTATCACTTCGTTCTTCGTTATCCAAATAAATATTATTTATTAAGATAATATTTTATTGCACCTAAATACGTATATTTACAAAGATGCAACAGGCAAGAAAGAAATTATCCAGAAAAATATGGATGAAACTGGTTAGTTTGTAAATAAAACACAATAAAATGTTTAAATGCAAAAAATATTTAATAATCCTTAGTTCATTGAGTACGTTCTAACACACTATTTTGTTTAAAATACCAAGATCGCGTTATTTTATAGTGCTAATTTATAACATGATATAAGGTTTCCAATGCCCTTATAAGATATTCCTATTTCCGCGATTTTTTCGAATCTTCAAGAACAATAGAAACAATAGCAGATGCACCATTTTGGAAACTCGAGGAAATTGAAAGCAATGCTTACTTTATAGCAGTAAAAGAGAAATGAAGTAAAATAAACATGAGTGCTAGGTTGAATTTTTGTCAGATTGCCAAACTCTGAGTTTAAATGTGGATTTCTATTCGACTGAACCTTCAAAATGCAAGAACAGTTTACGAATTCAAATTTGCTGATCTACCGTATTTATATGGCATGAAGAAAACCTTAGAAATACTATGCGAATTGAAGTATTAATTCTCTATCCATAAATAAAACTGAAAATACAGTAAAATAATATTGTTATAGCTCAATGAAAGAGTTTGCTTCATATGGCGCTGTCAGCAATATTTTTCCTGCTGTCAAAGTTGATATTTATTTTCCCAAAACATTTACATTGAAGCATGTAATTTAGAAATTTACATTGAGCCTTGGAGCTCAAACCAGCTTATGATTTGGTTCTGCCGACTATTTCCACATTTTTAGTTTTTATTTAATGGTGAAAACGAAATTCAAAATCCTCTTTCTTAAACAAGTTTATGGACGCTAGTTTTTCAATCTTTCTTCAATTGCCTGACGAGTGTTCGCTCCTTCAACACAGCTGAAAGATAGAGTGAGACTGATTATTGGGATTTTGAGAGATCTTAAGCTTTCTGATAATAGGCAAAAGTACGATCAGGTCACCATATCGTAACAAGTTGAAAAGCAAGAAACAATACGAAATGGAACTATTTACAGTATGGTGAATATAAGGAATTGTGAGGGGTCAATCAGTCACAGTGATCGAATATGGGATGAGTGGACTTGCTGTAATTAGTCAGAGCATTGGGTATGAAACTGGATTTGATTGGGAGTGGAACAACCTGGAAAATTCTGATAGTGTATGACGGGAAAAGTAAGAACTCTTCGGCAAACTTACAAGTGTAACCTTAAAAAGTGATTCTTGGTACGAACCCCCCCCCCCTTTATTTCGAGCACTATTCATAATAGAGCAAATTCAAAGATATCATTTAATAGGGAATGACGTCCTTTATAGATTCCAATGCAAAAAATACATACGGGGACGTCTTGATATCAAATTTTTCAAACAACGAAATTTCCAATGGAAACATGTTTTGATGCCTTAATCAGATTCTGCATCGTTAAATTAGTCTAAATATGAAATTTCGTGACTTTATTATCTTTCTATCCGGGGATATTAAATTTTAAAGTTGCTGTCAATTTCAGGGATCATCTCCACATTGAAAATCTCTAGTCGTAGATCAAGATTAATTGTAGTTATTGCTACTCGAATTTCAAATTTGAATACTATTTCAAACTTACTTGCCAGCGCGTGCAAACGATCCGATTATTATTATATTTATTACGCAAGACAAAACGATTTGAGAATTATATTATATTTATTATGTAAGTGAAAATGATCCGAGAATTATTATCCGAGGTTTGTCAGACGTTTTTTAAACTTTTGTTGTCCCCTAAAATCGCCATAATGAGGAAAACATATTGTAACGCAAAAACAACTAACTATTGGAATGAGCTGAAATTTTGTAGGGTCATATTAGTAGTCCTTTTGAATCGATTCCTAGCAAAATATAGTAAGGTTCCAATTCATAATTTTTTCAAAAATTAATTTCGTAATCATTATCGCATACTAAAAACTATTTTTAAAATAAAATATTAGGCGGATGGATTTTATTTGGGTTTATAAGCGCTATAGAAATATTTAGGAAAAAAATGCACCCATAAAATTCTGAGAAACTGATTTAATATTAGGAGCTCTAATCTTTCTGTACTCATAACTTCGAAACGGTAAGACCTAATGACATGAAATTTTGGTATCTGAATAAAAATTTTGATATAGATTTGAAATTGTGTGTCGAAATAGGGGGTTTCATTGGAAATTATGAAGTTGATGCTCAATTTAATATGGAGATGGCCCCTTACGCAAATTTTATGCAATTGAATTTATAGAAGACGCTAGTTCCTGTCAAACGCCATCTTTGAATTTCTCTGCTGTTAAAATGGCTGGAATGAGGAGGGGTGGTTCGGTTTTTTCCGCTACTGTGTGTGAACTAGGTTGCAAATGATCAAATAAATTAATACACTGCTGGCCACCGTAAATGCAATACCCTGAAGGAAGCATGCAAATAATATGAAATTTACAACATGCATTAGCGGAGGTGAGATATGCAAATGATTAGAATTTCAGCGCAGACGCACATCACGCGCGCCTGTGGCGCCACTTCAAAGCGCTATTTAAGGCTTGGAGATTTCGACGATTTCAAGTACGGCAATTGTGTTTTTCTTGTGGTTTTTTTCAAAAAAACGATCAATTATGCCTCGTAGAAAACAGCGAGCGATCATCTTTTGATCAAGTATCCGAGTTCGACAGAGGAAGGATAGTGGCCTACCGAGATTGTGGATTATCTTTCAGGGAAATCGGTAGTCGTGTTGGACGAAACCAAACAACTGTAATGCGGATATGTGATCGTTGGATGCAGGAGGGTACGACGGACCGACGTGTTCGATCGCATCCACCTCAGTGCACCACTTCACGTGATGACAGGCATATTGTGCGTATGGCAGTGACGGATCGCTCAGCCACATCACGAACCATAGCACAGCACATTCAGTCTGTACCGCATCATCCAGTGTCTGCGCGTACCATTCGACTCCGTTTACAGCAGAGTGGTCTGTCCGCAAGACGTCCATTGCTTCGTCTACCCTTGACGCAGAACCACAGACGTTTCCGCCGCCAATGGTGCGATGAAAGAAGGATGTGGACGGCAGAATGGAATGAAATTGTCTTTACTGACGAGTCACGCTTCTGTCTGCAACACCACGATGGTCGGATTCGAGTCTGGAGATACCGTGGAGAGAGGATGCTGAACAGCTGCGTTATGCACCGCCACACTGGTCTTGCACCGGGTATTATGGTATGGGGCGGTATTGGATATCACTCTCGCACTCCTCTAGTACGCATTGCCGGTACTTTAAACAGCCAGCGCTACATCTCCGAGGTGTTGGAGCCAGTTGTCCTTCCTTACCTTCAGGGCTTGCCCACAGCCATATTTCAACAGGATAATGCGCGACCACACGTGGCACGCATTGTCCAAGGGTTCTTCGTCAATCGCCAGATTGAATTGCTTCCCTGGCCAGCTCTCTCTCCGGATCCTTCGCCGATAGAAAACATGTGGTCCATGGTTGCTCAACGATTGACCCAGAATACATCCCCAGCTGCCACACCAGGTCAACTTTGACAACGTGTGGAAGCTGCTTGGTCTGCTGTACCCCAAGAACACATCCAAAGTCTCTTTGAATCAATGCCGAGGCGTGTGGCAGCGGTGATCTCCAACAATGGCGGCTACTCTGGCTACTGATTTTGGCAGGAACCACACTTCACAGAAGTCTATAAATTTAATCATTTGATACTTGGTCAACATGTTATCTACAAAATAAATTTTGTTGTGATATCTCTTGTCTTTCTTGGTGTTGCAATTTGGGTGGCCAGCAGTGTATTTAACTTTACAACGCATTGTACGCCTCTAACAGATTTCATAGTAGAACGTGATTTTCGAATCATAAGTGAAATTTGGTTTGAGACATGTGCAGAAGAAACGAAAGCAAATAGCCAGAAGACGAAGAAAATATTTCTGGTTAAGTGAGGCTCCGATGAGAATCAAATGACCTTGAATAAGTTTATTCATACAAAGATGGCTATGCTGACCTGAGGAAGTTGCCATACACAAAGTTTGTGTATGGGTTGCCATACACAAAGTCGTGTGAAGTCACTGCCACAGGTGATTATTTGTGTCGCCACTTGTTAATCACTGCAGTCGCTGAGCCAAACGAAAACGCGGAGCCAGAAACCACGCCAAAGACGCCAACTGTGGATACATCACTGTTTACATTTAACCTGCCCCTTAATCTAACCAGGAGACTCATTCAAAACCACGTGACTCAAATGCCAACTCGCCTGCTGGTTGGCTGATTTGGGCGCCAACACGCCGGAGTCGGACCATAAGAACTACGTAAGTTTAACTTTCCGCCGTTTTGTCTATATTTGGCGTCAATTTTCTTGACAGTAAATTATTCGTGTCGAACAGAGCCATCCGCGGTGCCAACTAGGGGAAAGTATTGGGGAAGGGGCTAGAAAAGTCAAGTTGTTTCATATGTGTTTGTTGTCTCATAGGTTTCCTATATGCATGTGTATCATGTTGTTTCATATGTCCTTCATTTCAGAACTATATTTTGCTCATACCACCAATATTATTGGTTTGTTTGTAATATTCATTCTTCATGTTGGGATGACAAGGCCCCGACCCAGCGGTGAAGCTATACTTTTTGAGACCGGGATGAATGATGTTGATGCTGCCCTTCGTCCGAAATAAAACTATAGCATTAAAAATTAAAAGAGTAATCCATTAAGATAATATATAAATTATCGTAATTAGTATCATTTTAAATTTCATTAACCAATCGTTATTCATGTTAAAAAATTATTGATCACAAGCAATTGTACTTCAGTTACTTTTAATATAATTCCTGTTTACCGGTATACAGGGTGTCCCAAAAAGGTTGTTCCGCAATTTATCTTTTTACCATTTGGAGATAGGTAGGCAATGTAAACTGCAAAAGTGCACCAAATAAGGTAAGTAATTAAGATATGTGAATAAAATTATCACGTGATAACAATTTAAGCGGATACAGTATTTAATTTTTATACAACCCCTCTAGATAAAAATCCGAGATAGCAAAAATGTTTCTTACCTGTATCCCTATCGTTAGTAAAAAACCATATTTCTGTAGGTTGAATAGTAACGGAGATACAAGAGTTTCTATTTTAAGGGGGCCGTATCTAATTTAGAACGATGGCCAAATATGAAGAACGAATTTCTGCATTGCTGCAGATGGAAAACATTTTGAACATGCGTTGTAAATTTCCTTTTATTTTTATTTAAACCATTTTTCTACAATATTTTTATTGAAGATTACATTGTCTACTATTATTCATTGCGATTTTCATCTGCAGTTGCAATACTACATTACTTTGCACAATGTTGCACTTTCTGACCGAAAAAAATGCTTTTTAGCATTGTGTATACGGTCCCTAATCTGACTGCTTGAACAGCTGTGCAAAAGCGGTATAAGTCAACTTTTTTGCGTCATTATGCCTCCGTTACTATTCAACTTACAGAAATATGGTTTTTTACTAACGATAGGGATACAGGTAAGGAACATTTTTGCTATCTCGGATTTTTACCTAGAGGGGTTGTATAAAAATTAAAAACTGTATCCGCTTAAATTGTTATCACGTGATAATTTTATTCACATATCTTAATTACTTACCTTATTTGGTGCACTTTTGCAATTTACATTGCCTACCTATCTCCAAATGGTAAAAAGATAAATTGCGGAACAACCTTTTTGGGATACCCTGTATAGCGTTAACTGTTATAATTAAGATCTTGTACTAGCACGTTCGTTCTGATTCTTACTGGGCACTAAAAAGGAGCCCGGGTAAAATTACGTAAACGAAACGTAATGGAGTGTTATCCCCTGTGGACATTTCCTCTTACAAATTTCCATTCTCTATTCATGCTCTTATCTAGGACTTGGTCTTCTTTGGATCCATTGTGTATAATGTTTTTCATACTATAATGAACTGCATATAATAAAAACGGTCTAATGATCCAGACATAAGTAACTAACACTAATGGAACTACTCTGAAGTCAGAAGAGAAGACATAAAATATTTGAGTAAAAGAAAAGGGACATATAATATTTCAGAAATGCCTCCTCTTTAGATATTGCCACCTGGGGCGGATGTTCCCTCGCTCCCCCTTAGCTACACCACTGCCCAAACCATAAAAATATTGGAGCCCAAAGTTCTCAGGGCTCTAGGACTCGACGCCCCGTCTGCAGATAAATAGAAAGTAGTGGTGTAAAAAAATGTGCACTATCTCAACAAAAGTTTGCACTAAGTAGTAAATGTTTATAGTCAGTACAGATCTTCAAACCGAGCGACTGAAAGAAATAGCATGAAGATGCGCGCAAATGCTTCGTTTATTTCATTAGAAGGTTAAAGAGAGAGAGAGAGAGAGAGAGAGAGAGAGAGAGAGAGAGAGAGAGAGAAAAGGCCACCCTGTTCCGTCCATAAAAAATCAATAACTCAATCAAATAGACTCTTTTATCATCTACTTAAAGAACTAATTTTTTCTGATTTATTTTCAATACATACAAAATTTCTAAATCTTTTCTGGCTATGAAGCATCACAATACCTCTTAAAATAAAGTAAAAATGCCTAGAACAAATTATTCAAAACCTCCCGGTTATACGTGTGTTATGGTGAGCGTTGTGGGAAAAACTGTTCGTTTTGAAAGTTGTATTAAAGATTAATGTTTGTGTTAGGGGGATTCTGGATAATTGCCGTGTCACATTTGACAAAAGCGCTTCGATAAATTTCGACTTTCTACTTCCCAAATGAGGCCACAAATCCTTTAGGCAATCAAAATATTTTGTGCGAAAAGAGTTTTTTCAGTGTTGAAAACTAAATAGCACCAATAATATTTCCTCCTAAATTAAACACAGAAACGTGTTCAGCGCGGTGTCTAAAGTTTCTACGTTGGAAATAAAAACACTGAAAATAGTTGGGTATCTTTTCTCCAACTTTTAACCAAGTTCTTTAATTTCTAATTGTATGACTTAGGTATTGAATAAAAATAACTCTTAAGCGGTCTGAGACTTACCAACTTTTGAATAGCAGGTTATGAAAGTTCAGTGAGTGAAGATTTGAATTTAAAATTTTGATCGAAACAATTTCGCATTCACTATATATGAATTCAATACATCTGCATTCACTATCTATATGAAGTTACAGATTATATTAGCAAAAATCGTTCATTCTATGTATGTTTTACATAATGTTCATATTAGTAATGAAGTGAAAGTATAATAACGTGTTCTTTTGTGATATGAAATTGCAATATTACTTCGAAGTATTTAGCGATGTACTATAAAAGGACAGATTTTTCATTTCGCAGTATTTCGTGATATACCATAAAAAGAACAGGGTAAGGTATTACACATTTTGCTTCACAGTTTAAAAAATCTAAGAACGTAATGCCTTAGATGAGGTTAAATCACCTAGCAGTATTTCGCGATATACCATAAAAGGACAGGTTACTGGTTATTCACTTCGTCGCTGTATTTCGCAATACACCATAAAAAGACAGGTTATATCCTAAGTAGTATTTTGTGATATACCACAAAAGAACAGGGTCAGGCACTTTCCATTTCACTTCATAGTTTCAAAAAATCTAATGTGTAACGCCTCAGATATTTTGCCACATATTAACTTAAAGCACTTCACAGTATTCCGTGATATAACATAAAAAACAGAGTAAGGTATTATCCATTTTACTTCAGTTTAATAAAATCTAAGAATGTAACCCCTTTTAGATGAACTTAAACACTTCGCAATATTTCATGATATAACATAAAAGGACACGTTATTAACTTCGCAGCATTTCGCTATATACCATAAAAGAACAGGATAAGGTATTATCCATTTCACTTCATCGTTTCAAAAAAATCTAAGAATGTAATTTCTTGGATGAACTTAAATCACTTCACAGTATTTCGCAATACCCTACCATGAAACGTCAGGGTAAAGTATACATTTCACTTCACAGTTTCAAAGAATCTAAGAATTCAACGCCTTAGTCCTGGCACCCTACTGGAGCAGCATGCTACAAAATATACGACATGCGTATGAGTACTCAGTTTCTGTGCAGAAAACATGTCGGTACGCATGCGTACTTCAGCCAATTTAGTATCGCAGGACTGATGTTGAACCAATGTTTGACTTGCCTTCGATGAACTTAAATCACAAAGCAAAATTTCGAGACATACTACCAAAAAGGGACGAGGTATAGTATACATTTCACTTCATAGTTTTAAAAAAATCTAAGAATGTGACGCCGTAGATGACTTATTTCCTCTCCTGATTCTCATTCGTATTTTATGAGTGCCGAAACCATCCTCGACTTTTATAAGTATACTGAATCAGACGTTAATCAACGCGCGGAATTGTAAATAAGGCTTTTTATGAGTAACTAACTTTTATAGACATTTCATAAAAGTGAACTTGTTTACCTCCATATAAAGTAACTAGACCGCCTCAACTACCGTTTCAGTCAGTTGTTCTGTGCGCGCTCGAGGCAAAACCTAGTTTACTAAATCAAGACTGGAAGTAATTTCGGGAAGGACCATCTAGTACATTACGTTGTTCTGACTAAACCCTCATAAGAACCAACTACCCTCCGTGTATTGAATTCTTGACATTAATCTTTCTTTTCTAATTCCCATTCCCTCCCTAGAGTCGTCACCAAAGTTCTGCTCCGCTTTTCCTCTTTAGTAAAACAGTATTTCCTTAAATATTCTTAGCTTGCCTTAGTTACTGAGATGACCACGCATTCTACTTGAGGCACAACTTGCTGGAACACTCCCTGCAGACGTCTAGACAAAGCTTAAGGTCTTTACCGTTCTTGTTCCGCAAACAAGATTCCATCTACTATTCTAATGCATCAGCATTAAAGGTTGGTCACGCAGAAAACATACTTTGCATGTATAATCAGGAAAAATGGTTAATCCTCTGAAAGATCTTGCATTTGGTGCGTCTCTGTTGGAGAATATTCCCTTGTCTCTGAGTAAAGTAATAAACTAAGTATCAAGGTATAAAAGTTGTGCATCTTCGTGAACACTTAATATTCAAATATAGTTAAGGACATGGTTATATGCATAGAAAATACACAGCAATTGTGTGAACTTAAGGGACGACGGAAGTATTGGAACCCAAAGTTTTCAAAAGAGAGATTTTGAGAGATTTGGATGTTTATTTTATGTGCTCTAACAAATGACACTTTATTTTTATTTCAACTCCTATTTGAATTTATGAATACAAATAAAGCTAATAAACTTAGGCACTCTACTTTTGAATTTTAAACTCGGCATTATCATATTGTAATCCATTTAAAAAATACAAGGTGGCCATAAAGTAACTTCCCCTTTTATTGAGCCCCTAGCGATAGCAATTTTGGACGAATCGGAATGATACTGGAGGTTTAGAGATTTCAAGGTATGCGCTCTTGAGTTATGTGTTACAAGAATCGAGTTCTCACGATTACAGATACAGTTAGCAATTTTCGGAGATTTTGAATAGCAACCCCTACTTTTTCCTCGCAATGTGATCGGCACAGAGAAAAACAAAATTGAAGTTGAGATTTTACCTTTTTGATAAAGACTGCGCAAGATCACTTGTCAATATAGATGAGTATGCACGACGAAAGAGGAAAGGTTAGATGAAACCATAAAATCTTACCTTTGTTACAAATGCTAGCGCCAATTGGCGTTTCCTGACAGATGATTGTGATTCATATACATTCGTGCATTATCACTGCTGCTTGTCTTTCCTCTTTAGTCGTTCACACTCGTCTTTCTTAAAAGCGTCTTGCGCAGTCGTTTTTAGAGCTAAAGCACAATTTCAACTCAATTTTTGGATTTTCACTGTGCCCATCACATTACGATAAAAAGTATGTGCTGCTATTCAAAATTTTCGAAATTTTTTTTAACTGTATACGTAACCGTGAGGTAGGTAGGTGTTTTAATTAAGGTCCCACTGGAGCAACACAACGGGCTATTGGCAGCGGTCCGGGATCAATCCCAATTGAATGATCCGAGGACAACGCCACGTAATTTTCAGCCACGGTCAGATGACGAGGCCACACCTGAGCTGGAACCCCACTCTCTAAACTTCCACACCATGCCAACGTGAGGACATTTGAGGTAACGACAAATTTAACGTGCACCATCCCCTTTGTACACGATGGTCTTTGGTTGGATACGAACTCGCAACCCTCCGGTTGCTAATCCATTACTCTTCCAACCGGGCTACCGCGGCCATACGTAACCGTGAGAGCTTGATTTTTGTTATTTACATAATTCTCTAGCGCATGCCTTGAAATTTCTAAATCTCACGTTTCATTCCGATTCGTTTGAACATTGCTATCGCTAGGGCCTCGAATATAAGGGAAGTTACTTTGTGACCACCCTGTATAACACTATTGAAATGTGCTTTTAATTTGTATCTAAAATCTAATAGTCTATTAACAGCTGTACAATAAAATTTGTTTTTGTCAGTCAATAATTTTCTGCTTGAGTTGATATCTGTCACCTCAACTTTCAGGCTAATCTCCTTTTGAAATTTTCATTTGCATAGACATCGTACTTTAAGATGGTACTTCAAAAGGACTAATCACCAAAACAGGGACTTGATTGATTCCCCTGAGTGGCTTAATGAGTTTCTGACATCCACATCGAAATCATCCCGTAATATTTCTCCTTCTAAAAACCCTAATTCGAAACGCAGGCTTATCAACTCACTTTAAGAGATACACTTAGTTGTGAGCCATCTCCCCACCCCCACCCCAAAAAATGGGATTTTCATCAATTCTTCTCCAGTTACATATACCTTGAAGTCAATTCTACCCTCGTAATTCAGTCTGAATTTCTGGGAAATATTTTGACAGCGCTACCAAATCCACTTCAATGTTCCTCTGTCAGCTTAATTTAAACATTTTCGTGTCCTCTCTTCCTTCTGCTTTGATGGCGTAAATAGATAATTTGATAACACAGTTTTTGAAGAGAGCTGACGCCTCAACTTCCAGGCTAATTTATTTTGGTATTTTAATTTGTATAGACATCACATTTTAAACTGGCACTTCAAAAAGTCTAATCACCAAAGCAGGGACTTCATTAATTCATCTTGAGTTTCATAATGACCACATTCACATGTATCCAAAATCATCCGTAATCTTTCCTTTCATCTAAAAACCCTTATTCGAAATACAATCTTATCAACTCACTTTAAGATGCACTTAGATGTGAATCATCTCGCCCACAGCAACATCAAACTTCAATGACCAATTCAGATATTTACACAAATGGGATTTTCATCAATTCTCCTGTTCTATATTTCCTTTTGGAGACATTTTTACAGCGCTACAAAATCCACTTCAATGTCCCCCTGTCAGTTTAATTTGAATTTTCCTGTCCTTTCATACCTTCTGCGTTGATGGCGTATCTAGAAAATTTGATCGCATGATTTTTGAAGAGAACCGAGACTTAATAATATAGTTCTGGTATTTTCATTTGCATAGACTTCGTATTTTAAGCAGGCACTTCAAAGAGATTAATCATTGAAGCAAGAACTTGATTCATTCAAACGTGAGTGCCCTAATGAGTTATCCGACAACCAAATAATCTGTAATCTTTTCCCTTCATCTAAGAGCCCGAATACGAAACGCAGGCTTATCAATTCACTTTAAGATGCACTTAGATGTGAATCATCTAACACCACAGCATCATCAAAAAGCAAGTC
The DNA here is from genome assembly GCA_933210815.1 of Meta bourneti. Classification (NCBI taxonomy): domain Eukaryota; kingdom Metazoa; phylum Arthropoda; class Arachnida; order Araneae; family Tetragnathidae; genus Meta; species Meta bourneti. The sequence goes on from OW119933.1 coordinate 37,199,963, forward strand.
TACGTCCACGAATTAACCCAAATGGGATTTTCATCAATTCTCTTCAACTACATTTCCTTTGGAGACAATTTTACGTCGCGATTCAGTCTGAATTTCAGGTTAATATTTTGACAGCTCTACCAAATCCACTGTAGTGTCTCTGTCAGCTTAAACATTTTCGTGTGCTTTCTTACCTTCTGCTTTGATGTCGTGTCTAGAAAATTTGATAACACGGTGTTTGAAGAGAACCGAGACTTCATAATATAGTTCTGGTATTTTCATCTGCATAGACATCGTATTTTAAGCAGGCATTTTAAAAAGATTAATCACAAAAGCAGAAACTTGATTCATTCATATGAGTGCCCTAATGAGTTACTTACATCCGACAGCCAAATAATCTGTAATCTTTCCCCTTCATCTAAGAGCCCTAATATGAAACGCAGACTTATCAACTCACTTTAAGATGCACTTAGATCTGAATCATTTCGCACACATCATCAAACAGCAAGTCCGCGTATTAACCCAAATGGGATTTTCATCAATTCTCCTCCAGCTCTACATTTCCTTTGGAGACAATTTTATTGTCGCAATTCAGTCCATGAATTGCTGGGAAATATTTTGACAGTGCTATTGTCTGCATTCACTAAATGTCAGACTCGTTCATCATGTCTACTCATCCATTATCTTATAACAAAATCTATCGATTCATCAAAGTAAAAGGATCCGATGAAAAATGTTCTCATCCACTTTCATGAAGAGATCAGTTATGCTCGCCGGCATATGGCAGTTTGAAATATATCAATCTAAATTGAAACGATGAATGAGAAGTAATCGATACGTTTGAATGAAATTCTCGTAAATTTCAGAGGTTTAAGACACATGTGTAAATATTTTAATGCCCTATTCGATGCGCAATGCGTGTCCATCTTAATGAAAATTGACGACGTTTGGTCTTTCTATACGTTCTGAACTGTAGCATCCGTGGATAATAAATGGCTAAACTGTTCTTTATGGGAATCTTATGTTCCTGAAATTTTCTAAAACACTCCATTATTTTACTCCAATTGCGACTCGTATATAAAGTATGTTTTTCACATCAATTGGCCATTTATCAATTTGAAAGCATTTAGCTTTTAGAATATGCACAGCATATTTTCCGGGGTATCTTAATTTGGGAAATAAATATAACGTACTCTTAGTGAATTAACCGTTGCATTTCATTGTCTTTTATTAGTGTTTACTAACATTATGTTAAAATTGTGAAGGACATGTATATGTTACCGGCAAAGTATGCAAAGCAGGCATTATAAAGAATGCTTAGGCAATGCATAGAATGCCTAGGCAATACATAAAATGCCTAGGCAATACATAAAATGCCTAGGCAATACATAAAATGCCTAAGCAATATATAGAATGTCTGGCGTTTTTGAGCAAAATATGAAACGATTAATATTTCGCGCATTTCCTAGGCATTCTATGCAATGTCAAAAGACAAACCGGCAACGTATAAAATACTCCCGCTAGTGACGTTCTAATGTCACGTGGCAAGGCACGTGTCTTTCGACGCTCGCCTCAGACGGAGAATTCTCCATTTGCATTACAGTCTTTGTTCGGAAGTGACGAAATACGCTACTTTGAATTAGTTCAGATCTAGCCCATACTGTGCTGTATAAAAATGGAAGAGCAAGGTGTAGTGTCTGAGAAGGTTCATATTATATTTTCTCTTTTCCTCAATAAGAAAGTCATATACTTTATTTTGTATTTCTTTCTTTTTCATATACGTCTTTTCAATAAAAGCCTTTACATGACTCTTAATACTTTGCCTAAATAGCATTTCTCATTCTATATAATGCCTACGTATTACATACAATGCCTAGGGAAAGTATACATATTAAAATAATTCGGATTTTCATACTGTGCCCCAAAACACCAGGCATTCTGTGTATTGAATAGGCATTTTATACAATGCCTGCTTTTCATACCTTGCCAGTAACATATCTAAAATTGTTCAAATTTATGAAAAATGTATCCAATATTATGTTAAAACTATGCACACTTTTGAATATTTAGGAACTCAGTTGTAAAAATCCAGATTGGGTTAATGTGGAGGACAAATTTATTACCGTTATTTTTAACCCTCTGAGCGTCACGAGATTTCCTAATAGTATTGCTTTTCTCCATAAAACTCAATGAAAAAATAACCCCATTGATTGCTTGAAAGAATCCCAGGAAAGATTCTATTGTTCAAGAAGGTCAAAACATGCTGCAAGACTTTCTGGGATGACTGTACATTGCATAACTTATACATGAGTGTGGACCCCCTCAGAAGGTTAAGTTGAACGATAAAGAACTAAACAAACAGTAAAGTGTGCCTAACATGGGTCTCATACACTTTCATTTTTCATCGGTCTGGTAAATAATCTAGAGTCACTGTTTCTTCAAAACTCACTGAGTTGATAGCTGTAAACTCGATTGGCAAACAAGTGTGGGTTTACTTGCAATGTAAGAATTTCTTGTATTGAAACTTGTTTTCTTTGGTGGTGCATTATGTGCATGTCGATTATAATAGATCTATCAATTACATAAAACTATCGGAACATCATAATAAAGTATCTAGTATTATCAACATGCTGACTAGAATTTTTCTAAAATTATCTAGAATTCTAGTCGCGCGCGTTAAAAGATATCTTCAATGAACACAGAAATATGGTACTATAATGCTAATATGCTTCTTTTTGAGTTGTAACTAAAACCCTATTCGCTCACCAAAAACGCCATACTAAAATTTCCTGCATTGCAAGCTCCAAAATTTCCGCACTTTTTGGTCTCGATTTTGCAATTTTCAGTAACTTTCTCAGTGAACTTCGAAGAAATAGTGCTCTAGATTATTTATAAAACCGATTAAAAATGAGTGTCTGAGGCATACTTTACTGATTTGGTTTAATAAAAGCAAAACGCAAGTGATTGTCGAAATCCTCAATGACTTCGGATAAGATGTCCTTAGTGACATCACTGCTGTCGCTGTCAAGTTTAAAAGTGAGAATTTTGGCCTACGGGCAACCTACGGTCAGAACTCTCAGAAGAACTGATTGACAACTTTCAGTTGGGAGCGGTAGAGCAAATTCCGCTAATATCACTCAGGAAATTGGGATGAGAAATCAGTATTTGCCAAATGACCCCTCACCGTCATTTAAAAATCATCAGCAAAGCGTGAAAATTGGGAAAATGGACGTCCACACCCTCTTTCGAGAAGACCCTCGACAAAAGATGGATGGGAGAAGCACTTTTCTCCTGAGTCGTCACCATTTGGAGCCGTTTTTGAACCAAATTGTGACAAATGATGAAAAACAGGCTCTTCATGAGCAGTGACGGACTGGTTCGGCTGATCGGTAGGGTGGACTTTGAATTGTTAAAAGTACCATATGCCATTTTAACCCTCCTGATGGTTGGTCCCGGAGAGGTATCTTGTCATTAGCAAAACTGACCAGATTTTGAAGGACAAGATATCTCGTCATTAGCAAAACTGACCAGATTTTGAAGGACAAGATATCTCGTCATTAGCAGAAAACTGATCAGATCTTGATCTCGTCGTCATAAAAACATCAGCAATATCTTGTTGACGAGATATCTCGTCATTAGCAAAATTTGTCAGATCGTGATGGACGACACATCTCGTCGAAATTACTCGGAAGGTTAAGTATCACTTCGAGGTAAAGAATACAATCTTCCAGTAAAAGTTAGAAGAAAACTGGCTAGATATAGATCTCATCATCAAAACATCAGTAATATCTTGATGACAAGATGTTTCGTCTCAAGCAAAACTGTTCAAATCTTGATGGACGAGATATCTCGTTGAAATCACTTGCATAGTTAAGCGATCCGACTCCTTATAAATTAGGAGATGATTTTAGCTACATTAGTTCAAGGAAATAACACCTCGTTGATTCTCACCTTGTCAAAAATGGCTTTACTCGTTTTAGTAAAATATATTAATTCAATATTAGCAAAAGCCATTAAAAATTGATCCAAGTTAGATTTTAAGAGTAGATACATTTACGAAATGAGAATTATTCCTAAGTAGCAGCGATGGTCTATCATTTTGAACTAAAGGTGTGGTACATCCACACCCTTCTTTTCAAATATATATTAATGTGACAGATTTATCACATCACTACCATCTTTTTTTCTGGACCGAGGCCTCTAGACTTCTAGCTACGTTTGACAGCTTAATTCAGCCACGATCAGTCTTTCTTTCACGTTCCACAGATAACTAAAGCTACCGACGTATTATCATATACAGATTGAATTTATTATTGGTCTAACAGTTTGCCTTTCTAATTGAAAAAATATTTGAATTACTCCACAAAATAAACTCTCCGTGATACATTTGTTTCTATTGAAAGTCCTACCAGTCTCCTAAAACCACCAACCTCTCGGGAAAGTCCCGATTTCCCGGTAGACTTGTTAGTCACTGTTTATGATAAACCTGTACGTCACCGTTAATGTCCCAATCCAATGAAAACCTTCAAGAAGGGGACTTTTATCCTTCAAGTGGTTTCGACAAGATATCTCGTCCAACAAGATATTTCCATAATTTTGATGATGACGAGATGTCTCGTCCATCTTGATCTGACCAATTTTGCTAATGGCGAGATGTCTCGTCATCAAGATATTGCCAATGTTTGATGATCACAAGATTAAGATCTGGCCAGTTTTATTTTAGTGACGAGATACCTCGTCCATCAAGATCTGACCAATTTTGCTAACGACGAGACAGCGTCCAACAAGATCTCACCAATTTTGCTAATGACGAGATGTCTCGTCTATCTTGATCTGACCAATTTTGCTAATGACGAGATGTCTCGTCATCAAGATATACTGCCAACTTTTTGATGATTAAGATATCAAGATCTGGTCAGGTTTTTTCTAATAATGAGGTATCTCGTTCATCAAGATATGACCAATTTGGCTAATGACGAGATATCTCGTTCTTCATGATCAGACCAATTTTGCTGATGCGAAATATCTCGTCATTGAAATATTTCAGAGTTTTTTTTATGATGACGAGATCAAAATCTGGTCAGTTTTCCTCTAATGACGAGATATTTTGTCCATCAAGCTCTGGTCAGTTTTGCTAATGACGAGATACCTCGTCGAGATAACCACCAGGAGGGTTAACCCAGATAAGGACAGATTGCACTAGATTATGAATGCTTCTTACCAGAGTGTGAAGAAGCCGGGTCAAAGTATGGATTTGAAAAGGGTGGAAGTGTGTTGAATGTGAGGAAGGAAACTGTCAACACAATAATCCATTTTGGGTTGAAATAATAATTAGTAAACATAATAATTATTAAAATGTTAATAATTAAACATCAGTGTGGTAGTTTTTTAATAACAAAAACTGTAGTCGGGAGTTAAAAATATGTAAATCCTCATGATATCCCACACGTTATCATCTTTATAAAGTAGACCAATTTGTACTTATTTGGGTTCATAATTGAAAAGGTTTCTTTGGAAACAAATGCACTTCTAAGGATGCTTAACATTTTCTTTGTAGTCACTCTAATTTTTAAACTTACCCTTTTCCAGGCTTCTTAGAAATCGATTATGCAAAATTCTTTAAATTTTGACATGCGTCGTTGAACATGGAAAATCAATTATCTCCAGTTGGAAGTGGGTGTCTACTTTATCCGAGAATCCTCGCATCCTAATTTTTCTGGGTAAAGAACTCTTCAGACGTTCCAATGCCCTGTGTGCATTCCTTCGAATTCAATTTACATATTTTTCTTGTTATTTCACAGACATTCTTATATCTGCCTTTAGAAAAACTTAGCCCACTCAATATTTTAAGCACTATTTAAAATGTTTACCTAGTGAAGTCTGTTAATAGATGTAAGAACTTGGTAGAGAGTGTGACGTGCCCTCTGTTTTTAACTCCAAGTGATTTTGACGAAATATCTCATCCATCAAGACCTGACTAATTTTACTAATGACGAGATATCTCTTCATCAAGATGTTACCGATTTTTTCTAATGACGAGATCAATTTCTGGTCAGGTTTGTCTAATGGTGATATAGCTCGTCCATCAAGTTCTGGTCAGTTTCGCAAATGACGAGATACCTCGTCGAGACAACCACCAGGGGGTTAACGCCGAGTTTTTGGTAGGGTTGCTAAGGCCAAATCCCCTTTAACCATCTGAGCGATGTGATATTTCCAAGTAGTGTTGAGTTGCTTTTACCCCCAACGCACACTTAATGACTAAATAACCATATCTTTCTAAGGAATAGATGGATTCTTTCAACCTTTAGAAAAATTCTATTGGCCCTTTCCTTTTAAAAGAGTCTTTCTTGGAACGATTCTATATTGGCCCATTCTGTAGAATAGAATCCTTTGAAAAGATACTATTGTGTCTTTTCTTAGAATAGATTTCTTTGGAAAATTTTTATTTTTCCCCTTTCCTTAGTATAGAATCACTTGTAAAGATTGTATCACTCCTTTCCTTAGAGTGGAATCCTTTAGAAAGATTCTATTGGTTCTTTAATTAAAATAGGTAAGGTAAGGTAATTAATTAACGTTGCACTGGAGTAACACAATGGGCTATTGGCGACGGTCCGGGATCAATCCCAAAGGGAAAAATCTAGGACAACACGTAATTTTGAACCCCGGTCAGATGACGAGGCAACACCTGAGCTGACACCCCACTCTCCAAACTTCCACACCACGCCAACGTGAGGACATTAGAGGCCACGACAGATTTAACGTGCACCAGCCCCCGTGTACACTTCGGTTTTTGGCTGGACCGAGTTTCCTTCGCAACCTTCCGATTGCTATCCGTACTCTTCTAACCGGGCAACCGCGGCCCCTTGAATGTGGACTTCGTCCACGAAGTTGATGGCTTTTGTATATTTCGACCTACTCAGACTCGTTAGGTATCGGCACTTATGTCGCTAGGGCCACATACTGAATTTTAAATTACATCCAATTACATTGTTTTATTGCCTTTACAATGGAACACAATGGGTGAGTGTAACAATGACAAGGTTTTAAAGAATAACAGAGTTTTGGACCACTTCATCTCCCTGAATTCCCAGAGTACGACTATTTTATTAGGAGATGTATTAACACATTTAAGGGCACTGTACTGAATGAGGTATTTTTAGAAAAAAAAACTTTTTTTTCAACATAATACCCTTAAAAGTATTGAAAATTGGTTTTTGAAGAAATAAAATTTCAGCATATTGACCTTAACCTTCCTGATGGTCGTCTTGATGAAGTTCGTCACTAGCAAAACCGACCATATCTTGATGGACGAGTATATATTTCGTCATCACAAAAAATCGAGAATATATTGTTAGCGAGATATCTCGTCATTAGAAGAAAACTGACCAGGTCTTGATCTCGTCATCACAAAAAAATCGAGAATATCTTGATAACGAGATATCTCGCCATTAGAAAAACTGACCAGGACTTGATGGACGAGATAACTCGTCGAAATCACTTGAAGGGTTAAAGTATTGGAAAAAGGCTTAAAAAAATTTTATTCAACATAGTACTCTTAAAAGTTTAAAAAAGGATTTTTTGTAAAGAATCTGCAGTGAAGACCTATTAATTTATAAAAATGCATTTTGAATCTAACTTAAATCTAAATTTAGTTTATTTTAGTTTTTAAAGGTTTTATGCTATACCCCATCTAAAGAACTAGATATCATTATATCAAATATCAAACGAGAGACTATATACTTTAGCAGTCTTAATATACCTAAAGTATTTATATACCCAGTCTTAAACATTTCAAGTAGGTGACACGTCTGGCATTCTGCCATATCTGAAGGGGTTTAAAGTATTTTTCATCGTTCATGTAACGAAATTTCAAGTAACACACTAAAAATTTCACATCGGCATATAAACAGTAAAAACTGAAAATACTGAAATTTAAACAATAACAAATAATTATCCCAATGAATATTAAAAATTGGTAATCTTTGAGCTCTTGTATTAAATGTATTGGCTTTAGGTTTATATTTTTTTCAGTTCCCTCTATTATGAAAACTTTTTTGTGGGTTTGCCCTTCGCGCTAGTAACCTGCGAGTTGCAGGTGGCCCAGGTTCGTTTCCTCCCTTGGTGTATTTCTCTCTTCTGTGTCAGTAAAACTTCCTAGTGCGTGTGTAAGTCCATTTACTTGACTGTCTTGCGTTTGGCGCAGCTTGGCCAAATATGGCCTTGCACCATAAAAACTGACCCCAACCAACTTTAATAGTTTCAATTGATAACTTAAATTCATTGTGCTGTAAAAATCCTTACCTATTAATTCACCTTTTATTGGATCTGAATCAATATGTGACACAAAATGACATTAATTTGTAGAAATGCAGGGATTAGAATTTAAAGTTGATTGAAAAATTAATTTTTTAGTTCCAACTTTACAAATGATCTAAAGTGTTGCATTCTATTATACCAAATTTTTGAAAGTTGTTAAAATAACTATTTTTAAGTATAGTATTAATTTGTGTATCGGTTTTAATGTATTGTTAAGTTCCATGAATTCATATAATTTTGTAAGAATGAGATCAATGTCTAATCATACAAATAACATTTCTTATGGTAGGTTTCTTCACCTTTCTGAGGCATATTTGAACTGTATTAAGGAGAGCATTCGATATTTGAATTAAATCATATGTAGTAACTCTTTTTATTCGATGTTTGGTTTCTTTTTGCAATGATTTAATTTAATGCCAGCGAGAGATATTGTTTTCAACTCTTTATTTCAACACATACCTTGTGTGGTTTGGTGTGAGGAAACTTAAGAGAAGCATTTTTAATTAAAATATTTCAATAATAAAAATTCATTCTGGAAGATTAATTAAGGAAATATTTTAGTACAAACTTTACTTAACCCACCAGGTGGTTTCAACGAGATATCTCGTCCGTTCAAGATCAGATCTACTTTTATAATGACAAGATATCTCGACATCAAGATAGTGCCGATTTTTTTATAAAGACGAGTTCAAGATCTGGTCAGTTTTCGTCCAATGACGAGAGATGACGATGGACGAGATACCTCGTCCATCGTGTCTGGTCAATTTTGCTTATGCCAAGATATCTCGTCAAGACAACCACTAGGAGGGTTAAAAATTAGTCCATTTACTTTACATAGTCTGTCTTGTGTTTGGCGCAGATTGGTCAAGCATGGCCACTTGAACCATAAAACCAAATCAACCAACTAACCATAAAAGTTTCTTCGAATTGCATAGTAAAGAGATACAAATTTCTAGTAACTAAAATATGTACTAAATATAACGTATGAACTATGTTGTAACTTAAAATACTATACTTTCATAAACTCATAAATCATGCTTCGAGACTAAAATATCAACCTTCCTGGTGGTTGTCTTGACGAGATATTTCGTCATTAGCAAAATTGGCCAAATGTGGTGGACGAGATATCTCATCGTTAAAAACTGACTAGATCTTGATCTCGTCGTCATAAAAAAATCGAAAACATCTTGGTGACGAGATATCTCGTCATTTGCAAAAGAACTGGTCATATCTAGATGGACGAGATCTTTCGTCGAAACCACTTGAAGAGTTAAACAAATACAAAAGTAGAATATGTTCCTATTAATAAATTATTTGTGTAGATATATTTATATATATTTAAAAGTGTTTATTGGGAGAATACATACCTACGGATATAAATATATTTATATATTTTCAAGCATACCGTTGCAAATTCCGGAGGTCTTTAAAACAAATTAATCGTAGGGCTCACGAAAACATTTCGCTTACTAACTAGACCAAAAATATTTTCCGAAAATTCAAAAGAATTTTTGTTGCACGCTTATTTCGGTTTGCATGAAAAATTCCTCGATGACAAACAAAGTGCATTTTGACAGTTTGTGAAAAATAAAACTTGACGTCAAGAAGTCCTCATAGAGGAACGCATGCATTTGTGAAGAAAGGGGCGTATTCCTTTTTTCATCCTTTTTCTCTCTCTTTAGTTGAGAGAAAGTGACAGAAGAATGAAGGGGTATTTTTTAGACTGGATTTCTCGAAACCGTTTGCAAAATTCCGTCAAGTATAAAACCTGACGTAAAAATAATCATATATTTTGTAACGCTAACCTATTTAAAAATAGATGTATTCATAAAATATAAGAGAGATTTACGTAAATGAGGAATCGATGATTTATAATCTCTGAAGAATCTCAAGCATTTATATCGCTGGAGAATTCAATATTTTACGTGTTTTTGTTAAACAGATAAAGAAAACTAAATTCTCTCAAAGAAAAATATTTCTTTTTGAGTAGCGAAATCTTGAAAAGTTGAAAAAGTTTTTGAAAGCGAACATTTTTGACTCGAATAAATCATTCAAGTAAAATCTTACATTCGCGAATTCTTATATAAGTTTTAATTTTCGATTTTATACATGAAAGGTTTCCTCGCTTTTTACAATCTTTCTATTTTTATGTATTTTAAAATTAGATAGGTATTCTGTAAATTCATTTCAAAATGCAAGATATATGAAAGGGGATTTTCAGCGTAAACAAAATAGACGGAAAGCGAAGATACCCCAATGCTCTCTTATGGCACATATCAGGGTTACATTAAAATGTAGTTCATCGTTTGGCATTCAATCTAATTGGTGCTGACCAATAAACTATCATTTTTCAATTCGGTATTAACCCTCTTGTTGGTTGTCTCTACGAGGTATCTCGTTGGTAACAAAGCTGACCAGATCTTGGTGGACCAGATATCTCGTCATTAACAAAACTGACCGGATCTTGATGAACCAGATATCTCGTCATTAACGAAACTGACCAGATCTTGATGGACGATATATCTCGTCATTAACAAAACTGACCAGATCTTGATGGACGAGATATCTCGTCATTAGAAATGACTGAGCGTATTTTGATCTCGCCATAATCAAAAGACAGCAATATCTTCATCAATTGGAATTCAATAGGCATTCTTGATGACGAGGTATGTCGCCATCAACAAAACTGCTCAGATCTTGATGGACGAGATGTCTCGACGAAATCACCTGGATGGTTAACTCTTTAAATTTTTATTAGCGAAGTGCTGAGATCGTATTTGAAAAACATGCCAAGTGACGCCACTTTTGGAAACGTATCGGAAACACATTACCCCGCGGAAACACTAACGCCACCTACATTTAGCTTGACAGAAAAACCTTTCACATGTGTGGGGGAGAATCAAGCTTCTCTCCATATTCATAATCATATCGTTGTTTTAGAGCAGAAACTCATTAACTGAAAAATAATTTTTTACATTATAACTGTTTAAAGACTCAAAATACACTTTTGTTCCAAAAATAAATCTTATAAGCATTTTGAGTGTTAAAAATGTCGCAAACAAATTACAATATAACTATGTATTTTTTATCATCATGAAAATCATCAGCATTTAGTGTCTCCAATAAATGTCAGTTAATGAGTTTCTGCTCTAAGCCGACGATATACATGTTGTGTGGTCTTTATATTTCAGAAATACGACTTTTGGGTTTGAATGTACAAAAATAGTAAAATAAAAACATTTTTTAAAGTGTCTTCGAGAAAAAAAACGGGCACAAAAAGTGGTCTTTCTCCAATACAATGTGCCGTCCCACAAATTGACCATCGCAATGGCAAATTGCACAAATTAGGCTTCGAATTGATTCCTCAACCACCCTATTCTCCGGACTTGACTTTGGAGAGTGGGGTGCCAGCTCAGGTGTTGCCTCGTCATCTGACCGTGGTTCAAAATTACGTGGTGTTGTCCTCGGATCTTTCCCTTTGGGATTGATCCCGGACCGTCACCAATAGCCCATTGTGTTGCTCCAGTGTGACGTTAATTGAAATTCCCCCCCCCGGACTTGACCCTGTGCGACATAGTCCTGTTCCTAAACATACTCCTGTTCCTTCCCCGAAAATTTGGTTGCGTGGTAAAAAATTCTCGTCGAAAAAGGATGTCATCGACGTCGTCAATGCATATTTTGAAGCCTATGACAAAAGCGAGACTTTTCACGACGGGATGAAAATATTGGAAATTCGCTCAAAGGATATTATGAGAAATAAATTGGATTTTTCCGAAAATGTTGTTTAACTTGCTTTTTAACCAGACTTATCAAATGACTCTCGTATATATATATATATATATATATATATATATATATATATATATATATATATATATATATATATATATATATATATATATATATATATATAACGTAAATAAGTTTATATAAATTATTTTATCATAAATAAAACGCTAAGACACTATTAAAATATCCGAAGCCTTTTGAATAACGTGAAACTGCATAAAACATTAAAGCTTTTCTATAAATTGAAATAACTATTTCAAGCATCTCAATCTCTGATTATGCAGTAAAGGTTTTTACGTATGTCTAGCCATTTGTTAGGGGAGATCTATATCGAAATAACATCGTAGCAAAATTTATAATGGGAAACCTTACCCCCTTTGGTTTCTTAATATTTTCTTGCGAAACCGAATGAGATCTCGTAACTAAAGAATAGTTACTCAAAATATCTAGCATGATTCAAAGGAATGATTATATGTTCTTCAATGGCTTCGCAATCCCTCTTCTTGAACCAGCATAAATAAGCTTCATATCAATAGTATTTTGAAAGACTGTCGGGAGAAACGGAACTTAAATTCACTTCAATGAATAGACTTCACTGAAATGGATTTCAAAATACTGGACGGAAAATACTTCGAGATGTTTTGTTCCAACAAAGGGCAATTAAATAGTGCTTAGTAAAGAACAAACTCTCTCTCAGTTAAAGTTTTAGAGAAAAGAACCTGAAATACTGACTAGAAACGTTTTTAACAAAAAAATGCTTTCACCAAGTACCACATTAGATATAAGTGTAACCAGATTGATCTCTACGCCGTTAAATCGTGGAAACGTAAATTTATGTAGACATGTCTCAAATTTGGAAATAGTGGTTAGAAGAAAATATAAATCGTCGTGGAGGGACTGCAATCTACAATTAACCCTACCTGTGATGGTTGTCTTGAGATATCGAAATACATCGTCATTAACAAAACTAGCCACATCTTGATGGACGAGATATCTCATCATTAGAAGAAAACTGACGAGATCCTAATTTCGTTACCATCAAAAAATCGGCAGTATCTTGATGATTAGATATCTCGTCATTAGCAAAATTGGTCAGATTTTGATTGACGAGATATCTCGTCGAAATTGCTTGGAGGGTTAAGTATCTCTTCGAGGTTAAGAACATACTCCTCCAGTTAAAGTCTTTGAGACGAAATGCATGAAATACTGACTAGAAGCATTTAATAGTCTTTATCAAGTTCCTAATTAGGCATAAGTGCAACAGATTTATCTCTACGTTAACCATGGATCAAATTGTAAAAAGTGATTAGAAAACAATTTAAATAGTCGTAGATGGACTGGTATGGCTTAACCTATTCATTGCCACGTCTTATGTCACATGGTAACAGCCTCACAAACTGGGAAAAACTACATTCAACGAATTCTGAGTCAGATATAGTTGTCATAATTCTCGGAACTATTGATAAAAGCATCATCGGAATGTTATAACCAATGACTCAAAGAAAAATTTTGGGTACGATAGGAAAATTGAATAGAATTGCGATGTTGAGCAGGACCAGTTTTCATTCTGTTAAAAGTTTTTAGTTTTTCTGTAGTAATTATATTTTACTAAATTGTTATAAATGGTAATATCAATTTCAAACAAAGCAAGAAGCAGTGCAGTACTCGGGTATAAATGCGGGAATCAACCCCTTTATTCGAGAATCGTTCATAGTAAAAAGAATTCAAAGACACCGTTTGATAGAGAAGGATTTTTTCTATGAAATCATATGCATAAAATTTTCACACTGGACCAATTTTGGTCAAAAACTCAAATATTTATCAAATTTTAACTTGGAGTTTCAGTTTATTTGGTTCTGTTGCTTCTAATTATGGAAAGTTTAGAGCTTCTAATGTTAAATTAAATTTTCTTTTCCTTCGAAATAATCGTTCTATATGATCTATTAAAGAACCAAACAAAATTCACCTAAGGCTTTTCTTAAAATAATTTGTTTATGCAATATTGATCATGAAATAAATATTTGTAAAAATATGCATAGCAACATGCGTATCTTCATTTTTTTTATGCAAAAGATGGTTAAAAATAGCAATTACTTAATATTATAGATACTAAATTGTCGGGAGGAAATAACAGGAATTTTTTGCTTTCTGACCAGTATGTCTTTCTTTATGCGAAAGATGGCTAAAAATAGCAATTATTTAATACATTATACCTACTAAATTGTCGCGAGGAAACAACTGTAATTTCGCATTCTTTTAAGATCGTCATTTCTTTATGCAAAAGATAGTTAAAATAGCGATTGCTTGATTTATTATATCTACTCAACTGAAATTTTTCCCTCTGTCCAGCAGAAGTTCGTCATTTCTTTGTGCAAAAGATGGTTGAAAACAGCAATTATTTAATTTAATATTGCAAGAGGAAACAACTAGAATTTTGCATTTTGCTTGACAGAAGTTCGTTATTTATCTATGAAAAAGGTGGTCAAAATAGCAATTATTTATACACTGCTGGCCACCGTAAATGCAACACCCTGAAGGAAGCATGCAAATAATATGAAATTTACAACATGCATTAGCGGAGGTGAGATATGCAAATGATTAGAATTTCAGCGCAGACGCACATCACGCGCGCCTGTGGCGCCACTTCAAAACGCTATTTAAGACTTGGAGATTTCGACGATTTCAAGTACGGCAATTGTGTTTTTCTTGTGGTTTTTTCAAAAAAACGATCAATTATGCCTCGTAGAAAACAGCGATCATCTTTTGATCAAGTATCCGAGTTCGACAGAGGAAGGATAGTGGCCTACCGAGATTGTGGATTATCTTTCAGGGAAATCGGTAGTCGTGTTGGACGAAACCAAACAACTGTAATGCGGATATGTGATCGTTGGATGCAGGAGGGTACGACGGACCGACGTGTTCGATCGCATCCACCTCAGTGCACCACTTCACGTGATGACAGGCATATTGTGCGTATGGCAGTGACGGATCGCTCAGCCACATCACGAACCATAGCACAGCACATTCAGTCTGTACCGCATCATCCAGTGTCTGCGCGTACCATTCGACGCCGTTTACAGCAGAGTGGTCTGTCCGCAAGACGTCCATTGCTTCGTCTACCCTTGACGCAGAACCACAGACGTTTCCGCCGCCAATGGTGCGATGAAAGAAGGATGTGGACGGCAGAATGGAATGAAATTGTCTTTACTGACGAGTCACGCTTCTGTCTGCAACACCACGATGGTCGGATTCGAGTCTGGAGACACCGTGGAGAGAGGATGCTGAACAGCTGCGTTATGCACCGCCACACTGGTCCTGCACCGGGTATTATGGTATGGGGCGGTATTGGATATCACTCTCGCACTCCTCTAGTACGCATTGCCGGTACTTTAAACAGCCAGCGCTACATCTCCGAGGTGTTGGAGCCAGTTGTCCTTCCTTACCTTCAGGGCTTGCCCACAGCCATATTTCAACAGGATAATGCGCGACCACACGTGGCACGCATTGTCCAAGGGTTCTTCGTCAATCGCCGGATTGAATTGCTTCCCTGGCCAGCTCGCTCTCCGGATCTTTCGCCGATAGAAAACATGTGGTCCATGGTTGCTCAACGATTGACCCAGAATACATCCCCAGCTGCCACACCAGATCAACTTTGGCAACGTGTGGAAGCTGCTTGGTCTGCTGTACCCCAAGAACACATCCAAAGTCTCTTTGAATCAATGCCGAGGCGTGTGGCAGCGGTGATCTCCAACAATGGCGGCTACTCTGGCTACTGATTTTGGCAGGAACCACACTTCACAGAAGTCTATAAATTTAATCATTTGATACTTGGTCAACATGTTATCTACAAAATAAATTTTGTTGTGATATCTCTTGTCTTTCTTGGTGTTGCAATTTGGGTGGCCAGCAGTGTAATTTAAGCAAAAAAAATAAGAAGGAAATCATTTTTCGCTTCGTTTTAATAATATAGTCATTTGTATACATGTGGGAAAAGAAGTTACAAACCGTATCGACAGTACTGACTTATGTCGACGTATTTAAAATTGAATTTTGAATTGAATAATAATTTTGCTCCTTTTTGGAATTCTAGATACAACCTAAAAGAATATAATACCTTAGAAGCAACTATTAAGTAATAACAACCGCAATGCATCATAATTACCTTCTTGGAAAATAAGTAGCAAAGCCAGATAAAAATGTAGTAAGTGGCATATATAGCCAATAAAAATATATGAAATCAATTATGAACCTGAAAACCATTTCGTCTATCAGATTTCTGCAGTAGTTAGTCATTCTTGATTTATTATCCTGTACATGTGTTGTGTCAGATAGATAAAGCTTTATGATGTATATAAATGGTATCTTATATAGTTAATATATCATTATTCTGGTTATTGATGTATAAACGTTTCATTTACTGGGTGTATTGCAAGTAGATTCGAATAAAATTTGGGAACCCAAACGCTTCGTGAGAAAAACAGAAATACCTTTCATCATTATTTCTTTTTAATAATTGCAGAATTAAAACTAATAAAAGTTATGGAACACAAGTTTGTAGTTTTAAAAGTGTTAAATTTGAGAAAAAGGTATAAGCAGCTTTTAACTAAATAGGTTAAGAGTTAAACTTTTTAAAACAAAAATTATTATTTTTAGTTTACAGATTCCCCTTGGGTTTTAACAAAATTTTTATCGTAGTAAGATTTATACCTGGTAGATCAATAAATAAGTGTAAAATCTTATATGTAGTGATTATGGAAGTTAATAAAATGTCAATATTATTAAAAAATAATTTCATTGACATAGTTGAAGTGCTTCGGGCAATATAGTGATAAGTTAGGGAAATATGTTTCGTAATGAAAAAAATATAAACAAGATATTCAAGAGGATCAAAAGAGCTTCTCATTGTTTGAAAATGAGTAAATAAACCAGCATAATTTCGAATTTTTTTTAACTTAAAAATTGCTATTATGAAAAATTTGAAAAGTGGTTTATCAGTGTTTTGCCAATGTCCTTCATTATGAAATATAGCATAAATATTTTTTGAATTCCTGTGGAAATCAAAATAATTTAATAACCTGCTTATCCTAAATTCAAATTTTGTTAACTTAAAGTTTGAAATTTACTTTAACAACCACCTTGGAAGTTAATGAATAACTTCTTTTAGACTTCATAAATACTTATATTTACACCTTCGACCTATTTTGAGATTTTTACTACTTTATTAAAATTTAAATGGAAGAAAATAAATTAAAAAACAAGAGGTGAAAAGTTGGTTGCTTTGGGGTTTTATGGCGCAAGGGCAATATTTGGCCAAGCTGCTATAAATATAGATGTATATAGTCACACACACAGAAACTGCATTTTGAATAGTTCCAAAAGCAACCACTAGGATTCTGTTTATTTTTGAAATCGCTAATGTCGTGATGCATTTGGTACTACTGATCCTAAAAGGTTTTTAAATGGATTTTCTTTCTTTTTTGGCGAAAATAGTCAACTTCGTATTTTTTATTTGTTTTTAGGGTCTTAAAAACATGCGAGCCAATATTTCAAGTCGAAATTCGCAAGATTGGCTTAGTTATAAGCTATTAACAGACTCGGTCTGCAGATGAAGAATTTGGGGGTGCCACTTCATCAAGATGTAACTATCATAAAGTCGATTTACAGCAATTAATTATGAAAAGATGACGATTCAAAGAGTATCACGCTTATCTACAGTACTGTGGCACTGGTATAGCAGATTAGCAGGAAAGTAAAAGTACTGTATACGCATCTGTTCTGCGAACAGCTTTTTTGCAAGTGGTTGCCATATCTATTAAAATATTGGATGGATCGACTTGAAATTTTTATGGCAATATCCTTTTGAATTAATGAACCAAAAAATTAATGTTGCGTTTTTATATTTTTATAGCAAAAAACTCGATCACTTTTTTTATCGAAATCAATTATTTGGATTTCGATTATTTCGACCAAGTCACCATTTCCCCAAATATTTTTTTATTTTATCTGGCTCATCAAACGATAACTATATGTATATGAAATAGAACGTCGTTTATTTTCTTGCTTAAGTTTTCCTTGAGTTAAAAAATCATGTCAACCAGCTACCACGGAAGTTTGTACGGTGCTATGGTGGATGGGGTATAGCAAGTGGGAATCCCCACGAAAGGGATTTTTAAAAACATCGTGAATACCTGAAATGAAAAAAAAAGACTCACAAAGTTTGGGATTATTTGATTGCGGTTTTTTCAATACAAAATCCCTAAAACCCGGAAATGTTTTCGAAAAAAAGATAATTTCCTTCAAACCGGAAGGAAAAAGCTTTCTAATGTCAAACTCCTACTAAATACGAAGTCTTTTGATCATTTATCTAACTCCACTTAACTCAACTTAGTCAGTCGGATTACATATTACTCCCGTCAGCATCAGCCATTATATCGACAATGTGATCTGCCGTTGTGTTTGCACATGGGATCAAATCAAGCTCACCATAGATTCCACTCCATAGCCTTATTATGGAATCCATCGACCGACCATGTTGTGTCGTATGATTCCTCATCAAATTGGGTTGATTAAGGGCTTCAAAGGCGAAATGGTCTTAGATGGCTCGAAGCAAGGATGCCTGCAGAAGTTTAGAAACTCAAATTGATGCGCCAAAGGATTTCTCTGTACAATGTTGTAAATAGGTATTCAAATATTAGCCCTTTGAGCATCACGAGATTTCCGGGTAGTGTAACATTGCTTTCCTCAAAACACACTTAACCCTCCAAGGGGTTTCGACGAGATATCTCGTCCACCAAGATCTGAACAGTTTCGCTAATGATGAAATATTTCGTCATCAGGATATTACCAATTTTTTTATGATAACGAGATGGAGATCTGATCAGTTTTCGTCTAATGGCGAGATACCTCGTCCAACTAGATCTGGTAAGTTTTGTTAATGACGAGATACCTCGTCGAGACAACCATCAGGATGGTTAATGACCAAATAAACACATCTATTAATAAAGTATGTAAAACTTCAAAACGGCGATTAGTAAAGATTAAGAAGTTATGAAAAAATAGTCAATGGTCATTTCTGTGGAGAAAAACTGCCACCATAATCAAGACAGGAGTTAATCACGAGAGGAAAACGTGAATTAAAATATGTTATTAAAGAATAGTGTTGACATAGCTTACTTTTTAACCAAGCGTTTCCAGGCCACGTGTAAAAGCTGGCAAGCACCTTAGAGGAAAATATAAAAGTAGAGTGAGCAATGGTAATCATTTTATGTGCCCCTGATCACGTGACCAAAACTAATAGTAACGTGACCCTTAGACTATTTTCGTCTGCCGATTGAACCTAACATTCATCATCTGATTGGTCCAAAGAACGGGAAAAGGCACCCATCCATTTATTTACCATCTGATTGGTCCGCACGACATAGTAGAAGACTTTGACGATTTCACCACTTTTAATGCCACTCTATAGAAATGCGCATTCACGCACATACCCTGTCATAAGATGTTACATCGGGAAACTCAGTCAAGTCAATTCTTCCCAGAGCCGTCACGTGACTCCTAGTCACAATGTTGGCCACACTTTTTGAAGTTCCTCTCAATAGCAATGCTCAGTCCACTTATATTTCACGTCTATGGGAAGTCCAGAGATATTAACTAGTATGTTCGACAACGTAATAAAAGATAAGGCTTATCTGATGTTCAAGTAAAGAATAGATCTCGGAGATTGGATCAGTTTCGTTTGTCAGCAATCAAACTGGTGAACACTATTGAGAGTTTCCTCACTAGTTTGATTGCGAACAAGTGAAAGTGATCCATTCTACATCTATTCCCTAGTTGAACATCAGAGAAGCCTTATATATTTCTATGTTGTCCAACACACTAGTTAATGCCGCTAGAGCTTACTCGCCTTTCATGTGGCCTGGAAAGGCTTTCTTAAAAAAGATGACGAGGTGAACACTCGAGCTACACCTCAGTCTCCAAACTTTCACACGACACCAAGACATCTGGGACAACGACAGATCTAACGAGCTCCAGCCCCACCTATTCGACGATCTATGGTTGTATCAACTCTGGAACTCGTAAACGTCCGGTTGCTAATCCGCTACTCTTCCAACTAGGCAAGGGCTGATGTAGAGATATATTACAGCATGATTCAATGTCTGTAGAGTAACTTGTGATAACCAACCATAAAGATCGAATAGCCCATTTTGTTGCTTCAGTGTGACGTTAATTAAAATACCTACCTACCATAAAAATCGCGTGTGTTTTGTTTGAGGACCGCGGTTGCTCAGTTGGAAAAGCAAGGGATTAGCAACCGGAGGGCTGCGAGTTCCAAACTCGGTCTAGACAAAGACCGTCGTGTACACGGGGACTAGTGTACTTTAAATCTTCCGTGGCTTCAAATGTCCTCACGTTGGCGTGGTGTGGAAATTTGGACAGTGGGGTGCCAGCTCAAGGGTTGACGTCATCTTATCGTGATTCAAAATTACGAGGCGTTGTCCTTGATCTTCCCTGCGGGATTGATCCCGGATCGTTGTCACTATCCCGTTATGTTGTTCCAGTGCGACGTTAATTAACTACCTACCTCCAACCGGGCTACCGCTGCCCGATGTTATTTAGGTATTCTGGGTCAGATCTTCGATACATTCGTGAATTTTGCTCTCCACAGAATATTCCCACTATAAAATATTTATTCATAAAAAGTACTTAGAAAACGAAAATGATAAATTCCAGGAGAACCCCTCACTGTCCTGTATAATTTATGCTAGTGCCAGGTAGAGGGCCGCTGTTAAGAAACAGTGTTCTAGACTGTTCTCATTCTAACGTGATCATTTGTAATCAATTTTCTGCACTGAGCAGTCGAATTTCCCTCAGACACGCATTATGTCTAGACGTTTTACTTATAAAACGAAGGAAACATACTTCCCTTCTCGTTGGCAGGTAGTTTAAAGAAGCAGTATGCAAAGAATATGCATAAACTAAAAGTTTAATTTAAATCTACCAAAAACAGAACCCTTTCGAAACAAAAATGTCGATTCCCATGTAATGTTACATTAATTTCTTCTAAATAGAAAAACATTTTGATTTAGGTTACATACTAAAATAAAAAAAGAAGTTATTCCTATCTGTGTGTTCAAGTGGTTTACATAAAAACTCAAATATACTGGATGTACAGTAGTAAAATTTCGTTTCTGTTGGAGAATTTATGAAAATAGAATGTGCGTGCAATGGAGAATGCAATGAATCTTGTGATGATGAACTATTCTAGTAATATTCCAGTAAGAATTTTTTGTACTGGTTCTCTGCACATCAATTAAATTTTATAGAACATGTGGAATGATAAGAAAATAGAAAGTGACATGGAATGAAATGATGGAATGAGACAAAATAAAATATAATAGTTTTAAAACAATTTATTTGTGTCCACCTATATCTATATTAGACAGGGTTTTCAAAATTTCCTGAACAAAATTAAAAGGAAGGTAAGAACACGAAATTTAACCGTATTCACATAAGGATGTTATGCTAGAGTCACAGTTCACACAGTTATGTTAGAGTGCACACTAAGGTGCAGAAATGAAGTACCGGAAGTACATGAACAAAATTTAATTTTATAAACTTTAATTTTACAGTTTGACAAAAGTTGCACACTTATGGTTGTTTTTTTGCCACCTTATGGTCACCCAGTTTTGCTAGAGAGTACAACTAAGGTGCAAAAAGGACTGGATGAAAGTGAACAAAATATTATCAGCCTTAATTTTACAGTTTGACAGAAATTTTACACTTATAGTTGTTTTATTACCACCTTAAAGTCACCCAGTTATGCTAGAGGGAACACTAAGTTGCAGAAATGAAGTACAGGAAGTACGTGTAGAAATTGTATTAGCCCTAATTTTACAGTTTGACAGAAATTGCACACTTATAGTTGTTTTTTTACCACCTTATGGTCACACAGTTATGCTAGAGGGAACACTAAGTTGCAGAAATGAAGTACAGGAAGTACGTGTAGAAATTGTATTAGCCCTAATTTTACAGTTTGACAGAAATTGCACACTTATAGTTGTTTTTTTACCACCTTATGGTCACACAGTTATGCTAGAGGGAACACTAAGTTGCAGAAATGAAGTACAGGAAGTACGTGTAGAAATTGTATTAGCCCTAATTTTACAGTTTGACAGAAATTGCACACTTATAGTTGTTTTTTTACCACCTTATGGTCACACAGTTATGCTAGAGGGAACACTAAGTTGCAGAAATGAAGTACAGGAAGTACGTGTAGAAATTGTATTAGCCCTAATTTTACAGTTTGACAGAAATTGCACACTTATAGTTGTTTTTTTACCACCTTATGGTCACACAGTTATGCTAGAGGGAACACTAAGTTGCAGAAATGAAGTACAGGAAGTACGTGTAGAAATTGTATTAGCCCTAATTTTACAGTTTGACAGAAATTGCACACTTATAGTTGTTTTTTTACCACCTTATGGTCACACAGTTATGCTAGAGGGAACACTAAGTTGCAGAAATGAAGTACAGGAAGTACGTGTAGAAATTGTATTAGCCCTAATTTTACAGTTTGACAGAAATTGCACACTTATAGTTGTTTTTTTACCACCTTATGGTCACACAGTTATGCTAGAGGGAACACTAAGTTGCAGAAATGAAGTACAGGAAGTACGTGTAGAAATTGTATTAGCCCTAATTTTACAGTTTGACAGAAATTGCACACTTATAGTTGTTTTTTTACCACCTTATGGTCACACAGTTATGCTAGAGGGTACACTAAGATGCTGAAATGAAGGACAGGAAGTATGTGGAAAAAATTTCATCCGCCTTAATTTTACAGCTTGACAGAAGTTGTACCCTCATAGTCGTTTTTTTAAGCCTTACGAAGCAGATCCCGTACAGAGTGGATTTGAAGAAATGAGAATAAGTCAAGAGAACCTCTCACAAGAGACACAGAACAGTGGTATGAAGACATTATAAACACTTGTAGTTTTACTGATATATAGCAACACTTATAGTCTGATGTAGTGCTCAAAGTTGCGACCACCAACAGTAATACGCGCCTGACAGCTCGACGCATAGAACTGCACATCGATAGTCAACAAATTCGTTAGCCGCTCCATATGGCAGATGCCATGCCAACCATCTCAACATTAGTGGAATAATACATGTTCCCCGCATGAAGTCAGCATCTAAAATGTCATTGGCCCAAACTGACCAATGGTGGTGCTGCCGAACAACGCCCTTTGGTAAATCCAGATCGCTCTTCAGGACTTCCCTTTTGCAAATGCGGCTAAATTTTGTTTTCCTACCTACACTTGAACTTTGTGTAGAACGATTTCAGAGAAACTCCTCATATTACCTAAACTATATAGAGTTTCAGTAAGAGTATTCCAAATATCTTAACTTTGAATCGCAGTATGAATTCAATTGAAATAGGAAACGCCTTCGATGGGAACTTCGAAGTCTATCACATATTTTGATCCGGTCTACGTGGATATTATATAATACCTGAACGTCATATAGACTTTCATGTGGAGTATTTCAAATATATTCGTAACTTTAAATCTCAATACAAACTGAATTGTAAAGAATACGGCTTCAATGAGAAATTTTAAGAAGCATTTCGCGTATATTGACTTCCTATATGAATACCTATATATAAATATAACAGACTTTCAAGTGGAGTATTCCGAATCTATTCGCAGTTCGAAACTTGGTCCAGCCAAAGAGCGTCGTGTACACGGGGACTGGTGCACGTTAAATCTGTCGTGGCCACAAATGTCCTCATGCGTGGTGTGGAAGTTGGATGTTCCCATCGGGATAGATCCCGGATTGTCACCAATAGCCCGTTGTGTTTCTCCAGTGCGACGTTAATTAATTACCTACCTATTAATCTACTAACAACTTCTAAATCTCAAAACGAACTTAATTGTAATAGGTAGGTAGTATTTTAATTAACGTCAAACTGGAGCAACACAACGGGCTATTGGCAACGTTCCAGGATCAAACCCGAAGGGAAAGATCCAAGGTTATTTTGAACCACGGTCACATGACGAGGTCATACCTGAACTGGCACACCACTCTCCAAACTTCCACACCACTCCAACGTGAGGACATTTGAGGCCACGACAGATTTAACATGCAGAAGTCCCCTTTGTACACGACGGTTTTTGGTTGGATTCGAACTCGCAACCCTCCGGTTACTACTCCGGTACTCTTCCAACCCGGCTACCGCGGCCCGAATTCTAATAATAAACGACCTTAATGGGAGCTTTAATAAAGAAGTACTTCGCGTATGTTGACTTCTCATCCTCATCCTCATCTAGTCATCTTTTACACTATGGGAAATTTTTTTTACCGTAAACCCTTCGTAGGGTCGGTATCCCATGATGGAATTGAGTTGAGTTGAGAGACATGGTCTGTAAAGCTAAATGTAGATGGCGGTAGTGTTTCTGTTGCGATACTTATTTCCTGTACGTATTCCTAATGCGTTGTCACTTGAATCGTTTTCCGAATACGATTTCAGCACGCCGTCCATAAAAACTCCAAAAAATGAATTCCGAATCGATATATGATAGCTGATTGGTCATCGCCAATTAGAATAAACGCCAAACGTCACAAAATGGAGAAAACTACATTTTAAGGTTGCCCCGACATGTATAATGACAGAGCATTTGGAGAGCAGAAGTAAAATCTTAACTTTCCGTCTGGTTTGCTTGGTTGCACTTAAAATCCCTCTCACACGAAAATTATATACCTAAAAATCACATTAAAGTTTCAAATGGAGTATTCCCAAATCTATCCGTAACTTTAAATCTCAGAACGAACTGAATTGTAATAGGAAACGGCTTCAATAGGAGCTTTGTTAAAGGAGGTACTTTGCGTATTTTGACTTCGCAGATCCCACCGATATAGAGCAGTGGTTCATTTTAAGACGGTTGCGCAGTTTTATTCCTCATTCTTTGCCACGTGAATGAGTTTATTCATCTTACCAACCTCCAGATAAGCCCAAATAAAAGTTTCTATAACCCCAGAGGCAGTGATGGAAAAATAAATTAGGGTAATAAATAGGAACAAAACAATCTGTTCCTAGTGCGGTTAATGCTCTGAGTAAAGCTACGTCATTTTTATAGGTCCGACTTTATGGCAAAAGACGTTCCAAGATCGATAGATTCACTGGAAAAATAAACATTTTGAAATTGAACTTAGATATACACATTCTCTTCTAGACTCCGATTTAATGTCATAATTTTTATCTATTTAAAAATCTTTCTTTGTATTTTTTTATACATTGAAAAATTAATTTACATTTATAATCTGTCCTGGTACATGAATGGTGAATTCTCTCGACTTCGTTTCAATAGGCTGTTTTCAATCCTGGTCTGAGAATGGATGTTTGCAGTGATTTGAAATTCATTTTAATCCGTAGAACCGTAGTGATATACCAAATCTAATTAATTGAACAAAATCTGTGACATACACAAATAGACAGTTCTGCTCACGGTTTAGTTCTCTGCGGTCAATACTTTATTTGAGACCCTTTTATATAATCAAATAAAGTAACATGGAGTAAAAATTTTATTCCGAGATTCTTCTAGTTGTATAATTATATAATTAACATATAAATGAATTCTGTAAATCATTTGATATACAACACGTGCGTATGAATCATTGATGACTATCACCATCTTGACCTATATTTCCACGGTCTGTCTGAAAATATGTTGCTTAGTACTGCTGGTTGCTAAATAGTTGCTACAGATTGGTTATTTATATAGGTTTGTTGTTTCATACTACACGTTTTAATATTCTCTTTTACTTTGGGAAAATGGTCTTAATCAATTGTAGTAATCATTGGCATGATACTGTTCCAGAAGACCAATACAGTTACTTTAAAATGTGTTTTATTTAACCAGCTTTGTGTCTCATATATATCACCATACACACGAGACGCCATACACATTGCCCCTTGATTTGATTGGAGATTGATTCGTCACCATGTTATCAATACTTGATTGTAGAATCTTTTGCATAAGGAGATCAAATCAAAATAACAGCCTTGCACTGATAAAGATTCTCAGAAGTTTTTTAAATCATTTGATGCATTTACTCACCTGTAATGCTGCTTTAATGCGTTCTCTCTCCTTGAATGATCGTCCTATTTGTATTCTGGCAGACTTCATGACTGCCCTCTATTATCTTTTCCAGCATAGAACTGGACACTACTTTTTTAGAATTGAGGAAATCAGACAGTAACTTGTCAAATTAAAACACACAGACATCATTTTTCAGTGTTTTCCTGCACGTTGCGAAATGTATAGCAATGAAATGACTGATAAGTTAGCTAGATTGTGAACCACAATAGGACCAGTTCCTTTGTCAGAAACATCCCTCTCTAGGTGGGTGGGTAGTGTAAGGAGAGAGGCTTGATCACTTTGGTGTACTTTATGAAGGAACGCTAGAATGAATCGTCATCTTTTTCAATTCCAGATAGTGAGCCTAATGACCTCCATTACTTCAAAAAACCTAGAGCAGTTGCCACTGTTTCTGCTAAAGCCAGAATAGGCCACATTGTAAGTCAGGTCTACTTGAATGAACCACTTGGCTGACTCCAAGTGCCTTATTTGCCTTGATCAGAAAGATACTTTGGAGCATATCTTGTTCCACTGCACCGAAGAACAATTTTAGAATTCTCTTAAAGAAAATTTGTGATTCATCTTCTATTACTGTTTTTTTCTAATGTTCATTTTAAGTATATTGCTTCGATGGTTTATAAAAGACATCGTGAAATCGGCGTTAATACGCCGTCTTATGTATCAAGATGTATTAGCTCACCTGTATTTGACTTCGGATGTTTCACATTGAGGAAGGATATTCTATTGAAATGAAAGGGAAAATGCGTTACAATAGTTATGTAATTTTTGGTAGCACTCGATGAGCATATATGATTATTGAAGACAATGCCTTTGAAAACTAATCTACAACCATCATTTTGTGGCCACAAAGTACGAATCCATTAAGTGGAAAATCAAAGTTTACTAGTTAATAGCTGGAAACGTATTCTGGATTATAGTAATCTGCCAATGGCTGACAAAATTTGCATTTCACGTGGTCCAACCTGAAACAACAAGCTAAGTTACTCTCGATGTGTAGAAAACTGAAGAAATTCAATATTATTTTCAATCCAATTGATAAAAGACACTTTTACACATCTGGGGAAAAGTTTTAACTCATCAAACGCACCCGAGAAACGATAGAAATTAAGTTTAACTCAGAAATTCCAAATATTCATGTAAGTAATTGTAAAAATTTTCATCCCCTAAAAAATGTGAGTTCCATTACCGTATTTAAATTTTATATCTCGTCACGAACAAGTAAAAGAATATCTTCATTTGAAACAAATGTAAAAGAAGCTCCTACCTTGAATATTTCCTCTTTTATAACATAGCTGAAATATGTGGTTTAATTTCATACAATTCCATACGACATTAAGTGAATGCTCAGATTCCACAATAAAGCTTTTTAGGGAAATCCTCCATTCTAGTTTTATAAACTTCAGAATGCATAATTCCTTAAGTATTGTTGAGTGTTCTTTTAGAGAACTGCGTAAAAGGTGCTCAGGGAACTTGATACGTTCTGACGTTTTATGGACAGGTAAGTTTTACGATATCCAAGGAGTCTTTATGACTTCCGAGTTGCTAATGGTATCTGCCAGAATGAAGAACATAACCTAATCGTATTCTATGTTTCTCGACATAGCAGGAAACTTGAATTCTAAAAGGGAGCGGGCAACACAGACCGAATGCGTCACTTAAAAGAACATTTCGAATTCCAAAATAAGAAGCCGTCGGAAATTAGAAGAATTTTTGCTTCCTTTTTAACCTTTTTCGGAAGTAAAAAGTACGCGTAAATCTCTCTTTTAAAATGTCAAACTCTGGTTGACGATAAAAGCTTTTTGAATTATCTTTTCGTTTTCTCCAACGATTAAGCTCATGAAAACAGCGTTCCCCCTCCCAGATATTTAGAGGTGAAAGAGTGAATCGTGTTTGGGCAGTTTAAAAGGGGATTAAAAATTAAATATATGACTTTTCCTAGCAAGAGTTAAGTTAAAATTGTTCGTTACCACATACATAAAGTACTGCTCCATAGCTCAACGTGTGTCCTTGGCTGTCTTTTCATTTTTAGTCTCATTTTTCGGTTTTTAGTAGTAATTATAGTGGCCATTACCAGAGCGAAAGCAATTTCTAGGCGGTGGAGAATTTGGGGGTAGACTGTGTAATGTATTTTATACTAATCCCGAAACACTACTAAAAATGGGACTTAATCAGTAATGAGCAATAAGCGATGTTGATAATATCCCGAAGTTTGGAGAATTAACACTTTAAGGATGATAAAGCACATCATTTTAGAATAGGGCTTTTGCTTTTTATTTGTGTGGGCTTTTTTAAATCTTTTTCTCGTAGATTTCGGCTGTTTAAAACTCGATACATCCGCTAAGTTTTCAGGGTATGAAATAGTTTTATAATGCAGGAATTAAAGTTTCCAAGTTCCGAGGTCTTGAAAATAAAAGTGAAACTTGGGCTGTTATTTAACATAAATCTCATCGCTCGTGACACTTTATATTAAATTAGGTATCTGCTAATTAACTTTGCTTTACTTTTGTTTTATGGGAAGAGATTGTATTTGACATCAGATAGATTTTAAGTACTATTTTTGCCCACTGCATTTTGTTTTAACACCCAAATGCAATGGAAGATAATAAACAAAAAAAATATCATGCACATACAATTTTCATAGTAAAGCTAACTTACATAACTGAAAGAAGCTTATTTGTTATTGCACATTAAATTTGTGGTCTATATCGTTCACGACAAAAAAGCGCATTGTTATTGCATGCTAAATTTGTAGTCTAGATCGCTCACTAAAAGAAAGAGTTGTTATTGCTCTTTAAATGTTTGTTCTAGATTGTTCACGAAAAGAAAGAGCATTGTTGTGTTTTGTAAAACTTCTTCACGATAACAAAATAAAGTTACAGAAAATAGTATAGTCGGATCATAAAAGAAAGTCGAAAAGTATGTTCCTTTTACTATAAGAGTAAATTAGACTTTTACTACGGTATGGCTAAGATAAACTAAACTTAAGCTTAAGACGTAATAGTAAAAAATAAATAGTTAACTATAGCGATTAACTCAGTTTTAACTCAACCCCGTTTCACTAAGTTAACAGTTCCTCACGTTTATCGTATCATTTATATAAGGGCTATGAACAGATAAGCGGAACAGGATTTGTCGCTTTAAAACTCATCGTAAAAAATTACTTTCTACTCGATTGCCTAGGATTAATCATGATTGGATAAACTGATGTTCAAAAGATTAGTTTTGATTGGTTAAAAGATAAGCTTTTTTTATCGGGGGAACCTCAAAAACAAATTATAATATCATCTCCATCGTTAAAATTATCATCGCTGAAGTTTTGACACAAAATTTTCTATAGGAAGGGAATTTTTCAAATTAAGGAACTTCGAAATTCAGACAAATTGTACTTCGAAGCAATATGTACAGTCAAAATCAGAATTATCAGTTAGGTATCAAAATTATGCTAATATAATTAAATAGATTCAAGATTTCAATAAAAAAATACTAGAATGCCACTGCTTAGATACATCTTAAATGCTCAGTGAATTTGAGGACACGTACTAATGATAGGTGCTTAAATAAAGTCATTTCTAACTAAACATTTGAAATGGAAATTAAAATTCATATATTATGTATTAAACATAGCCTGCAAAGTCTATTTCTTTACAACTTTTCCAGAATTTAAAAATATATATATACTGTCGTTTTCAGTACACAACCAAAAATGGAAAAATTATTATATTTGTACGTAATCTCTTGCATGAAAGTTATATTTTTAATAACACTTGTTTTCTCAAGTGATTATTAGTACTTTCTATTAGTGAACACACGTTTAAATTTACCCAAAGCTTATTTACATATTTAAAAGAAAGAAACGCAATTACAGAAAAAATGGAATAAAGTATTGCTAATCAAAAAATAAATTCCATAATTTAACCTCCTGGTGATTGTCTCCACGAGGTATCTCATCAATAACAAAACTGATTAGATCTTGATGGACGAGATATCTCATCATTAGAAAAACCTGCCCTGATCTTGATCTCTTCTATCATCAAAAAATGGCAATATCTTCATCATTCGGAATTTAATTTGCATTTTTTGTGCCGAGATACCTCGTCATTAATTGAAATTGTTCAGGCCGTAATGGACGAGGTATCGAAACCACTTGGAGGGTTAAAAATATATGTATACTGTTTTTTCAGTCCAGGGACGAATATAGGAAAACCATAATTATTTTATTTCTTTACATGAAAGTAATTTTTATAAAACATTTTTCTATCAAATGATTGTTAGTGAATCTAGTTTTGATTAGTGAGCACATGCTTGTTAACATATTTTAAATATATAAACGCATTTAAAGAAACTATAATATCAAATGTTGCGAATCCCAGAATAAGTTCCATAATTTAAAAAAATAATTTTCAATCCAGAACCGAATATGGAAAAATCATAATTATTTATCATCTCTTGCATGAAAGTTATTTTTAACAGCCACTTTTCTCTAATAAATGATTAATAGTGAGTTCGTTTTTATTAGTGAGCACACTCATAACACTACCCGAAGCGTATTGACGTATTTTAAAAACTCTAAACATTTAAAAAAACACTAACATCAAATGATGTGAATCCCAGAATAAATTCCATAATTTAAAAATATGTTTGAAGTCGTTTTCACAGTCCAGAGCGCATATGGAAAAATCAATATTATTTATAATTCTCTTGCACGGAGCTATTTATTTTTAATTTTCTCTCAGGTAATTGTTAGTGAGTCTATTTTTCATTTGTAAGTCCACGCTTAAAATTATTCTATGCTTATTTATAAAAACAAATTAAACACATTTAAAGAAACTATGAAATCAAACATTGTGAATCAAAGAGTAAATTTTGGTGTAGCTTGGCCAAATATGGCTCTTGCCATACTTGATCTTGCACCATAAAAATCCAACAAAACCAACCCAGAATAAATTTCATAATTTAAAAATATATACTGTCCTTTCAGGCCAGAAGGCATGTATGGAAAATCATTCTAATTATTTCTAATCTCCTACACGAATGTTTTTAAAAACACTTTATTTTAAGCATGCGTAAACCGTCAACAAAGAACGAACCCTATCGGCTTCTTTTCGCATTTCTAAGAGAATGGCTACTCTTCTTTTAATTTAAGAACTGTTGTTTGTGAAGACGGTTCAAAAAAATAAATAAATAAATGAAGCTGTCAAACGCACCTGACCCTATTGGGGAAAAGGAAGTGTATGGATAGAAATATTTCCGACTGTTGTTCCACGGAGACGAGCTAACAATAGCTCGCTACTAGAGAATTTCGTCCCTTCCCATACAAATCGCTGAAATAGCGAAATTCTAATCTTTCGCAACTCCAGCAAATTTCACGGTCCCGACTTCGTCACCTGCATCCATGTAGACCATGGCCATCGGTAAACACGACTGAAAAACAAGCGTTGCGAATGCAGTGCGAAAAACAGTTACGTTTCGTGTCGCGCAGCTGCAGCTGCATGTCTGACACGAATCAGAGTTGCAACTTTTTGAAAGGATTGTCTGCCAAAAATGATAAATAAAACAAGCCGAGACTGCGGATTCGAAGAGACGGGGTGTCAATTTTCAGTTCATGAGGTTTTAGAGCTTTGCGTTTGTTTCTCAAAAGCTGAGTATGTAAAATTGTGCTCTGGTGGTTATAAAAAATACTTTTCCTCTTAAATAATTTTTAGTGAGTCTACTTTTTATCAGTAAGTATATTCTTAATGCTATCCGTTTATTTAAGTATTTTAAATAAACACATTTAAATCCAAAATAAATTCCATAATTTCAAAATATAAGTATAGTGTCGTTTTCAGTCCAGAGGCTGTACATGGAAAAATCATTCTAATTATTTATTTCTAATCTCTTACACGAATGTTTTTTAAAAAACACTTTTTCTCAAACATGCGTAATACCGTCAACAAAGCAGCGGCCCTGTTTTTGCATTTCTAGAGAATGGTTACTCTTCTTTTAATTTAAGAACTGTTGCTTGTGAAGACGGTCCAAAAAATAACTAAATAAATGAAGCTGTCAAAAACACCAGACCCTATTCGGGGAAAAGGAAGTGTATGGATATTTCTGACTTTTGTTCCACGGAGACGAGCTAACAATAGCTCCTCGCTACAAGAGTATTTCGTCCCTTCCCATACAAATTGCTGAAATTGCTAGACTAATCTTTCGCAGCTTCAGCAAATTTCACGGTCCTGACTTCGTCACCTGCATCCACGTACACCATGGTCATCGGTAAACAGGACTGTGGAAAACAATGCTGCGAATGCAGTGCGAAAAATGTTACGTTCCGTGTCGCACAGATGCAGATGCATGTCTGCTTTGAATCAGAGTTGCGACTTTTTGAAATTGGATTGTCTGCTAAAATTGATAAATAAAACAAGCCAAGACTCGGATTGAAAGAGATGAGGTGCCAATTTTCAGTTCATGAGGTTTTAGAGCTTTGAGTTTTTGTTTCTCAAGAGCTGAGTATGTAAAATCTGTCTGGTAGATATGCAGCGTACTGCCAAAGGCTGTTTCAACAAGGATCGAGTTAGCCTTCCCATCTAAAAGCAATTATTTTTCTCTACTTAGAGCCCTTTACTACCAAAATATTTTACTTTTAATAAAAAGTAACAATGGGAGAAAATTTTATGAATATTTATATTGAAATTTGATTCCCTCAATCTTTCCTCTCTTTTGATTCCATGAAAGTTATATAATGATGCTTTTTTCCGAAACATTCAGTTGTTTTTTGTAGTGTGGCTTCCCACACAATTACTCGTTATGACTGGTTCAAATTTACAAGGTGTTGTCCTTGGATCCCGGACAGTCACTAATAGTTCATTGGTTGGTCCAATGCTGCCAAGAATTAAAGATAAAAGTGAATTTGTATCAAGTAAGATCATATGATCTTAATACAATAGAGCATGCATATTCTCGGACGTTACATTGCAGCCTATACCTCCAAGGATTGCACAAGATCAAATACCTGTTCTTGTGCGTGAATGGTACACCTTGGCAACGGAACTACGGCCCCAAAAGTAGGATTTCCAGTAAATTACGATTTTGTCCTTACAACTATGTTTCGACTCCATACCTGAAGTTAATTCATGAAATAATTTTTAAGTCCTAGAAACTCTTTCTGCTATATTTAACCCTCCTGGTGGTTGTCTTTACGAAGTATCTAGTCATTAGCAAAACTGGCCAGATCTTGATGAACGAGATATCTCGTCATAAGAAGAAAACTGCCAGATCTTGATCTCATCATCATAAAAGAATCGGAATCTCTTGATGAAGAGGTATCTCGTCATTATCAAAATCGGTCAGATCTTGATGGACGAGGCTTCTTGTTGAAACCACTTCGAAGATTAAAGGAAAACAATGTTCGACCGATTAGCCAGATCTGGCCCTCGCGTCATAAAAACCAACCAACCCTCCTATTATCTATTGAAATAAAATAGATATAACTAATCAGATCCTGTATTTTGAATGGTTCAAAATAGGACCACTAAGATGTAGTATCTGATTTAAAAAAAGCACTAATGCATTGGGACAATTGGCACTACCGATCCTTAAAGGTTTTTGAGGATTTCCTTTTTCGGGGAAAAGAGAAAATCAATTTTCTATCGCGTTTAAGTAATTTTATTTTTAGATTTAATTTTAAGTTTTATTTTGATGCTTTTTTCCAGAACATGCAGTTTTTGTAGTGTTGCTTGCCACACAGTTGCTTGTTATCGGACCGTGGTTTAAAATTGCGAGGCGTTGTTCTGGGATCTTTCCCTTCGGAATTGGTTCAGGGGTAAATTCAACTACCTACTTGCCACACAATTAGCTTGTTATGTAAATGTAACAAGGAAGTTTACTTTTCCTTCCGTTATACCGATGAATGCTTTATTAGTTGAAGTAAAATTGATATTTTTTCCTGTCAGATGACAAAGCTTCGTTATTTCTTAAATTAATTATAAACCTTTCTGTCTAAAAGATTGATGTCTTTTAGGTATGAGGTCATATTTAAAAATCTGGATTGTGAAAAAATTGTTTACTGAAATTATGAAGGCATTATGTACTTTTATATCTTTTATTGTTCATCAATATCATCACCTGAATGGAAGAATTAGTTAACCAGAAAAATAGATATTTTGAGTTATACTAAAAGTACACTCACTGCCAAAAATTAAGCACTAAGCGGTAAAATGCGAAAAAATCGACAAGTACAACTTTGACATGAAATGCGGCAGGAAAGTAGCAAATATGCTTATGCATGAAACAAAACAAAGAAATACATACAAAGATCTAAACAATTTGAATTTTCATAAATTATAAGATGGAGTCATTAACAAAATGATGTTTAAATCCAAAACAAACAAACAAAACTGATATTAATAGGATATGTGACCACCCCTCATCCTCATACAAAGTTTACAGCGTGTGACCATGCTTTCCATGAGGTGATCAACCACCCCAGAGTCAAGTAATCGCCATTCCTCCTGTAGAGCAGTTGGCAACTCTGTGAGAGTGACTGAGGGTGGGAAACGTGCAGACATAGCACAGCCCAAAGATTTTCAATGGGATTAAGGTCGGGCGAGTACGCCGGTCAATCCATACGCGCAATCCCCTCACTCTCCAGGTAGTCGTCGACGATGTTGGCTGGCTCGTTGGGGACGCGCATTATCATCCATTAAAACGAAAGCAGGACCAACTGCTGCAGCGTACAATCTCACAGTGGGTTCGATGTCACAGTGGGCAACAATAGATGTCACACGCGTGGAGGTCGCTCTTCGATTCCGCTTGGCTTAAACAGCAATATATCGATCTACCGCAGGGGTCGTAACCCTTGGGCGACCGGCCACAGGTCTTCGGACAACTGTATAGCTTGTTTGGAATTGTTTCCATAATCGTGAAATGATGGAATGATGAACGCCGAAGAAAAGAGCAATATCTGTGATTGATTGTCCTGCTTCAAGGCGTCCCACAGAACGCCAGCGCTCACTATCTGCCATTCGTCTTCTGGAAGCCATAGAAACACGTCTGTCTTGAAAACTAATCGTACGAAAGTTCTAAACGCTTTTTATCAGCACTTACATGAAACTCCTCTAACCCTTCACAATACTGGCTTCTTATACGACTGCCTTTTTTGCATATTTCACGACACGAAACCGTGATTGGCTGTTACAGGACATATTTGCATGCTTCCATCTATCTCTGCAGCGAAATGCAGCATCTCAGATTCAGATTGGCTTCCAGAAATTAACATTTACCTCTACGTGCTTAACTTTTGGCAGTGAGTGTAGTAAACATGAGATCATACAGAATTTAA
This sequence comes from Meta bourneti, assembly GCA_933210815.1. NCBI lineage: Eukaryota > Metazoa > Arthropoda > Arachnida > Araneae > Tetragnathidae > Meta > Meta bourneti. The sequence goes on from OW119933.1 coordinate 37,235,528, forward strand.
TGCAAGAAATTGGTAACGTTTTCGATCGCTTAAAGCTCTACCTATCGGCAATTAAAAATGTAGGTATATATGAAACTGACGTAGAAACTATATTCCCTTTATTCACAAAAACAAAATTTTGAGTTATCTACATAGATCTTATATTCAGATGATTATGTAAGATCTAGATGAACGGTTTTTCAACGTTTTCTATGTAGGTAGCTGAATTAACGTCGCACTGGAGCAACACACGGGTTATTGGCGAAGATCCGAGAACAACGCCTCGCAATTTTGAACCACGGTGAAATGACGAGTAGTTCGAAGAGAAGCAGAGTAGCAACAGAGGGTTGAGAGTTCGAAACTACAGTAGATCCAACCCAAGACCGTCGTCTATGAGGGTGCTGGTGCACGCTAAATCTGTCTAGACCTCAAATGACCTCACGTTGGCGTAATGTTGAAGTTTGGAGAGTGGGTACCACACACACACAGCTCAGGTATTGACCTCTTCATCGGACCGTGGTTCAAAATTACGTGGTGTTGTCCTGGGATCTTTCCCTTTGGGGTCGATCTCAGACCGTCACCAATAACCAGTAGTGTTGCTCCAGTACGACGTTAACCCTCCTGCTGGTGGTTGTCTTGACGAGGTATCTGGTCATCTGGAAAACCATTAGCAGATCTTGATTGACGGGATATCTCGTTATTAGGAGAAAACTGACCAAAACTTGATCTGGACATCATCAAAAAATTAACAATATCGTGATGATGATACACCTCGTCATTAGCAAAATTGCTCAGATCTTGATGGACGAGATATCTCGTCGAAACCACTTGGATGGTTAATTCAACTATCTATTTACCTCAAATATATCTCTTACTTATTGTGGTGTGAACCTTTTTTATCAAATCTTTCTTCGAAGGGTCATAACTGAAGTTTCTTAAATATTTATTTCGGACAGAATATACTTAACGAAGTTTAAGACGAATGAGTCGACGAAAACAATCAATTAGTATTTTCTGTGCTGGCGATATGCTCAGCTCTAAGGTAAGCAACAGAGAACGATGAAAAGGTCGCATTTTTAAATCTTACAGCGAGCGAACGCATTCACCCCCTTAAATGTTAATCTCTTTAATTGAGTTTCCATGAGCGAAGGCGTTTAACACGGCGAACTGACATCTAAACTATTAATTGCAAAACTTAGCTTTCCGTATCTGATTATCAGAGATTTTTTTCCGCATCTGGAGTCCTCAAAAAAATTTCTACGGCGGTAATACCAGCTTTCGTTTTTTCTCATATTTATCGCGTTTTTTGCGTTTTATTTCTAACTCTTTAATACGGAGTATTAATCTTTCCAAATTGTGCAATATCTCTGGAATAGCTCTAAATCCGCTTTCGAGTCTTTGTTCTTTCTTTCTCCTTCAGAAAGCATGTTCTTTGGAGAAAATAAATCCCTCTTTGCAGATAACGTAATGAACATGTATTGAAAGAGAACGAATCGCATGCTCTAATTGATTCTGAATCAAAGTTTAAGGGTGAACTACTAAGCTCGTCCTACTACATAAAAGGCGAACTTGTGATGACGTAGACCAGTTTTATTTTTTATCATGTTTAAAGTTAAATAAAATATTTAAATACTTTCATGGTAGGTAGTTGAATTTACCTAGCACTGGAGCAATACAATGGGGTATTAATTCATAGAGGTTGGTTGGTTGATTTGGGTTTTTTGGCGCAAGGTTCATTAGTGGACAAGCCAATTCATAGAGGAAACATAAAAAGTAGATTCAACAATGATACTATTTTTATGTGCCTAGGATCATATGACCAAAACTAATACCTTTGACTACTTTCGTCTGCCATGTGGAAACGAACATTCATTATCTGATTGGTCCACGGGGTGGGAGAAGACGCCCATTCATTGATTCATCATCTCATTGGTTTGGGTGACATAGTAGTAAACTTTGGCGGTTTACACCATTTTTGTCGCCACTCTAGAAATGCGTTTTCCCATATATACCCTGTTATAAGATGTTGTATTTCTTTACATATCGCCAAACAAGGAGATAAGATGCCAAATCGGCTAACCATGTCAATTTTTCTCAGTGCAGTCAAGTGACTACTAGTCGACATGTAGATCACACTTTTTGAAGCTCCTCTCAATAACAATACTCAGTCTACTTATATTTCACGTCTATGTATCAATCCTGATGGGAAAGATTAAAGACACCTCGTAATTTTGCACTACGGTCAAATTTTCTGTCAAGATAAATGTAGATGGAGGCAGTGTTTCTGTGGTGTAACGTGTTTTCTTTACATATTCCTAATGTGACATCCCTTGGCTTGTTTTTCAAATACGATTTCAAAATACGTCAATAAAAATTACAAAGAATTAATTCCTAATTGATGTATGTTAATTGATTGATAAATGCTAATTATATTAGACGCCATCCGAAACAGTAATAAACTACATTTTAAACTACCCCCGATATGTATAATGCAATAGCATTTGGGTAGAGGAAGTAAAATCTTCCCTTTCCCTTTTGTCTGTTTACTTCTACACTGAAAATCCCTCTCATAGGCTGTAGTAAATTATTTACTTCATTCTCTCCTAAAACAAAACGCTCAAACCTGGAATTACTTTTGTATAAAAAGAGAATGTACAGCCTTCGAAACATTGAATTCATTTAAATAAGAATGAAACGAAAAATTACTCGACATTCTTTCCGTTATTTTAATCTCTATTAAAGAAATATCTCCGTCAAAGTCATTCTGTAAAACTTCACTATTTTATTCACCAGATTGGTGGACCTTTAATGCGAATGGAATATAGTAAATATATACTTTCTGGCTCTATACCACCACTATCAACAAATCAGTAGCCTGAACAAACATGCTCCATTTCATAAGTGTATTGATAATCTCTTGATATATTGCCCGTAGCCCTTGTTCCCTGTCCACCATTTGCTTGTTCTCTCTTCATCACTCTTTTCCTGCACAAACTGATGTCCATGTAACGTCGCCGAGGTGTTTTTTCTTCTTTTCACTTCTTTCGAGAATTATAGTCAGCGATATCTTACAAAAGAAGACTGCATTCTGTGCATTTCGGAAGGGTTAACACTTCTCAACCCTTTGTGTGTCCTTGAGGAATCGATTGTTTGTTTTTTCTTCGAGCGTATTCCTTATTGTCCTTTGTATTGCGGTAATCCATTGGCTTCTTCATGTACCTCCTTTTTCAGGTGAAAAAGTGAGGCGTTTTGGATTTTCAAAAAAGTTTAACTTTAAATATTTCCTTAGGTCATTATTTATTTAATTAAACATAGCTGCAATATTTATCAAAAATTTATCGGGAAATGTATTCTTTGTACATAAAATAAAACTTAAAATGAATGCGTACTAAATACAACAATATTTTTGTAATTTGTCCAAACAAATCTTAGATCGTAAATGTAACGAAAAACAAGATAAGATGAGTATTTAACACAACATAAATCTGAGAAGGAGCGAAAACTTTTTCACTCACTACCAAACTGCATTTCATACTTTCAGGATGTATTATATTATGTCTCACAAGTTCAGGACGGTATTATAGTAATACGTTTTATAGGTTTAGGACGTGTTATATTACATTTTATACGATCAGGATGTATTATATTTTGTTTTATATGTTCAGGACTTATTATATTACGTTTTATACGTTCAAGAAGTATTATATTACGTCTTATGTTTTCAGGATTCATTATATAACGCTCTATACGTTTAAGACGTATTATATTATGTTTTATATACTCAGGATGTATTATATTACGTTTCATACATTCAAGACGTATTATATTACGCTGTATGCGTTCAGGATCTGTTATATTACGTTACATACGTTCAGGAAGTATGGTATTACGTTTTATGTGTCCAAGCTACAGTATATTACGTTTTATACGTTTAGGACTTATTATATTACGTTTTATACGTTCAAGAAGTAATATATTGCGTTTTATGTTTTCAGGATCCATTATATTACGTTTTATATTTTCAGGAAATATGATATTACGTTTTATGTGTCCAAGCTACGTAATATTATGTTTTATACATTCAGGACATATTGTATTATGTTTTGTACGTTCGGGACGTATTATGTTATGTTTTATATGTTCAGTACATATTATATTACGTTTTATACGTTCAGTACGTCATACATATAGATCTGTTCGCTGAGATCTCTTCCATTTTCAAACAAGGTATGTAAGTAGGTAGTTAATTAACGTCTCACTGGAGTAACACAATGCGGTATTCGCGACGATCCGGGATCAATCCCGAAGGGAAAGATCGAGGAAAACACCATGTAATTTTGAACCACGGTCAGATGACGAGGCAACACTTAGCTGGCACCCCATTCTCCAAATTTCCACACCACGCCAACGTGAGGGCATTTGAAGCCACGAAAGATTTAACGTACACCAGTCCCCGCGTACACGACGATCTTAAGTTAGACCAAGTTTCGAACTCGAAACCTTCCGGTTACTAATTCGTTGCTCTTCCAACTAGGCTACAGTGGCCCTCAAACAAAACGCACGCGATCTTTATGGTCAGTTATCACAAGTTACTCTACATACACAATATATCTCAGCAGAAGAGTATAAATGTCTTCCTATTGGTCGTTTCTTCGACATCGATTTGAATTTGTTTCCTTGGAGAGATGTGGGCATGGGAATCGGTATTCAAAAATAATATTTGTGGCAATAGCTTCGCGTCCTAGTTTGTATAACACATTTGCAAAACTTCACAGCACCCACGACATATAATTCACTGTTTTGTAGAAGGAAATTGAGGTATTCGTAATATTTTTTAGTTTAAAATGAGTAAATGAATAAAATTCGGATTAAAGGAAGGATCGTTAAATTGAGTTTACTGAGTAAACAATCAAGAAAAAATAATTTACGAACTACAAATATGTAAAAGAAAAGTTTTAACAATGTACATTGACTATCCATGTTATCCCCTAACCTGTGAGCCAGAAAACTCTCTGAAGTTCATAAAAAAAATAACATGAAAAGAAATTTTCCACTCAATATAACCAATGCTGGTAATGCTCAGACACCAGTCTTAAAAAGATTAAAGAGCACTTGAGATGATAGTGGGATAATAAATCTATTTGAGATTTTATATTACTCGCGCGTAATATAGGTTTAGGTTACCAAATGGGTACTTCAGGAATGAAGGGATCAAACCTAAAAACACAAACTGCACATTTCATTGCAAAAGCTTTTTCACATTTCACGTGCCACTTTTCGCCCTCGAGCCCAGGTATCATAATACCTACAAACCATCCAATGTGGGGAAACGTCGTGGATAAGTGCGTTTGTCCACTGTACTAGCAACTTGCGAATTGTAGGCGGTTCAGGTTCGATTCCTTTATTTTCAACTGGGAATATTTCTCTCTTCTGTATAAGTGAAACTTTCCTTGAGTGTGTGACTACAGTAGACCAGTTGAAAGAGTCCCCGATTAGCAATCGGAGGGTTTCGAGTTCGAGACTCGTTCCATAAAAAAGACCGTCGAGTGTGTGTGGGCTAGCGCACGTTAAATCTGTCGAGGCTTCAAATATCCTCACGTTGGCGTGGTGTGGAAGTTTGGAGAGTGGGGTGCCAGCTCAGGTGTTGACCTCGTCATATGACCGTTGTTCAAAATGAAGAGAAATTGTCTTCGGATCTTTTCATTCGGGATTGGTCCCGGGCAGTCGCCAATAGCCCGTTGCATTTCTTCAGTGCGACGTAAATTCAACTACCTACCTACCTTGCATATATGTCCATTACTTGAGATTGTCTTGGGTTTGGCGCCGTTTGGTCAAATATGGCCAATCCAAAGACAAGGCAATGCATGAACGAAGTCTTGTCGAAACTAGAAATATTTTCCTCTCCAAGCTTCGAGTAGCCCGGTTGGAAGAGTAACGGATTAGCAACCGGATGGTTGCGATTTCGAATCCAACCAAAGACTGTTGTGTACAAAGGGGGTTGGCGCACGTTAAATCTGTCGTGGTGTGGAAGTTTGGAGAGTGGTGTGCCAGCTCAGGTGTTCTCGTCATCTGATCGTGGCTCAAAATTACGTGGTATTGTGCTCGTATCTTTCTTTCGGGTTTGATCCCGGACCGTCGCCAATAGCTCGTGTGTTGTTCCAATGCGACGTTAATTAAAACAACCTACCTACATATCTCTTCATGCTTCGAAGATGCGAACATGCTCCTCTCTCGCTTATCACTCAGAAAAATAGTCTATTCTTCCTAGAAATCTCTAGAAAATTATCCTTCTATTTAATCTTTCGAATAGTATCCTATGAAACTTCAATTTTTTAAACGTTGCTTACATAATAGCTCATTTTAATCCTTCTATTGACTGCGAAATTCCCCGTTCGCGACTAAGCAACAGTAAGGTCACTTTCTGTATTGTTATCTCACATTTAATCAACTCTGATGGGTGAACCGCTTTCCTTAGTTTTAACAAGCTATAAGAGTTTCAAACAATGAAGCTCGTTATTCTTTGATTAATGTCAAGATAGAAATTAATTTTCAGCAGTTTTAAGTCGTGCGCTTTAATGAAAGAGAAATATTTATATTTGGTTTCTTGAGCCAAGCAGAAAGTTGAATTTCTCTTATTTTATCAACTACTGGCGTAAATTTATCTGGTTTGTATGTTCACTAAGCTCGTAGGCGTCGAATACTTGAAACTTTTGAGGTTTTGTGAAATATGAGGAAATGTTCTTGACTTTAAGTTAATTTGTACTGCGTGGTCAGACTAGACAGCGGAAATCATGCCACTCGATTCCTTGTCGAAAACCAGCCTGAAAAATTGTGCGCTTTTCGATAGATCATTGCATTCCGAAAATATTTTTGTGTCGAAAAGTCCAATGGCGTCATTTCTGATCATTCGAAATTCCTTTTATTCAGCACTAAAACATAAAATTTATCCATTTGCGTCCCTGGAGTTGCTGATACCTGTGAGTCAATCGAGATCATAGAGGAAATATAAAAGTAGAGTGAGAAATGATAACACTTTTATGCGCCCAGTATGTAACTACAACTAGTGGTTACATGACCCTTAGATTATATACTTTCGTTTGCGGGTGGAAACTAACATTCATCATCTGATTGGTCCTCAGGACGTAGAAAACGCCCATCCATTGATTCATCATCTGATTGGTCCACGCGACGTGATAGAGTTTGGCGATTTCACCATTTTTATCGCCATTCAATAAAAATGCGTAATCACACGTCTACCCTGTCATAAGACGTAATATCGCCAAACGAGGCGATAAAATTCCAAATCGGCCAGCTAATTCAATTTTTCAGAGAAGTCACGTGACTTCTAGTCGACATGTTCACACTTTTTGAAGTTTCCCTCAATAGCAATGCTCAGTCCAGTTTTATTTCACGTCTATGATCGAGACACCTTTGAAAATAAAGCGCCAAATGGAACGCAAATCAGACTTAAACTATCCACTAAACTATTAATTGTAGGTAGGTAGGTGCACATCTTCGGAATGACGTCATTTCCAATCATTCGTAATTTTGTTCATTCAGCACTAAAAATAGCAAACTATCCTTTTGAGTCCCTGGGATTATTGGTAGCTGATAGTAAATCGAGACATCTACGAAAATAAAGTACCAGATGTGTGAATGGCGCTAAACCTAATGTGTCCATTACACTATAAGTTTTAGATACGCGTGTGTGTATCTTCGCAGTGTCACTTTTGATCATTCGAAATTCCATTCATTCAGCTCTAAAAATAACAAATTATCCTTTTTGCGTCCTTTGGGTTCCCGGTACCTGATATTAAATCGCTACACACGTAAGAAAATTTAGCACCAGACAGATTTGCAAATCCAAATGTGTGTGGTTAAACTATCAGTAGTAGGTACCCTAATGGGCGTATCTCCGGAATGAATTTAGATTTGATTTGCAAGAGTTTTTGTTCACTTTAATATAAAAACAAATGTAATTAATTTATTTATCATATATCATAGCAAATTTTTTATTTTTATTTAAATTACAAGAGTTCTTGTTCACTTTAACAAATATAAAAATCAAATGTAATTAATTTACTTATCACATATCCATGTAAATATCATATTTTTCATTTAAATTACAAGAGTTCTTGTTAACTTTAACACACACAAATGTAAAAACAAATTAATATAACCTTCCTGGTGGTTTACTTCGCGCCGGAAACCTTCCTGTAGTTGCCAATCTCTGATGCAAAAACCTGTTTCAAACTGTCACCAGTTCTGAGCAAGGGGAAATTTGTTTTTCCTACATGGATCTTCATTACCCCTTGGAGTAATAAGGCAGTTTTGTCTCTAATAGATATCTCGTCATTAGCAAAACTGATCAGATATTTATGGACGAAATATCTCGTCATTAGCAAATTTGACCAGATCTTGGAAGAGATATCTCGTCGAAACCACTTGGAGGGTTAATTTGCTTATTGTACATTAATGTAACTATCCTATTCACATTTGAATTACAAGTGCTCTTGATCACTTGCAAATGTAGTTAATTTACTTATCGTACATTAATGGTTGTTTGGTTGTATTGAGTTTCTATGGCAAAAGGGCCATATTTGGCCAAGTTGTGCCAAACACAAGACAGACAACATCAAGTAATCGACAAACACAAATCTTTACTGGCACAGAAGAGCAATACACCCAGGGAGAAATGGATCCTGCCCTACCTACAACTCACAGGTCATTAGCGCAGTGGACAAACCCACTATAAGTCTGGTCGGCAACCTACATTAATGTAAATTTCCTATTTTAAATTTGAATTACAAGAGTTCTTCACTTTAAAGGTATTAAGTCTTCATAACAGAAACGTTAGCACAAATCTAAAATTAAAAAAACACCTTTATTCTTTATTTTATCTTTTAACATCGAAAGAAAATAGGCATTATTTCCCTAGTTGAAAATGCTGTTACATATGAATACAATCTAAAATAAAAAAGCTATGAATGGGACTCAGTTTTTAAAATAGTCTTACGGCTACAGCATTAAAATACGAATATCTCGACTTCCGATTGCGCTGCCACCGATTTAATAGAGATAATATTCATGACAAAACATAAAGTTAGCAATAGCTAACTTCAACACGACAGGAGTTTAAACACGAATAAAGAATTTATTTACCACAATGTATAAATTGCAGGAAATTAGATGGGGAGCATTTTCTATTCGGAGAGCAAAGTTAATGCAGTTAACTTCTCAATTTACATTTTGATAAAAGAAAAGTTCGATGTGTGCAATTCACAAGTTTATTCTTAGCAATTTCGAGTCATTTAATTTGTTTTACAAGCTCGGTAAAAGCACATTTTCTGGGACACAATTATGCTAATTTTCTTTTCCGTCCTTGTTGATTCCAACTCGCATTTTCCATTTGATTAATGGAACCGCTCGTCCTCTGCAATTTGATTTAATTTTTATTTCCGGTGCTCTTCCGTTCTTTGTGCAAATTGAGACATATTTCAGATTTTTGAAATGATTCAGTTTCTGCTCCTGGAAAGTAGTTTTTATCAAAAGAAATGAAAATAAATATGCTTTTTTTTGCAAGAACCATAAAATATATACATTTCCACGTATATATCGTCGGATTAGAGCAGAAACTCATTAACTGACAATTTTTAAATGTATTTCAGATTTTTGAAATGATTCAGTTTCTGTTCCTGGATAAGTAGTTTTTATCGAAAGAAATAAATATGAAGATGCTTTTAACAAGAACCATAAAAATATACATTTCCACATATATATCGTCGGCTTAGACCAGAAACTCACTGACATTTTTCCGGAGACACTAAATGCTTATTTTCAGGATGTTGAGAAATATACATAGGTATATTGTAATCATTTTTAAAGGATATATAACACTATCACAATGCTTATAATTTTTTTATCTAAGACGACGATATACTTTAGTATGTAGTGCATATCGTCGGCTTAGAGCAGAAACTCATTAACTGACGAAAAAATTTACAGCCCACCTGATTAAAGATTAACTATTAGTTTTTATATCATAAATAAAAATTATAAACATTTTGATAGTATTATATTTTCTTCCAAACAGAATACAAAAAGACAATTTATTTCTCATGAAAATAATCATTTAGTGTCAGAAAATGCCTTTCCTAAAAATGTCAGTTAATGAGTTTCTGCTCTAAGCCGACGATGTGAGTGTATTTATTTTTATGTATCATCTGCCGTGTCTTTGCGTCTCATAAAATACCCCTTTTTCAAGGTCAATTTAATTTAACCCTCCAAGTGGTTTCGACGAGATATCTCACCCATCAAGATCTGGCCAATTTTGCAAATGACGAAATATCTCGTCATCAAGATATTACTGATTTTTTTTTATGATGACGAGATCAAGATCTGGTCAGTTTATTCTAGTGACTACATGTCACCTCGAACAAGATCTGGTCAGTTTTGCTAATGATAAGACATCTCTTCGAGACAACCACCAGGAGGATTAAATTTTCACCAGTCAGAAATTGACTTCTTATTATTTGGCTTCTTAATGTTTATTATTTTTATTATAATTGTACTCAAATAAGATTTACCTTAGTGTTAATTTTGTGTTAATACCTTTATGTTAAATTTAAAAACCACAAATAGCGATACATGATATTCAATACGATCCTTTAATTTTAAGAACTTGCATTCGAATTTACGGTAAACTCTTTTATTTGGCATAATATTACTTGTAAGTTGATACATATCGTAGGTTAAAAATTACTAATTTTTAACGTTATTTAATTTGTTTTCTTTTCTATTTCTTTCAAAACAAATTAACCAAAACGGTGAATATTTCATGTACAATGCAACTTCTATAATAATCTCAATCTTCTATAATTCTCAATGGGATTTAACATTTAAACAAAAAATATTAGTTTTATAATAGTAGTTAAGAGTAGGAAATTACATAATAATCAATTTCATAAAATACGTAACTACAAAACTTTAAAACACAAATGGATATATCGTCGACTTAGAACAGAAACTCATTAACTGCCGAAACAAAAATTAACTATACAGCTATTTAAAGACGAATTATTAGTTTTAAGTCAGAAAATAAAAATTGTAAGGTTTTGATAGTGTTATGTATCTTATAAACAAATTACAATATTTCAATGCGCTTCCCACCATCATGAAAATAAGCATTTTTGTGTCAGTTAATGAGTTTCTGCTCAAAGACGATGTTTAGAATTTTATTATATTTTCGATACATCAAATAATCGTTATCTAAAAATAATTTTAACGAGAAAGATTTATTTCGCTTGACTGAAAGTTTTGTTTTTCACTTTTATAAATTTATTTTGATCGATAACTTCGAGTAATCGTGATTTATTTCACAGGATAGACTTGTTTTTATCGGAACTCTTAATGTGATACACAACTATTTTTTACCTTAACCAACTTCTCAGAACTGATACCTTTTCTTTTCTCCGACAAAAAATTTATGTAAATTGCGGTGCTCTTAAACTACTTTTGGAAAAGTTTTATGAGTATCGCTGAAAGGTATTCATCCTTTGAACTTTGAAAAGCGATATCCTTGCTTGTGCATATATATTGTCTTTTATGTAGCCTACGCACCTTAATTTTTAAAAAGGGTAGCAATTCGGAAAGCGGTTACTTTTTAGTACGTTTTGATACGTTGAAAGGGACATTCAATTTGATGATATAACCATCTGTGCTCAGGATTTTTAAAAATATCGTATCTGAAGTTTCAAAGTATTATATTCATTTTATAATTGCTTCTAGATTTTCTTTAAGTTGAAAATAAGTATTATTTTGCATCACTAGCCTAGTAATATTGCAACTTGATTTAATCTCATATTTAATTTCTATCTCAACCATAATGACATAATTGATATTCATGTTGAATTGTTGAGAAATCGGAGAAATGTTCATTTTCTCGTTGCACTTTCTCGAACGCATTCTTATAGAGGGATATTTATTTTGAAGAGAGTTCTCTTTCAATGATTAAACTTTTCATATTGCCTCTAATAAAACACTAAATTATTGTTTTTCGTGAAACTTGAATCTGTTACAGATAAGCAGTTTCTACAAACGATAGCAAAAATTAGTATTATTTTTCATTTTTAGTAGATGTCCATTCCTGTTACAACTTGATTTTAATTTCATTGTTATCTCAGTCATAAAATCATAATTTATATTCATGGTGCTGTGTTGAGAAATCAAAGAAATGTTCATTTTCTTGTTGTATTTATGCCTTAGGTTTCTCTTATGGAGGAAAATTTATTTGAAGAGTTATTTTAAATTAGGACATTTTTTCATCTGCTCAATAAAGCATGTAGTTATTGTTTTTTGTAAACTTGAATCTTATAGATAAGCAGTTTCTATAAAAGAGAAAGAAAACAAATTTAGTATTATTTTGCATTATCAATCTAGAGATGAAGTTCATTCATATTCAACTTGAATCAATCCTATATTTCATTGTAATTTTAACCATAATTATATAATTGATATTCATGCTGTATTGTGTTGAGAAATCATAGAAATGTTCATTTTCTCGTTACCTTTACAACTTAAGTTTCTCTTACGGAGAGAAATGTATTTTGAAGAGTTGTTTTTAAATAAAAATCTTTCACATTACTTCTAATAAACCAAGAAGTGTTATAGTTTTTTGTTTACAAGACTTGTATCTGTTGCAGGTAAGTTATTAGATTTTGAAATCCTTTTTCCAAGTACTTTACCTGTGATGATGATAATGAGGAATTATCATTAACATCTCAGGCCAAAGTATTTGGAATATTAAAAAAAGGTAAAGTACATTAAAAAATGGTGAAGCACTTACTTGGAAAATCGTTTCCCATATTTCATTTTAATCTCAACCATAATTAAGTGATTGATATACAAGTAGTATTGTGTCGAGAAGTAAGAGTATTGCTCATTTTCTCGTTGCCTTTACTCCTTCTCTTACGGAGAAAAATTTATTTTGAAGAGTTATTTTTAAATATGAAAACTTTCTCATCACTTCTAATAAAACCAAGAAGTTAAATTCTTTTGTTTGCAAAACTTGTATCTGTTACAGATAAGCAGTTTCTAAAAACAATAGCAAAACAAAGTTATTAGATTTTGGAAAACCATTTTCCAAGTAAGTACTTCACCTGAGCTGTTGATGATAAAACAGTACCCATTTCTCAAATGAAACTATGCTAGTATAAGAGAAAAGGGGATCGAAGAGAGACATGTAAATCACCAATTCCGTTTATACACTAAGCCACCATTCGTCCGTACTTTTGTCGAAGAATATGCAGTTACAGTTTATTTTCCCAGGAAATGTTTCTTTCGGAAAACCCTTATTTATATTTTGAAATGTTTATCGGTTTTTTTCGGGAACAGCGACATTTTATAAAATCCCTATGCCACACCTATCGCAAATACTCAAGAGTAAGAATACATATACTTCCAAGCCCGAGTTTTGGTATGCATGCGTGTGCGTGCAAACAAAGGGGAAAAGTCAAGCGTATATTTTCTCAGAAAAGTTTGCGCTTGGAAAAAATGCAGCGTCATCGAAATGCTCATTTTCATAGTTTGGTTAAAAGTAGAAGTTTTCGATTTTCGAGCGCAAATAAATTCTCTACTTTTTAAGAGTGAAACGAATTTTCTAAGCATAAAGTAACAACTTTTAGATCGACTATAAAGAAGGCCCTATGTACAACTGATCAGTCACAAACTGGTCCTTGTATATCGTCTGTTTATAGCAGAAACTCATTAACGGACACTTTTTGGAAATATTAAATGCTTATTTTCATGATAGTGAGAAAATTTTTAATTTCATGTTAGTGAGAAAATGCTTATTTTCATGATATTGAAACAAATTTTGTAAGCATAAAGTAACAACTTTTAGATTGACTATAAATGTGGCCCTATGTACAACTGATCAGTGACAAACTAATCCTCGTCGTTCCATAGCATAAACTCCTTAACTAACATATTTGAGGAGACATTACATGCTTATTTTCATGATATTGAGAAATATACTGTCATTGTAACAGAATTATAACTACTCAATTCTATTCGGAAGCTTGCAACACCTCAACTCGTGCATTCCTACAACGGACGCTCTTCTCACCAATGCCTAAGCGTTGTTAAGACCTTAATAAATAATGTGTTAATCCTTCATGATTAGTAATCATTAACAGAACATGACATGGTGTCAGAATAATAAGGACCCGGAAAAAGAAAATAAATAAATAAATTGGTTTCACAACGTGCGGAGATAATTGAACCGAATAAGCCTAAAGATGAAGACGTTCAAGCCACCAGGGGAAATGCAATTCACACCAGCAACGTTGCAGAAGCTTGGAAGAAGGGGCTTCAGAAATTTAATAACTTTATGCTAGCAACAGAGAATACCGACAAGCCCGACAAAATAAAGATTTCCATTTTGCTAAACCTCTTGGGAGACGAGGGTGTAGAATTTTACATCTTCAAGCATGGAGATCCCGATACCCCTGAAAGGTTTGAAGACGTTTGAAAAGCTTTGAAGGACATTGTATCTCATGCAAAAATGTAGTGTACGAGCGATTCAAGTTCTTTTCGTGTAAGCAACTCGATGGGCAAAAGTTGGATAACTACTTAACCCAGTTGAAAACGTTTGCCGGAACATGCGAATTCGGGGATCAGGAGGAAAGCCTGATTCGTGATCGGATTGTGCTTGGAATTAATAATTCGAGCCTGCAGGAACGGATGCTCCGGGAACCGACGTTAACCCTAAAGAAGGCATTGGATTTCGTCGCAGTTGCAGAAGCAAGCAAGGAACAGTTCCAGACGATGAAGAGAATCGTCAGTTCCAGTTAAGTATGAGCTGTAAAAACCTATCTCTAGAGATAAAAGGTACACTTATAATGACTCGATATACGATTGTAAAAAGTGTGGCCGAAATCACAGAAGAGCCCAGTGTCCTGTCTATTGGAAAGTTTGCACGAAATGCAAAAAGAAAAATCACTTTGTCATAGGGTGTAAAAAGATGAACATTCATGAACTGGAATGTAAACAAACTAACAACGAACTGTTTGTTGAAATCCTCACAGTAGGACAAGTAAGTGAACTGTATAAAAAAATACTGATGCTACTTGGTATAAAGCTATAGAGTTGATAATAGATAACAAAACAACTCGACTTAATTTTAAACTAAGACCAGGTCATACAGTACGAATGCAAAACATGAAAACGAAGACGTGGGAATCTGCAATAGTAATCTCTCAAGATCCAAACTATCGCGCTTATACATTTAAGAATCAACTGGGAAAGGTTTTTAAAAGAAATAGAAAACACCTGAAAAAATCAAATAGTAATTTTAACGAATACAGTGGTGATTTTAATATTGAAAACATACCTGATGTAATAGGAAGCAACATAACAAATCAAAGTAATATCATAAATAATAATAATTCTAATGTAACTGTCACTAAGAGTGGACGCATTTGTAGAAAACCAAGATATTTCAATGACTGTCGTAACTTTGAAATGTATATTTGAAAATTTGTGTACCTGTGTATGTTATTGTATTGTAATTGTATATCTTTATGTGTATAATTGTTATTGTATCATAATGTAATCTTGAAATGTGTACTCGTATGTTAAATTGTTTATTGTATATAGTGTACACATCTAAAGGGGGATGTAACAGAATCACCAATGCCTAAGCGTTGTGTTAACACCTTAATAAATAATGTGTTAATCCTTCATGACTAGTAATCATTAACAGAACATGACAGTCATATCGTCGGTTTAGAGCAGAAACTCTTTAACTGACAAAAAATAATTTTTTACTGTATAGCTATTATGCTATAGCTATTTAATAACTATTAGTTTTTAGGTAAATAAATAAGAATTTTAAACATTTTGATAGTATTATATACCTTTTAAACAGATTGTAATATGAGAACGTATTTTTCTGACCATTAGGAAAATACAAATTTAGTGTCCCCGCAAAAATGTCAGTTAATAAGTTTCTCTAAGCCGACGATATTGTAATCTGTTTGAAAGATATATAGCACTAACTAAATGCTTATAGTTTTTATTTTTTTATCTAAAAATTAAGTCTTTAAATAACTGTACAGTAAAAAAATTCAGCCTTTTACCAAAGTGTTTGCAATGATTTTGCTTCTGCAATTCAAATGCTCTCGCATAAGACAAATCGAGTTTACCTTAACCCACTTGGTAGTTGTCTCGACAAGGTATCTCATCATTTGCAAAACTGACCAGATCTTGAGGACGAGATATCTCATTAGAAGAGACCTAACCAGATCTTGATCTCGTCATCCTAAAAAATTGGAAATATCTTGATGAGATATCTCGTCATTAGCAAAATTGATCAGATCTTGATAGACGAGATATCTTGCCATTAGTAAAATTTGTCATATCTTGATGGACGAGATATCTTGTCAAAACCAGAAGGGTTAAAATTTAGTTTATTCACAGTTTTCACGGTTCTGGTGTTTAAACTAATTAGTGTTGATCAATCAACTATGATATAGCAATGCAAAATTTATTCTTTAAAAATTTTACTTATGAAGCGTTGAAATTGTATTCGAAAACTAAGTCAAGTGATGTCACTTTTGGAATGCATACAGGAAACACGTTCCGCCATGGAAACAGTACCTCCACCTACATTTAGCTTGCCAGAAAATGCCTCCCTTACCGTTTACATCATTTCATTAACCCTCCTGGTTAGTTGTCTCGACTAACTATCACGTCATTAATAAAACTGGAAAAAACTGACCAGATCTTGATCTCGTCATCATAAAAATTCGGCAAAATCTTGATGAAGATATATCTCGTCATTAGCAAAACTATGCATATCGTGATGGACAACACATCTCGTCGAAATTACTTGGGATGTTAAGTATCTCTTCAAGATAAAGAATACAATCTTCCAGTCAAAGTTATGAAGTTTTGAAGTACGTTGTATTGAAGCTTCACATCTTTTACTAATAGATGTGTTTATTTGGCCATTAACCCTTCTGGTGGTTGTCTCGACGAGGTATCTCGTCATTAGCAAAACTGACCAGATCTTGTTGGACGAGACATCTCGCCGAAACTACTGAAGGGTTAAACAGCGATTAGTTGCGATTCTAAAAACAGAATATTAGAGAACGGAAAAGAAAACCTGCAACTCTAAATGCTCGACTGGTGCCCTTACAAGGCTAAGAACTATTAATCCACAGAACGCACTAATACTTGAAGAAAAGTGATTTCGTTAGAACAAGAACCCCGTTTCGAATTAAAACACTGAAGAAAGTTTTAAGCCATCTAATTCTTTTTAAAAATTGACGAGAGCCAAGATTTTATCAGTAGAAGTAGTTACTAGAAGCAATAATGGAATTGAAAAACAAGCGCAGTCCGTAATATATTTTGAGTGATATTGATCCAGACGAGCGTTGCGTTTAAATATTGTTTAGTCGTGAATGTTGAATCTCAATAAATTGATGACAGAAAGCTTTGAATTTTGCTTGGAAACGAAAACTACTCAGTGAAAGCAAATGTGAATTGAATCTCCGAAACTGAAGTCGCTTCTAATATAGTTTAATAAACCTAAATTAGATTTTGTAAAAAGTTTTGTTTTCCCTTTCATTACCGAGAAACATCGTCGACGAAAATCATTTTTCCTTTTACATAAAATAAGTATGAAAAGGGATTACATTTACTCATAAAATATGCATGCAGTAATATTATCCCTAATGCTTGGACATTTTTCTGAGATTCGTATCCTTGTTAAAATTAAATTTTTCTTTGTAACACGCAGTTTATTATTTTCTTTTACAATTTTTGTTCATTTTAAAACTTTATCAAATTACAGCTTATACTTATGTAACCTAATTATTTTATTCCAATGCATGACACTCTAGATGTACAATATTTATATCTCTGAATTATGGAAGGAATAATGCAACTTTAAGTATATGAAAGGCTTTGGACAGCATATTGACAAACCACTTTTCACATTTTTCAAGCTACCAATTTACAAGTTTTAAAAAATTAAAACTTATAATGATTCATCCACTACTCAAAAGGTAGTGTTATCTAGAACTCTCAAGTGTTGCGCACTCATGCAAATAATCAGAAATTATTTTTAACCTCTTGAACATATTTCTGTGTCTTATCACTATGTTGCTAGGAGCCCTTCGTATAAAAAGCTCAGAATTTTTCTTTCCCAAAATTTGTATGTAATTAATAGTGATTTGAACAAGAAAGAAGGCAAATGAGTCGATAAGTACATGTTTTGTCATTAGCGGTAACTATCTACACACTGACACACAATTAAAACAAATAAATGTGCGTACTTCTACAATCTTTTATTCAACAGAGTCAGATTCTCCTCGACCACAGAGACCAATTTCAATATGCTGACCTTTCGTGTGTACAACAAATTGCATCATGCGTGTGGCATGCTCTACAGCTGAGCATAATGAGTCAGCTCAGAAAGTCACAGTAGATCTCGTTTCCTGTTATGTTAAATCTTTATATTAATATGTATGCGATAGCCTGTGTGTGTGTGTGTGTGTTTTTGATAGATTGTCTATATATATAGGATGGCCGTCTGCTCTTCACCTCTTATTCCTTCCGTTTTCATGCTTAAAAGTACTCCTTTTTTGAGTAAATATTCTACTCCGTCATTCTCACACAGCGTCTTGAGTGCAGTGATGTATTCGTCATGAGCTTGAGCAGCGATGATTTTAGCAGTAACTTCAGATTGTGGAGTTATAATTAAGACGGTGTTACGACTTAAGATGTCAACGTGTTACATTTGTTTGGCTGGTCGATGGACAATATCATAAGCAAAATCTTCTAGGAAGAGCCCAACGAGCTACTTTAGGGGAACATCTGTCTTCGACATGGTCATTTAAAAGCGGAACAGCCTAAAAATTTCAAACTTGTTTCCGAGCAAGTAATAGCGAAATTTTCTAAGTGCTTGGACTATAGCAAGAACTTCGAGTACATAGCTGGAATATCTTTCCTCCTGAGGTGTGTTTTTTCTGCTCATGTAATGTATTGGGTGGAATTGTCCGTCAAGTATCCTGTTGTAACAAAATTGATCTGTAACCTTTATACTATCGTAATGCAGTTGTAAGGTTGACCTTGTTGATAACGATTCAGAACAGGTTCCGTTGCATTTAATTAAAAAAAATAATAATTAAGGCAGGACAGTTAGAAACATATTTAAAACAACACATAAAAGGATGGCCCTCTGCCATTCACGTTTTATTCCTTCGCCGTCCGAAATCGTTCTAGAACGTTCTTGAAACCCTTTTCCGGAAGTCACTCGTGTCCTGCTTCTGGAATGTTCTCGCAACTCCTTCTATCTGAAGTCGCCGGTGACTATATATATATATATATATATATATATATATATCGCCCTTGAGCCATAAAGCCCAAACATGAACAGAAGCGATCAATAAAATAATATTTCAATTGAAGTGACACTGCACTGGGTGCACATGAGACAGGTAACTTCAAACTTAAAAAAAAGAGAGGAGGCCGTCCTTGAAGGCTGCATGTCCACCTAGAACACTGGTGCAGGCTTTGAACCACGTTTATACACAGAAAATATGGATGCAAATCAGTTCCTGTGATAGGAGCACCACTTCCTTTGTTAGAGCCTCTTGCGTAATGATTCCGAAATTTGAATATGAATCAGCTCTCTTCTAAACATCCTCGGTTATTGCAAATCTACGGGCTGTTTCGTTTAATTTTGAGGCTGCAGCCCTTAAAATAATAATGTACCTTAAGTTTTTGCACACCAGTGTATATGTGTCAGTATAAGATCAACATCTGAACTCCAATAAGAAATATACCTTGTTCCATGCAAACCCAGTCAACCAACCACTAAGAAATATTTTGCTCCAGCATCGCAACTTTTGACTACAAAGTGAACAAGCCATTTCTACTTCGTCAAGAACTTAGCTGACCCATATTTATTATTTTCATCGCTTATTTTCTACTGCCTTTTTAAGGATACGAGCATCTTTCTAAAAATGCATCTAACCATGCACATATCTTTAATCTAATCAAAGAATTCGGTGAAACTTTCTTTCAAGTTAAAAGACGCGTGTGTATGATGAGTGTAGAAACTTTTAATGCATTTTTTTATCTTAAAATGCATTTTGCCCCTGTTTCGGTAATGCTTAGCGTTTAGTCTAGTTCGCATTGAACAATCAGCTGTCATATAGTCGGCTTACAAGTGAAACTAAGTCAAAAAGCAAAGTTCTGAGAAAACGAAGAGGAAACATTCTTCTGACACTTAAGCTCACTAATGTTTCTTAAGGAGAAATCTAACCTTCATGCAAAGTAAAAATGACTTTGTGGACTTCATCAGCTAAAAGGCCACACCATACTGCTCTACGAAAGCTAAAAATATCATGTCTTGAAAATTTTGACTTAGTGTGTTTCAACTGTAAGTCGATAATTCGGAATGCATTCCTTGGCGACATGCTGAAATCATATTCCAAAAACAAACCAAGTGACGTCACATCCGGAATACGTCAAGCTAGCACGTTCCGCCGCAAAACACTACGGCCACCTACATTTAGTTTGACAGAAAAAGTCTGCCATATGTTACAACTAGTAATGAACTACAAATGTATCAAGAGATTCAACATCTGAGCTCTCAATAAGTAGTATTTCGCTTCAGTATCATAACTTTCGACTGCAAAGGGAACATGTCATTTCCATGTCATTAAAATTTTAATTAGTCCTTATTTATTAACCCTCCAAGTAGTTTCTACGAGATATATCGTCCATTAAGATCTGGCCAATTTTGCTAATCACGACATATCTCGTCATCAAGATATTGCCGAATTTTTTATGATGACGAGACCATGATCTGGTCAGTTTTCTTCTAATGACGAGATATCTCGTTCATCAAGATCTGGTCAATTTTGCTAGTAACGAAATACCTCGTCGAGAGAACCACCAGGAGGGTTAACGCTCCGTGGTGTTTCGTAAGTGTTTCGACGTCATATCTCGCCCAACATTTGTTCAATTTTGTAAGAACGAGATATCTCGTTGAAACGAAGCTGCGCTATTACTCCAAGGGGAATGAAGATCCATGTAGGAAAAACAAGTTGTCCCCTACCCATAACTGGTGATAGTGTAGAACAGGTGTTTGCACCAGAGGCTGGTTATTACAGGGCAGCTTTCGACCCAAAGATAAACCACCAGGCGGGTTAATTGCATTATTTATTTCCAACGACCTTTTTAATGATACCGTACATCTTTCTAAAAATGCATCCAACCGTACAGAAATCTTTAATCTATTCAAAGAGTTCGGGGAAACTTTCTTTGAAGTTGAAAGACGCGAGTACATGATGAATCTCATAACTGGGGTTAAAAATTGGAGTCGGGTAATTTTCCCCCTCAAATTTGCATCAATCTCTCTACCCGCTTTCCGCAGCGAGTTGGCGAAAAGAGAAAAGAAACACACCTCACACCTTCGTGTCACTGGGATCGTCCTCTTCCAACTTCCTCAGAGTAGTTCACCTTCAAATATTTGTTCATTACACCTCGGAATAGTCTACTATGAGAAAAGAGTTGGGTTTGCCCGAACACGGAATTTTATTGATCGCAGTAGATTGAAGTGAAATGTCACGAATCGAAAGTCAGAAGTTTCCTGATTTGTTTTCTTCGATAGCTAAAAGTCCCAAAGCCTAAATCTGCTTTTTCTTTCACTTCGACCACTAGCTGCTCCACTCGGAGATCTTGAATAACTTGACGCCTAAGATCCGAGTGTTAGCAAGTGTAATAGAATTACGTTGTAGCTCCAGGTAATATTGTATTTAAGCTGAAGTATTAAAGAGGCCTGCAAAGAATGAAGTACACATACTACCAGTTTTCAAATATTCTATGGTACTTTTGAAATTTCAAAATCACTTCAAATGAATTATTTTAACTGGAAGTTCCTCAATATAAATATCGCGACTAGACAGGTTAATCCTCTGGTCTTGACGAGGTAATTCGTCATTGGAAGAAAACTAGCCAGATCGTGATGGACGAGATATCTTGTTTACCAAAATTGGTAATAACAAGATATGGTGGCAACGAGATATCTCGTCCACCAAGACAC
Organism: Meta bourneti; assembly: GCA_933210815.1. Taxonomy (NCBI): domain Eukaryota; kingdom Metazoa; phylum Arthropoda; class Arachnida; order Araneae; family Tetragnathidae; genus Meta; species Meta bourneti. The sequence goes on from OW119933.1 coordinate 37,257,627, forward strand.
ATGACACACAAACTAATTACTAAACTTCTGCGGCACACCAAAAATATATTATATTTTTTGCCGATCTGAAAAAAGGTATAATTTTGATTGATTTACAGAAAGTTATAGTAATTAACTATATTTTTGTTCCCAAATGGATTTTAAAAATATTTTACAAAAAATTTATGACACTTGTAATAAAAATAATGCTCAAAATTATTTATATGGATATTACTTAAAATTTCTTGTGAATGTGCACTTGTCAAAAGTTCAAAACTCAGTCATTGAAAGGAAATAAATCTTACACAATTTAAACCTTTTCACCATCTATACCTTCTTAGCACTCACAACTTCTTGGAGCAGCCCTTCCCCCGACTAGCTGAAGTTTTCGTTCCCAAATGGACTTTAAAAACATATTTTGAAAGAATTTATTTACGATACTTTGTAATAAAAAATAATATTCAAGTTCAAAACTAAGTCACTGAAAGGAAATAAATCTTAATTACTTATACAGTTATTACTTGGACTTTTTAATTTGTGAACACATTTGCGAAAAGTTCAAAACTGTCACTGAAAGGAAATAAATCTTACACAATTTAAGCCGCTTCACCATCCCTACCTTCTTAATACTCACAACTTCTTGGAGCAACCCTTCCCCCGACTAACTGAAGTTTTCATTCCCAAATGGACTTTAAAAAATCTTTTTGGAACAATTTATTTATGATACTTTAGTAAAAAATAATACTCAAAATTATTTATTCGGGTATTACTTGTGTAATTTGTAAACACATTTGTGAAAAGTTCAAAGCTAAGTCACTGAAAGGAAATAAATGTTCACAATTTAAGCAATTTCACCATTCTTACAATCTTAGTACTCGCAACGACTAGCTGAAGTTTCCGTTCCCAAATATATTTAAAAAAAGGCTTTTGAAATAATTTATTTGATACTTTGTAATAAAAATTAATACTCAGAATTATTTATATGGGTATTACTTGAAATTACTTGTGAATACACTTGTGAAAAGTTCAAAACTAAGTCGCTGAAAGGAAATAAATCACACAATTTAAACCGTTTCACCATCCATACCTTCTAAGTACTCACAGCTTCTTGGCTTCGCCCTTCCCCCGACTAGCTGAAGTTTTCGTTCCCAAATGGATTTTAAAATATCTTTTGGAAAGAATCTATTTATGATGCTTTGTAATAAAAATGATACTTACAATTATTTATTCGGGTATTACTTAAAATTACTTGTGAATACACTTGTGAAAAGTTCAAAACTTTGTCGCTGAAAGGAAATAAATCTTACACAATTTAAGCCGCTTCACCATCCATACCTTCTTAGTACTCACAACTTCTTGGAGCAGCCCTTCTCCCGTCTAGCTGAAATCATTACGGGTATAAGGAAAGCCCCGGAGGAGTTTTGGCAGAGGTCCCGACGAATACGTACGAAATCGCTTTTCACAGGGTGTGAAAACTAAACTTCGAACATTGCCTGCCGACAGGGAGATTAGCAAAGCCTCCTCACTTATGATCTTGTGTGACCGGAGGTAGGTGCCCTTCAGGGTCAACCTTACATGGACCCTAATTGGTGTTCTTTAAATCGGGGCACTGATAAAGCCTTGTCTCTATCTGTTCGTCCTACCATTTTATATTGGATAGAGCTTAAGCTCGCAGGACTTCAGAGTTTAAATTTCTACATGGGCCTCTATGTCTTATTTTGGTGACAGTCACAAGTTTTTAGACTTACGTGAACCTCCATGCCTTGTCTTGGTATTGATGCCTAAAGTGTTTTTCTAGTCATTGAGCCACAAATTGAAAATCACTGACTTAACTCCCCAAGTGGTTTGGGCAAGATATCTCGTCATCAAGATATTGTCAAGTTTTTGTGATGACGAGATCAAGATATCAGGTCAGTTGTCTTCTAATGGCGAGATATCTCGTCCATCAATATATGATGAATTTTATTCTAATGGTGAGATATCTCATTTATCAAGATCTGACGAATTTTACTAATGACAAAATATCTCGTCATCATGATATTGCTAATTGTTTTGATGACGAGATATCTGGTCAGTTTTCTTCTAATGGCGAGATAACTCGTCCATCAAAAATTGGTCTGTTTTTGCTAATGGCGATGTACCTCGTAGAGAAAACCTCCAGGAGGGTTAACATATTCAATTTTAGTTTCAAGTTTGTAAATTAATGTTTCTCAGATAAATATCTTTTAACGGTTACTTCAAAAGATAATGCTAATGAATCACAATGATTCAGTCAAACATTTTTAAGGAAGAGTTGACAAATAAAATTATTTCAGTAATTTTAAAAATTTATGTATAAGAGAAAAAATAATTTCAATTCTTTCAATAATTCAAAGTTTCATAGTCGTAGGAATAGAGAAACGTAAGGAGCTTACACAATCTCCCTTATAATTATTATTTCTTTATTTCAAGACAAAAAAATTATTTCTCCCTTTTTAAGACTAATACCCGTAGTCCACAATCCATTACAGCGACCCACTTTACATAATTAACACACAAAAAGAGTTAGTATGTTTTACCTTATTTTTTCTCGATTTCTTTTTGGATCATCCTTAAAAAAGCACAAATAAAACCTCAAGTTTCGAAAATATGGATCCTAAACGTCACTTTTTTTAATGAAAAAATAAATGTCGGGAACAGTATTAAGAAAAACTTTAATTGGAATAGATTTTCAAGACAAACATGAGGCTCTTCTTGCACTCCCTTCTCAACGTCAGCAGAGCCGTAAGCGACACGTTGACATTTTGTATTTTTTGTAGAAAAACTGCGAACAATTCAATTATTTATCTCAAAGAAAGATAACTCCTTTCAAAAACAGTGTGGGCCGGGTTTTTTTTCTCGTTATTATTAGACAGATGGAAAATCACAACGTTCTTCAAAGACAGGAAACCTCCTGTTATTCGTACCTCTTTTCGATCTAACGTATCCAATTTTATTCGAGGAAAGAAATCCTTCAAAAAATTTATGAAGTAAATAAGTTTTCTTTTCCATTCTGTTTCCAATAGTAATGGCGGGAAATTCGAAAAAAAGGATAAATAAATTTATGTCTATTGCTGTACGAGCCAAGAGGCAATATTTCAGTGAAATACAGATAAAGCAGCTATCAACTCCACCTAAAATCTCTATGGTGGACAGTACCGTTTTTATTTTTTTATCAAAAGAAAACATTTCCTTTTTAAAAATATGTATTTATTTTGATTCTTTGAATTCATGAATAATTGTTGAATGATACAAACTGAAATATAAACTTAAAGGTTTATTCACTGACCTTTTTTTGTTTTTCATGCTTGAAGCTTGCAAAGGTTTAACTGAGTTCTTAACTGACTTAAACATCACTTTGAATGTACCCTATCAAATATCCACTACATTGTTTCTTTAATGTATGAAAACATTCTGTGAATTTCATTTAATATTAATTTATGTTAAACGTTTTTGTTAAGTAAAAATAGCTGCTCCACATTTCATAAAGTATCATGATGTGGAAGTAAATGAAATGCAAAGTATACGTATTTCGCATATACATTTGCATTTCATTTACTTTTACATCATATTATTCCTTTTACATTTTCTAATAATAATAATTACGTGTGATCACAGGAATTATTGCTTCAGCGAAACGCCAAAATACCGGGGAACTAACTTAGTCAAACAGAAGTCAATAATCAGTACTGTCCATGCAGGCAGGTCCATGCTAGCCATGCTATCTGTGGCTTCGAAGCCACAGATAGCATGGCTAGCAATATAATTCAATAATTCAAACCTAAGGGAAATTTAAGAATATTAATTTAAGAATACCAAGAAAATTTCAAAAATGAAACGGTGTTGGTGGGTCAGGGCGTAATCAGGGAGGAGCCTGACCCAGTCAACAAAAAATATTGTGTCTTCTGCGTGTGGGCAGCAATTCTGAGAGAAGAATATAAAAATTCACTTACAATACACTAGTACAGGGGCTCTCAAACTTTTTTAAATTTTGTACCACATAAATAAGAATCAAAAATATAGGTACCATCATAACAGCATTTTCCGATTAAAAATCTATTCCAAAATAAATAGTGTTTTAATCAAGGAATAAAACATTTCATATTTATATTATTCAATTATATTCGTAAATGAAACTTATATTATAATAAAATATAAATATACTGTATATTATAGTAAATAGTGGATAATAATACGTAATAGAAAATATTAAGATTTTTTATTGATGAGGATTAATGGGACGCGCGAATGATCCTGTTTCGTTGAAACCAATTTCGATATGTCAGGTTTTATCTTCCTTAATTTCAAGCGTATGTCAGGTTCAAGTTGCATCCGTGTCCTATATTTATTTTTAATTAATAGCATTGCTGAAAATCCATTTTTGCAAAGATATGATGTGTTGAAAGGCATTGAAAATTTTATCGATTTGTCAGAAATATACTTATATTCACCTCTTCAACCAAAAATTGCATAAGTTATCTTTTTTGAACTCATTCATGAGATTTTTGTCACATGAAATATCTAAAAGCTGATCTCTTTCTTGTACTGAAACATTATCTAGAACAGTATCCGAAATAGAAAACGAATCTCTTATCCAACTTTCGTTTTCAGAATTTTCAGGAAAGTAGGAATGACTACTACTCGTTTCAATACTAACCCATGCATGATTTTTTTTAATCTTTTTAAAATATTTTTTCTTTTATTCAAATGTTCCCAAACATAGGAAAAATACTAAAGAAATTGATAAATACTAAAATAATATTGATAATACAAAAAATTATCCCATACATCATGATGTATTAAATTTGATACATTGATTTAAATGCCAAAAAAGTAAATAATAATTGAAATTAATTATTTAAAAAAAATGTAATGAAAAATATTTACTTCAACGTTGTTAAAACTATTTTTTCGAAAAGAAATACTGATTTGATGAATATTACTATTTCTTAAAAAAAACCGCTTATTATTCAAAAACTCAGTCACAGTACAATGTTCAGTAAATGGCTTAGTTACAAAAAATGCCGGGAATAATTATTGGGAAATTGATGAATTTAGCAAGAGCCCCTACTGTAGTTAGTAGGAAACATAATTTCATTTTAAAAAATTATCAATAGATAGCGGAAGATGAAAAAACTACTATGTATCAGATATGATAAACTATTCATGTAAGGGTTTGAACATTCATTTAAATCTTTTGTGTAAAAATTGTACCACCAAAAATAATGTAATGTATCATTAGTGGTACATGTACCATGAGAAACCCTGCACTAGTATATACGATAATGTAACACAATTTTACTATGTAGTACTTTTTGGTAGACACAATTGCACTGTCGTGTTAAATTGGTGACTGGTGAACGTGATAATGAGCACGAGAGTTTTCAAAAGCGAGCCTGGTAGCGTTGCTGACAAATACCAGATGGCGCTAGAAAAAGTCAGTGCAACTTTGTCTACTGAAACGTATATAGTGGAATTGAGTTACCCTGCTATACAGGGCGAGTCTAAATTGTTTTTACAAAATAAGAGGGGTGATAGTACCCATCCAGATGAGCAATAAGTACCATGGAACATAGGGTCGCATTCCACTCTGAGAGGCAGAAAAGAGTAAAATTAGAATTTCAACATGAACTTACAACAGTGTTGGGAAAGAGAATCAACGATACCAAAAGTTGCACAATCTGATTTATTGATCAGAGAAAAACTCACAGCAAGTGCTCAAAGTGGCGTCCACGCGTGTCGTTGCACAGTTCACACCGACGAAGGAATGACTGGCGCACCCTCTCGAAGGTTCCTGGTGTTGTGTTAATTTTGTCTGCGACAACACCGATTCTCGCTACGAGATCTTCAGCCGAGTCCACAGACGTCTGGTACACTAAAGATTTCATGTGCCCCCAGAAGAAAAAGTCCAGTGGGTTGAGGTCCGGTGAGCGAGGGGACCAAGCCACAGGTCCTCCACGTCCGATCCATCTTGCTTAGGAGATATACTACGTAGGAAGGTACAAAACGACGTCAGAGGCGATGACTTGTTCACGCTCGACGCGTTTCGACTTTACTCTTTTCTGCCTCTCAGAGTGGAATGCGACCCTATATTCCATGGTAATTATTGCTCGTCTGGATGGGTACTATCACCCCTCTTATTTTGTAAAACAATTTAGACTCACCCTGTATATACTACTGTATACTGTATTCCAAGTTAATTTTTATAGTGGTTCACCCCAATGCACCCCCTCCAGAAATTAGGGGGGTTGAATTCGATAGATGTTAACACTCGTTGATTGGTTGCCAATTGCGGAAGACCGTGAGAGCTGTATAAGGTCAAGGGTGTACTTCCGTATGCGTGGTCATGCAAAGGATGATTGCAACCGTGGAGTGCCCGTGTTTATTTTCCGAGTGTGAGACGCCGTGTGAAGAGAAGGCTGAATGGCAACGAAGAGTGAAACCGTGATAGGAATAGAAGCCGTGTCTGTTATCACGGGGTTTCAGACAGTTGTTGGAAGTGGATGGCATCGCATTGGCAACTGTTCAAAGTGGACCATCCATCGAACTGCGCGCCGACTTTTGCTACCACCATCTGGTATTTGTCAGGAGAGGTATCAGGCTAGTTCATGAACGTGCGCGTGCTCGTTATCTCGTTCGCCAGTCACCAGTTGAGCAAGACACGTGAAAGACAGTGCAACTTTGTCTACCAAAAAGTACTACATGGTGTTGTTGTGTTGCACTTCTATATCACTACTGTATTGTAAGTTAAATTTTATAATGGTAGCTAAGTTCAACACACTTCAATACATTCAATTTGTCACAAGCTGTATTTGTACAAACATTTTTGCATATAAGACTAAAAAGAAATTAAAGAATAACTATCATTCTTTGAATTCAAAGTGAATATGTTATCAGACAACGGTTTACGGTTAGCGTCTATTAAGTTTATATACATAAATCTGAAAACAAAATAAATCTGAACCAATGAGGGATTCTGGTGACAGACTGCAGCAATATATACGAATTCTGAATGATCTAAAATCTGAAAGAATACATGTACAGATATTTGTGTATTTATCTTTTGCAAACAACATATCAGGACCTACAAATAAGTATATTTGTTTGCACAATAGTTTTCGAGGATTGTATTGAAACTTTTCTTGTTAAGTTGTCCAGTGGATTAAAATTAAATTAACTATAAGAACAAAATAAATGTAATGTTTTCTAACTGTTATATAACCACCTTTTTTATAACTCACAAATACTCTAATAAAGATGTTTGCTAATTCTGCTTATTTTGTTATATAATTCATAATTTCCTCTACAATTTCTTTTTTTTACACATTGAAAGATATTTTTTCTTAGTATTCATTGTTTTCAGTCATCGAAAAAACATCATATTTAACTTCATTACCATTGGTCTAACAGAAAATAACGAGAGTATTCTTCAGGCAAATATTTGAATTAATGAAACTAATTTCTGAAAAGAAACCCTTTCATATTATTTAGTTTTAAAAAGAAAAAACTTCTAAACCTTTCAAATTTTCATGTCACCCTGATTCTTTTTAATTTTCGAATGAATTAAATGTACAATTTATTCGGGCCTAAAATATTTATCTTGCGTTCGGCTCAAAAAAGATTACAACTCTCAAAACCTTTCTTATACATTAGCATGTCTTCTCACAGATATCATGAACTAAAGAAAATATTTAACTTCTCAAATGAACTTTTATATCTGTCTTAAGTTAATAAAGTGCAAGGATAGGAGCTTTGGAAATTATTACAGGTACTGCATGATTAAAGCAGTGCAACAAAATATGTCAACAACGTTTTCAAATAGACTAAGACGAGGCACCCTTGCTTTCTGATATTAAGTTTCTTTTTCTTTATCTAGAAGGGGAGAGTGATGGGGTTTTTATCCACTTCATTTTCTTAAAGACTGCAAATATACGCACTTCTGTATCATGGAGTGTTTGACTTTTGTGTGATGAAAATAAGCCAAGGGCGACTAAAATAAAAACGTCATTGAGAAACACAAGCAAACATTGAATTTTATAAACGAAAGAAAAAGATGGAATGAAATAATTAAACTAAGTAAAATTTTGGCACGACGTGTATATTATGTGCTTGACAGCATACCTTCCGATTCTTTAATCCAGTCTGTCTTAATTTTTTTGGCTCTTTTAAGCTAACCGTAAATCTTAGTGTATCCTTTGTTTTGCAAAGGAACTTAAGAACATACGGCATATAAATTAAATATTTCAACTAATTGGATTTTAACTAATTGTATTAATTCTACTATTTGGATTTTTACTAATTGTATCAATTTAAGAATCGAAACTTGTAAAATGGTAACTAACATTCCTAAACAAAAAGAGAACGTGTGTATGTGCATAACCAACACACTTCTAGTTCCTTTAACCCAGCCATTTAAAAAATTTTGCTTCACGGCTCTTTTAACTTTAGCTTAAATCCTAGCGGCTCCTTTGTTTTAAAAGTTACTTATGAATAAACGGACCATAAATTAAACTAGATATTTAAACTAATTGGATTTCATTCAATTGTATCAATTTCAGTACGAACTTGTAAAATTGGTAACTAATATTCCTGAACAAAAAAGAATGTGGGTATGCGCATGATAACATACTTTCCGTTCATTTAACCCAGGCATTTTCAAAAATTTTGTGGTTCACGGGTCTTTTAACCTAAACGTTAATCCAAAAGACTCCTTTTATTTTCGAAATAGCTCATCCTGTTGTTCCAATGTGATGTAAATTAGACTGCCTGCCTTTCATTTTCAAAATTGCATTCGAGCAAACTGCATTAAAATTAAATATTTTAGCTAATTGCATTTTGTTCAATTGTATCAATTTTAGTATCAAAAATTATAAAAATGGTAACTATCATTCGTGAACAAAAGAAAAAGCATGTATACAACTGACAAGATACTTTCCATTCTTTAAACTAGTCCTTTTTTTTATTTTGGTTCATGGATTTTTCAACCAAAATGTAAATCCAATTCAAAATTGCTTATGAATAAACTGCATTTAAAATAAATATTAAAACTAATTGTATTTTAATTAATTGTATAAATTTAACCTTCCTGGTGGTTGTCTCGACCAGGTATCTCGTCATTAGCAAAACTAACCAGATCTTGATAGGCGAAATATCTCGTCATTAGAAAAACTGACCTCATTTTGATCTCGTCATCATCAAAAAATGGCAATATCTTCATCATTCGGAATCAATCGGCATTATTGTTGGCATGATATCTCGTCATTATCAAAATTGATCAGGTAGGCAGGTAATTAGTTACTGTCGCACTGGAGCAACTCAACGGGTTATGGTCTGGGATCAATCCCGAATGGAAAGATTCAAGGACACCTCATAATTTTGAACCACGGTCAGATGACTACAAAATTAGTCAGATCGTGATGGACGAGATATCTCTTCGAAACCACTTGGAGGGGTGAGTATCACAAATTGTAGAAATGGTGTAACAAATGAGGTATCATGAATTGTAGAAATGGTGTGTCAAATGAGGTATAAATTGTAGAAATGGTGTATCAAATGAGGTATCATAAATTGTAGAAATGGTAACTAACATTTGTCAACAAGAAGAGAACGTGTATATGTATGTGCCAAACAGCATGCCTTCCGTTACCTTAAGCAAGCCTTTTTAAAATACAAGGGAAAGTAAAAAAAATCATCCGAACTTTACTTTTTCAATCTATTTATATAAATTAAGTTCGTCATTTTTCTACATAGTCTCCTTCCTTTTCGATGCACTTGGTCCAGAGGTTCACAAGCTTGTGTATTCCCTCCAAGAAGAAGGTTTTCGGTTGTTTGTCCAACCATTTATAAACCGCTACCCCCGCTTTGTCTGTCTAGTCTGCAGCATACACGCTACATTTTCGATGGTAATCGGCGGTTTGCCAGTACCATTTCCCGAGCTTGCTGAATCTTCTCGTCAGTGATGGAGGTTGACGGGCGTCCTGCTCCTTCTTGCATCACGCTTGTCCGGCCTCTTTTAAGCTTCTCGATCATCTCATACTCATTTCTATGTGGTAGAGCACTGTCCCTGTATTGTTATAAGCCTCCAATGAATTTAAGCCCCTGGCACACCTTGCGACCAAAGAAATCGGATCACTGCTCTTTATTCCTCCTTGATGCACACTGCTAGAGGAGCGGCCATGTTTACTCCGAAGCAGAAGCAAGAAAAATGACACTATCGAGGTCAAACTTCGGTAACGTGATCACAGTAGTATCAACTCTAAGCATACATGCGAAGAAGGTAGTATGACGAACCTAAAGGTGAGTTATAGCGAAAGTACGGATAATTTTTTACCTTTCCTCGTATTTTGGTGCACGGCTCTTTCAACGGAAGCGGAAATCCAACGGACATCTTTGTTTTACAAAATTGCTTATGAATAAACAGCAGTTTAAATAAATATTTAAAGTAATTTCAATTTAATTAATTATATCAATTTATTTATCAAAAAATATAAAAAGGGCGACTAACATTCACAAACAAAGAACTTGTTGCCTGACAACGTGTTTATCTTTTCGTTTACCTCGTCATCTGACCGTGGTTCAAAATTACGAGGTGTTGTCATCGGATATTTCCCTTTGGAATTGATCCCGGATCGTAGGCAATAGCCCGTTGGGTTGCTCCAGTGTGACGTTCATTAACTACCCCCTTTTCCTTTACCCCGGCCTCTTTCAAACCTTTTTGGTTTTCGTAGATCTTTCATCCTAAATGTAAATCCAAGCGGCTTCTTCGTTGCCTAGGAATAAACCACATTTAAATTAAATTAAAATAATTGTTTGAACTAATTGTATCAATTTCAGAACAAAATATGTAAAAATGGTGACTAACATTCGTGAACAAAAGAGAGCGTGTGTATGTGCCTGGAAGTAAATTTCGGTAGAAAAGCGAAATGTTGTGGGATGAACTATTGCTTCAAATAAACATTTGCACACAATGAAGCTGCACACATAAAATCATCACACATATTTAATGAACGGGGTAAGTAGGTAGTTGAATTAACGTTGCACTAGAGCGACATAACGGGTTATTGGCGAAGATCCAGATAATCCCGAAAGGAACGATCCGAGGACAACATTTCGTAATTTCGAACTACGGTCAGATGACGAGCTCACATGAGTTGGCACCCCACTCTCCAAAATTCCACAGAAATGAACGTGGGTATCGAACCCATGGTTGCATCGTGGCTGTCGGACACGTATTTATAGAGCTGCTTTCGATATAACTACAGTCAGTATATAAGTACCTGTATTTTGTATTATCCTACATTAAAAAAATATTTCAATTCCGCAACCCCAAATTTGCACTTTTAAGTTATGCAGGGATTACAACGCGCGTGAATATCATTTCATGATTTCCCTTAAAAAACAGGCCGTGGTAGCCCAGTTGGTAGGACAACGGTTTAGCAACCGGGGGATTGCGAGTTCGAAACTTGGTTCAGTCAAAGACCGTCGTGTACGTGGGGGATGGTGCACGTTAAATATGTCGGGGCCTCAAATGTCCTCCCGTTGGCATGATGTGGAAGTTTGGAGGGAGGGATGCCGGCTCAGGTGTTCTCGTCATCTGACCGTGGTTCAAAATTACGAAGTTTATCCACGGATCTTTCCCTTCGGGATTGATCTCGGGCCGTCGCCAGTGCGACGTTAATTAGCTACCTACCTTAAAAACAGTTAACCACTATAAAGTTCCCATATGTTAGCGACTTTGATAATTGCTAACTTATATGTTATGTATTTCAATTAACGTCACCCAATTGCCAACTTGGATTCTTTACTGTTATGTGAAACTTACACATTGATAAGATTTCAACAAAAAGGTATTAGAAATAACCAATGTCAAATGTTGTATTGTTACATGTATGTGTGTTGCAATGTTTATTTGTGTACTTATACAATAATTAACTTAATTGATTTAACCCTCCTGGTGGTTGTTTCTACGAGGTATCTCGTCATTAGCAAAAGTGAACAGATCTTTATGGATGAGATACTGCGTCATTGGAAGAAAACTGACCAGATCTTGACCTCGTCATCATTAAAAAAATCGGCAGTATATATCTTTATGACGCGATATCTCGTCATTAGCAAGATTGGTCAAACCTTGATGAACGAGATATCTTGTCGAAACCACTTGTTGGACTTACTTTAAATAGTTATTATACTACTTATAAATACAGGTAACCCCCGTATAACACGGCACTTCTATAGCACGGATTCACTCTAACACGGTTCGAGAATTGGGAACATCCCCGTATAGCACGGTGCTTTTATGGAATGATTGGAACAACGATGCGAAAAAGACGGGCATTATGAAAGTTTAATTTAAATGGTGTAGCATGTGAATATTCTAAGATCTACACGCGTGAATATTATCTCGAGATAAATTAAATAGAAAGTAACTTAGCTTAGTAGAGACATGGCGTCTCTTGGGGATCCCCGCTCGTCATCAAAAAGAAAAAATGGTAAGAACGCTTAACGCGTTTCTTCTCACAAAACTGCAAGGTCATTGAACTGAGGCGAAAAAAAAAGAGAGCGTGTTCTTCCTCTCGACGCTTTTTATCAGTTTTTCAGGGGTCGCAAATCAGGGGAGATGGTCTTGTCAATCAAGGGAGCTGGACTTCCTGATTCGCTGTTTTTAAACTGGCTCATTTGTAATTTGTTAGACGGACACACATGACATGGCATGACGTAACTTTCTGGAAGATTCTTAGCATAGTTAATGAGCGTCACTGGAGCGAGGGAGAAAACGGAATTGAGAAATAAAGGACTTAAAAATAAATGGCATCACTGATCTCGTAGCTCAGAGGATGAGGATATCTTGCCAAAAAGAAAACACCCTCGGTTAATAGTGATGACGAAGAAAACATTGTTTAATTCATATTAATATGTATTGCTTAAGAAAATTTTTAATTATGAAAATATAATAGCATGTTTTTTAATTTTTGGAACCTAACCCCCTTTTCGTACTAGTTCTTTGTTTCGTATAACACGGCAATTTTTTGGAACGTAACTCCCGTGTTATACGGGGGTTACCTGTACTTAATTGTTGTCACCATGCTATTTTATTCTTATTTTAATTTTAATTTAGACAGATTATTTATAAACATGCTGTAAGTAGCCAAATAATTTTTACAAACCTCAAATTTGAAATCTCAGTATGTACTTATTTGTATAGTTTTAAAATTTTACGAAACATTAAAATTTCTAAACTTCTTAATCTTCTCCTTTCCAACAGCATCATGAATTGTTTTGTGTATCCGTTTTCAAGGCCTTTGTGGTATACAAGGATACATCCCATTTTATCGAGGAAAATTTCATTGTATGTTTAGATAAGGTTATGCGATGTTTTCAATTTCTAGATCATCCATCAAAATTTCTCAGCTATGGCTTATGTTAAATCCTATTTTGATAAACATCATACATCAAAATTCTGATTCAATGCTTAACAGATTATTGTGTTTTTTGCCCTGCAGCAGAAATCGATCATTCATTCTATTATGAATTACTTTACGCTACTTATTTAGATCATATAATTTGTTGTTTTTTCAATGTTCTTTTTGCAAGTTGTTTAAAAGAATTCTTCAAAACAAGAAACGTAATTTATGCGAGGACATTTTTAAATGTTCTACTTAACCATCGCACACCCAAGGGGGTAATTGACGGGTTTTAGCCCTCCTCCAAAAAAGCAACGCAAAATAAAATGTTCATCGACTTTATGAACTTCATTGATTTTAGTTTAGTAGATTTGCAAATTCTGCACTATTCTAATGAAAGGTTGGATTTGAATGGATAAAGTTAACTTAATCTACACTCTCTCTATATTCACCCCCCCCCCCCAAAAAAAAAGCAATAGAAAATTAAATGTTCATCGACTTGTAAACTTCATTAATTAAAGTTTAGTAGATTTGCTAATTTTACACTAATCTAAAATAAGGTTGGATTCATATGAGTAAAGTTAACTTAAGCTACACTACATCCCCGAAAAAATGAAATAATAGAAAATTAAATGTTCATCGACTTGTAAACTTCATCAATTGAAGTTTAATAGATTTTCTGATTCAACACAAATCTAAATAAAAGTTGGATTCATATGGGTAAAATAACTCAAGGTACACCGCATTCCTCCTCCCAAAATAAATGCAATTGAAAATTGTATGTTCATTGACGTGTAAACGTTTTCAATAAGTTTAGGATACTTACTAATTGTACACTAATGAAAGGTTGAATTCTAATGAGTAAAGTCAGCTTTATCTACACTACATTCCCCACACAAGAAAGGCAACAGAGAATTAAATGTTCATCGACTTGTAAACTCATCATCAACTTGTCATCAATTGAAATTTAGTAGATTTGCTAATTCTACACTAATCTAATGAATACTACATCCCCCTAAAAAGCAACAGAAAAAGAGCTCCTCCTTAAAAATAAGTATCTACTTAAATAGCCTTTCCTTCAGGTGAATGGACACAAAAAATTTGCAATCTTAAATCTTCTCAAGATTGCGTGTGATGAATATGTGATTTTTAAGTTATAAGCAAGTAAGCAATTGTTCCGACTACTTGATAATTTTTGGGGGGGAGACACCCTACCTTTGAAATGGAAGGGATAAATACTAAAGTTTTTCCAATAAGTAAACATATAAATTATTTCATAAAACATTCACACCAAGATCGCAATGTTCTAAGGGTCCCGACCAAGTTGAGCCTCAGTATTTTTATGGTTGCGTCCCAGTTCCCTAAACATGGGAATAAATATTACAAATATATGTCTAATATGGGTAAACAATAATGGTAGATAGGTAAACGTCATTCATTAGATTGTTTGACCATAATATCAGGAGACAGGGATGCCAAGTCCCAGGGACCCGAATATCTTTAGCACCAATATTTTATGGAGTCCTCTTCAATGTGAGGGATAATTATTACAGATATATCAATAATAATGGTAATTATATTACATCTTGGTACACATGCTCAGTGCACTAGCACTAACATCGTGATGTCTTCTATAAATATGAAACGCAATACAGTTGTGCTTTGGTTAACAGCGGCCTCAGATAACGACGTACTTGGTTAACGACGAGTGGCTGTAAGAAAAAATCTCTTGGTTAACTTGGCTTTGATTAACTACTCTTGATTATTTCATCTGAAGATGAGGATGGAGAAATGAACAAATTACGACTGCTGAAATCAAAAATGTCTTGGCAAAGTAGAAGAAAGTTCAAAATGTTGCTATGTATTGGAATCCAAACAAATCTCAGGTTATCAGAACTGCAGATCTATTTAATGAAAAGTCCATGTAGTTTGCCAGAACATTTAAAAAAAGAGGCAGAAACCAAACAACCCTAGACACTTTTACAGGTCCATTTGTCAAAAAACTCCGAAGTGAGCCCATTGTCCTTCTGGTCAAAACTGATAACTAAAAACTATTTTCATGAACAATTCATTTTATTAATGTTAATATTTTTGTAGATAATATAATAAATAAATTATATTTACCATATTTTTAGGACATTTAAATTTAGTTTTATCTGCATTTTTAATATGTACTATGGTTGTGGGGAGGAGCCCGAACAAATTAATTAATTTTCAATTAAATCTTATGGGGAATCGAGCCTTGGATAACTACGGTTTTTGTTAATAACGGTAATCCTGAAACGGATTACCGTCGTTAACCAAGGCACCACTGTATTACAAAAAATATTAAAAATAACAAGAGCAATGGATTGTGAGTCACATAGTCCAGGCAAAATTTCTCTCAAAAGCAGTAGTACAGAACAACCCTCCAGTACAGAAGAATAGGATGTGCCCCAAGGTCTCTGTTCTCCAGGCAAACAGACATTTATCTAAACCAGCAATGTGGAATCTGTGAAAGTAGACCTGAATGACAGTATAGCCCATTCTAGCTTTGGCAGCAAAACTGGCAAGTTTTCTGGGGATCTTTCCGAAATACATTTTTCAATCCTACGCTTGTCCTCGGACTCTCGGCCATCAATTGACGAGCAGCCCAATAGAGTTGTGAAGTGAAAAGAATATGGTCTAAAACCACCATAAACAGTATTTGAAATTCTATTCAAATTCTATTCAAATTCTATTCCATTCTAAAAATTGTAGGCACACAGTTCTGAGGTGGTTTTCAATCATTTTATCCATTTCGCAAAGGGGATAGATAGCTGATCTCGCTTCTCCAATAAGGTGTAAGCTTCTTTGTTAGAAGTCATGTCGGGTTAGAAGTAGAGTTCGCGGTAGCCCGGTTGGAGTAGTAACGGATTAGCAACCGGAGGGTTACGAATTCGAATCCAACCAAAGACCATCGTGTACAAAGGGGGCTGGTGCACGTTAAATCTGTCGTGTCCTCACGTTGGCGTGGTGTAGAAGTTTGGAGAGTGGGATTCCAGCTCAAGTGTTATCTCGTCGTCTGACCGTGGTTCAGAATTACGTGTTGTCCTCGAATCTTTCTCTTCGGGTACCCATATTAGAAACCAATAGCCCGTTGTGTTGCTCCAGTGCCGACGTTAACTAAAATACCTACCTACATACCGGTTAGAAGTAGAAAGCAAGCGACTACTACAGCTCGGGGCCAGGAACCTGGGATACGAGTTTTATTCCTCAATGAAAACATCGTCTGACCGTGGTTCAAAATTACGAGGCGTTGAGCTCTGATTTTTCCCTTCGGTATTAATGCCGCACCGTCGCCAATAGCCCGTTGTGTTGCTCCAGTGCGACGTCAATTCAACTACCTACCTCCTCAATAAAACATTCCAGAGAGTTCTTTCCTATAGATATCATTTTGTATTGGGTTGATGGCAAAAGTTTGTCTCATTTTTGGCGCTACACTTCGGTATTGCATCGCAAAACCGAAGTGTTATCTACTTCACACGTGTAAAGTTTTGATGTTTGAAAGAAGGAATTTCAGCGAATATTTGGATGAAGAATTGTGTTTTTTAAATTTTTTATGCATTAAAAGGGGCAGAAAATAAGGAGCATTTTCGACATATTATGCTTTTTTATATTTCTGAAAAGGCAAGAATACTTCGCTGACGCAAAAGATGTGTGTTGTCTATGGTGAGGGGGGTTGATGATTCCATGTGCCGTAAGGGGTTTAGAAAGTTTCGTCACCTCGAAACTTCTATGAGCGCGGAATTATGCAGTTACCGGAGAGATGGAGAAAAATCATCGAACACAGAACGGCACATACTATATTTATTAAATGTAATTTGTAGTAAATAAAATTTTCCTTCAATTTTTGTGAAAATACAACGGGACGAACTTTTGCATCAACCTAATATATCGAAAATACATTAGTCATTATAAACGAGCATATAAGTCTCTGGCTGTTACGTAGAGGTAAGGGGTTTAGGTTGGGGCAACTGTTCTCCAATCTAAATACGTCTTAGGCCTTTCTGAAATATTAAAGGACATTCGTCTCCTGTTGAAAAAGAAAAAGGAGACGATTCACGCAATAATAATGGTAATGATCTGAAAAATTTAATGGAGTTCTGAAAACACCTATGAAGCAACTTGAACTCTATTTGAACACACACCCCAATAATTTTCCATACTTGACGCCACTGCCTTCCAAGACATTTAGTCTTTATAATACATAGACCGATCGATGGTTGAATTGAACTCAATTCGAAGTCATAATTTAAACATTCGTAAGTGTTGACTACAGCTCCATAAATTAAACCCATGGTCTCAGATTCGACAATGGAATAAATGACTCGGATAAAATAGTATCTTTTTCGTTCACGTGAAGTTTCCTAAGTTTTTAAGTTCATCCATACCATTTATTCTTCTCTTTTCATGAAAGTTCTACATTCACAAGCTCTGAATTTATACCTTACGTACCTTTTAATAAGAATTTGTTTACAACTCATTTATAAACTTAGAACAGAAACTGTTAGTCATCTACAGGCAGAAAACCGATTTTCGCTATTCACAATGTTTAGAGAGATCCAGCTCGTGGAGTCGCGAATAAGCAAACGGAGGGTTGCGAGTTCGAAATTCGATCCAACCTAAGACCGTTGTGTACGTGGGGGCTGATGCACGTTAAACCTGTCATGACCTTAAATGTCATCTCGTTGGCGGGGTGTTGGAGTTTGGAGAGTGGGGTCAAACAGAAAATATAAAAGTGGAGTGGGCAATGGTAACCTTTTTATGTGCCCAGGATCATGCGGACAAAACGTGACCCTTAGCTTACTTTCGTCTGCCAGGCGGAAACAAACATTAATCACCTTATTGGTCTAAGGCAGTGTTTCCCAAAGTGTGGTACGCGTACCCCGAGGGGTACGGGAAGAGTTTGGTGGGGGTACGCGTTGCACCGGAGTTTGGTGGGGATATGCACTGCACCGTGCTTAGCTGCGCCTAATTCTTCGTTCTCATGAGTCAAGTCAAGACAGTCTTGTGCGGCATGAGATGGTCCGGTGTGACACGGCGGAAATATACCACACTTCGTTACAGAAACAACTTACTTCGCTAATAGTTAGTGGCTTCTCCAGGCGCCTGTGTATTTTTAGCTTATGTGTCATTTTTCTTATAGGAAATGTTTGTTATGTGCTTTAGTAAGTCCCACTGATTTTGATTATTTTTATAAAATATAATTTTTATCCCTAACATAGATTATGGATCGCTGGTTGAAATCTGGAACTACTACACCGAAAGAAAGTAATGATTATAGTAGCAATCAACTAATAGGAAATAATGCAATTAACGACGAATTAACTTCAATTCTGAAAGAACCTGTTAAGAAAAAAGCAAGGAAAACTCGCAAGTACGACAAAGAATATCTTAAATTTGGATTCTCATGGACTGGAGAAGAAAATGAGCCTATTCCATTTTGCGTCATTTGTTTTGAAAATTTAACAAACGAAAGCATGAAACCATCCAACTTAAAGCGCCATTTTGAGACAAACCATAATCAGTACAAAGATAAACCCATAGATTTTTTTGAAAATAAACTTAAGGATTTAAATCAGTCTCGAAAAGTAATGCGGGGTTTGACAGGAGGTGACAATCAAAAAATGCTAGAAACTTCGTATCGCGTGTCGCTTTTAATTGCGAAATGTAGTGCAGCGTAAACCATTGGCGAAATTTTAATCAAGCCTGCAGCCAAGATAATGGCAGAAGTACTGATAGGAGATAGAGCGAAACAAACTTTTGACCGCGTTTCTCTCTCAAATAATACAGTTCATCGACGAATCATTGATATGTCTAATAATGTGAAACAGATGTTATTATCTGATATTTCTCAAAGTCGTTATTATGCATTGCAAGTCGATGAGTCCACTGATATTGCGAATTTTGCAAATCTTATGGCGTTTGTTAGATACGAAAAAAATCAAGAAATTCATGACGACTTTTTATTTTGCCAGCCTTTATTAGGTCACACAACAGGAGAAGATATCTTTAATGTTATGAAAAAATTTATGCAAGAGAACAAAATTGATTGGAATAGATGTGTTGGAATAAGCACAGATGGAGCAAAAAGTATGGTCGGAATTAATAAAGGACTCGTTGCAAGAATTCAAAATGTTGCCCCAAATGTCATTTCCACACATTGTTGCATACACAGAGAGGCTTTGGTAATACGTAATATGCCCGCTGATCTACAGAAAGTTCTGGATGAAAGCGTGAAAATCGTTAACTACATTAAAAACCGTCCTTTGAATGCACGACTTTTTTTCGCAAATATGCGAAGAAATGGGAAGTAGTCATACCCAACTTCTTTAGCATACCGATGTTCGTTGGCTATCTCGAGGAAAAATTCTAAATCGATTGTTTGAACTTAGACATGAACTTCAATGTTTTCTTAATGATAGATTTGAGTTGAGAAATTGTTTACATGACTGGAAATGGCTTTGTAAACTAGCATACTTAGCAGATATATTCTCTGTTTTAAATTGCCTCAACTTATCGTTACAAGGCAAAGAAATTTCATTGTTTCACGTTCAAGATAAAGTGAACGCTGCCATCGCAAAACTCAAGTTATGGCAAAAGAGAGTTGGTAATGGAGAAGTAGACTCGTTTCCCTCTCTTCATGAGTTTATAACAAGTTCGACTACTAAAATTGATGTTGATACTCTGAAATGCAAAACACAGCATTTGGAGAGTTTGCAAGTGGGCTTGAAAAACTATTTCCCTGATTTAACCAAAAATATTGAATGGATAAGATATCCGTTTAACATTAACACAACATCATGCCAGAAGATTTGTCACATGCAGAAGAAGAGCAATTGTTGGCTTCAGACGGATTCTTGAAAAATAAACATAAGGAGAGTACTTTAACATCATTCTGGTTACAAATGCAACTTGTGTATCCGGTTTTAACAGAAAAAGTTCTAAAATACATCTTGCCTTTTTCAACTTCATATTTATGTGAAGTTGCTTTTTCAGCATTTGTAGACATTAAGTCGAAAAAAAGGAACAGACTATTGGACGTGGAACCACATCTCAGATTAAAATTAACAAACCAGGGAACCAAATTATGACGATCTGTTATCTCAGCACAAACAATTTCATCCTTCTCATTGATCCAAGTAAACGTTATTTATAATATAACTTTTATTTATATTTTATTATGAATAATTTTATTTCTCTTTTCTTATTATTTTGTGTGTCACAAAAAAGAAAAAAAATACATTTTGATTGTTATTAAAATACATCCATTTTTTTGACAAGGGGTACTCAGCGTTACGAAAATTATAGAAGGGGTACACATATGTCAAAAGTTTGGGAAACACTGGTCTAAGGGATGGGAGAAGACGTCCATCCATTGATTCATCATCTGATTGGTCTACAAGACATAGTAGACTTTGACGATTTCACCATTTTTTATTTGGTTTGGTTTTATTGTGCAAGAGCCAATTTAGCCTTGCTACATCAGACAAGACAGAAAATACCATTTTTGTCGCCACCCTATAGAAATGCACATTCACACATCTACCCAGTCTTAAAAGGTTATATCGCCAAACGAGGCGATAAGATGCCGAATAAGCCAACCAAGTCAACTTTTCACACAGCGCTCACCTGACTACTAGTAGACATGTTGATCACACTTTTTCAAGCTCCTCTCAATAGCAATGCTCAGTTTACTATATAATACTTCATACTTATGAGTGGGGTACCAAATCAGGTGTTGACCTCGCAATATGACCGTGGGACCACTCCAAACGACATTTTCACATATGCGATTTTTGAATCATACTGTACAATCTCTCGAAGTTTAATGCAACGATAGCCCAGTTTGTTGTCGTGGATTAGCAACAGTAAAGTTGATATTTCGAAACTCGACCCAACCAGAAACTCTCATGTACGTGGGGACTGGTAGACATTATTCTGTCGTGATCTCAAATGTCCTCACGTTGGCATGATGTGGAAGTTTGGAGAGAGGTGCCAGCTCAGGTATTGAAATCGCCATCTTACTGCGATTCAAAATTACGTGGGGTGTCCTCGGATTTTTCCTTTCGGAATTGATCCCGGCCCAACAGCCCATTCTGCTGCTCCAGTGAGACACTAATTCAACAACCAACCAGGCGAACGTTTTCAAAATAATAGAGTACTTACACTGTAAGTAAATATTAAGTTATTTTCATGCGCATTTTATCCTCTTGGAATCCTTTTAATTTCAATGTCAGCGTATGGACGCATAATCCCGCAAGCATTTGTGGCAGTCTCAATGGCAATAGCCCGTTGTGTTGCGTTCCAGTGCGACATGAATTCAACTATCTACCAGCATATCCATCGGCTGTATGTTTCCCATTTTTGCCTGTAAGTGAAATAAGATAACTATGCAGTGATAGGAAGAAAATGCTACATACACACAAAAATCGTACAGCAAACAGATAACTCGACCGTGGTCGAAATATTCCTCGATATTGCAACTTTACTTTTGATATTTTCCGGACCGTTGAAAGGAAAAATTGCTGAAAAAGATTCCGTTTTATAGTCAAAGAAACAATTTGCCTCTTTTTCGCATCATTAAATACGTTTTTTGCTTTTCTCTTGTTTGATATTTTGAAATTTATACTTTATGGGGCACTTCTAAAAGATTCCCAAGCCTCAAACGCTGGTTTCGAGTAACATATCAATATTTTTTATTTCGCAACCCAGCGTGCGTCTCATGCATTTCACTAGATTTACATGCAGAATTTTTCGAATTTGAATAATTCCGCATGTTGAGTAATGTCTTCATAAACATTTAATAATGGTCTAAGTTTTTCTGATGTCACGTTTCACAGGAAAGAATTTCAGTAAAAGTTGAATTGATTTAGATAGAGAATCTGTTATGGGGGTTCCGGTAAGACAGGTGTAATGATGCGTTGCTGCTTTAGTCTATGCTGCCTTCGTAATAGCTGTTGTCATAAATGTTCAAAGTTTTCCAATGTACTTATTTCAAACACAAGTGTGGCTTGTATATCTGTCAAAAGTGACTCATATTTAATATTTTATTCTTGAATAGTGTCCTTAACCCAAAAAGGCCTTTTTGACACGATATATCGTCCATCAAGATCTGACCAATTTTGCTAACGACGAGATATCTCGTCATCAAGATACTACCGATCTTTTTATGATGTCGAGATCAAAACCTGGTCAGTTTATTTCTAATGGGTATTCCAATTGGGTATTTCGATTAATGCCACACTGAAGCAACACGACGGGATGTTGGTGACGGTCCGGGATCAATCCCACAGGGAAAGATCCGAGGACAACACCACGTAATTTTGAGCCATTAGTCAGATGGCAGAGCTGGCACCCCCTCTCCAAACTTCCACACCACGCCAACGTGAGGACATTTGAGGCCATGACGGATTTAACATGCACCAGCCCCCTTTCTACACGACGGTCTTCGGCTGGATTTGAACTCACAACCCTCCGGTTGCTTATCCATTACTCTTCCAACCGGGCTACCGCGGTCCTTATTTTTAATGACGAGATACCTCGTCGGGACAACCACCACCTGAAGGGTTAAATACTCGAGAGCAAGCTCTATAAGAGAAATTTTCGGTGTAAACAAACAGGTAGGTAGGTTGGTTGGTTAGTTTTCGGGTTTTATGGCGTAAGGGCCAAATTTGGTTATGCTGCGCCAGACACAAGACATACAATATCAAGTAATAGACAGACACGCACAATGAAAGTTTTACTGACGCAGAAGAGATAAATACACCCAGGTATGTAGATTGGTAATTGAATTAACATCGCACTGGAGCAGCACAAAGTACTATTAGTTACGGTCCGGGATCAATCCGGGATGAATGAAAAGATCCGAGGACAACACCTCGTAATTTTGAACCGCGGTCAGATGACGAGAACAATACCTGAGCTGGCACCCCACTCTCCAAGCTTCCACGCCACACCAACGTGAGGAAATTTCCGGCCACGACGGATTTAACGTGCAGCAGTATCCGCGAACACGGCGGTCTTTGGTTGGACCGAGTTTCGGACTCGCAACCCTCCCGTTGCTAATCCTTTATTCTTCCAACTGGGCTACCGCTGCTCGACTTTGTATTGTAGAGATATAGCTTAAAAGTAACGATTTCAATAAAGTGGTTTTTTTGTCTCTTCGGTCAATTTTTCTATACGAGGGTTGAAAAGTGGTATCGAACGCTACAAACATCCATACTCACACCGGACTTCGAATACAGAGCCTGTTGGGCCGAGGACCAGAGTTCATAAAGCAAAACCACCTGATGAATGCGTTGGCTACCATCGAAATTTTGATTCAAAATTACGAGGTGTTGTCATCGGATCTATCCCTTCGGGATTGATCCCGGACCAGCGACAATAGCACGTAATGTTGCTCCAGTGTAACGTTCATTAACTACCTACCTGCCATTGGAATTTCCACGAATATCACTCAAAAGTTATAAAGTTGTTATGCAAATTCCAGAATTGTAACAATTGTCCGTTGTGTTGCTCCAGTGCGACGTAAATTCAACTACCTACCAATCCAGAATTGTAAAAGTTTTAATTTCTTAAAGTACATAGAGTTTAACACTTTGTGGCTTAACCCTCCTGGTGGTTGTCTTGACGTGGTATCTCGTCACTAGTAAAAATGATCAGATCTTATAAACGAGATGTCTCGTCATAAGAAAAAAATTCCAGATCTTGATCTCGTCAGCACAAGAAAATTGGCAATATCTTGATGACGAGATATCTCGTTATTTGCAAAACTAGTCGCATCTTCATGGACGAGATATCTTGTCGATACCTTGGAGGGTTAACGGTGTTGATATTTTTGAAAAATTCCAAATCTCAGAACTTAGGATAGAAGTTGGAACTAAAGGAAGTCTCTTGATAGAATAGCACTATTTTTCTTAAATTTGTGACACTCATAATAAAATTAACTCATAGTGGTGCCTATACAGATGGCATCGTAGAACTGTAAAACAAAACTTTGTAACTAAACATAAGCAACAGAAAAGAGATAGATTGGTTTCGCTTTACGATTAGGTCTGGATGACGCCGTTAAGAATGCCTTCCATCGAAATTATATATATTTTCCTGTGAGTTTCCTGTCTGTTTTAACCCCCTTTTTGTATGCTTATCGGTTATATCGGGCGTATCCAGATAGAAGCTCTATGGTGCCCAAGTCCCCTTCACAGGTGTGAGGTATTAAAATATCTCACCAAAAAGAAACACTATAAATTCATGAAAGAACGTTTTTTCATATTCTTCATAAAAGAATGATTATTTCACTTTTAAATAACTATTAATTTATGAACTAATATTCATTATGCAATGTAATAGTTTATTGAACTAATACGCATTATGCAATGTAATGTAATGGTTTATTGAAACTAATACTTATCATGTAATCAAGTGTTAGAGTTTAGTGAAGTAATATTCACTATGTGTGTAAAGTAGTGTAATACATAGTTTAGTATCCTCATATTTATTATATAATGTACTGGTTTAGTGAACTAATATTTAGTATGCGGTGTAACGTAATACATAGTTTAGTAACCTCATATTTATTATATAATGTAATGGTTTAGTGAACTAATATTCATTATGAAATGTATAATTTAGTGAATATATATATATATGCAGAACACCGCAAGTCCAGGAATTTTAGTATCCAAAAAGCACTCGGAGTCAATTTTTAACACAAGCATATATTGAGACGGACGATTACATTGAACATTTAACTTAGAATATGAACATTAATTATTTCATCGTTTAACATTGTCGTTTTTAGTCCTACGTCGTACACAGTCTATCACTGTCTGCTACTATAGCGTTGGCCAGCAGCATCAGGTCTCGTGGTGGTAGGTTGGCGACTGAAGCGCCACTCACAGCGGGTGGTGCCACTCACGTAGCGTTGGACGGTGCGTTGTTGACGGTGGTGTTGACGGGCAGTGAGCGCCGATGGAGTTTGTCATGTTGATGATGTCTGTGCTGTGCACTTATCAGAACTTTACGCGAACATTGTTTAACTTTAATTGTCTTGGCCAAATTCATTGTATATAAATATTCATCAATTTCATTAAACTTAATTATTCTTTAAAATGTTTCATCATATTACCAATTGCCCACAAACCAGCCCCCCACATCTCAGAAGTGGGATGGACGCCTAGGAAGATTCCAGCCAGTATTTTCGGAAGGATATTTTTAAAAAAACTTTGCAAACGGAACCGAACTTTTAAAAAACGAACTATGTGTATGTTCTCGAGTCTCCAAGGTGCTCCTTGCTGCCAATCATCTTAAAGGTACGTGAACATTCCATACTACAAAATGATATTCAATGATATTAAAGAAGTCAGCGTTGCATTGAAGGATTGCAAGACAGGCAAAATAAAAATTTTGCATAGATTCATTTTCGAAAATGACGGCAATCGATCGAATAGAACACGTGTTAGAAATTTTTCTGGCTTTAATTTCAGAACAGATAGCGAAGAATTTAACGAGAAATTGAAAAATAAAGAAGATAGCTTTTCTCTAAACGAATTGATTACAATATATCTAATTTGCTAAGCATTTCTTTCGAGGCACGAAAACGGAACTAGCAAAAAGAATTCTATGTTATGTAACCTTGAAAGCTTCGTCGAGAACGAACGCGCCGATCTGTCTGAATTTAAATCAGAAGACCTAAACAAAACAAACGATTTTTCATTGCATTGCAATGAATGTGATGTTGAAAGTATTACTCATAACTCTCAGTGTGATTATATGCATAGTAGTAGAAATAAGCTTGATAGTAATGATTTTTCAATGCAGTGCAATGAATATGATTTTAAAAGTAATATTCATGTTTTTCAATGTGATGATGAATATACAAGTAGAAATAAGATTAATAGTAATTATGCTATTCAAAATGTCAGTATAAATTACTCTGATATCGAAAGTACCCTTACTAAGTTCAATGCAGAACGCACGAAAATGTTTTTCATTGGATCGAACATTTCGAGAATATTTCTCAGTTGTTTTGTTTGTCAGATTTACAAAAATTTATTTTTGGCAAGAGATCGCTTAGTGGTAACGCTGCTTTGTTAGAACAGAACCAGAAATAAATTCATGGTCAAAATTGAAACAGGCCTTGATCGACGAATTCTCTTTTGAGAAAAAACTCTGCTAATTTATATACATGAACTTTTGAGTAAAAGGAAAATGAGGGATTCTGAATCCACTCAGGAATATTTTTTAAAGATGAAAGAATTGTGCAGTTGCGGAAAAATAGATGACGCTGTTTGATGCACTATGTGATTAAAGGAATAAATGACAAACAGGAAAACAAAACTATTCTATAAGGTTGTAAAAATGTGTTGAGTTTAGAGAAAAACTGAAAGTGTATGAAATAATGAAAGCTGATTCTGCATATGGTAAAGGTGCTTTCGACAGACAAAATTTCGATAGAAGGAATTTCGATAGGATTAATTATGATAATAAGAATTTTGATAGAATGAAAACCAAATATGATCATGGTAGAATTAACTCTTTTGATAGACCAAATAATGAGTACAGTAATAGATTTAATTCTAAAAACGAAACTGTAAACAGAGAGAGAGTCAAGTTTGATAGAATGAAATACAATGGTTCATAAAATCGTAACAAGATTTGTTTTAATTGTGGATCAAAAGATCATATTTCTAGATTTTGTATTCATAAAGATAAGGGACTTAAATGTTTTCGATGTGGCACGTTTGGTCACAAGGCTTAGGAATGCGGAATGAATTCGAAACCGGAAGTAGCCATTTTGGATGTTAGAGTAGAATCGAAAGTAAGGAAAATGGCAATGATTAATGGTTTAAGTGTTAATTCATTGTTAGATTCTGGAAGTCAAGCTACTTTGATTCGTAAATCTGTTTTTGACAAATTAAATGTTAAGGAATTATGCCCGTTGAATTCTACCTTGACTGGTTTTGGAAAATGCCGAGTAAAACCGTTAGGCTATTTTAAAGGAAACGTTCAAATAGATAATTTTGAGGGTGATGTAGATATATGCGTAGTAGGAAACGATGACTTATGACGCTATTATAGGACTAAATGTGTTAATGTTGGGTGAAACACTAATTAATGAAAACGGAATTACTCTGAGAAATAAATCCCAGTGTGTTGAGGAAATAAACACTTTGTCTATTTTACCAATTGATTTGTCAACTGGAAACGATGTTGATGTAAATATTGAACCTGACGTTCCAAATATCTTAAAGTATAAGGTACAACAGTTAGTTTCGAATTATGTACCAAACAAAACAAAAACAACAAATGTTAAATTGAATATTTTGGTAAAAAATAATGAACCCGTATCTCATCAGCCACGTAGGTTACCATTTTCAGAGAAAAAGATAATCGAGACTCAAGTTACTGAATGTCTAGATCAAGGGATAGTAGAACCAAGTTCTTCAGAATATTGTAGCCCCGTTGTAATTGTAAAGAAAAAGGATGGAACCCCTCGTGTGTGCATAGACTATACAATATTAAATAAAATGATTATAAAGGATAGATTTCCCCTACCATTAATTGAAGATATTTTAGACCGATTGCAAGAATCACAAATTTTTAGTACTATCGATCTCAGAAATGGATTTTTCAATGTTGATGTCGCCAAGAGTAGTTGAAAGTATACTTCATTCGTTACCCATGAAGGGCATTATAATTTTCTTAAGGTTCCATTTGGTTTATGTAACTCCCCTGCCGTATTTCAGAGATATATCAACACCATTTTTCGACCATTGATTAATGATGGTATTGTTTTGCCGTATATGGACGATATAATAATTTTGTCCTCCTCACTTGAAGAAGGAATCGAACGGCTTGAACGAGTCTTAGATCTAGCTAGTGAATATGGACTGGAAATAAATTTTAAGAAACGCCATTTTTTGAAAAAGCGAATTGAATTTTTGGGCCACGTAATCGAAGAGAGTAGAATTTTTCCATCAACTCTAAAAACCAAAGCTGTTCTTAATTTTCCCGAACCAACCAATTTGAAGTAGGTTCAAAGTTTTTTGGGACTTAGTGGGTATTTTAGAAAGTTCATGCCTGGATATTCTATTATCGCTAAACCTTTGAGTGATCTTTTGAAAAAGGATCGTAATTTTAAATTTGGACCAGAAGAAAAACTCTTTTAACCGATTGAAGACATTGTTGGCCGAAAAGCCTGTCTTGGAAATATACAACCCTAATTATGAGACTGAATTGCATTGTGATGCGAGTTTGGAAGGGTATGGATCCATTTTGATGCAGAGGTCCCCTAACGACAGAAATTTTCATCCTACCTATTTCATGAGTAGAAAAACATCTGATGCCGAAAAGAAATATTCTAGTTATGAGCTTGAGGCTCTTGCCATCATAGAAGCTTTAAAGAAATTTCGTGTGTACCTTTTGGGAATTCCATTCAAAATTGTCACTGACTGTTCCGCGTTTGAAAAGACAATGGCAAAGTGAGATTTGTCTACCCGTGTAGCTCGTTGGGTTTTATTACTACAAGAATTTAATTATGTCATTGAGTATCGACCCGGTTCTAAAATGTTTCATGTAGACGCACTTAGTAGATCTCCGATAAATATGTTTTGTATTTCAGTCGATAACATCTTACCAAAATTAAAAGCGGCTCAGGATAAAGATAACGAAATAAAAACAATTAAAGAGCTACTGAAAATTTCTAATTATGAAGATTATTGCGAGAGACATGCAATTTTGTATAACTTCGCTGATGGTAAGGAATTAGTGGTCGTGCCTGAGGGTATGCAAACAGAAATAATAAGGGATGCCCATGAAAAGGGACATGTAGGAGTTAAATATACTGAAAAGAACATCGAAGAGTATTATTTCATCCCCAAGCTTAGGCAGAGGATAGAAAAAACCATAGCCAATTGTGTACATTGCATTTTAGTGAATCACAAAAGGGAAAGAAGGTCTTTTGCACCCCTTGCAAAAAGAAGATATTCCATTAAAGACGTACCATATTGATCACCTTGGACCTTTAGAGAGCCCCCATAAGAACTATAAGTACATTCTAGCGATAATAAATGCATTTACCAAGTTTGTATGGATTTATCCAACAAAAACCACTACATCTGCTGAAGCTATTGCAAAATTGGAGATTCAAAAGGCTGTATTTGGGAGTCCTCAAATAATCTCCGATAGAGGTGCAACTTTTACATCTAGCGAGTTTGCTGATTATTGCTCTAAAGAGAACATTAAACACCATTTAATCACTACTGGCTTGCCGAGGGCAAACGGACAAGTCGAACGAATTAACCATACGATCATATCAATTCTGGCAAAGCTATCCTTTGAAAATCCAGCCCAATGGTAAAAATACACAAGTGAATTACAGCAAGCGATAAATTCGACCTATCAACGAAGCATAGATACCACACCGTTCGAATTACTTTCGGTACAAAGATGAATGTAAAGGGTCTGGACAAGTTCAAAGAAATTATCGAAGTTGAATTTCAAGCACATTTTGAAACGCAATGAGAAGAACTCAGGAAGCATGCAAAACAACAAATTTTTAAAATTCAAGAAGAAAATAAGTCGTAAATTTAAGAAGAAAGGAACCAAAACCTTATCCAGTTAATGATTTTGTTGCCATCAAGAGAACTCAGTTTGGTCCGCACTTGAAGCTAAAACCAAAGTACCTTGGACCCTATAGAATCACCAGGGTTAAAGAAGGAAATACATACGACGTTGTAAAAGAGGGATGTTATGAAGGATCCAACCTCACTACAACATGCGCTGAATTTCTTAAACCGTGGAATTGGATTTAAGGGTTTGCTAAGACGACCAAAGACGTTGAAAGAAGAAAGTCAAAGACGAAAGAAGTTTGAAGACGACGAAAGACGCTGAAATAAGAAAGAAGTTAAAGACGAAAGAAGCTGAAGAAGACGGAGGAAGTTTGAAGAAGACGGAAGACATTAAAAGAAAGACGAGAAACGACGTTTAAAGACGACAAATGAAGCTAGAAGACGATTTGGCTCATTTAATCATTTTCAGAGCTGAAGGACGATTCAGAGCTCTATAACCTAGATACATTTGCTTTACAGACTGACAGATTTTGGAACTTTGCTTCTGCTTCTGCCTTTTTTGTATATTTTCAGAAACGCCTGGTGGATCAGTCGAACCCAGGATGGCCGATCTGTGGTGCCCATCTTGCCACTAGAGGGCACCTCCGCGCTGATCTCATCTCCGACCACTGCACAGCCATTCCGCGCATTGGAGAAACGTAGAGCCAAAAGCGACGCAGAAGTAATACGACGGAGCTACGAGAAGGACGTAGCGTTGGACGGTGCGTTGTTGACGGTGGTGTTGACGGGCAGTGAGCGCCGATGGAGTTTGTGATGATGATGTCTGTGCTGTGCATTTATCAGAACTTTACGCGAACATTGTTTAACTTTAATTGTCTTGGCCAAATTCATTGTATATAAATATTCATCAATTTCATTAAACTTAATTATTCTCTAAAACGTTTCATCATATTACCAATTACCCACAAACCAGTCCCCCCATATATATATATATATATATATATATAGAATAATAAATTAGAATATTCATTATCTGATGTAATGGTTTAGTGATCTAATATTTATTTTGTAATGTAATGGTTTAGTGAACTAATATTCATTATGTAATGTAGTGTAATAGTTTAGCGAGCTAATATTCATTAGAGTAACCGGAAAGCAATGATTTCGGACCTTCTTACATATTCACATATATATAAGATTATCGTATATCAATCCCTCCAAAAGTGACACAAGAGTAAATAATGAATTTTGGGAAATAAGGGGTGGAATATTTTATTTATTTATATATAGACTGTCAAATCGATTAATCCAATTATATGACAGCGAGAAAAGATATGAAATACAGAACAAAACTACATTATATGTTCTTTAAGTTTAAACAACACAAAGACGAATATGAATCGAATATGCATACGAATAGATTAGGAATTGAATTGGGTACTTACCCATATTTATCAGATAAACGATATGGAGAGGCAAGAATTGAATACTGGAGGCAAAAGAATACGAACATATAACAATTTAAAACTGGTGTAATTGTATCCTTTACAACAGATTTGATTCAGCGATTTAGAGTTTAGTTTGTAATGGGTGTACTAATCCCACCGTCCGACCTCTTTCAGCGCCCGAGCAAGAAAATGTGTCCCCGTAGCGTCCTCCTTCGTGTTGACCCAACCGGAAGGGGTGGAAAAAGTTAATACATACCCAAAGTGATTAATTACATCGAAAAAAGAACGGAAGAAGGAAATCATGATCGAAACATACAACCAGAGAGAAAACAGTTGATATTTGTTTTGAAACGTTACAGCATTACTAATAACTACTAAATCGTCAAAGGAAACATCAAGAGTGGTGTTTACTATTGTTCATTATGAAAATTTGTCAAGTGATATATTTTCAAGTATTTTTAGCTGAAGAGTCTTGAAAAATAATTCTTTACGAGTCCTATTATATGTGGTATAATGAGGCAAATTTTCATCGTACAGGCTGGTATAATTCATTTTGTTATGTAACAAATTATGGAAATAACTTAAACATGATAGGTAAGTAGTTGTATTTACGTCGCACTGGAGCAACACAGAGGGCAATTGGCGAGGGTCCAGGATCAATCCAGAAGGGAAAGATCGAGGGCAATCCTCGTAATTTTGAACCACGGTCGGATGATGAGTTCAACACCTCAGCTGGCATCCCACTCTCCAAACTTCCACACCACGTCAACGTGAGGACAATTGAAGCCACGACAGATTTAATGTGCTCCAGCTTCCACACACACGACGGTCTTTGCTTGAATCAACTTTGGATCTCGCAACACTTCGTTAGCTAATTCGCGACTTCAGTTCTTGACGGTAACACGTAAATGCGGGCCAACTTCCCCGAAGTCCTCCAGGAAGGCATGTCCTCCCCGAATTCACGGTAGGTATGATGTGGGAGCACCTCTCATGGAGCCCCGGATTTACACTGAGTCTGCCACAAATACGTGAAAGATTATACGAATAGAAAAATATAAAAGTAGAGTGAGCAATGGTAACCTTTTTATGTGCCGAGGATCATGTGACCAAAACTAATAGTAACGTGACCTTAGACTACTTTCGTCTGCCGGGTGCAAACGAACATTCATTGATTCTTCATCTGATTAGTCTTCGCGACATAGTAAGAGATTTTGGCGATTTCGCCTTATTTGTCGCCACTATAGAAATGACCATTCACACATCTACCCTGTCAAAAGATGTTATATCGCCATACGAGGCGATAAGATGCCAAATCGGCCAACCAAGTGAATTTTTCACAGAACAGTCACGTGACTGCTAGTCGACATGTTGGTCACACTTTTTGAAGCCCTCTCAATAGCAATGCTGTCTACTTATATTTTATGTCTATGATTTTAAGTCCATAAGCTGACACTGGAAAAATAAGGAACTGAAAAAGATAAAAAATGCATGAAAATATAACTTGAAATTTACCTACAGTGTAAATACTTCATTATTTTGAAACCTTTTGCCTTGTGTATTAAAAGATATTGACAGTTGAACTTCAATTCATAACTGCATAAATTACTGTAAAACAAGTTCGCTATGGTGTTGATAAAGAAACGGTTTTCATAACACTACATCCCTTTTATAAGTCGGCGAAACATGCTTTTAAAACATTAGGAAAAAAGCCAACATAAAACCCAATTCAAAGATTTTTCTTGACAAAGTCTAGAAACAAATCTATTGCTGAAACACTCCACAACCAAGAATAAACACAAATCTCGTGTCCTGAATGGGAACTTTAATGACTGTTTGAGAACATCATTTTCCAAATACGATCCAGACGTGAAGAAACGAAAAAAGTTTCATTCATTGGGTCAATTTTTTGGGGCAAGGAACTTCCATTCCCTTGTCCAAACAAAAATTCGCTTATATCAACAGTTAATCTTTTATTTGTATTTGCATTTTCAATGTCTGATAGTTTTTATGAGGTACGTAGAAGTATTTTCAAGTTTTAAGAAGTGTTGAAAAAATTTAACTTGCAAAGTTATGAGAAATGTATGCTAGAATTTTTCGAAGATTGATAAACATCCGACTAGGTTCGGAGACAAATTTTTAAAAAAGCTTTATATGAATCATTATTAATATTTTTTAGACAGGTATTGATGTAAAAACATGTAATTAACAGAAAATTAAATTATATCATGATTCATTTATTTTATAATGAGGATTAATTGGAAAATTTAAGCAAAAATCATGCTTTGGGAAAAATGCTCTAAATGTAAAAAAAAATCATAAATGCAAGAATTTTCTTTGATAAATGTGTTGTTTGTACTATTACCTATGTAATAGACCGCAGGCTAAGTGATATTTTAAAAATTTTGCAATTTATGGTGAATTTTGTGCATTGCCGTTCGATTTTTTCACAAAACGGCAAGTATTTTATAAGAAAAGTTGCCATAAAATAAAATTGAATAGCTCTATAGCAAAACCTGCGGTCTATTACACTCACAAAGGCTTGAGATGCATTTATGCCAAATTTCATTACATAATATTGAATACAATTTGAGAAATCATGTTTTTCGTTGATAATTTATGACGAAAATTTTATTTCTCAGAAAATGCATCTAAAGAATGCATTTAAAGAATTAATTTGTATATTTCACAAATTAATTATCATGTAGACAGTTTAAAATTCCCCAGTTTTATAAGAAACTCCTTCCTTCTCTTCAACTTTAATCCATTTTTTCTTCCTGGATGCTCGTAATTTCCTTCTGGTGGCTTTTGCCGATGGCAAAGTGTCGTTTCTAGTCGACAATTCGGTCGCTATCAAAACCATTGTACCCTTGCACTGTATAACACCCAGAACTGATACCCAATTCTTTTAATATAGCTAAAAAACCATTAAGCACGTTGTTGTATTGAATTACATCTATACATGTACCCAAACGAAGAGTCTGGAGTTCAACAAAGACTTCTTTAGGTAATATTTGCCACAAAATTCCATTGAATGACTCATTGGCATTCTGCTTCTTACAGTGCAAGCATTTTTTTAGTAGTTTTTGATCACACAGTACCATATATATGGGCTTTACAATGTTAATTGTGTTCTGGGGTAGTCCAGTGGATTTGTCTTGAAAAGGTTTGTTATGATGTCTTTAGAATTTACTGAAAGTTCAGGTACTGGGTGTTTTGATCACCATAAAATTTTCGCTTTCGAGGTCGATGAGCTCTTACCTTACCCATGTTAAAGAGTAACAGGGGCCTTAAATTTCAATTTATAATATCAAAAACTATTATTACGCTATAATTTTAGCACTAAAATTGAAAGCAAAAGCAGTAAAACAAACGTAAACCAACTAGCAGATCGAAATGATGCAAAGCTGTATTGCCACAATTTTCTAACTAAATTGTTGTTAATATTTGTTAATATAGCCACAAACTGTGGCTATTAATCTAGAATACTTAAAAGAACATGTTTTAGCTTTAACAACTTAATTTTTCGACAATTATGAAAGAAAATAGCAAAAAACTGTCAACTTCCGGTTTCGGTTTGACCACTTCTGGTATTTTTGACAGCTGTCGCTTGATACGAAAATTACCATAACTTCCGTTCTATTGCACGTAGATTAAAAAAATAAGTAGTTTTAGAATCCTCAGAAATATGACTTTAATATAAAATAATAAAATAAAAATGACCATTTTAGTCGAAAATGCCCATTTCAACCTAGTCGGATACCTTAACCTACAAATACAATAACCCCTCGACGTATTGCGCTTCTTGGGGTTAAAGAAAAGAGTGCACTGCACCATTTGTATTTTATTTAACTCTCTGAAGGTCGCGAGATTTCCAAGTATAATGTAATGTTTTTACCCCACAACCCTTTTCTAAGGGCCTTGGTAGCCCAGTTGGTAGAGTTGCGGATTCGAAACCGGGGGTTGCGAGTTCGAAACGCGATTAAACCAAAGATAGTCGTGTATGTGGGGGCTGGTGCAGTTAAATCTGTAATAGCCTAAAATGTCCTCACGTTTGGAGAGTGGGATGTCAGCTCAGGTGTTGTTCTCGTCACATCTGACTACGAGGTGTCTTACGATCTTTACCTTCGGGATCGATCCCGGACCATCGCCAATAGCCCGTTGTGTTGTTGCTCCAGTGCGACGTAAATACAGCTACCAACCTACCTACCTCTCCAAGTAAAATAAGAATTGTGGTCCCCTGCCATGGCATTGTATAGCACTATTTCCCAATTCCTCAATTAAAAACGAGTGATCCTTCATTCTGAATTCCACCATTTAGGTAGGTATTTTTAATTAACGTCGCAGTGGAGCAACACAACGAGCCATTAGCGACGGTCCTAGATCAATCCCAAAGGGAAAGACCCCAGGACAACACCACGTAATTTTGAACCACGGTCAGATGACGACTCCGCCATAAGGAACAGTCGTTAGAAATAGAATATGACCAAAATGTATTATCGAGAGCTTGCACTAGAATCACTCCAAAAATAACTTCAAACACAATGTCAATTGGGAAAACGTAGATTCGTTGCCGGCTTGTTAATTGTAGATGAGCAGGCTCGATTCCTCATTGGGTATTTCTATCTTCTGTATCAGTAAAGCTATCCTTGTGTTTGTATATCCATTACTTGACGTTGTCTGTTTTGTGTTTGTATATCCATTACTTGACGTTGTCTGTTTTGTGTTTGTATATACATTACTTGGCGTTATCTGTTTTGTGTTTATATATCCATTACTTGGCGTTATCTGTTTTGTGTTTGTATATCCATTACTTGACGTTGTCTGTTTTGTGTTTGTATATCCATTACTTGACGTTGTCTGTTTTGTGTTTGGAGCAGCATGGCCAAATATGGCCCTTGTGCCATAAAACCCAATAAACCAACGAACAGCCGGTTTGTTAAACCAATTGCACAATACAATTATCGTCGATTGCTGCGGGGCCACGGTAGCCCAGTTGGTAGAGCAACGGATTAACAACCTGAGGGTTGCGAGTTCCAAATTCCGTCCAGCCAAAGACCGTCGTTTACACGGGGGCTGGTGTACGTTAAATCTGTTGTGGCCTCAAACACCCTCACGTTGGCGAAATGTTGAAGTTTAAAGATTGGTTGGTTGCTTCCATATATGGCCATGCTGCGCCAGACACAAGACATACAATATCAAGTTATAGACACACACAATGAAAGTGTTACTGACACAGAAGAGAGGAATACACTCAAAGAGGAATTCACCTGGCAGAAATCGAACCTGCGCCGCCTACAACTTGAAGTTTGGATAGTGGAGTGCCAGCTCAGGTGTTACCTCGTCATCTGACCGCGGTTCAAAATTACGTGTTGTCCTCGATCTTTCCCTTGGGGATTGATCCCGGATCGTCGGCAGTTACCCGTTGTGTTGCTCCCGTGCGACGTTAATTAACTACCTACCTACCTTGACTGCTGTTGACTTTAGAAATGAACTCTCATATGTTATAGAAATGAATTAAATAAATGTAGAATGCTGGGCAACGTACCTAAATATTCATTGTACGTGTATCCACCGGGCAAGATCAAATGAAATATTTCAAAGGAAATTGGTTAAACAGTAAAATTCCTTTTCTCAAAGCAATATATTAACCCATCTGCCCGAGGGCGAGCTAGGGTTAAATTTTACCTAAGTATAGGAAAATATTAATAGTTTATGATATTTTTAACGGATCCCGTGGTCTAAGTTTATTGGATACATTAATTGAAATAAATATCACTATAGTCAAGAATGAATATTTTTGACACATTAATTTAATTAGGCATCATTGACCTATCACATTAATTAATGATAACAGAGAATATTGTCTGTTCTATATAATTGAAGAGATCGAGTTCGGGGTCTCACTTGAAACTCGAGAGTTATTTAATTCGCACTTAAATAACTCCGGAGTTTCAAGTGTGGCTCTGACTCGTTCTGCTAGTCTCAATCTTTTTAATTATACAATAGCAAAATTACCCGCCATTTCTCTGGTTGAATTGTTTGCAATTGATCATAATACTGATAAATGTTATTCCTATGGGTATTTCGAATTGTTTTTAGCCCCCTTTGCAGACCCAGGACAAATCGAACTACAGCCTATGTTTCCCGCAGGATTCTGAAGAATCTGAGTATTAATCTGAATTGGTCAGTGATAGTAATAATACTCAATGTTATTTCTATAGGGATTTTGAATTTTTTTAGCCCCCTCTGCAGATATTTGAGGCGACGATAAGATTTAACGTGCACGGGCCCCCCTGTACACGACGGTCTCTGGTTGGATCTAGTTTCAAACTACCAACAATCCCGTTGAAATCCGCGACTCTACCAACTGGTCTACCGCAATCCACTTATTTAATTAGTAGGTAGGCTAAACGTAGACAATACGTTCACACAATTGGAGTCCTTAGAGTAGTTTTTAGCTTTGATTAGTTTTGGCACCATTGATTAGATTAAATTTTAGATTTGATGCCATAGAAGTGATTACAAGTTGGCGAAACAAATAGTTTTTTATAGCGTTTGCCATACATGATTTTGATTATTGTAGCCCTTCCCAAGCTAGTTTAATCCCCTTTGAACAGATCGATTTCCCCAAGGTCACGTGACTTCTCACCGGAGTCGCAGTGTAAAATAATAATAATATATCACATCTAAAAAACGGTAACGGTAATTCTCCCAAAACAAGCAATGATGCTTCAGTAACGGTAATTATCCCTAACCTCCAAAACCGATAATGATGTTTCAGAAACGGTGATTCTCCTCAATCTCCAAAACCGATAATGAGATGTCTAACAGTAATTCTCCCCAATTTCCAAAGTCGGTAATGATGCTTCGGTAACGATTATTCTCCCTAGTCTCCAAAACAGATAATGATGTTTCGGTAACGATAATTCTCCCGAATCTCCAAAACCGGTAATGGTAATCATACCCAATCTCCAAAACCGATAATGATGTTTCGGTAACGGTAATTCTCCCCAATATCCAAAACCGATAATGAGGTTTCAGTAACGGTAATATTCCCCAATCTCCAAAACCGGTATTTCATTACCGCTCTGCAAAACCTAGTTTTGAACCCAGTGTCTGTCGTATCCATAGCCACAGCTCCAACCACTCAGTTACCAAGTCGAGCTGTGCTCCACTCTCACTGTATCCGTTATCACCTCATCTGCCTACCGTTTCCTGAGAAAATTGAACTCCAACGACCACAATCAATCACTCCCGATCACACGAGAGGGTGGCTGGGAAATCGAAAAATATTTCGAACCGCAAGCATAAATGTTCGCACGTTACTTCTGCACCAAGGAGAGAAATGGCTCCATTAAATTGGTCGATTTCATCGAACATGGTTGGTGAGATAAGCAAGAAACGTGTTTGCTCGCTACGTGTCTTTACCTCCTTTGGAGATTATTTACACGAGGATTTTTCACAAGAGATTTCTAGCCTGTCATAAAGAAAGAGAAACAACCTCTTTTCTGTTGAGAGCTGTTTTTTTGTTTCGATGATAATCGGGGACTTAAGTCGGGACTCGATCCATCACTGCCATCTTCAATGTGGGCTGCTTGACGTCCGAACCGCAACTCAATGCTCACGAATGTCCCTTTTTACTACATTTAATCGAGTTGGGGCCAATGCCCATAATTTAGTCATTCCTAAAATTATTTCGAGGGCGACTGAGCCTCAAGGAGTGATATAAACCTCTGCTTCTGCGAGGGCAATGTCACTAAAGGGATCGCAACGGAGTTCAGTTGGGACACATTTTTCTAAATCATCTTTATATTTCATCAGTGGTGTGACTGGATGGGGCTCTAGGGGCCCAAGTTCCCCACGAAAATGTTACTTCCTCATTTTTGTTCATTACAAATTAATTTAATGTACATTAAAAAATATTTTATAAGACTTTTTAAATACAAGAACAATGAACATAAATGAATGA
This sequence comes from Meta bourneti, assembly GCA_933210815.1. Lineage (NCBI taxonomy): Eukaryota > Metazoa > Arthropoda > Arachnida > Araneae > Tetragnathidae > Meta > Meta bourneti. Next base: position 37,297,036 of record OW119933.1, read on the forward strand.
TTTAATTTTTATTGGGTGATTTTATCCTCATGGAGTGATTTTATCCTCATGGAGTGATTTTATCTTCATTGAGTGATTTAATCCTCTGCTTCTGCGAGGGCGATGTCACTAAAGGGATCGCAAAGCAGTTAAGTTGAGAGACATTTTTCTAGATCAGCTTTATTTTTTATCAGTGGCGTAGCTGGAAGGGCTCTAGGGACCCAAGTTCTCCACAAATCCTTATTTTTTTATTTACAAATTAATTTATTCTACATGAAAAAAATGAAATATTTTAAAAAATTCTTTAAATGCCATAACAATAAACCTAATTGAATGAATTAATCTTTATTGAGAGATTTAACCCTCATTGAGTGATTCAATCCTCATTGAGTGATTTAATTCTCATTGATTTAACCTCTGCTTCTGCGAGGGTGATGTCGCTAAAGGAATCGCTATGGAGTTAAATTTGAAGATATTTTTTAGCTCAGTTTATTTTTCATCAGTGGCGTGGCTGGAAGGCTTCTAGGGGCCTAAGTTCCCCACGAAAGTCTTACTTCTTTATTTTTATTTTATAAATTAATTTATTATACATAAAAAATATTTTATAAAATTCTTTAAATACCTTAAAAATGAACCTAAATGAATGATATAATCTTTATTGAGTGATTTTATCCTCATTGACAGATTTAATCCTTATTGAGTGATTCAATTCTCATTGAGAGATTTTATCCTAATGAGTGATTTAATCATCTGCTGGAGGGCGATGTCGCTAATGGTATCGAAACGGAGTTTAAGTTGGGAGACATTTTTCTATATAGCTCAGCTTCATTTTTTATCAGTGGAGTTGCTGTAAAGGACTCTAGGGGCCCAAGTTCCCTACGAAAGTGTTAGTTCCTTATTTTTCCTTCACAAATTAATTTAATAAATATAAAAAAATAAATATTTTATAAAATTCTTTAAATACCTTAAAAATGAACCTAAATGAATGATATAATCTTTATTGAGTGATTTTATCCTCATTGACAGATTTAATCCTTATTGAGTGATTCAATTCTCATTGAGAGATTTTATCCTAATGAGTGATTTAATCATCTGCTGGAGGGCGATGTCGCTAATGGTATCGAAACGGAGTTTAAGTTGGGAGACATTTTTCTATATAGCTCAGCTTCATTTTTTATCAGTGGAGTTGCTGTAAAGGACTCTAGGGGCCCAAGTTCCCTACGAAAGTGTTAGTTCCTTATTTTTCCTTCACAAATTAATTTAATAAATATAAAAAAATAAATATTTTATAAAATTCTTTAAATACCTTAAAAATGAACCTAAATGAATGATATAATCTTTATTGAGTGATTTTATCCTCATTGACAGATTTAATCCTTATTGAGTGATTCAATTCTCATTGAGAGATTTTATCCTAATGAGTGATTTAATCATCTGCTGGAGGGCGATGTCGCTAATGGTATCGAAACGGAGTTTAAGTTGGGAGACATTTTTCTATATAGCTCAGCTTCATTTTTTATCAGTGGAGTTGCTGTAAAGGACTCTAGGGGCCCAAGTTCCCTACGAAAGTGTTAGTTCCTTATTTTTCCTTCACAAATTAATTTAATAAATATAAAAAATTAAATATTTTATAAAATTCTTTAAATACCTTAAAAATGAACCTAAATGAATGATATAATCTTTATTGAGTGATTTTATCCTCATTGACAGATTTAATCCTTATTGAGTGATTCAATTCTCATTGAGAGATTTTATCCTAATGAGTGATTTAATCATCTGCTGGAGGGCGATGTCGCTAATGGTATCGAAACGGAGTTTAAGTTGGGAGACATTTTTCTATATAGCTCAGCTTCATTTTTTATCAGTGGAGTTGCTGTAAAGGACTCTAGGGGCCCAAGTTCCCTACGAAAGTGTTAGTTCCTTATTTTTCCTTCACAAATTAATTTAATAAATATAAAAAAATAAATATTTTATAAAATTCTTTAAATACCTTAAAAATGAACCTAAATGAATGATATAATCTTTATTGAGTGATTTTATCCTCATTGACAGATTTAATCCTTATTGAGTGATTCAATTCTCATTGAGAGATTTTATCCTAATGAGTGATTTAATCATCTGCTGGAGGGCGATGTCGCTAATGGTATCGAAACGGAGTTTAAGTTGGGAGACATTTTTCTATATAGCTCAGCTTCATTTTTTATCAGTGGAGTTGCTGTAAAGGACTCTAGGGGCCCAAGTTCCCTACGAAAGTGTTAGTTCCTTATTTTTCCTTCACAAATTAATTTAATAAATATAAAAAAATAAATATTTTATAAAATTCTTTAAATACCTTAAAAATGAACCTAAATGAATGATATAATCTTTATTGAGTGATTTTATCCTCATTGACAGATTTAATCCTTATTGAGTGATTCAATTCTCATTGAGAGATTTTATCCTAATGAGTGATTTAATCATCTGCTGGAGGGCGATGTCGCTAATGGTATCGAAACGGAGTTTAAGTTGGGAGACATTTTTCTATATAGCTCAGCTTCATTTTTTATCAGTGGAGTTGCTGTAAAGGACTCTAGGGGCCCAAGTTCCCTACGAAAGTGTTAGTTCCTTATTTTTCCTTCACAAATTAATTTAATAAATATAAAAAAATAAATATTTTATAAAATTCTTTAAATACCTTAAAAATGAACCTAAATGAATGATATAATCTTTATTGAGTGATTTTATCCTCATTGACAGATTTAATCCTTATTGAGTGATTCAATTCTCATTGAGAGATTTTATCCTAATGAGTGATTTAATCATCTGCTGGAGGGCGATGTCGCTAATGGTATCGAAACGGAGTTTAAGTTGGGAGACATTTTTCTATATAGCTCAGCTTCATTTTTTATCAGTGGAGTTGCTGTAAAGGACTCTAGGGGCCCAAGTTCCCTACGAAAGTGTTAGTTCCTTATTTTTCCTTCACAAATTAATTTAATAAATATAAAAAAATAAATATTTTATAAAATTCTTTAAATACCTTAAAAATGAACCTAAATGAATGATATAATCTTTATTGAGTGATTTTATCCTCATTGACAGATTTAATCCTTATTGAGTGATTCAATTCTCATTGAGAGATTTTATCCTAATGAGTGATTTAATCATCTGCTGGAGGGCGATGTCGCTAATGGTATCGAAACGGAGTTTAAGTTGGGAGACATTTTTCTATATAGCTCAGCTTCATTTTTTATCAGTGGAGTTGCTGTAAAGGACTCTAGGGGCCCAAGTTCCCTACGAAAGTGTTAGTTCCTTATTTTTCCTTCACAAATTAATTTAATAAATATAAAAAAATAAATATTTTATAAAATTCTTTAAATACCTTAAAAATGAACCTAAATGAATGATATAATCTTTATTGAGTGATTTTATCCTCATTGACAGATTTAATCCTTATTGAGTGATTCAATTCTCATTGAGAGATTTTATCCTAATGAGTGATTTAATCATCTGCTGGAGGGCGATGTCGCTAATGGTATCGAAACGGAGTTTAAGTTGGGAGACATTTTTCTATATAGCTCAGCTTCATTTTTTATCAGTGGAGTTGCTGTAAAGGACTCTAGGGGCCCAAGTTCCCTACGAAAGTGTTAGTTCCTTATTTTTCCTTCACAAATTAATTTAATAAATATAAAAAAATAAATATTTTATAAAATTCTTTAAATACCTTAAAAATGAACCTAAATGAATGATATAATCTTTATTGAGTGATTTTATCCTCATTGACAGATTTAATCCTTATTGAGTGATTCAATTCTCATTGAGAGATTTTATCCTAATGAGTGATTTAATCATCTGCTGGAGGGCGATGTCGCTAATGGTATCGAAACGGAGTTTAAGTTGGGAGACATTTTTCTATATAGCTCAGCTTCATTTTTTATCAGTGGAGTTGCTGTAAAGGACTCTAGGGGCCCAAGTTCCCTACGAAAGTGTTAGTTCCTTATTTTTCCTTCACAAATTAATTTAATAAATATAAAAAAATAAATATTTTATAAAATTCTTTAAATACCTTAAAAATGAACCTAAATGAATGATATAATCTTTATTGAGTGATTTTATCCTCATTGACAGATTTAATCCTTATTGAGTGATTCAATTCTCATTGAGAGATTTTATCCTAATGAGTGATTTAATCATCTGCTGGAGGGCGATGTCGCTAATGGTATCGAAACGGAGTTTAAGTTGGGAGACATTTTTCTATATAGCTCAGCTTCATTTTTTATCAGTGGAGTTGCTGTAAAGGACTCTAGGGGCCCAAGTTCCCTACGAAAGTGTTAGTTCCTTATTTTTCCTTCACAAATTAATTTAATAAATATAAAAAAATAAATATTTTATAAAATTCTTTAAATACCTTAAAAATGAACCTAAATGAATGATATAATCTTTATTGAGTGATTTTATCCTCATTGACAGATTTAATCCTTATTGAGTGATTCAATTCTCATTGAGAGATTTTATCCTAATGAGTGATTTAATCATCTGCTGGAGGGCGATGTCGCTAATGGTATCGAAACGGAGTTTAAGTTGGGAGACATTTTTCTATATAGCTCAGCTTCATTTTTTATCAGTGGAGTTGCTGTAAAGGACTCTAGGGGCCCAAGTTCCCTACGAAAGTGTTAGTTCCTTATTTTTCCTTCACAAATTAATTTAATAAATATAAAAAAATAAATATTTTATAAAATTCTTTAAATACCTTAAAAATGAACCTAAATGAATGATATAATCTTTATTGAGTGATTTTATCCTCATTGACAGATTTAATCCTTATTGAGTGATTCAATTCTCATTGAGAGATTTTATCCTAATGAGTGATTTAATCATCTGCTGGAGGGCGATGTCGCTAATGGTATCGAAACGGAGTTTAAGTTGGGAGACATTTTTCTATATAGCTCAGCTTCATTTTTTATCAGTGGAGTTGCTGTAAAGGACTCTAGGGGCCCAAGTTCCCTACGAAAGTGTTAGTTCCCTATTTTTCCTTCACAAATTAATTTAATAAATATAAAAAAATAAATATTTTATAAAATTCTTTAAATACCTTAAAAATGAACCTAAATGAATGATATAATCTTTATTGAGTGATTTTATCCTCATTGACAGATTTAATCCTTATTGAGTGATTCAATTCTCATTGAGAGATTTTATCCTAATGAGTGATTTAATCATCTGCTGGAGGGCGATGTCGCTAATGGTATCGAAACGGAGTTTAAGTTGGGAGACATTTTTCTATATAGCTCAGCTTCATTTTTTATCAGTGGAGTTGCTGTAAAGGACTCTAGGGGCCCAAGTTCCCTACGAAAGTGTTAGTTCCTTATTTTTCCTTCACAAATTAATTTAATAAATATAAAAAAATAAATATTTTATAAAATTCTTTAAATACCTTAAAAATGAACCTAAATGAATGATATAATCTTTATTGAGTGATTTTATCCTCATTGACAGATTTAATCCTTATTGAGTGATTCAATTCTCATTGAGAGATTTTATCCTAATGAGTGATTTAATCATCTGCTGGAGGGCGATGTCGCTAATGGTATCGAAACGGAGTTTAAGTTGGGAGACATTTTTCTATATAGCTCAGCTTCATTTTTTATCAGTGGAGTTGCTGTAAAGGACTCTAGGGGCCCAAGTTCCCTACGAAAGTGTTAGTTCCTTATTTTTCCTTCACAAATTAATTTAATAAATATAAAAAAATAAATATTTTATAAAATTCTTTAAATACCTTAAAAATGAACCTAAATGAATGATATAATCTTTATTGAGTGATTTTATCCTCATTGACAGATTTAATCCTTATTGAGTGATTCAATTCTCATTGAGAGATTTTATCCTAATGAGTGATTTAATCATCTGCTGGAGGGCGATGTCGCTAATGGTATCGAAACGGAGTTTAAGTTGGGAGACATTTTTCTATATAGCTCAGCTTCATTTTTTATCAGTGGAGTTGCTGTAAAGGACTCTAGGGGCCCAAGTTCCCTACGAAAGTGTTAGTTCCTTATTTTTCCTTCACAAATTAATTTAATAAATATAAAAAAAATAAATATTTTATGAAATTCTTTCAATACAACAATGAGACTAAATGAATGATTTGTTCCTTCGAGGGCGAGGTCTGTAATGTAATCGCAACGGAGCTTAGGTTGCAAAACATTTTTCTCGCTCAGCTTTACTTTTCATCAGTGGCGTAACTAGAGGAGATCAAGGGGGCCTTAGTCCCCCTGAAAGTGTAACTCCCTTTTTTTAATTTTTACAAATAAATAAATATTTATGTGCATAAATGCAATAATACATCTATAAAATGCTTTAAATACAAAAGCAATGAACCTCGTAAGTGATTTAATTATCTGCTTCTACGAGGGTAATGTCACTAATCTGGTAGCAGCGAAGGTAAGCTGCAAAACATTTTTGTAGCTCAGCTTTACTTTTGATCAATGGCGAAGCTAGAGGGAGCTCAAGGGGCTCGGGCCCCTTGAGATAATTTTTGGTGTCATTTTGGACGTCATTTTTTCGATATTGACATATTAAAGATAACGAGAGTTTGGTTGTTATTATTTCAAAGGCTTTGTTGTACATGTATATGAGTAAAACCAAGAAATCTGTAACCAGTGACACATCGCATGAAAAGTCTCCATGTAATCGATAAAACAGCATTCTTACTTCAACCAGACATGAGGTACAGAAATTACAGAGAATCCTGAAATAAATACATTAACCCTCCTGGTGGTTGTCTCGTCGAGGTATCTTGTCAGTCAAAAAATAATACTAAATTTTGATGAAAGATATATCTCGTCATTAGCAAAATTCGTCAGATTTTAATGGACCAGATATTCCGTTGAAACCACTTGGACGGTTAAATATGTCGCCTTATATCTACATATTTATGAAATGAATTTAGTGGTAATATGAATTTGCCTATTTCGTCCAAGACCTGAAACTGGTTAAAGAAAAAACATTAAAAAAATAATACTTTAAAACTTAACATAAAATGAAGTCAAAATATGCTGACTACTGTAACCAACTATTTCCAGCACCAAACTTCAACAAATTACAGTTAAACTAAGTTCTACCATAAATTATTTATATAAATTATTTTATAAATTATATTCTTTTAATATAGGTAATAATAAAAGAATGAATCATAAATCCACGACTTTTTTTAAAAAACTGTATTTATATAAATTCAACTAGAAAAACTGATTTTGATTAAAATTAAGACTTTCTTTTTTAATGCTATAATCATGGAAATATTTACATATTGCAGCAGTTTTTATCATTTAAAAGATTAATAAGAGTTTGCATATAAATTTTAACATCACATAGTACCTAACAGACTTATTTGGCTACAGTACACTCCAAATGCGTATTTAATATTTCGAATGGAAAGATACGTGTTATACAGATCAAAGGATTGCAAATATTTAATTACAATCCTCTATATTTCAGTTCCCATTAGTCCACTCATTGAATGTCAATCATACAGACTCACATATTAACTTAATTTATTAGAATATAGGTGCAGTAGTCATACGGTTATTGCATATTTATATTCCTTCAATTCTCATTAGGATTTCAAATATGAATCCCTATCAACGATATATAGCCTGTCCGCAATATATGCGTTTAATGTATACAGCGTCTTGAATGAAGATGTTACAAGCGGGAGGTTTCCCTTCGATGTTTAGACAAAAAGATTGTGCCATCCTATTTTATTGAAGCGGTTTTAAGTATTTAATATATGCGATGTGTGTGTGTGTTGAAAGCACATGTCACAAGCAGGTTTCATTTCGGTGTTTAGACAAAAATATTGAGCCAAATGAATTTTTTTGGAGTAGTGTTTGAGTGTTTAATATACACTCACGTTCAAATTTATCTTTACATATCCCAGAATTAATGATATTCCATGAAATATCCAATCGATGTAATCCATTTTTGCAGGGAATGTGTGAAAGACAAGCCTAATTAGCATTATCCAATCAAAAGTGATAAACGGTTTCTGATATGCAAATCAAGGCGTTACGTCATCCGACGGTGAATCAAGCTCTTTGCGCAAAGTGAATATCTGAGTGAATTTCTGCAATACAGCGTTTGATTTCAGTGTGTGAGGACTCAAAACGGTTTGTTATGGCTCCGAAGTATCATTTGGAAGAATCTGTGAAGTGGCGAATTATCGGCCATTTAGAAGCAGGGCAGACAATCATGGAAGCAGCGAGATGTGTGAATATTTCAAGGCAGACAGTCTCCACGCTTTGGAAACATTTTCAGAACTCTGGAACTGTTGCAAGGAGGCCTGGACAAGGTTGTAAACGAATAACAACTGCTTCTCAAGATCGATATCTGGCAATAACTGACCATCGTAACAGGAAGTCTACTGCTCGGCAGTTAAGTTCAGAGGTTGCATCCGCCACTGGAACTGTTGTATCATGGCAAACTATATACAGAAGGCTTAATGAAAAAGGCCTTTATGCCAGAAAGCCAAGGGTATATGTTTCACTGTCTTCACAACAAAAGAGGGATCGCTTTAATTCGTGCAAAGAACATCAGAACTGGAGTGAACACCAATGGATCCATGTTCTCTTTACTGATGAGTCGAGGTTTAGTTTAACATCTGATTCCAAACGTGTTTACATCTGGAGGGAGTTAGGAACGCGAAATCTTCCTTCGAACGTTATGGAACGTGACCGTTTCGGTAGTGCAGGTGTGATGGTATGGGGAGGAATAATGATCGATGGACGTACGCCCCTACACGTTTTCAACAGCGGATCTGTGACCGGCCAGAGATATCGGGATGAGGTCTTAGAACGTTATGTAAGACTTTTCTGAGGTTCATATAGATCTGACTTTTTATTTATGGATGATAATGCTCGTCCACATCGAGCAAACCTCGTTGACGAATTCCTTGAAAGTGAAGCCATTGAGCTAATACCGTTGCCAGCAAAATCTCCTGATCTGAACCCGATAGAGAACTTATGAGACTACCTTGGAAAAGCAGTTGCATGGAGACATCCTCCTCCTAGAGATATAAATGCCCTGAAGACCGCATTACTGGAGGAGAGGAACTTAATTCCCCAAACTGTACTTAACAACATTATTGCCAGCATTAAAACACGTTGTAATATGTGTGTACACGTTAGGGGAGATCACATTCCATATTAAATTCATAAGCCTCAATTTTTTTCTGAGTTATTCTTTTTTTTCTGAACTATCCTTGTCATATTATTGCCATTTTGATTGTTTCATGCTACAGTTTTATTTCATATGCACTGCTCTTAAATTTTTTCCTTTGTATTTATGTTATGATGTTATGTATTATTTCACAAAATTTCATAAAATTATAGTTAACAGTTTCTGATAAATCCATGATTTTATGCATGTAAAGATAATTTTGGACATGAGTATATATCGTGTTTTGAATGCAACTGGCAGAAACGGGAAGTTCCACTTCGATGCTTAGACATAAATATTAAGCCATCTGAATTTTATTGAAGCAGAGTTTAAACAAAAGGAATCATTGCCTCTTAATTTCTAAAAATGTAATCAAGAACGATTTGCTTGCAATATTTTTTGGTTTTCTGTTCAGGTAACACATTTTCATCTACACTAACAATGTCTCGTTATTTAAGTACTTCATACCCCATTTTGCTAAAATAAATCATTTGCTTCATTTGAAAAGAACGAAGCAAACCGCAATGCATGGGTTTAATATATACGGGGTCTTGAATGCAGATGTTACAAGCGGGAGGTTTCTATGTTAAGACAAAAAGATTGTACTATCTGGATTTTATTGAAGCGGTTTTGAGCGTTTAATATATACGGAGTGTGTTTGAGAGAATACAGATGTCACAGCAGGTTTCACTTCGGTGCTTAGGCAAAAGGTTTGAGCCAAATGAATTTTTAAGCAAATCTTTTTGAGTGTTGAAAAAGTGAAATTTTGATGGTAATGAAAGTGGTATTAACAATAGCATATTACTACTTTTTACCCACCTGGTTACGATTTATAAAATATTAACTCCCGACTACAAGTCATTTTAACAAAAATGTAACTTTTCACATTGATCTTTAGCTATTATTTCATTGACAAAATTGATTATTATTGTTCAGTTTCCTTCTCTCTCTCCTCATTCAGCACCTTCCCCCTTTTTACAAACTAATACTTTTGACCCGGTTTCTTCACAATCTTGTCAGAAGCATTCATAACGTTGTGCACCTTTTCCTTATCGGGATTAATCCTCCTGTCTCGACGAGTTATCTCGTCATTGGCAAAACTCACCAGATATTGATGAATGAGATATTTCGTCCTTAGAAAAACTGACCTCATCTTGATCTCGTCGTCATCAAAAACCGGCAATATCTTCATGATTCGGAATTCAATAGGCATTCTTGTTGACGAGATATTTCGTCATTAGCGAAATTTGTCAAATCTTGATGGACGAGATATTTCGTCTAAACCCCTTGGAGGGTTAAATAATGCCACTCATGCAGGTTTATCTGAAAAATTCACCCCAATCGCCAATCAAACCGCCACCTAAATTAAACCGCTGTGGTTCTTCCGGGGGATCAGCGATATGCTCTTTCAAGAGACAGAGAATCTTCGATGGGAAAAGATGTTTTAAGAAACAGGGATACACACAATTTCACAATAATTAAACAATATAAAACATTTGTGTGTGTGTGTGTGTGTGTGAAATTCAAGTGTCCAAATAAAATAATGCATGGATAATCTGTGTTGTGAATTCAATTTTATGCATATAAGGCGATTAAAAATTCACTTCTTCCCCAATAATACCCCTTCGCGTAACAAACGAGTGACCACTGAGCGACAAATCAAACCAACATCAATAATTTCTCCAAGATGGCTCCGCTGTTTGAAAGGAATATAGTTGAGTTACGATTTAACATTCCGGGATAGATCATCGCTTTTATTCGTTGTTTCGAGTAAATCGTAAATCTGGGGTATGCCAATCGGGGAGACGTGGCGAAGCGAATGGCCAGAACGTGAATACTAAACAGTGATTTACCTTAACGCGTAAGCCAAAATATTCCGATTTCTTTACAAAACAATTGACGGATATTTGTCCACAAAACTCACTTTTTTTACACAATTCATCTTGTCAATGCCATTGTTCGTATCTGTTCTGGATAAAGGTTGAGTCACAAATATTGTTTTGGAATGCAATGCTTGAATTGTAGCCACCGCAAGAAAATTAGAAAATAAACTGAATTTTTTAAGTAAAATTATTCGTTAGAGGTTCTGTCACTTTTTCATTGGGACTAAAATTTAAGAACGCGTTGAACTGAGGTGGTTTGTAAAATTGAGGTTCTACTGTACAGGATGCTTCAAATATTTGAGAACACAATTTTTATTGGAAATGTGACCAAAATTGTCGAACCACCTTCCTCGCTTCAGTTAAGCCCCTCGACTGCTACTTCTGGGACACCTTTGAAAAAGAGAGACCAACAAGCATACTTACAATACTAAGGACTCATTAAAGAATGCATTCCGGGACATAATGGTTACTTCTTGAGCACCGTTAAGAGGATGCTCACAATACCAAGGACTCATCAAAGGTTGTCTTCGGGGACATAATGGTTACGTCTTGGGCACCGTTAAAGGGAGACCAACAAGAATGCTCACAATACCAAGGACTCATTAAAGTATGCCATCGGGAACATAATGGCCGTGTCTGGGGCCCATTGAGAGAGAGACCAACAAACATGTTGACAATATCAAAGATTCATTGAAGGCTGCCATCGCGGACGTTATGGTCAACATAACGTCCATGATGGAACGCATGCAGTCGTTTGAGAACCCGTATCGAGGTTGTTGTCGAGGCTGAAGGCGGTATTATTAACCTTCCAAGTGTTCGACTATATATTTCGTCCAAGGTGTGTTAAATTTTACTGAGGCTACGACCGAAAGTACTTTTTCTTCTTTCAATAACATGTTTACGTTTACTCTGAAAAAGTCACGATAGCTTAACACACAACCAGATAATTTCTAGGCATCCATTGAAAGGATTTTGATTTGGTTTGTCGCTTTACTGGTTTTTGGCTACACGAGTACTAATCCTTTTAATGTAAGTAGAAAATTTGTAGGCTTCAAACTTTTAAATTTTATGATTTTTTAATTGTGTTTTATAATTTCATAAGTGTTTTTTTCCTATATTCCACCTGCTGTGCTCTAATTCCCTTAACTGTTTTATAATTTTCTAAATTTACCTTATGTAAGTAATTCTGCATTCACTGAAATAACATTATGTTCGCTAGGAAAATAAATCCCAAACTGAAAATTCACTGCCTCCATGATCAACCGTGAATCCAAACTCAGTTTACAATAGGGACTGAACGAAGCAAAATAAGTTTAATTCATGAGGTAGTGTCGCCATCTAGTTTTCAGTGAAGAAAACGCAAATTCCAGTCACAAAAAATTAATTTCTGCCAGACGCCTGATCACGATTCTTATCAACTTCAAATACAATAAAACCTTGAGTAACGTGTCATAACAGATGTTTATACGCAAGCTCATTTATCAAATGACGTGTAGAATATTTTTAAATCGAAGGATAGCCATTCACTCTACAAGTTCTAACCACCTTTCCCACGTTCTCAGTAATTCAGTTCTTTTAAAATTAGGTAGATTGAAAATAAGTTCCGACACGCTTGTCCTCCCTTCGAGGATTGATCCCGGACCGTCGCCAATAGCCTGTTGTGTTGTTCCAGTGCGACGTAGCAGTAGTAGTCACTAGAAAAATGAGTCTTCCACCCCCAGCTAAGTTATTCAGAAATAAAATACCCTGGTCCCCTAAATATACCTATCTTAGTCACGTTGGACACGTGGTTAACATAAAATAATCAAATCACCTCCCTCAAAAACAAGTTCCTAGCAGCTAGGAAAATTGTTTTTCGCTTAATTGCCTAGGAACTTTAAATTATCTATTGAAAACAAGTTGCTCATTTATAAAATCATGCTTAGACCAGTGATCGGCTATGGTAGTCATGTCGGGGATATGCAGCGAAAACCCATATTAATAAATTTGAAGTTCTTCAAAAAATACCACACTCAGGATAATTTTAGATAGCCCATGGTGCAATAGAAACCATAATATTAGAAAAAAACCTGAATATGCTCGAACTCAAGCAATTTTTCAGTAACTCTCCCTTAAATTTTTTAACCAGCTTGAGAATATTGATAACGATTCTATCAAGCATGATCACCAGGTATGACTTTCGTAATCCATCCAACAGAAAAAGACCCAGAGCTATACTAAACTATTAATCTTTTTCTTAATCTTAAACTTCTATCATTTAAGCTCCGTAACTGTACGTCTGCATCTCCTTAAAAAATGAAATAAACAAAAGGGATTCGTTTTGTTTGATCACAAACTCCGACCACTACAAAAGCAAGCAGGAAAAAAATCCACCTACCGCTTATGAAGCAAGCTTCTAATGCCTCAATCCCCTCCCACTACACCTATCATTCAAGTACCAGCAAAACTCCATAAAAGTTCTGAAAAAATCAGAGGTTCTGATAGATATCAACATTCATCGGAGATTGAGGTCTTCTGGCCCAGGTTCTCCATAAAAGGAACCACCGTTGCCAGTGAGATGTTAATTAAAATACCTTCCACTTTACACAATGGGTACCAATTCAATAATCCTCCCTTTAGGGCAAGATGGTTATGCAAAATTAAAAATAAAACTGCTTCCTGCGGTGTGAACTAGAAAATTTATACACATTTTATGATGATAGACAATGTTGACGCATTCGTTGTGGGCCGCGGTAGCCCGGTTGGAAGAGTAACGGAGTAGCAACCGGAGGGTTGCGAGTTCGAATCCAACCAAAGACCTTCGTGTACAAGGGGAGCTGGGGCACGTTAAATCTCTCGTGGCCTCAAATGTCCTTACGTTGGCGTGATGTGGAATTTTGGAGGAATTCCACCTCTGATGTTGACCTCTTCACCTGACCGGGGTACAAAAGTATTAGATGTTGTCCTCGGATCTTTCCATTCGGGACCGACCCCTGACTGTTATCAATAGTCAGTGCTCCAGTGTGACGGAAATTCAACTACTTTCCTACCAAAGTTATCCATCTTGAATTATTGGCTTGGCTACTATTTGTGTCGTCTACAAAGGGGCTGTGCACATTAAATTTGTCGTAGCCTCAAATGTTCTCACGTTGGCATGGTGTGGAAGTTTGGAGAGTGGGGTGCCAGCTCAGGTGGGACCTCGTCACCTGAGAGTGGTTTAAAACAACGTGGTGTCCTCGATTCTTTCCCTTTGGGATTGATCAAGGATCGTCACCAATAACCAGTTGCGTTCCTCCAGCGTGACGTTAATTAAAATACCTACAGTTATTTTTAAAGTTTACTGCCTCAAAATTGAACGAAACGATCCTGTGGTGATTTGGTGGCAATTAATTAACTTCGCACTAGAGCAACAACAACGGGCTGTTGACGACTGTCCGGGATCAATCCCGAAGGGAGAGCTCCGAGGTCAACACCACGTAAATTTGAACCACGGTCAGATGACGAGGTCACGCCTGAGCTGGCACCCCACTCTCCAAACTTCCACACCTCGCCAACGTGAAGACATTTGAGGCCACGGCAGATTTAACGTGCACCAGCCCCCTTTGTACACGACGGTCTTTGGTTGGTTTCGAACTCACAAACCTCCAGTTGCTACTCCGTTACTCTTCCAACCGGGCTCCAGATCTGATGTCGACCTCTTCATCTGACCTGGGTACAAAATTACTTGATGCTGTCCTAGGATCTTTCCATTCCTGACCATTACCAATAGCCAGTGCTCCAGTGACGGAAATTCAACCAATTTCCTACCAAAATCAGAGGAGGATAATGCTCGTTAAATCCGTCGTGGCCGCAAATCCCCTCACGTTGGCGTGGAAGTTTGGAGAGTGGGATGCCAGCTCAGGTGTTGCCTCATCATCTGACCGTGGTTCAAAATTGCGTGGTGTTGATCCCGGACCGTCACGAATAGCCCGTTGTGTTGCTCCAGTGTGACGCTAATTAAATGTACCCATACCTACCTTTCTCCCATATGCTTCTCTCATGCAGTCCCCACTTCAGTTCAATTTTTTTGCCCTTCGCTTCTATTCTTGTTATACCATTGTCTTTACTCATAGGTTGTTATTCTAGAAGTATCATTTCTGGTGTCCGTTTTCCCTCATCCAGGTTACTTCGCTAGAGTAGCAGCTGAAAACCTTACCGTTCCTTCAGTTTTGGGTGGTGTGACGCTAATTAAAATACCCACTTACCTAACTTTAGTTTCGGGACCGAGGTAAGCTAGATGGTAGAGTCGCGGCAGGAGAGTTGCGAGCTTGAAACTCATCCAACCAAAGACCATCGTGCGCGCGGGCTGGAGCACTTAAATCCGTCGTGGTTTCGAATATCCTCGCGATGGCTCGATGGAAGTTTGGTAGGTAGTTAATTAACGTCACACTGGAGCAACACAACGGGCTATTGGCGACGGTCCGGGATCAAACCCGAGGACAACACCACGTAATTTTCAACCACGGTTTGATGACGAGGTCACACCTGAGCTGGCAACCCTCTCCAAATTTCCACACCCCGCCAACGTGAGGACATTTGAAGCCTCTATAAATTTAACGTGCACCAGCCCCCGTGTATGACTCTGGCTGGATCGAGTTTCGAACTCGCAACCCTTTGGTTGCTAATCAGTTGCTCTTCTAAGTAGGGTATCGCGGCCCTATACAAAGAGTGCAGAACTTAAGGAATACCATTATTTAAAGGTTGCTTCAAAATTAAACGAAACAGCCTGTGGCTATTTGTATAAGAGGATGTTGAATAGAAAGGTAGTGCATATTCAAATTTTAGAATCGTGGCGTCAATTGGACTTGACATACTTCTATGCAAGAATCCTTAGAAATCGAGTCATTTATTTTGTTTATTTGGACATAGATCGGCTTAGAGCAGAAACTCATTGATATTTTTTCAGACGCTAAGTGCTTATTTTCATGTTGAAATAGATTGTTATCTTACAATCTGTTAGAAAGGTATCTAATACCATCGAAATGCTTATAATTTTTATTTTTTGACCTAAAAACTAATTAGTCATTGAATAGCTGTATACAGTAAATAAAATTGTCCGTTAAGAGGAAACACTACCCTAAAAATAACCAAATGTGCCAACTTTTTGATGGTCGAAAATTAATTGTTCAGTTTTAAAGAATGTGTGCGAAATTGCATCAATGTAGGTACATTGTTTTGAGTTATCAAGTTCTCACACCGAATGTCACAGATGTGAAACCAACTAACGTTTAAAAAAGTCTTTCTCAACTTTCATTTTTTATAACTAGTGAATTTTAAATGCTAAGCATTTTTTCTAATAATTTTAAACTTTTTGTGGTTGTCTTTTTTGAAACATCTGATAATTTTGTGCATGGAATAAGGATTTAGAAAAATAGTTGATTTTTAAGAAATTGATACAAGTCCATTTTGACTGTCTTTTAATGTTATAAAAATGTTTGTAAAAATATAAGTAAAATATAAGTAGTATATGCAAATCCATGCACAAAAATGTGAAAAACACCGCAAGGAAAATAAAAAACACATTTTGAAAAGAATTTAATTTGCAGTAAAAATTTTAAAACGTTGAAATATTTTGAAAAATGATTTTTTTAATTAGTGTTTAGCAATCATAATTTTTTCCTTTGTAATGTATATTCCATGCGTATTTTGGAATAAGGTCCTTAAAACATTTTGTTGTAAATGTAAAATCAAAAATTATGTTCAAATATTGAGTTTCTACTTTAATTCGATATACGTTGACAGGTTTAGTAATCGAAAATAAATTTCCGATTAGACATGGTAGATAGTTGAATTTACGTCCACTAGAGCAACAGGGTCCAGGATCAATCCCGAAGGGAAAGATCTGAGGACACCTCGAAATTTTGAATATCAGTCAAATTTCCGATTAGACCTGTAATGAAACTGCAACATGTGCAGTCGCGGAAAAAACCGAACCACCCCTTATTTTGAACACTATTCATATCAGAGCAAATTCAAAGATATCATTCAATAAGGAATAACGTCCTCTATAAATTCAAATACAAAATAATTGCATAAGGGGACGTCTTCATATCAAATTTTGCACAACACGATAAAATTTTCAATGGAAATACCATTTTATTCATTATACAAGCTCAAGCGATATCGTGAATTGTAACCATGATTAAAATGGAATAAAAGGATTTTGAAATTGAGAACAGAGAAAGTGTTGATCGATGTTCTGTATAATTTTGTATCGTCTTTAGTGTTCTTAATAAATGTTAATTCTTTTTTAATTAGGATTCGTCTTCGTGTATGCAACTAGAAAGCCTACCTATAATAGTTTAATACAATCGAACAGATATTCTGATCATCCAAAAAGTGAAGTGAGTTATTCAATTGATCATTGATTAGTAGTTTATACGACACATAACTGGTAAAAGGCAATGTATTTTAGATTGCATAAATGAAATTTCCGACCATTTTTCAAAAATTTAAACATTCCACAGGTTTGTCAGACGTTTTTTAAACTTTTGACTGCCCCTTAAAATGAGGAAAATTTAACGTAACGCAAAAACCAATTAGAATGAGCTGAAAGTTTGCATGATCATATTAGGGAGAGAGAAGTCCTTCTGACTTGATTCTCATCAAAATATAGTAAGGTTCAATTCATAATTTTTTCAAACATTAATTTAATAATTATTGCATACTGAGAAAATAAAATATTAGGTGGATTTTGTTTGGGTTGTTTAACAGTAACATGGTATCAGCGCTATAGAAATCATTTTGGAAGATATCCATAAGGTCTGAGAAACTGGTTCAACATTAGGAGCTCCATTCTTTCTGTACTCAACTTTGAAACGGTAAGACCTAACGTTATGAAATTTGGTATCTGAAGTTAAATTTTGATGTAGACTTGAAATTATTTATCGAAATAGGGGTTTCCATAGGAAATTATGAAGTTGGTGCTCAATTTAATATGAAAACGACCCCTTATGCAAATTTTATGCCCATTTGAATTTATAGAAGATGTTAGTTGCTGTCGAATGCCACCTTTGAATTTTCTCTACTGTTAAAGTTTCTGGAATGAAGTGTGGTTCGTTTTTTTTTCCGCGACTGTACATTAAGTGAATTTTAAACTATACATACAAGTGATAACTAGATTGTTTTTCAAAATTAGCATACCACACTACTAATGAGACTTAGGGAGAAAATAAGATATCAGTGCGATCCTGCAGAAGTAAAAGCGTCATCTGATGCACGGGATCCTATCAAATTGATTACACAAGATTTGAAAAATCGGTATTAAAATACCGGTTTTGAAATTTGACGAGCAATATCGTTAACGGTGTATAAAAACTGATTATGAGTATTCAAGTTATTTTAAGTCTTCCCTGATTTAATTTTAATCTATTTCCGTAATGAAAGATGTCACTAGACTAATCACTTATCTGAAATGTTAAAAAGACGACTTGTTAGTTGGCTTGGTTTGTCACTGTGCGGTCATTCTTTTGCTAAACGAAAGTATGTCGTAAGGTTGGTTGGTTTTGGGGTTTTATGGCGCAATTACTAATCCACTACTCTTCCCAACCGGGTAAAAATGATACTTTCCATAAACATGCAAAGCAATTCTGATACTCCCCCCCTTTTACAGTTCTCTCAGAAAACCTAGTTTTTGTTCGAACGAATTTTTGCAATACTGCTTGTTTTCAATAGCAGTTTTTAACATAAGAGATCGACATAAAAAGAAAGCAACGCAAAAAATATTCAGTAGGAAGCTAGACCAATAATGTATGTTTACATAAAACTTAGTCAAGGAAATGTCATGTCAAGATGAAGTTTGAAACATTTCCATTTTTTTAATGACGCAGTGTTTAAATCTCAATAAATAAGCTTTATTTTAAATAGGGGTACCCAAATAATCAACTCTCCCCGACAAAGAAAAATGATCGACGACACTCCCTAGGGACTGTCCCAACAGACAGTGAGTTGGTTGGATTTTTAGGCTCAAGGGATTCAGCCAAGCTGCGCCAAAAGCGAGACAACGTCAAGTGATGCACATACACACAATAGAAGTATTCCAGACACAAGATAGAAATACATCCATGGTAAAGTTAGAGTAATCGAAATTGAAAACGCTTACAACTCGCATGCAGACCCTAGTGAGAGTTGATGATCTCCGATTCCCGCTGAAGAGTCAACTTTCCTGACAGCGCTAGTGAGTGTCGACCGTTACTAGTGACTCAACAATCACTGAAGAATCAACTTTCCCTGTAACTATATTCCTAATCTATTTTTCCAAGGATTTTGCTAAGTACCACCGCTCTTCGGGCTCGTAATTACCCCAATTTGCACATAAATTGCATTCAATGCCCTGTTGCCAGTTAAAATAATTAAATCATATTTTAAAAAATTCAACCGTTTCATTTAAGATAGAACTATTTTCGTACAAAGAATACACTGAAACTTTTAAAACAGGTGTTTTATAGGGAAATAAATGCAGATGTATTTTTAAATCATCTTTAATTGTTTTTTTGATAGTTGAAAACAAAACATGTTATATAAACATTTAAGCTACCTATAAATAGATATAATCTCACAAGGATTAATTATTTTCGAATCAAATTAACGTATCTGTTCAGAAGAATCTAAACGATTGTTTAAAATTCACATGCATTTCATAAAGAAGCGTTTTTATTGTAACTAGACAAATAACAGATGTCACAAATGAAAAATTTGTGCGCCTTATTGATTGTGATAAATATCAAATATGGGCCTATATATATATATATATATGAAAACACTTGATTTAGTAATGTATATTACCGTTTTAAGTTGCCTGAGACATCTCATGGAAGTATCATAAATCTAGATAGTAATATTACACAATTTAAATTGAAAATTTGTGTATCCATTTTCTCCCCAGGTGATTAATTATAAGCAAATAGTACAATTGCAAATTGGTTTGCAGCGAATTAGCAGCGAATTCAAAAAGCATGACTTGATATTACTCTAAATGCAATTAAAACAGTTAGACTTCGCTTAAAATGCTAAGAGCATTTACAATCTTGCATTTAGTGTTTATGTTTTATTATATAAGATAAACTTTTTATAAATATGAGTTAATTAATACATAGGAAATGACATTTATTGAATTATACATAACACATTTATCCAAAGAATCTCATTCAATTTTAAAATAATTCTTAAAAGGTATGTTAAAATGTGTGTGTGTGAATACATATTAGGTCAAACATTCACATTATTTTAGTAGCAAGTTTTGATAATAAATAAATATTCACAAAACAACTGAAACATGAACAAAGTATCACTAATGAGTTTCAGCAATATTCAATAGTTAAAGGCATGTTGCATTTCCATATTTGAAAGGAGATGATAATCTAAACTGTGACAATCTAAATAAAGACATGAAGTTATTAAATCAAATACATTGACAATTGACATTTAGCAGTTGCAGATTTAAAAATAATTTAAAAGGGCTCATGCAAAATGTATTCCCAGTCAAATGAGCTTTCAAAACATTTTCTTTAGATAATGTATAAAACATAAATTCAGTAAAAATTCAGGCATTCTTTAAAGCATAAAAAAATTACTTTTAGCGTTTCCCAGATATTACAGCACATTAAAAAATTCTAACATAATTTTAAACTAAATTTTCCAAAACATTTTATAAATTCCTCACCACTTAAAAGGTTTCAAAGAAATCAAATGTGCTATACATCATTTACCAAAATAAATTTGAGGTTTTTTTGGAAAATCCGAGCTAGTGTAATATGGACTCAAACTCAAATTTTCATGATAGTTCAGTATATTTTATGTTGTCATCTTTTAGTAATTATAATTTTCTCTTAGTCTAAAAACTTAGAATTGTTTTTTGGAAATTCTCAACCATAAAGTATCTATTCTACACAAAACATTTTAATATTAGATAAGAATGTGATCAATTTATTGGTTTCATAAACTAAAAATATTTAACTAAGAACAAATCCTTATCCACCTATTACATTTCAGACTGCCTCAAATGTTTCAATTCTGTTCAGATACCTGAAATTTTATTCCAAATGTGATTTTAATTTAGACAAATTAAACAGTAGAGGGAAGTTAGAATGAAAATTTCCAGTTAATAATTTCCTACCCATAGTAATCACTTGAAATCAAATTATTTATCTTTAAATTATTTTATAAAAATATTATTTTACAGCACAATATTTTACTCTCTCAAAGTGTGAAAGCTGTATTAATATAACTGAACTGACAGCATTTTTACACAATACTAAAAATTAACTTTGCTTGTTTATTTTGAATTAGAAGTTTTGAATCAAAAAGTAAACTACATATAACTTGCAAATTATTCTTTAAAAAAACCTTTGATTAGGTCTAGATAGCGAAGAACAGACAGTGAAACAAGAATGTGCACGATTAATATTTATAACTATAAGAATTACCAATATATTTAAAAGAGAAAGATGTATTCAGTCAGATCTTTTTATTCAAATTACAATGAAAATTTTCAATAAAACATGATTTAAGTAATTAGTTTTAATATCGAAAACATTTTTGAAACATTAAAACCAAAAGAGGAATAATCGAATATTATGGCAGAATATTAACATGAACTATTCATGACTTTAACTATAGGTAAAACACTATTATTCACATAAAGGTAACAGAATTGAAGGAAATCAAAATCCCAGCTGGTTAACAAATTCTCGATAGAAGCATTAATATTTTATTTTAACTTAATTTTCAAATATCTCTGAACACCTAATCATTTATATTACACGGTTATTCTTAGCTGATTAAATTCATATTTAAACATAACTTTGTATTTTTCTTTGAATCTTAACCTTGAATTGCATATAATTTAAATTCTAATTAGATCATTGCAAGGTATAAGTAGTATTTAGAATCTACCTGAGTACGTGTGAATTTGATCCCCATGTAATCCTGAGAATACCTTAGAATGCGTTAATTGTCCCACTTTATTATTTGCCAATCCAATGGAACTACCCAGTGGTTTTGTGAGTCATATTCTTGAAGCCAGTCATACAAAAGTTAAAATTTCAGGATTACGTTTTGTTTGGAGAATCCAGGAGATTGAGCGATGTTCCAGGAATGTCTCGACACCATCTGTACAACTGCGTTCTGTGAATACGATAGATTGGTTGGGGTTTTATGGTGCAAGGGCCATATTTGGCCATACTGTGCCAGACACAAGCCATACAATATCAATAGACATACATACAATAAAAGTTTTACTGACAGAGAAATGCACCTGACAGAAATTAAACCTGAGCCGCCTACAACTTGAAGGTTGCTAGCTGTGAATAAGGAATTGTGACTGAAGTTGATTTACCCCATCTGATTTATTAAAATGAATAGATTAGATTGAAATAGGAAGTGAGTTTAGAGGTTATGATTAGGATGATGAATTTGGTGTGGGAAGTTCTAATTCCACTGAATTTGTACATTCTGTCAAAATATGTATTACATTTATTCTGTAAAAGCAAGTTTCAGATTATTCTATATTATGCAAAATCTTATTTGTTTGGAATGTACCCTTAAAATATATCGTGAATGCTGAAACAAGTATTTTGCCTTTTTAGGACTCCACATTTTCATATCTTGTAAAACTACTTTCAAATAACATTTTTCACTTATTCGTAGTTTTTACAAGCTAAATATTAATTAGAAAGAATTCTTTCATAACTTAATAGATTTCATTTATTTGTTTCTTCTAGGTGTCATGTTTTTTTCTCAAAACTAGTATTGAATTATTTTATTTCAAAAGTAACAAAGGAAATTTTATCAAATATTTTCTCCTGTGTATGATAGACACATGATGTAAAAAATTAAAAAGAAAATGTAATTTTATAGTTCCTTACAAAAGTTTGAAATATATTGTCCATAGGATCCCTCATCACTAAATGTTCAAAATTTTCACAGCACTAGTTATGGATTAATCAGAAAAATATTGAAAACTAATCTACTCAATATTATTGCCCTATTTTCCCATATAAGCAGAAATCTGTTATAATTCTTCAGAATTCTATTATTTTACATTCTACCAACATTTCAGTTTATAATGCATTAATAAACTACATTAAGCAAAACAGTGTAGACAATGAATTTTAGAGTTCCAAGTTTTTACTTTTGAATGGACGCTGTACAAAATATCCAAAACTTAGAATATGTTTCTTTTATTTTGAAAGCAAATTCACCAATAATATTATACAAATTTAATTGCATCTGTAAACAGAAACTGAACAGATAATAGAAATTAATTAAAGTAATATAATCTCAATAAAATCAAATCAAAGAGGTGACTTAATTTTGGGTTAAAAACCAAATAAATTGAGTTTGGGAATAGTTTACAAAACCAGAAACTTTGATTTCATACAATGAATAGAATTAGCAGAATTTTAGAGATTTTATGCAAATATTGGCATATATTTGTGTCATGTAATTTACAAAGGGTGAAGTTATCAGCAAAATACCAATTGATAACTGACATGTTATCAATATTTCATAAGTTGTTAATCATTCTACTAAACTATTTATTTTGTATTTAATACAGGCTAAAGACAAAATCTTGCATTCATCATGAATAAAGATACATATATAAACAGATTTTTACAATTTTACACATATTTCTCTATTCAATTAGATCTTTATAAATTAGTAAATAATTCCAAAAATTACATTGTATGGTTGAGAAAAAAAAATTTTAAAGTAAAATTAAAAGGTATTATATTCCTTAACTTTATAAGCTTAGAAAAATGATCATGCAAACAAGAGTAGAATCTGCACTATATGAAGTGACACATGCACAATTTTATTAAAAACTGCAATAAAAAATGAAGACAATTTCAAACTTAAACATTCATTCAACACTTTTAAAACACTTGCTCCATATTTACAGTTGGTCCTCTCAATATGGGTAAAATTTTGGCAGTGTCACATGGTTATGTACAGTTTGAAAAAAACTCTATATCATGATTTCTGGCAATCAAATGAGCAATGCCATTGCTACTGCTAAGGCTTTAGATGCAAGACATGAACTAAAAAAATGGCAGTGCATAGGAAAACCAAATACCTAATTATATAATGAGATTACATCTTTTCAGTTTCAACCTTATAAAAATAAAAATTAAATAAATAACACTATACTCATTAGTTTTTCTCATACAATGAGGTAGACAGTTCATAATGTAATACACAACTTTGAAAGATTCAAACACCACAGAAAAAGTACTGTATTTACAAATTCAATGAATTTACATCTGATAACATACATCAAATAAATAATATCAATGATATTTCTAAAATCAAAAAATTTAAATACATTACTACAAATTGTACAAATCTAACAATGAGGAGGGAAGACTTCTTGGACATGTGTACAAAATTAAACACCATAACTAAATTTGTTTTCCAGATCCTCACAAAATATTTTTTATAGTTAATAAACAAGCTTAGTCTTCACAATTTAAGATATAAGCAAAAGGCAATCCTATATTGAGAACATAAAATGAAATCAGAAAAATAACTGCAAACGGAATTAAATTTTAATCGATTTATTATAAAATAAGCTTACTTTAATTTCTAACTTTTAAAATAGTAAATTAAAAAAAATTTTGTATTGACAATTGTCTGAACAGTAAATAAAACATAAGAAATTAATAACTATTGTAATTTACAATTAGTCATAATTATGTAAAATTACTAAAAGCAATTTACAACGAAATGACATTTTATGAATATGCAAAAATTTTTAGAAAAGAATCCACAAATTAGTAAATTTTCAATATACTTCAAATATAGAAACACTGAATTTACATAATTTGTTACGAATTCATTAAAGAAAAATGTAGTTTATTATTTTATCACTAATATGAAAATTTATAGATTTTTAAATAAAATTAAGTCATTTATCAAAAATGCAGATAAATGTAGGTCATAAAAAGTCATTGCAATATGATAAAACTAATTCACAGTTTGTACCAAACCTGAAGACTTAATATATATTACTTCTCTATTACCATTAATTCTGAAGTAGAAACAATGAAAACAAAAATCACATAATGCAAAGAAATGGTATTCACTAGATTGTGATGAGATATCATGGTTATTTATAATGCATTGTTAGGATGAACATGACTTATGAAGAATACTGATAGTGGAAGTAGTCTTTCATTAACCTAAAAAAGAATTATAACATGATTAAAATTACTTATAAAAACAAGAGAAAAGGTTGATTTTTTATATTATCGAATATGTTTTACATGGAATGTAAATCTCATTTATAATCATCTGAGGACCTTTCTTGAGCAAATGAAATCAAACTATTCTTACACCTCTCATTGTTAACCAAATTTCCAATTCTAAGATTAAACCAATACTATTGCATTTTGAACAGATTTCTCCCTGGAAAAATAATTAACACATGATTATGAACTTGGATACTCAGCGAATAGTTCCCAATTACAATTCAGAATTATAATTCTTTTTAAACTAGAAAAAGCTCTGCCTTCACAGATGAAAAAATGACTGCATTAATTGGCATTGCATTAAAAATTTTGATACTTAATTTTCTGAGTTCCTGAGCCACAAATCAATGTGATCGCTAGCTAAGTTGAATAGAATAAAATAAAGTATTTCCAACAATATCATTTGCTCTGTATACTACTAGTAAATTACTAGTCATGTTGTTTTCACATTGGGGAAATAAAAATTAAAAGGTCCTTATCCTGAATGAACTACAGAGTAGATTTAGAATGAACTACTGAGTAGATTTAGATGAGACTAAAGGTTGTATTTATTTTTATTTAATGCGGAAAGAAATTTATAAAAAAAAATATTGTGTTGCAATTAGAATATTCCAATAAATTTTATCAAATTAGATCACAAACTAAAGAAATAACTAAAACAGACTCTACACTGAATTTTTTATGCTAAATGAAAATTTTAATGAAGGTTAAAAAGGCTGAGACTTCAACTTTTGAAGCTGATTGATTGTTTTAGATAGTCTTTGTTTTCCTTCATTTTCTTCTAATTGAGATTGGTCTTTATTTGTCTAACTCTGACTTCAGTAATAAATTATTAAAATCATTTTGAATTGAATTGAAATTGATAAATCATTCTGGTAATAATTCATGTTGCAATAGAAAAAAAATTTAAAAAGCAAATACAATTTTTAATAGATATTTTGTAAATGAAAATGGTATATTATTTTGAGATACTATCACAATATTCCATTCAATTCACTAAACAGATTTTAAAATAGAAAATTTGTAAATACAAGTTGGTCATAATTGAACTTATGCTACTCAAAAGCATCTGTTGCTCAATCTAACCAGAGCGGCACCAAATTTGGTAAGGGACTAATGAAGACATGGGAAGGATTCCACAAAAAAACAGTAGTTCAAGTCCCTGATACAGTAAATGGGGTACTGTTATACCCAATGCAACTGATAATTTACATATAACGACCTTGAATGCAAATTCTCACCTAAATAGACTACAACAGCACCAGTAATTCGGGCTAGCAAGGGATGAACTTCAGAAAAACAGTGATCACCAGTTCTGCTCAATATGCGTTTTATATTACCAGCATGTCAGTGTACATTACTTGAGAAGTCATTTTACTCTCACCAATCAAATGCAGCAGCTGCTCTTTGTGAGTTTAGAACCCTTCAGAACCTGTGACAGTCTGCTGTCAGATAATGCATAGAAATCGATGATTCAAAAGTTTGAGGAAACAGGATCGCTTGCAGTTCGACCTGACAGAAGATGGAAATAATGCAAAAAGAAAATTACAGAAATTGTTGCTGCGATCATTGACAGTACAGAGGGGACTCTTGTTATTGTGTGTAGCACCCATAGAGTAGCATGACAACTGGATATGAACTATGCCCATAGTATGGAAAGTCTTGCAGAAAGTTATCCACTTCTATTCATACAAGATTAGCTGCATACAGCAATTCGAATCCAATGATTATGATAGGCGATTGACATTGACTCACATTTCTTGTTAAATGTAAGTAGATAATACTTGGCCTTGGAGAGGTCTACATCTCCTTCTGTGAAGAGACGAGGCCCACTTTCATCTGGATGAGATTCTCATTACTCAAAATTTGAATAGCCTCCATACGTTTCAATAAAGCCCATTAGTCATCAAAACTCACTAATTTGTGTGATTCAGTTCCATAACCACAGAAATAGTGATATGTTCAACAGTTCCATCATTGTGCAACAGCACCAGGTTTTTATTAGTCCCCCTAGTAAATTTGGTGAGATTTAAGTTGTTAGATCGATAGATTTAAGTAGACTACTTAATTACAGCTACCTTGTATTTCTATTAAAATCGGACTTACCATCATAGAGGTAATATATCTACTACAAGGCCACGTTTAGGATCAGGGAGGCATGTGTCACAAAATCCTCCACATTTCCCTTTTACATATTGGTCATTCTAAAATAAATTGTACATTTCAATTAAACATAAAAAATTCAAACATTTCAGTTAAATAAAACATGATTTAATTATTTTCAAAATGTCTTTAGATTTTAAAGCTGAGTACTAATTCTTACCATAGTTCGTTGTAATGTTATCTGACCATGCTTGCGTTTTGATATCCACGATGTATCAAGAGCAACCTTGAAGTCTGTACCCAAGAGAGAAATGAAAAATATACCTTGGGGGCAATCTGGTATCTTAAAGCAATCCCCAGCAGTGCCAAATGGTACAGCTTTACCATTATATGTACTGCTAAAGGTGTAATCATCAGCTGAAAATTAATTTACAAATTATACATACGTACAAATTGGCAATTAAACATTACAAATTTTCTTCAAATATTAGTGATAAGATTTATCTAGATATGCAAATGATTAATTTGCTTCCATATCATACAAAAATGAACCAATTCCAAAATAAACACTAAGTAATGAAAATACATGTTAAAACAGACAAGCTAATCATATCTGCAGACCCCACTTGCACATTACATCTGGGCTACAAATTACAGTACTAAATTCCCCCTTTTCCAATGCGTCTTGCTTTTAAATTACCAAATAATCTTCCAATTAATGCATTTACATGAAAAGTTCAAAACTTAAAAATTTTGAAGTCCATTACAATCTTACCTTTCATATAAAAACATGTTATTTATATACATAGGTATTTTAGAATTCATAAGGAATGAAAACCTACTTATTATATGTAAGCTTGTTATATTCAAAGCAATTTTAGAAAATATTGTGTAGCCGTAGTCAGTTCTGTCACAATCACAAGCACGGGCAACATTAACAGAACATCTGTCAGAGGTATCAGATCTAAAGCTGAAATTAAAAATACACGAATAAGTACATATCAGTAAAATCATACAAAAGTACACTTCATATAATACATCAGTACAAAACAATGTATAGGAATAAATTAAAGAAAATATCGTGAGAATTTTTTTTCAGATTGCATTTGGTTTTTGAATAGGTTGGTTGGTTTGGGGTTTTATTGCACAAGAGCAATATTTGGCTAAGCTGCACTAAACACAAGACAACATCAAGTGAAAAATGTCGTAAAAGGTGAAAAAGGTATTGGGGAACAGTAGTGGGATAAAAGCAGAAGGATTGCTTGGGTATCCCAGGAGCACGATTCCTGTGTTTACTAAAAGAAGTGCCATGAGAAAAGATCACTCAGGTACCTTGGGCCCTTTTGAATAGGTAAATGAAAATACTTTTTCTATCAAAATGTATAAACTATTGGAAATGCAATATTTTTGCACATTCTGTGAAAATCATTCAAATTTAGTGCACTTAAGTAATTAAAATGTTTTTCTAAATAGATATTCACCACTCATCTTTAGATTTATAGCTTTTTGTTATCCATATATTATTTAGCAAATAGGATTTTATATTGAGAGCAATTACTTTCTAAAAGAATACTTTTAAGAGTATACTTGAGATTTCTGAATCCCCTCATCAATTCATTATATAGAATACATAAAATTGAATATTATGGAATATTCAGGTCTTGTTCATATAGATTGATATCGTGCTAGTTAGGTTAGCACAGAAATGGTGCAGCACTAATATTTGACACAAAAAGAAATTAATATTCAAGACAGAAAATAAATTATTTTCTAATTTGGACATCACAATTATTGTTCTTCAAAGTTTAATAAAAGAAACTGCAAAAATTCCTACCATATATACACAAATATTTTAACAAAAGCATAAAAACAGTATCAATATTCTCCAGATTTGATTTTTATCAGAAAAATTCTAACATTCAAATTGACAGCAAACACAAAACTGAAAAACAAATATACAACAAAACATACTGATTTCCAAGAGAAGTGGAATGAATTACAGCATAATTTCTGTCCCTGAGATTTATGAATTCTTGTGGGTTACGAGTATTCATTCGGTGGCAGTACAGAGTGACAACTTTTCCTTTAATATATAATTCATAATTCCCATCTTCATGCTTACTCCGTAAGTTGCGAATTTCTAAGCAACTTTCAAGAGGACCTAAAAGAAAAAACGTGAAATGCCCTGAAAAACTCAGTTAATCTAAATTAACAAAATCAAATTTAAAAGCAAAAGTATAAATCTTTTACATTTGAATTACAGGAAAAGATAAAAGCATTGTTACAATAAAAGGCACATTAAGTTTCAAACTAATAGAAAAATGCACAGTTGATGCAACATCTGTTGTATAATTCCAAACAAAATTATCTTCAGAGGGAGTTTACATCATATGTGCAAAATAAGTAAAGTATTCTGAAATACTAACCCTTAAGTAAATTAAATATCTTGTAGTCAAGAACATTTAGATAGAAACAGAGTAAAACAAATATTTTACATTCTGAGTTAACAATAAAACATAAATGATGTTTATAATCTAAATTATTTTCAGGTGAGAAGAAACAAGACTGCATATATTTACTGATTTCGTTTGTAATAACCAGAAACTAAGAAAATCAAAGCTGAAAAATCTTTGGTTAGAGCCAGTTTAGAATTTTTTCCATTATTTCTTTGGTTTAAATGTTTATTAATGAGGATCCTAGTCTCAAACTGTAAAAAATGAATATGTATTTAACAGTAATTTCATTCAGAAAATATTTTCTATCATACACATATTTTTTTCATGGGAATAAGTTTGATATTTTTTATTACATTCCAACTTCTTACATGTCTTTGTAGTTTTCTAGATAAAATGCATGACTCCATTAACTATGGAGTTTGTCAACTGACGTGAAGGCAATACAAGTCTTAAAAAAAGAGTAAGATTTATGTTTATGATTTGAGAGCTTTAATCAATATATTAATGTTTAAGTAGAATAATAAATACTTGGCATTTACCAACACTAATTTTAAAAAGCACGCATGTAAAGCAATTTTCAACTTTCTATACCTTTAGCAATACTTACATTCAGGTGAAGAGCATTTGCGTTTTTTTCTTGGTTTCAAAGAAGGAACACATTTATTATTAGGTACTCTCTTTCCATCTAGGTTATAACAGCGCACTTTTCTTTTTTGCTTGGCATTTTTACAACTCCCTTTACACTATAAGCCACAATTTACAAAAGTATTAAATAGTGCACTCAAATAAAGTAAGCATTCAAGATTATACATATTATTTACAACACTGATTACACTTTAAATAGTGTTAAATCCAAAACAGCTCAAAACTATAGGAAAATAAATCACTTACAGAGGTGAATAACTAAACACTAGAAAGTTCATTGGTCACTTCGACGTACATGTTTATTGCTTTCTCCCTTTCACATTTCATTTTTGGACTTTTAATCATTTTACTTGGATTATATAGTAGATAATTTTGGGGTAGCTTAATTTAGAGAAATTTTACAACTAAATTTACCTAGAACATCTGCTGGCTCCTTTAGATACCAAGCAGATTTTCTAGTCTAAATAGCTTCCATTCATCAAAAAACATCTCAGCTCCGGTTCTTAGGGGCTTGATTTTTTGTAAGGTACTGAATCTAGAAGATGGTCTGTTAATGTATTTTACAAAGTATATCTTGTGGTTTAAGGGAAACGAAAATGAATACCATTTAGATATAAATATTTTTACATAATTTGTTCATAGGTATTGAAAGGACACCTGTTGCTGTTTTAGGGTGTATCAGCTGCTACTAGTGTTAAAGATAACATTTTAATATTTAATAGGTAAACATAACAGAAAAGTTTAATAAAAGGATTCAGCAGAAGATACATTTCTTAATGCCCCCTGCCTTCAGAAATACTCTACAAATGTGTTTAAAACAGCAGTAAATGTTATATTAAGGCATAAGTTACATTAGCCACTTAATGATGTTGATCTGCTTAGAATGAAATGATTAAAAACTGTTTGGTTACATAAGAATTTAGTATGAATTTGTTTCCAAACATAGTTTCTTCATTACCTCCATTGAAATATACTAATATATAATGGAGATTAATTAGCATAAAATCTAAAGTTGATACCTTAAGGCTAAAGTGGAAAAAAGTATAAGCCTCAAGATGTTAATTTCTAATTTTTTTATAGATTTGTAATTCATAATTCTTTCAGAGCTCATAGAAAAAGTTCAGTTCCTAATACCATTTCTAAGATGCAAATACTTACAGATTGCCATTCATCAGGTTTCCATACATAATCACCAGAACAGTTGCCATAGTTGCATGGCTCAATTTCCTTAGGTGGACGTAAGCTACAGTAATGCTTTGCATTGTCTTTGATTTCTTCAGGATGTACCCAACCAAATTCATTAACAGCATGGCATGAAACACTTCGTTTACGAAAACCTTCATCACAAGTCTTGGAACACTAAAAAAATTTAAAGAAAATTAAGACAAATTTTTCTAATTGTACACTTAATTCAGATTTTTAAAGTAATTTTAGAGAATACCTACCTACCTTTTGAGATTATTGCATATTTTATTTAGCTGTTTAACTAATTTTGAATGCTATACAAAAAAGTTTACATTCTTTCATGTCTAAAAATAAGACTCGCTAATATTGACAATCAAGCCCAAAGCCTATTAAACTTGAAAAAAATTTTTTAGGTAAACTAAAACACAAGCTATAATGTATCAATAATTCAATTTAATTCTTTCATTGAGAAAATAGCATTAGAAATTGTATTTCTGTAATTCATAATATTTCAAGGACTATAGCTAAAAGTAGCTATCTTAACTAATGGTTACAGCTATGTAATCATGGATAGACAATTATGAGAACAGATTCAGTAAGTTAATTACTAAGTCCATTCCTGTTTTACAGGAATGGTCATACATCATATTTCGCAGTCCTTTCATAACATGAATCTCATATTAACTAATGGAATGTAACTTATCTATCACTCAACTAATATCTTAAATCAAACTTCAATATTAGTATTAAAACTTAACTTAATTGGACTATATTTTTAAAAACTTTTGATTTATAAGCAGCTTCCAATGCAGAGATTATAAATCATACTTTGCAACGAAAATTTCAAGCTTTACGTTTTCAGTTAATTTTTTCCTATTTCAACTAACCCATTAGAATATGAAATTTTAGCACACAATAAAAATGCACAAGTCTTTAAGAAGGTTTAAGCTTAGTAAATTTTAGAATATCTTTCAATTTTTACTAGTATTTTCTTGTTAGAAACACTCACTAACTTAAAAAGTACTAATTACAAGGATCAATCATGAAAAAATCATATTAGCCGAAGATATATCCATCACTTAATTTTGATCTGTAGAAGAAAGTTACAGTTATCTCTAATCTTAACCTTCATTATCATTGAAGTACTAATCAGCTAAATGATGTAATTTAGTACATATGAATTCATTTTGCATTTACACCACTCTCTTATGTGAATACATTAACATATAAACAAAATATAAATTCTTACTTCAGACCATTCACCAGTAATCCACATATATGGACATGGTTTTAAATTGCATTTTCTCCGCTTCTTGGGAGGTTTACTTTGTGACAAGCATAACTCTTCTGACACTCGGTTGTTTTCAACATCAACACACACAATTTCTCGTGTCTTAAAACTGGCACCACAAGATTCAAAACACTGAAATAGATTTAAAAACTAAAATATTTCAAACCTTACAATAACATGACACATAAAGTATGATTAAGGGAAAATGGGATATCTAAACTAGCTTCCATTTTCATTTTTATCATTTCTCACAACTTACTAAGGAATCAACTCTAAAATGAAACAGAAAATTAACAAAACAAACTATGTAACTGGTATCAATAATAAAACTTATGTTTTACAAGTTTTATGGCTTGGAGGTACCAAACTTAACCTTTAGACTACAGGTACAACAGTTGTACCGTAAGAATTTTCCTTCCCAGAGCGGCTTGGTACTGATGGTGTACCTTGGAATTTCCCCCCTTTTAAGTGACCGCTGACATTGATCTCCATTTACGAGCTGTCAGCGACTGGCCTTTAAGAGGGTCCTTCCTTTTGTTCAGTGTGTCGTCTATCATTGTGTGAACTCTATGGGAAAGATAAGTGGTGCCTGTGATATCTCTCATGCCAAAGAATATGCGAAGTACTGAAGGCATTTATGGGAGCGCTTTTCTCATTCAACGCTACTCTTAGTACAATTGGTATAACACCAAATACCTGTACTGCTGACGAAATCTTTTTGTCAGTGTTTTTCAGATTTTAGTATAAAAGATAGAAATATTACTTCTGAAATGGCTCAGCATTCTAGAGGTTTAACACAAGATTTAACCTGTACTTTTATAGAATGACTAGTAGTAGAGTGGTTGGGGCAATTTCACACAACCACTGCTACGCTTATGAGCCCATAGAACCCTTATTTTAGAATCCAGCTTAGTACGGAATCTATTATTGGCAACCAATTTATGAAATGTGTTTCTCTATCTGTGAGCAACTGTCATTTAAAGTAACAGGTAAATGAATTTAATAGGATTATTTAAGATATAAAAAACAGCGCTTTAGTCTTAAAAAATACGATTACGTAAGACCAAAGTATTGGTACAGTAATTACTCGTTATATCGGATATTCGTCTATATGGCTCTTGTTTTTGAATATTGAAGTTTCGGTCTTGAGGACACATCAGAGAAAACCGCATAAGTCTTTTGTAATTAGCGACTCAAAGGCAGTTATTTCTAGCAGTTTTCTTCACCTTTTCATGTGGGATTCGTTTTCACTAAGCAAATTTCCGACATAGTCAAGTTATAGGGGTACAGGTTCATAGGAATTCCTGAAGGAGGGTGAAGTAACCGTAAATCACTCTATTCAAAGTGGCTCATAAAAACATTTTCACTGCTTGAGAACGAAAACATGCTATTCATGATGCGGCTCAGTGGGTATGCCCACTGCACTAGCAACCTTTGAGCTGTAGGTGGCACAGGTTCGATTCCTGTCAGGTGCATACCTCCCTGAGTGTATTTCTCTCTTCTGTCAGTAAAATTTTATTGTGTTTATTACTTGATATTGTATGTCTTGTGTCTGGCACAGTATGGCCCTTGCGCCATAAAACCCCCAAACGAACCCTTGTTGAGAACATTAGAGTTATATAATAGTCCCAACTCATGTATCCAAGCCTCTGTGAAAGTTATTCTGAATTAGTAAAAACCATTTGAAAAATTAGATGAGGGATTTCTGTTTTCAGAATTTATAATTATGTTACAATGTATTGTCTATTGTGTGTTCAGCTTGTAAATGAAAATGTGTAACTTAACCTTCGCAATCCAGAAGCAACCGACAGTTGGGTTCCGAGGTTTGTTTACCAGTTTCTTTTATCTTTACGATACTCAGTTATTTACTTTTTATAAAATTTAGTTTTTACAATAGTTTGGACGCATAATTTAACCTTTGGATAAAAGTAGTATTTTTTGCTATTCTGAAGAACTGTTAACTCTATTTAAGGAAGTGCAAGTGAATTTTTGTCTGATATTGATTATATGCATTGTAACTAATTTCTAAACATTTTGGATATCTAGTTTACACTCTAGTTACACAACGTAACTTTGAC
The DNA here is from genome assembly GCA_933210815.1 of Meta bourneti. Classification (NCBI taxonomy): domain Eukaryota; kingdom Metazoa; phylum Arthropoda; class Arachnida; order Araneae; family Tetragnathidae; genus Meta; species Meta bourneti. The sequence goes on from OW119933.1 coordinate 37,332,112, forward strand.
TTGATCCTTTATAAAACAGAACAAATGCAAACTTTTATTATTTAGATATAAAACAATAACTTTTTAAAGGCTGTATAAACTATAAAACAGAACCTAAAATTATAGTCCTTTCAGTCAATAAATTGTTAAATTTAATTTTTAAATTGTTCAAGTTGTAGGATTTTTAAATTTCCAATTTTATGCTATTGACTATTTTTTTCTAGATATCTGATTTCTGGACCATGCATTAATTTCCTAATGGAATTTCTTTGCAGTTTTTTTAAGATTTCTTTATCTGTGTCTTAAGTAGTATATTACGAAATAATCTACAGATTTCACAAGTTCACTGCAGAACAAGAAATGCTTTTTTGCGTGTACTAAACTAATCTTGATTTGTTAAGTGTATCTCTTTTCATTTATTCAACCTTTCAGACTCTAGATGCTCGAGGATAAACTATTTGCGAGGCTCCCCATCGATAAACCTGACATCTTTCTCAATGGTGAGATAAGGCTATTCATGCGCAGGTCTCTTTGTAGCACAGGCAAGAGGGGATGGACTTGGCCATTTCTTAGTTTGAGGTCTGAAAGAATCCGAGCCTTTCGTAACGAGGGGACTCGGAACGTTCGACCGGTATCCAGAGGGTTAATTTTTTTTCACGCTTTGTCGAAAATATTTATTACTTCCTAATAGAAAACGGGAAGCTCTTGAAAATTTCAAACAAAAATATTCTGTGAGCGTCACATGTCTTTACTTGAACCATCACAATGACCGTTGCATTCCTTCTTGTTAACTAATGACACCTGAGTATGCGGGAAATAACATGTCATACCTCCCTTTATCACATTGGTAGAATGGCTCAAAACATACCGACAGCAATCTGACTCGAGGGGGCAAGAATGGTTCTTACAGTGACCATCGATGCATCTTTTCTTTGTATTGTCAAAGCATCACTCACGACGGTTATGTTAATGTAAAAGAAGCATCCACTTTTCATGATCTTAGCATAATGGTAGAATGTGACCGTTTTTTTATTAGCCAAAAATTATTCGAACTGTTCCAATAATTTGTTTTTAAGTTTTAATTGTACCTAAACATTCAATATTTTAGGTGGAACCATGATCTCCAAATTCTTTTAATTTAAAAAGATGATTTTTCAATCATCTTTAAAACCATATGCAAAAATAACTGATGAAACTATAGGTCAATATTCATAAAGAAAGTTTGTACATCTTTTTTTGTGACATAAAATCTTTGTCCCCAAAGAGATTTTCTTAAATCCAATGGAAACTTGAGTGCTATAAGAATATTAAAATTAGATCAAAATGTTGGGAACTGGTGTGCATGATACTCACTTGATAAGAAAATTTACAGGCATTTTATATATCTTCTCCTCTCTATGACTGAATTCTAAAACTGATTTTAAAGTGAATTAAAAGCTTTACAACATCTATTAAAATAACCAATTACTTCCCTACATGTACAATTTTCAATAAATTTCAAAACAAGGATTGACGGGAGTTCCACATTCAGTTAAAAAAAAGTTTTTTTGAAAGCACATTAGTAAGTTTTTCTCATAAGATATTGAGCCTACTGAATACCACCGGTCAAGCAAACATTCATTTCATCATTTAACAAACTCATAAAATAATAAAATTTTAATCATGTGCAATAAAATAAAACTCCTAAAGGGAACGAAACATAAGTGTACTCTTTATGTGCTTGTTTATGTATTAATTATTTAAATAGAAAGTATCTGTCATTTTTTTTGTAATGGTAAACACTTTACACTCTATTTTCTACCAAAATATGAATATTATGAAAGATAATTAAGATATAAGATTATACAAAATCACACTGACCATTTTAAAAATGAACTATCAAAATCTTGTATTTAATTTGAAAAAATGACTTGAGCTTATCGAAATCGGTCATTGAAATACTAATATAAGTAAAACAAATGGAGGATGCATTTGCGACTGTCCTAACTTCCTTAAACGATTTTTAATTCAAACCTCATACAGTTCCGAGTACGAAGAATCAAGTGGGGTAGAAAAGAGCGCATATAGTGAAAAGTGGGAATCTGAGAGATTTTTCAAACTACCATTCCCCCAATTTCCATTGAGCGGCATTGGGACAACAAAGGAAAGCGTGCTAGGTGGTCAGTGGTAAAAGTCATTCAAGACTCTCTCGCCCAAGTTCTGTAGGGGAAGGAAGTTAAGCAAAATATGTCGTTCTTTGAACTGTTAACGAAATTTGGCCACCGTATCATAAAAGTTGATTGGGATACTAGTAAGAATGACATACATAACAAAGGGAGATGACAGTGAAAATAAATTAGACCATAACAATTCTAAATCCACATAATTTTAAAAACATTAAAATGTTTTTCCACACCTATGTGCAAAAGTGGCAACTTTTATCACTATTATAAATGCCAACAATATATATCTATAATTAGATGAAATGACACAAAACTTGGAGTTTTAAATGCTTGGAAAGAATTGTTTAATGAGAAAATAATATAATTGTAAATTTTTTTTTGATGGGTAGGAAAAGTTTACAACTTTGTTTCTGGAGATGATGAATCTAAGTGTTGTATCTGAATAAAAACATTCCAATTCCTCAAAATTCCACTAAAATGTTAAGGAAGCAGTTTAATTTCTAAATTTTTAGTATCTGAATATGTTTTGAGGAAAATATAAGGCTATGACTAAATTAAACTTCTAATTTAGAAACTTACATTTAGTTGTATGTTTAATCAGATCTTCAGTTAAATATTTAAAAACCTTTGGAGTTATCTGCAGCTATTTCCATAAAATGTCCTTGCAATTACAAGAGAAAATGACTAATACCCGGCCTCAAATCCTAACAATATTTTGCTGCTCAGAGGGAATTTCAGTTGCACAGCCTAATGAGATGCAATGCACTCTTTCAACTCAATGTTAGTTGGTATAATGCAACATCTTCGAGCCCTTTATTTCTAAACAAGCAGATCACTTATGGAGAGAAAGCTCAGGGGCACTTAGCTTTATTAAAACATTTTAAATCATATTCCATTTTAACATTTTAAATAATATTCCATTTTAACATTTTAAATAATCAAGTTAGTTTTATGGAAACATTTTCATATGGCATATTAAAAAATAAAATTATCTTCATTAAAATCAAAACTTTAAAATATAGATAAACTAATGTCACTCTAAGTTATGTACCTGTGACCATATTCCACGACGCCATGTGAATGAGCATTCAGGCAGGATTTTGCATCTTCGCTTTTCTGTAGATGGTTTTGGCTCAAAACAATCATTGTCATTAACGGTCTTTTCGCCTCTAATGCAGTGAGGTTCCCTATATTGCTCATGAAATCCACAGCTCTTGGGACACTTAAATACAAAACAAAAACAAAATGTTTTCAGCTGCACAATGGTTAGAATAAAGCTTTGTGTATGTCTAGTTACCCTCTAAGTGGCAGATACGCATTATCCATTCTATAACCCACAGTCTTCTCTGCATGGTTTCTAACTAGATTGATCTTAATCAATAGAATGTTTACTGAGTCTTTCAACACATAGACATGGTTATTAAATTTAAATTTTTAAGTTTGATGCAGGATAAAAACATTGCTATACTATTCAGAAATCTCTTTCCAATTTTTTTTTTACATCAAAACTTGCATGTGTATATATATAAATCTCTACAAATGAAAATTAAGTTCCAGATTCATTATTGAATACCATTGATACATCTAGAAACTAAGATCTCAATAAGTCAAAGAAGCACAAAGGAAAAAATTTAGTTTCCATAACTGCTGGTGGGAACTAGTGTATTAGGGAGTCTGTTTGCAAATTAGAAAGAGATTTAAATGCTTAAAGGAATATAGAAATGAGTTTCTTTGAGTGAGAGAAATCTAAACTAGAAATTTTAATTTATCTAGTTGACTTCTTGCCACGTATTCCATTTTTTTACTCTTAAATACAGATAAATGAGCTAATCAAAGGAATCATCTGGGTATTTGATTTAAAAACATTTTCTGAAAATCCCTTATCAACAAGTAGAGCAGCATTTCTATACATCATATCATATAAACAATACGAAAAGTCCCTAGGGACAGGTAAAAAAAAATTATCAACAATTAAAATTATAAATGTTCAAAAGACAACATAGTTTTTGGTACCCTATGTTGAATTAGAAGAGAGTAATAAGAAAGTAAGGAAAAACTAATATATACTTAAAGATGCAAAGATTACAAGATAAATAAGAACTATGAGAGTTCATTTATTGTAAGGACCATAGAATGGGGTGAGTTTAGCAAGTAGTCAACATAATTGATTACAATACAGCAAAGCATTTAAATACATTTACATGAAATAATCAGTTACGAAAATAAAGAATGTATTTCCTGATCAATAAATTAACTTAAAATTCAAGATACATTTAAATGTTAAATGCTTTAGATATTTAAGAGCATATTAACTGTAAATTGATATCAGAGTAAAGTGAAATGACAATTTTAAGGTATGCATTTCTATCATTTTGAAACAAAGCTGTTTTTCTTAAATTTTTCATGTATAAAATTACTCATTTCAATAGATTTTTAAGTGTTTGATCTCGAACATTGTATAAAACTGATATTACATTAATGAAATTCATCTTGAATTTTATTTCAAATTTACTACAAAATATTCAGTATGTCAACATTTGCAATAATTTACCAACTGAATTAATGCGTTTGCATTGTTCCATAAAACTAACACACAGCTGTACCTATTTTCTCAGAGCTATGAAGTAGTATTTCTGTTCTAGAATGAAGTGTTGGCAGCAGAGATGGGAGGAAAAAGACGTTAACACTAAAACAGATGTTGGTGTCATTTCGACACGACAACATGTTTATTGCTTTCTCCCTTTCACATTATTTGTCGGATTTTGATAATTTCTTGACTTTTAATCCTCTCAATAAAGTGATAAGTTCATGATAAGTACACATTTTTTTTTTCAATTTAGAAAAATTCTACAACTAAATTTACTTAAAATGTCCACTGGAGTCTTTCTCAGTCTAAGCAGATTTCTCAGTCTAAATAGATTTCGTTTGGCAAAAAAATAGATAGAATAGCTAACCAAGCAGATTTCTAACCTCTATGCATTTAATAGTGCTTGTATTCTAACTTGACCTGAATATATTACAACCCTTCGAAAGGCAGAAATGGGTCAGTCTCAATCGTGTGTTTATTTCCAAGTTTGTGCATCATTAGATATTATTACTCCAGTTGTTATTCACAGGTGTTTTTTTTTCGTTTATCAGATACAAAAACGATGACTCACAGAAAATGTTCTGAAGAAATTATAAATATGCTGCGAGAACTATCCAAAAATGAATCTGATGGTGTTGAACTCTCCTGTTTCAATTTAGATAAAAAAATAAGACTATCCAAAAATAAATCAGAACCTGAAGAAAGTGACATAGACAATATTAACAATACCCAAAATAATTTGGATTTCACTCGAGATGGAACAAAATGGAAAATATGTAATGGGTGAATGATTACTTTGCTGTTAGAAGTATTCCTCATGTAATCATTTATGGGTGGATGATTACATGAAGTAACTGTCCTACTAATTTTGTCAAGCAGAACACATACATGAGTCTACTGAGTTCAAGAGTCAATGGGTAAAAGCACCAAATGCATAAATCAGAATCATATAGTGGGAAATTTATCTGATACGCACAAAATCTAAAATTAAAAAGTGTAATTTATATGGAAAAAATACACATACAAAACGTGTTGTTTACGAAGTAAATGAAGCATGGAAACTTCTGAAGAAATTGCATACTACTGTAACAATTGTAAATAATTTATACAACATACATTTGTTAAGTAATTGGTAAAATCTGCATCAATGTTGCATTATACAAAAAACAATTTCTTTTTTCTAAATTTCATTGCATGTGTATTCTATGAATTTAATAATCAATTTACTTTTTATTTTTTATGGTATAAATAATCTTCGAAGCTCATGAAAGTATTGCAAAACAAGCGTTAAGTTAGCAAAAATGAAAAAAGTAGGGTATCATTTAGATGATATCACTATTTTACATAGTTTTTATGCCTTTGTCAAAAGAACACTGGCAGAGGTTTAGAGATAACTGGAACACTAGTCATTCTAGTGTTAATGTACAAATGTAAAACATTCTTAGTATATAAAACTATTGTTAGAAATAAAAATATTATATAAAAGCTTATTTATTATTTTATACAGATTTTTCAGCAAACCTACATGCCCATCATGGCTCATGGCCAAAATTAACATGAATGACAAAAATCAAGTTTGCAAACAAACAGCAAGTGAAAAAATAGCCTCACATGCTGTTAGCAGATGTTCACAACATGAAGTAAAATTTGGCAATTTATCAATGAGTTTAGCATTTAAATATTTATTTTGGTCCTGAATGATAGTAGGCCTGAAATCCATCCAAAGGACCGAGACTTTTAATAACATAACAAATTCACTGGTGTAAAATGCTATCAATAAAATGACTTAAAACTATTGACTATGAAAAGATAGCAAGTCATGTACATGCACAACTATTTTTCAAAAGGAGAAATACAACCCTAGCCTTTACCCTCAATAACATTCAATTTTTCACCTTTTCTGAAAGTACACCATGACTATTCAGTTTTGTTAATCAGTTCCTATGTTCTTTAAAATATGATTGATATAGCTTACAAAATATTTTAATGGCTCATGAGTAGAAACTCTTCTATAAGTTGATATACGATCTATGCGACTGGTTAAGGACAGATATTGTGATAGACAATAAGTGATATTTTTAATACAAGTTACGATTATTAAACATGATGCAGTCTGTTTTGATAAAAAAACTGAAATTTAATTCATATTTATTTTTTAACACAATGAACCATTAAAATATAAAGGGTTCAATGTTAAAATTGTATACATATACTTCTGAAATTGATATGGACAGCTGTTTATGTGTAAGGATTCAATTGAATTACAGTGGAATCTCAATTATAAGAACCTCAATTTAAAGAATTTTTCAGTCTTAACAAAAAGAGTATCAAACCTCAATCTAACAAAGCAGTAATTGCAAATGAAAAGTCCTAATTTGGTAACTGTACATGCGATTTTTGACATTGAGCTTTTATCAGAAACATACAATAGTTGTACTAATAAGGTGAATCTAGTAAGAATTAATTTTTGTAATTGAAGTTGCTTGAAGAAACCATTTGTTTTGAAGAAAAAAGAACTTTTGCATGGTAACACATTCAGCTTTTCCTCAAATTCCTTTTACTGAGAAACTTTCTAAACATCCATTTCCTTGTTATAACAAATAAAGTGAATGGTCTTTTCTAAAATGTTAAATAGATTCAGCTGCACACATAAACATTTATAACTTAAATCTACCTGACTCCATTCGGACCATTTCCATGTGGGACACGAAAGTAAATGACAGGTCTGATTAAGAGCAGGTTTAGGTTCATGACACTTATCCTCTGTTTCTTCATGACCAATGTCATTTAAACAAATAATATTTCGATGCTGCACCCCATCACCACAACTAGAGGAACACTATAAAAGAGAAGTACACATAACTAAATCAAAGTGTAAAATTCAAATTACGTTATTTTCTAATTTTTTCAATTACATAAATTTAATTATAACATCTCTAAAATATTTTGCAGGACAATGCTAAATTGCATTTGATTAAATAATCACATTTTCTAATTTATATTTTTTGAAGACACTTGAAAAATAACAGATTAACTTATATAAAGACAACTTTTTTGAAATAGTGGAAGTGAGATTTCTTTCCAGGTTTTGTCCCATTAGACACTTATCTTATTGATACACAAATGAATACTTTATAATCCATAGAAATCTGTACTATTTAAATTAAAAGCTTCAATCCATCCATGAGCTTATATCTAGGGAATTTTACAAATTGAGAGAAGATAAATTTCTTTATATTATATACTTTACAACTTTTACATTGAAACATCCATGGCCAGACTGGGACTTGACCCAAAGGCTGTTGAACCAAAAGTCAAAGTGTAATCACTTGACTACCAGAAACCCACCTTGGAAATACAAGTGTACAAATTTCTAATTTATACACTTGTATAAGTAAGAAGGACGAAAAGCAAATTTTGTAAATGCAAATGTACCTAAGCTTCACCAGCCGGACATGAATTTATTGTCCAAGAGATATTCTTATAGGTTTTGAATCCTTAGGATTACTTGTAAATCCAGATTGAAGAACGAATATACGATAACAGCTTATTTACCCATTTGTTTCATTTTAACATTTTCATAAGAACACATTTAAAATTTCACAAATATTCTCATGGTGACACACAAACCTGAACAGGAAAATACTCAGGTGATCACGGAAATGTTCCCGATTGGTAAATGATATATTGATCAAACATTACACAGCATGAAAGCATGGAAAAGGGAAAGATGCCTGACACATAATTAACCAATAACATAAATTATACATGTATTGCAACCTAAATTTATTCAGATGAAATCAAGAAAATACCATTGAACTAAAAAGTATCACTAATAATATCAACCAATACTCAAAGAATTCATAATACAATTGTTCATTTGTATCAGTAAAATTTGAAACGAAAAATGTTATTTAAAAAATGTAAAATTTACACAATAAATTATAAATGTATACTTCTCAATTAGGAAAATACATTTTCTTATTCCAGTCGCAATGAAATTTACAATGATCTTTCGGTTTGCATTGGGAATGAAGTAACATACAGTGTGATGTAGTTTCTTATTACAAGATACCAAGGGCCTTTGACCATAGCACATTAACATATAATTTATTATATTGCACCCATAAACTTGTATCAGATACTTGAGTCAAAAGTATTTCACTTAATTTAAAAATTTTAACTTTAAAATTAAAGAAATTGAAATTTATGAAATTTGATAAAACTTAAAATGTATTAAAAGTACTGTTAAAATTTTTAGATGCAAACTTAAAAGACAATGAAATTAATGAAACAATCATTTGCATTTAAGAACTCAATTGTATATGCACCAAATTATATTTTACCTGAGACCATGGTCCAATAATCCAGTTAAATTCTTTCTTTAATTCCAAACATATTTGCTTAGTACAAGATTGCTTCTCTGTTGGTTTCTTTAGAACATTGCATAAAGATTCATATATATTTTCTTCATTATCGTTATAGCATTGCACTGTACGAACTTGAGTACCCTTTCCACAGGATGCACTACACTGCAAATAAAAGTATAATTTTTAAGTTGGTCTTCTATAAAACAAAGTACCAAAAACTATAATTCATTACCAGTGGCGGCTTGTAGCAAAAATTAGTGGGGGTGCTGCTCCACCTTTGAAGGCTGCACTGGTTTCTAAGTGATTCTTCAAATCTGAATCTAATTTAGATGCAAAATTTACTAATCCTCTAAATACCCCTGGATTCTGGATTTACTGAATCGTCTTTTTCATCATGTCCACGTAAGAGAGTTTCAAAGTTTCCACAAAAGAAAATACAGTCTATTATTTTGGACAAAATTTCACGGTTCTTTTTAACCTTTATATTATGCTTGGTGATTGAAAGTCTGTATGCCTCACTAAGTTTCTCCTTAATACTTACAGTTCCTAAAAGTGACAGTGAAACTACATTATCGTACTTCTTTGACTCTCATGCTTTTCAGTTTTTTCTTTCATTTTGTTTATATTTCTAAAACCATTTTTTGTCCACGTTACATCACCTCCAAACAGCAAACACGGGAAGCAAAACAGTGCATTTTTTACTTTACAGCCGCAAAGCCAACTTTTCCATTGGTACCATTCAGAATTAAAGCTACGAATATATTTCTTGTTGTTGCTTATGCCTGGCTGAAATATTAGAATATCAGGTGTTGAACGACCTCTTTTCTTAACTGTAAATTTCTCATGGAGAGACAGCTGTGAAAACTTAAGCTGTTGAAGTTCACCTACAGTCACAGAACTTATTTCTTGGGAAAGCAAGGCCATGGTTAAAGTTTTCTGTTAAATAAAAGAACTGAAAAAAATGAATCAAATAGAATAGCTGGAAGCAGGATAATAATCTAATTCTTCACTTTATCACATTCAAGAATATGGTACACGATTTTTTTAAGCACAACACACGCAGAGTAAAAGAAAAACTGCCTTCCACCAGCACGCCAGGGCCGGCACTGCGGGAACGACAGTGCTCTCTCTTTCTCGCAGCCTCGCGTGCAGCTTCCTATGTGCGCATGCACACAACAATCAAACACCATGCCGCTGGAACTGTGAAGTGCAGTTCCATACAAAGATTTTGTATCTTTTTCATAAACTGGGGGATGGCTACTGACATTAAGCTTAAGGATTAATATTTTACAAGAATAAAGAAAGAATTAAAGAAAAAAGGACTCATTATATTAAATGTTAGCGATAATATCAAGTGGAAATAGGGGTGCTGCAGTTCTACAGTGCCTATACACAAGCCGCCACTGTACATTACACAATTTATTCAACCTATAATACTTTTAATCAAATAGATCTAAAAGTCAAATTAAACACTTTAAATTTATTGTATAAGGCAATGCTAAGAATTGCTTTGATGCAGTGTCTGATTTAAAGTTATACATAATATCAAACTTTAAGTACTGCTATTTTAAACTCGTTCTGAAGTATGCAAAACATTTTCCGATAGTACTAAAAGTCTTCTTAATTATCTTAGTCTAAGAGTCTTTAATTTTCAGAGAACTAATTGTATAAATATATTTTCTAAGTTGATATATAAATCTATACTTATCAGTAATTCTTTTCAATGATGATACTACTACTAATTACTATTATGCACTAATAGATAATTTTTAGATGTGCCTTAAAACAATTTTCAAACCTTAAATCAATCCCACTTCTGGTGAAGAAATCTGAATTAGTATTTATTTCAATCAAACTTTCACATTTTCATTAAATAAAATGAGCACCCAGAATATAGTATGTATGCACAATAAATATTAAATGTATGAAGTGATTGGGAACATATATGAATCCTCGTCTAATAATTTCCTCAAATTGGCAGTAATGGTTTCATTTTAATTTGTTTTAATGCTTGTTCTATAGTTAAGTAAAATATGTAAACAATTACAATCAATTACAAATGGAGGATGAAAATGTAATAGATGTTTTTAAATGGCTGGTTTTGGGAGTTTTATGGCACAAGGCCCACATTTAGCCATGCTGTGCCAGACACAATATCAAGTAATTGACACACACAGTGAAAGTTTTACTGACACAGGAGAAAGAAATACACTCAGGGAGGAATGCACCTGGCAAGAATCAAACCTGCACTGCTTACAACTCGAAGGTTGCTAGTGTAGTGGGCATACCCACTGAGCCACGACGGTCCCTAAGTTTTTAAATGACCTGTTATAAACTTTTATGCATATTCAGATCTATTTTCCAGTGTTATGCACCAGTTATTTTTAGATGAAATATTTCCCAATTGGCAAGAGAAAAAAATGAAATATCTTGTAATATAGACAGCTTTAAACATTGAATTAAAAAATCTTTCAGGGATTAAGATCTTAGAGTTAGTTTTGTTTTCATATAAGGAATTAAGAATTTTTTAAATCAATGGGAATATTTCACTATAAAACACATTAACTGTAATTAACATTAACAGGTATTTAGAGTATAGTGGTTATGTCAATACCTTATAAAGGGTAAAAAAACAAATTTACAAAAACAATATTTCTGCTGAAATCATAAACAAAATTTCAAATAAAAAATTAATTAAAAATAAAAATGTTAAATATATATTTGAACGAATACAGATTGTTTAATCACTGGTTCAGTCTTTAATACTATAAGTTACTGTTTAAAATCTTTTAAAAACCTAAATATTAACCCAAGTAATTATACAATTTATATTATAATGATAAAATTGAGAATAACTGTTTACCTGAATATAGGAATGAAAGCTGTATTATGTTAACATCCCAGGAATTTTTCCCTTCATTTCAATTAATGCATACTTAACTTTCAAAAATGCATACTTTACCTTATTTTCAATTTAAAATTGTTTGAAAGAATGAAGGACATATTGACTAGATAAAAAACAATAAAAGTGTATGGCAAGGTAAAAGAACCTGTATCCATATAAAGAAATAGAATCAATCCCAACTTCAGCAAAATATTAAATTACAATTAGGATACACAGGTAAAAAACAATAGACTTAATTGTTGAATACATAAAATTTTTGATAAATACTCAGAGATGTTTTTGTACTCTTCATTAAATATCAGAAAATTAAGCTACTTTTTACCTCACTCCATTCTCCAACAGACCAGTCAGGGCATGGTCCATTATTACATTCATATGTTTCTGATGGTTTTCGGTGGATGTTGCAATCAGAACTTTGAGTTCCATTAATATTATAACATACCACTTGGCGGCGTTTCACACCATTGCCACAAGAAACAGAACACTAAAAAATAAGGTTTTATGTCAGCAAAAGAACTTCACTTTCTACAAATAATTATGATAATCTTGACAAAGAGTAGAACCTGCAGTGTGCATATTTCAGAAGATTACATTAAGGACACCAACAAAAGACCATGGGACAGATCAAGCCAATGGAATAGGTTTATCTATTCATGGTTCCTTTGACAAAAAATAACGAAAATTTTTATATATGAATATCAAAATGATGGTGGTATTTGTTGAAGTGCAAAATAAATATCACATGAGGGTGCCAACAATATTAGTAACAATCAAATCTTCCTTTCTTCTTTCTCTCCACTTATGACAGGATAATATCCGTTTTTCTTCTCTTTGCCCAGTAGACATGAATTTGCCGCCCATTTGGTATGAAAAGGAACATCAGAAAACAGATAACCTTTGAAATTTTACAATTATTTGTCATCATATTTGTATTGGAATCCATGAACAAAACAAGTATTCTGTGGTATATAGGGAGCTAGGAGCTTTTCATAGTGGCTGTTAATCAGGTGCTCAGGAATATGTCCAATATAGGAAAAAAGGGATGGGCACCTCACCTTTCCCATTATTTGTTAGTGTATCTATCAGAATATGAACTTAGGCTTTTTTCTAATCAACAGATATTATTGGGTCCAAAAAATCTTAGGCAGTATGTAAGAAGCAAATAAATGCTTTGACTAAGACATTAAAGAAATGGAAACAGATACCGAGTCATCAGAATGCTAATGATTGAGCTTCAAGTTTGCATCATGAAAATTCAGAAGCATCACAAAAAATAAAAACAGGTTTTCCAGCAAAAGAAAAACCCAATACATCATAATTTACTGAGAAACATGTTGATAATCTATCTAATGCTTTCGGTTAATATCTAAAATAAAATTTAAAATAGTTGTAGTTGATTAATTTTCATTATTAGGTACATAGATGATATACGTCAGTCAAAAGTAAAAATTAAGAAAAAACAAGTCATTTTAATTCAGCATCCATAAATAACTATAAACCAGTATATTTAAACAAATTTCTTTGCAGGCTTATGTAATCGGTTGCTAAATATATTTTTTGAATTATTTCAGTTTTATGAATTGTATTTTAAAATTGAACTAAAAATAAGCAAACAACCCAGGTCTCCTAACTATGAATTTCTCAAGAAAACTTTTCAATCAAAATGTGTTTATTTGATATTTTCTTTAAAAACAGAAGTATATTCCTTTATATAAATAATCTATTTTAAGCAATTGGAGGCATTTCACTTTCCCCTTCCAAATGTTTTTCTTGTTTTAAAAGTATTGCTCTGAAAATATAGATATCTTAAAAGAGCCTAATTCATGTTTTCATATACATTACTGCTCATTGAAAATTTTAGTTGTAAGGCCTTGTTGCATTTTCAATGAACACTAAACAATTGCTGCAAACAAGTCCATTGTTCAATGAACAATGGACTTGTTTATAATGAAATTCATTTGAGGGATGACATAGTGCAATGTATAAGGATTGAAATTACAGAACTGTTGATGTCAAAAGCCTAAAATCAGTAATTTGTTCACCTTTGGCAGTAACAACTTCTTGCACACAACTGGATGTTTGTCTATAAAATGTCACTCCACAAATAATCAAAACTCAACCACAATTTGTCAGTTGTGATTACATAAGTTGGCATACATATAAATTTTCAAGCAATTATATCCCACATGTGTTTGAAGCAAGACAAGTGGTACTTGGAAACCAGATTGTCACAGAAATGTTCAACGATTCGGGCGATATGAGGACAAACTTCTGTTGAATGATAACTTAGGGAGGGTCTGTATGAGGGGATGAACTTCTGGTTCTAAGGCCTGTGATATACTATTAACTATTCATAGTGCCTGTGATTTATACAAGGCAAGAGCATGAATGAAATGAAATAGTATCCCAATTCATTACACTTGGAGTAGGACCACTATAGCTCTCTGCAATGCACCATTTCAGATGCTGTTGCCATTGTATCTGCGAACAAGGATTTGGCTGTCATTGGTTACCAGATTATACCTAGACTCAATCAGAAAACATGATTAGCTCCCAGTCAGCATCCATGTCTTTTTTCTTGGCACCATTGAAGCATCTGACATCTATGGTAGAGGGTTAAAGGAAATCAGTGTAATGGACACCGAACTGAAGGCAACAATTGTTGGTGAACAATGTAGGCAGACATTACCCAATGTGTCACCACTAACATGGATATTGCTGTACAATTCATCACTGCCATACACAACAAGCACTTATCTTTCTTTTCTGATGTAATCATAGGTGCTCTCGCATGATCTGTAGAACCTTTCTGTCCATTGTCTCCAACAGTGCATTTTTTTATTAGAATTTTGTTCAACTCATGCAGTAATATCATATTACAACATACCACCTTCTCTCAAATCAATAATTTTTCCTCTCAAACTACCAACTGTTCATGTGGTATTGTTTTGCAACAAGGCATGTTTGCACTAGCAGAAGTAATCGAATCAACTGATACAATGATTTGCTTTTTGTAGTCTTTCATATGATCAATCATATTTCAGCCTGCATTGTATGACTTTCACCATTCGCACTTGGCATGATAAACTACCCATCTGACAAATTTCTGGTGTCCAATAACTTTCATTGAATAACATGCATTTTCAGCAGATTTCAGCATTTTTTGAACAGCAGTGCACATATCATAACCAAGTGCAGAAATATTGCTTGATTATTTGAAAATGACATGAAATCTCATTTAAATTTTAAAACTCATTCAAACAAATTGTATGTTTCTCTATTGTTTGAACTCCATTACCCATAATTTTATACTTTTCTTGATTAAGAAAAGTAGGAGGATGTTGTAAGAGTAGACCCAGACTAAAATTTATGAAGTCCCATATTTCCAATGTATTTTTTGTGTCACTCCCAGTGCTTTAGTATATTTTACTAATTTAATATATTGTTAAGAAAATGGTAGCATTGTTCAAAGATGTCAATAGAACAAGACATACTGCTATTATTTCAATTTTTATAAATGGATGAAGTAATCTGAACAAAAACAAGTAACGAGTTTGTTTTTCCCAAATGGAAAAACTTAGTTATATTAAGATGAATATGAAATGTTGTGAGACAAAACATGTTGAATAAATGTTATTGAATTAATAGTCAGTCACAGAAAAATTACAAAAAGCTTATACAACCTATAATTATCATTTACAACTTACAAACAAGAAACTTGATAATTGTAATTTTTAGCAGTTGGAAACCTGTACACAACATATTTCTAATGAAATAAAATGTGACTAGTATTTATATCTGTAAGTATGGATATCAATTACTTGGTATGTAAAAGACAAATTTCATAAATTTGAATGATCATACCCTACGAAGTTACAATCTGTCACTTTCTTCACATTATATAATGCACGATTGAGTACACATATGATTTTAGAATACATGAGTAAAACTAATAGTTGATAAATAAAGCAAAACATGACGTAAATATTCAAAACATTCAAAGATTTTAAGAACGATTTGGAAAATGTGTATATATGCAGTACATACAAGGAAAATTTGAAGTCATATTCCTCAACAAGCATTCCTATAAAAGTAATCCAAATAAATTAATATGAATCATATCTCAAACAATGGTAAGCATTCCACCAAATTTGCTATAAGAGTACTAAAGTAATAAAAATCTTGAGATCATTTTCTAAATAACACGTTAATCAAACACTTAGAAAACTGAATAAAATTCAAATTAAATAGCAAACTAACTGTTAGTTCTAGCTGACACAAATAACAATTACCTCAGCCCAAGGTCCAGTTTTCCAGTCCGAATAATTGTCATGATGAAAATGAATCTGATGGGGACATTCACAAATTTCTGAAGTATGAGGTTTTGTTTCATTACATAAATCATCAGATATTTTGGTTTTTTCAATAGCACAGGATATTTTCCTTTCTCTTATATTTTTATCACAAGAACACTGTAAAAATATTATATGCAGATTTGAAAGAATAGACAAACATTCCAAACACAAGGTACATTTTAAAACTTAAGATAGCTTGAAATGCACAGAAAATTTTTATCAGAACTGACTTAAAATCTATACATGCAATATTAAAAAGCAATCATGACTGAATTGGCTAAGAATTTAAAAGATAATTTATTTAGACACAAAATAACAAAACAATATAAGGGGAATTGCAGACCCAAGGTTTGGGTGTTCAATCTTAACCCTCCAAGTGGTTTTGATGAGATATCTTATTTTTACAAAATTGGTGAGATTTTGATAGACGAGATATCTTGTCATCAATATATTGCCAATTTTTTATGCATGACAACAAGAGCAAGTCTGATCAATCTTTTTTACTAAAATATCTTGTCCATCAAGATCTGATCAGTTTTGCTAATGGAGAAGTACCTCATGAATACAACCACTAGGATGGTTGTCTGAAGATGTAAAATTATGCAAAAAGCAAGCAGGTTGATAGATTGAAAATTAAATTTAGAGATTGTTGCAGACTTCCGAGACAGGAATGCAATGCTATTGAATAAAAGTCTATGCGACAGTACTCAATCAAGAAATGAAAAGCAAATATTAATGATGTATTAAGTGTTTCAGGATTTCACAACATGTATGTTTCTTTAAATTTACCTGGTGTGTGTTGCATTAACCTTTTTTGAAAATTTTTTAGGTAACTCACTTGTATTACAATATGAAATTCTTATTCAATGTGATGCACGAATATTTATATTTAAATTAGATAGCTTTAGGGAGCAGAGAAAGTTTTTAGTCGAAAAGTGATTTGCATGTTTGGATATCAATTAATACTATAATGATAACATGAATGAAAGTGCAAGGGAATCATAAAATTTAAGAATTGACAGCATACTGAGTGATGGTAACAGGATAACTAAATAATAGTATTAGTTATTTCATTAAGATTAATTTGTTACTTATTTTTAAATGATTATTTTATTAATTTTTATATTAATCAGTTTCAGTAATTGTCTTTCTTTTTTATTCAATAACTTTTCACAGCCAAAGTAATTTTGTGAAATTTACCCGTCATAGTCATTCCATAAATAGTCCTTCCATAATTCAGAAAGCAAGGAAATGTTCTATATTTATTAACACTTCTACCAAATTTCCTCTCCCCAACATTTATCAAAGATGAACGTTACTAAAATGCAGAAGGCTTACAGTGTATGGATCCAAGATTACAAAGCATAAATTATGCTTTGCCTTCTTTTGTTATACACCCATCATATTTATAGTAAAAGCTATTTTTATTTTTAAAAAACTTAAAATATTACAGCAATAAACTAATAAATTTCTTCGGTTTGCTTTAAAATATCAAAATTTGAAAATTTTGTGTGGAAGCTTATTAGATTAAAATCAGAATTACAAAAACAAGGTGAGGGGGTTCTGAAATCCATAAAGTATTTAGATTTCATAATCCTCATACTATATTTATAAAATATATTAACTCTTTAAAGATTGTACATGTTGCCTAGTTGATAAGATTCCTTTCAACAAATTTAGGCATGAGTATTTAACAATAAAATGTGGTATATGGAAAATTTTGTGCTCTTCGAAAATTCTCAGTGACATCAGAATTATATACAATATTACTGATGTAAAATATTTATACAAACAAGATCAAGTTGAATTAACTCATACAGGTGAAGGAATATTATTTAAGCAGCTCCAAATTTTTATTATTTGCACTGACAATTTTAAAATAAAGAGTAGAAATCCATGTACATACATAATTTGCATCACGTAAATTACATTTGCAAATTATTCAGTTGGGTTAATATTTCTTTGTACTAGTATTGGGTTGATTTATTCCAAATTTATTCTGAATAAATTCAGTCTCTCTGTAATAAATGTTTAGTTTTGAACAGCAATGTTTTTTAAGTTTGAACAATAAGACTGTTTCACTTAAACTTATAAGACAAACACGCTACACATAACTTTTGTTGAAAATTATATTGTGTTAGAGAAAATTCAAAAATATCAAGTCTGTAACCAAGTTGACAAATCTGTATTGATACCACAGCTATCAGTCAATGAAAACTAAAGATATTGGCGAGAAAACAGAAAATCTATATTGCATTTACATTTCCTAAGATATTTAATAAATTTAGTACTATAAAAATTAAATCAAGGAGGTATTCTGTTTCCTAACAGACATTAATAAATTTCAATCCAAAATAATACTCTCAAAGCAGACATCCATGATATAAAAATTTTACCTGTTTTGAATAAGACATTGACACTGAAGAATTTAAAATTTATGAAACATTTTATACATTTGCATCTTTAATCTGAATAACAAAACTAGAATAATCCTAGCATGAACTTTTTCAACTTACCTATACGGCTACAAGAAATAATGTCAATAGGAATACTGAGCATTTACCAATATTTTAATTACAAAATTTCAAGCATTAAAAAATAAAAAATAGAAGCATATTTCTGAAAATAAATCCAATTTAATTTCGTCACTTAACAGAAGTTGAGGTAAAAATATTTAAGTACCTCTAACCATTCGCCAACTTCCCAATGACTGCATTCTGTACCAAAACATTTTTCAGAAGTCTTAGGTTTTCTTTTAGAGTCACAATAACTCAAAGACAGACGAGAGTCATCATTCACATCATGACAAGTGACAGTTCGCCTTCTTACTCCATCGCCACAAATATTTGAACACTATTAAAATAGTGATTTAGTACATTGAATTATTATTCGCGGAATGTCGTCAAATATAAATCCAACAAATATTTTATACGAATTCAGCTTTTTATTTACTTCCTTTTATTTTTATCTATGATCATCTAAAAATCTATAAATATCCATTACTATTCTAAATAAATTATAATATATTAATTGAAAATTGAGCTTTGTCATTAACTTAAGTTGCATCATTTAGGGTTAATAACAAATAGACAAACAAGAAAATAGAATGAAAAATAGTATTGTGCTTTACCTCTTGTAAAATTCAATTTAACAAACATTTCCATAAAGAAACACTAGTCTCAATTTAAAAAGTAAACAAATAATTTAAAAAGGACATGGAAGGAGATTCTAAGCATATTCAATCAGAATGTATGGCAATTTTTTTACCATTTTGCAAAATTTTTAAAATTGTCTGGGACTAATCATTGAACAGCTTATTATTATTGCCTTTATAATCACTTTTGAGTATTTCAATCTATCATCAAATACCCTCAATAGAAGATAAGAGAGCATTTAATTCACTTCAAAATGACATTTCAGGGGATGAAATAAAACAATCATTCTCATATAGAAGATTTCATTGAAGTTTAATTTTTAGAAATTCTGAGCTCTTAGTAAATTGATCTGAGTGCATTCATTCTATTTAGCTACACTTTTCAATTGGTCAGAAATAAATATATTTTTATATAAAGGATTTCCACAGGTTCTGAATTTTCTTTGGTTTACCTTTCTACTACATTTGTAGAATGATAATCAGAAAGGAAGCTCTATTGAACATTGAATTTGTAACAAAGAGAATATTAGACTAGGTAGTTTAGCCAATTATTTGTTTCTTTGAAATGCCTTATTAAATTGGAGGAGTTACACATATTTATTGCACAGATAATGCAAATATGCATGACACTGAATCCACAAAGACAAATGTGATTGAGAAATATGCAAGCCATAGATGAATTTAAAGAACATTAAACACTTTCATCAAATCAATTGTAAATATAGTAAACAATTATAATCCCTTCTATTTTTTAACTTATAAAAATTAAACATTTCTAAGTATTTTTAAGAAATGTACAAAACTTGCTCATCTTAAAATCTTCAAAACCTCATTCAAACTATAAATAAGTTTTAAATAAACTTATAAATCATAACAAACTATTAATTTTTAAAAATCCATAATAATATACATCTAGAGCTTGAAAACGCTTAATGATAAAATATTAATATCACAGTATTTTTTATATCTTTATAATAAAAAAATACTCAAATCACACTAAAAATCTATTAGTCTTTAGATATGTGGAATTTCTCAAGTTAACAGTTGAAATTATTGCAAAATAACGACAATACTTGGAAACATTCAGAAATTCTGATGCAATAAAATATCTACATTACCTTCGACCACTTTCCTTCTTTCCAAGATGCTCGATTAAACTCTGGAATAGAATTAGTGTCACTTAAAATACGTGAAGGTATTTTCCGATTTTTATAACGATTTCTTGAAGGATTCTTTTTCTTAATATAGTGCCCATTGCAGGGAATCCCAATAGAGCACATTTTTCTAGAAGAGGGACGTTCTGAAGGTGAACAGAGAGAGTCATTAACTTTTAAAAGTGAAGAGCGACAAAACACTGCTCTGTTTGATGTTCCATTACCACAGTCACCAAAGCACTAAAAAATAATTAACTTTTATATTACATAAAAATATCAAAAACATTTAGAAACCAAAAATGACTATTGAGTCTATTTAAATTGTATTAAGTAGTTAGATGCATTATACAATACTATTTTAACAAAAAGCCAGTCATGTCTGGGGTTTCCAGATTTTAATTCAAGCAAAAATATTTTTAGTGTAAAACAATGGTAAGTTATATTAAAGATGCTTTAAATTTTTGTTGAACTTAAATGAAACAGGTATATAATTTCTGTAGTATACATTGGAAATTTACTGATTCAAAAGAGTTCAAAACATATTTTTTCCTTTCATAAAATTAGTGGCCACTCTACATGTTCTTAATTCTTTCAATCATAAAATATTTGAAACATTTAACAATTTTATTTATACAAATTCATGATGTAAATGCTAAAACACAACATCCAGTTAAAAGAATTGTTGAAAAGTGAAAGAAATAATTTTATAACATGCAATTGGAATGTTATGAATTATTTTCTATTAAAAATCTCTCCAAAAAGCAGTCATTGTTTCAGAAATGTTTTTAATTTGACTTTTCTAGTATTCAAATTTATTAATTAGATAGAATGTATGCCAACTGGCAGTCATATAGTTTATATAATGCAGTAATAAAACAACTTGATACTTTCTCTCAGAAGAGAATATATCAATGTACATAAAGGTGATTGGTTTTGAAACATGTTTCATTGGATAAATTGTAATTTATGAAAATATAACAATCAACTTCTAATTACAGCTGCAGTACAGTGAACAATTTTATCACTGAATTGCACTCATGTAATAGATGGTAGTGCAAACTATGGGTTGCTACAGTATAAAAAAATAGTTGAGATAAATGTGTGCATTTAGACACAACAGTGAGTCCCTGGAGAAATATTTATATTATACAATAATAGTGTATAATATTCAGCAAAGGATATATTAACAGATAGCATTTAATTCCTTTTGCCTGAAGGTGGAACACAAAAAGCTTGAACATAACACAATAAGTAACTTATTCTTTGCCATTTGAACTTAGTTACCCCTTCCTAGTAGCGAGAGAAATGTATAGTAACTTGTCTCATCTCTCATGCAGAATCATCGATCATTTTATCAATGTTTCACATCCGTTAAATTAATCAAAACACAAATAGATCAAGATTGTTAGAATCATTAGTATATTTGTCACCTTAAAGTTTAGCAAATTTAGATGTTCATGGAGGTCAACAAGTAAATATAGCTGCAACAACTTTGATGTGCAAGACAGGAATGTAAGCAAAAAAGTACTTATAAGTAAACTTTACTTATAACTAATTTGCCAATTGGAGAATTATACCACTCCCTACAAGTGCTATCATTCCTGTGTATATTAAAAATCTTTGAGAATCAAACAATTTAATATTATATAAGCCAATATCCAACTTCAGCTATCAAACACTTATGCTCTGCATCATAAATAGTAACACCACCCAATATATTAATTCAAACACAACCTAAACTTGTTGACCAACAAGTTTTGCTTCTTGCTTTACTTGTTGAGGACATTCAGTTAATCACTCAATCAATAGAACTACATTGTAAGTAATAATTCATTAATTATTTTTACCATAGAATTTTTAAATAGCAAATCAACATTCAAATGTGAGTGGCCATCAGAATATTTGAAAATCATCTTGAGACTGAAAGATCGTTCGGCATTTGGTTTTAATAAAATTTAATAGTTTGGCTCTCTAACAAGAAACATTTTATACAAGTATACGTTATAAATAGAAATTAAAAAGTAAAATCTTACTGGTTCCCAATCTCCAACTACCCATTCATAGCAATCCCCACGATGACATATTTCCTTAGCTTCTGGAATTTCAGTTTCTTTACAATAGCGCACATCAACATATTTATCTTCATGCTGACACCAAAATGGTCGTTGTTTTACACCAGTTCCACATGTGACAGAACACTAGGAGAAAAGGAAACTTGATTAAGTTTTAAGTTAAATTTGTCCGAAAATGCTGTCATAATTCATTTGCCATAAAATTTACAAATTCGGAGTAATTAATTTTGGGCATGGAATTAAAAAAGAAATATCAGGAAATAGACAATTTTAAAAAATAAAATGCTGTACTCATTAAATTTAAATTACATTACTATTTTTTATCTTTTTAAAAACTATTTTATTGTTAAGTAAGGTTCAATTTGTTCAAAATTTAAAGCTATATTTATTGAGGTGAAACTTAATCATCAACAAAATGAATTATTTAGACTGTATATATTATACTTTAATTTTTTAATCACATTTATAGCAGTCAAATATATATAATAAATTAATTAAATACAGAAAGAACCAATTTTTCATCCAGTTTCATGAAAAATATAACTGATGACTGATCACACATGTCTGATTCCAGAAATTTAAATAAATTTACACAGAAATACAATTTCACAAAATCAAAATTGCTTTAGTTTTTATGAAGTCTCATGAAAATTTGCAGTAAAATTATACCGTGTTTTAAGCAAAAAATAAACTTGTAATTAAATACCTCTGTCCAGTTCCCCACTTTCCAATGGGGGCAAGCACCTTGATCACATACTTTAGAAATTATTTTAGATGTTGGATCACAGTGACTCTCAGGCTGTTTAGTATTTTCACCATTTAGACATTCAACAGTACGATGTTGTGTTCCTTTACCACAAGATACTGAGCACTATAAATTTGCAAAAGATAGGATATACAACTTTATAGTTGAACATTCAATTTAACTACAAAATGAAAATTCTGAAAGTCATGAGATCTAGAGAATAGAGTAAAATCCTAACATGCTAACAATTTAATATGTATCATACATTTTAGATAAAAAGTATTTTTACTCTCACCATAAAGTTAAAATAAACTATATTGATTACACAAAAAAGCGTTACTTAAAAATATTTGCATGCTATTTACAAAAAATGTAATTAATGTAATATTTATGTTGATCAATCATTTCAGGACATTTTGTATTTCCATTATTTATATTTTAAAATTTTTATTTATGAAATTAAATTGTTCAGAAACCACAACAATTCAAAAGTAAAATTAAAAATATAATCACCTCTGACCAATCTGAATATACCCAGGATGAGTTCAGACATGATCCCCAACACTTTTCTTGAGAACTAGGTTTTGGTCCCAAATGAATGCAGTGCTCCTCAGGTACAGCATGTGCATTTTTAGAAGAAATTTCTTGTTTCATACATTTAATTATTTTGTGATAGATTCCTCTGCCACACTGTACTGAGCATTTAACCTTGCTTACATCTTGCCACCTAGAAAATGATCAAATAGTACATTAAAATTGGTTTACTCATACATGTTCCTCTACTTTCAAATCAATAAAAAATTAAACTAAAACAACGAATGCATGTAGTCAATTATCAATCTAGAATATTACAAAACAGAATAACTATTTTAGAAATATTAATTTGGAAAACACTGAATAGTTGACAAAGAATGAGTCTCAGATTTTTACTATGAACAAATGTTATAAAAAGTACATAAAAATTCCCATTAAAACCTTTTTAAGATTTCTGTGTGTATTAGCTTTTAATTTTGTGTGCAATAGATTTATGCCCTTTTTCCAAAGAATGAATGAATAAATGCCATACCTTTGAAGCATTTCGCAACTTGTAACAAAGCCTACTTGAATAAACTATAAGATTAAAAATGCTTTGCTTAATTTACTTTAATGTAGGTCCCCAAGATTTGAACTGAGCTCATCAGTTTAAATGACAGTACCAGGTTAGATTGCAGGACCTTTAAGAAAACCAACAGGTATTTTAAGCATTGTTTAATTTGCACACAATATTTTTCTTTTTTATCCACTCATTGAATATCTTCATCATTAAAGATAAAATGAGAAGCCTTTTCTAAACTTCTTAACTAAGAAAGCAGGCTGCACTTTGCAGCATCGAAACTTTCCAAATTCCCAAGCCCTTGCTCTCAGGCCCTGGTTCCATGGTACCAATGATAACCTTTGTGGGAGCCTGCTTGACTGTAATAGTTTGCTTTAGTGAAATTAATTTCATTCTTGCTCAGCTTTTCATAACTTCAATTTTATTTTCCAAGTGTAGAAGATTCTACAAGTATTTGGAACTTACTGTACAGCAGACTACAGACAAAAAAATTGTAGTTTGAATAAGTTTACTTACTAAGTCATTATCTTTAAGTTTTTACTCTTACATAAAGTTCAAGTGTCCACAATGGTCACATTTTTTGAAGAACCTTACTATTGATTACATCAGATTACTAAATCTCTTCGGAGCCAAAATCATAAATAAAACTTGAAATAAATTTTAAAGTTATATAAATTTTAAGCTAATTTTCAGGGATAAAATAAATAACAAGATCATGAACATCATTACTTACTTCAGATTACAATGTTCATTGCACTTTCTGGCTTTTAATAAATTAGGTTTAGGTATATTAGTGCAGTGGTCATCATTCACAGGATATTGATCAGATAAACGAACACATATTGGCTTTAAAGAACTTATTCCTATATGAAAGAAAAATAAAAAATAATTATAAAATTGACATTTTTTTGCTATATATCATCTATCAAAATTTTCTGATCAAATATATTAGAAATCTTCCAATACTTTTAATCCCACCTTGCATCACATTTTTCATTTTCAGTTAAAATAAAATCTTGAGAAATGTAAAGTAACCCTTAAATATAAAAGAAATTTCATGCTTAACTATGGTAGTTGTATTACATAATAATCATAGTAATTTCATTTTGTATCACCTGGAAAGTTATTGCAGTTTCACTAGGGGCTTTTCATAAGTCTTAATTTATCGTTACATAAGTAAACATTTTTATCTTAGTTATCAGCAATCAATGTATAATTTGAAAGCAATGAGTATGCATAAATTCTTATTTCAAACTCAACAAACTGACTGCAAAAAATTATCTGTACGAGCATGAGTTATAGTAATAATTCAGTTGCACATTCAATTTAAGAATTTGGGTTCTTAGCTTGAATGCTCTTAAACACTGCACCATAACCTTAAACACAAAAGGAGAATTAGTAGCATTCCACCTCTGGGTAGCTAGTGTTTAAAGTGTTGTTCCTGTGACCAATAATAGTACATCATTGTTAAGTGCAAATGAAAGATAAATATATATTTTATCATTTACTGCTCCCACTAGAAAAGATATGAAGAGACCACTTGTTATATCATTGTATCTATTTTTGATGCAACTGGTCAGGACTCTGCCATTAAAGATTAAAGGCATATGGAGCAATTTAGGACTGAAACAGTTAATCCATTCCCTGTTGGTTTTTTCCACAACACTTTTTCAATATACATATTTTTTTGTAGCTTTAAATATGCATTATCAGTAAAAAATTCAGTGACAGCATTTTATTTCAATTTTTTCAAAGTTGTCCTATTTATGTTTTTATTATAGAATATATTATTTACCTAGGCACTAAGAAATTGCACTACAGTAGACATTTCAACTGTTTCAAAAAAATATAATTTCATTTTCAAGTTTTTTATACTGTGTAGAAACAAGAGATAAATACATAAAATACCATTGCATAATCTTGAACATTCAGAGAACTGTGTTGCAAGTTTCCAAGTATACAATTGAACAATCGAAAGAGGTACAGTATAACTGAAGCTTATGTTTGGAGCTTGAAGTTTGCCAACAACAAGAACCTGGAAGAAATTTTATTTTTAAAGTATAATAAGAATATTTGCATAATGTAAATACATTAAAAATAGTTTAATGTCTGTATGGCATATAGCACAGTTGATTTTTGATTAATCTTTTAGAGCCTGAGAAATCTTATATGGTTCTTATATGGTTTCATATTAAATGGTGATTAATTTCTTTAATCCTGTTTCTTTAAGATAACCTTTTTAATCTAAGTAGTATGAAGTAAATTCGGGAGTAGTATAAACTCTCAATTATTGCAAACAGTTTATCAGTTGCAGTAATAAAACATTTGTGATTTGAGAAAAGTTCAGTTATCTGTTTCTTGTAGACTGATTGGCTCATCAATCTAGGGTCAAAGTTTGCCATACAAGGACTAATTAGACTGCACTTCTTGTGGTCTAAACGTTTATAAGGGGCTGTAATTCATTAAGACTACTAGCAAAACCTAGGTTTGTTGTTTTACTACAAGTGTCTGCAAATTGATTGAAAAAATCAAAACTTACTGCACAAGGAAGCACATTTCCAGTTGCTTATCCACTACAACTAATGATATAGACAACAATGTTTAACAGAACCATGTCAACTTCAAACATGAGTGACTTTTGAAGTAACCTCTAAATTAGCTAATTTTGAAATCCCCTCTAAATTAGGCATTCACCTCTGGAGAACTTAATGAAACAGTGCATGTATGCATAGAGCTCAGTCAGAAACACTTTTTTCCTGGGGGCATAAAGACATTTGTGCGAAGAAAGCATAAGTGTTGTGAAAAGCAGAGATATATTGAAAAGTAATGTTATTGTAAGTTCTCTATTTTTAATGAACAAATTTTAGTTGTATTGCAGACAATTGACTCCCCCTTTGTACATTTCATTTACTTTTTACAGTAATATTTTTCAATTAATTACTGCTTTTGTGAGCTAGATATAATTTACATACTATTTTTATTTATCACAACTATAGGTGACCTATAGATTAACCAAATATGCACTACTTTAAAAAATAATTCTGAACCACCTAATGCCAAGAAAAATCAAATGCTTCTCTTTTAAGCTTCGATTCAACTATTATACCATGTGTGAGGTTCTCCATCCAATACATGGAGGAAAATTGAATGAAAGGAACCATTGGATCCCCGAGGGACGTTGGCAGGGGTGTCCTTGAACTGTCATATGGGCTAGGAGAAAAAGAAAAGGGAGAACTGTAGGGGGAAGAAGGGGACTCGACCAGCAGATGCAAAAGAGTACGGAGGTGCAAGGGTCTTTTCACTGCAAATGTGCAAGATTTGCTGTAAATATCCATATTAATGGAATATAAATAAAACTATTTAATCAAGAACCTCAGACAGAAGCGTCACTCTGGTAATCTATATCGATTTCAAATTCATTGAAGTTTCCCCAGCAAAAGCGAAAGCGAAGGGCGTCTAGCAAAATGTCGCAGTCCAACAGGATTGATGACTGAGAGTGACACTTGGGGTTAAGGAAGCAGAGTGGATAGTTGGCGGAGAGAGACGCTTGGTGTTGACGAAAGCAGAGCGGGTAGATGGAGGAGAGGGACGCTTGGTATTGACAAAAGCAGAGAGGATGGTCGAGGGCCATGCGAAGGGGGAAGATCATCTAAAGTTGGTCCTGTAGTCATCGAAAGAGTGGTCCTGATGCCGAACCTGAAAGATATCTGATAACCAGGCGACTTCAAACGAGGAATGGCTGAAATGCGACAAGGGCAGCTAAGTAAGGGTACTGGGGTAAGTCCCTTCTGATTTTTCCCAGAGAGCAAGGCATTAAATACACAGGGGGGGTAACACGTATATATATGTATAAAAAATACAGTATTTTGATGCTTGTTATACGTATGTTGTTGATACTGTAATGTGTATTTAGTTAATGGGGCTAGGGATGGGGGTTAGATGTGTAATGAGTAGCATTTAACGGATAGTTTTTAGGTATTACTTGAAGTAAATAGAAGGTTGAAAATTGTGTTGTTTATACATATTACTTAAATAATTACGGAAACTGATATTGTAAAAGTTAATTGTGTTTACACTGGGATCACTATGGCATTTCTTATGAGAGCTAGAAAGGAGATGAGGCTTTTGCAATTATATTAGGGGAAGAGGTTCCCTTCAGATGCTAAAATCTTTCAATGGAGAAGAATGGAGGGTTCTAAATCAAGAGGCAAAATTTGTTGAAGAGTCAATGACAGCTATTATTAATGAAAGAAATGAGCAGGAAGACGCTGAAATGAGGTGGAGAGAAGTTGAAATGGAGGTGAAATTTAGGGGGAAAGTGGTAGCAGAAGAATCTAGAAGGGAGTTTTGAGAAGCGGAAGGGAGACGGGAAGGAGCTTGGATAGAAGCTAAAAGGGATTTTGGAATAGCCAAAGGGAAGTGGAATGCAGCTCAGGAAGAGACTGAACGGAGAAGTATAAAATGCAATTGCGGGTATTAGAAATGCAGAAAGAGGAAAGAATAGAAAAGAAGAAACGGAAATTGTAGTTCCTAGGGAAGAAAAAGGAAGGAGTGAAGAATTCACTCAGGAGAGGAAAGGGGAGGAAAACAGAACTGGCCTTACCTCAACAGAATATTGTTCGGTTAAAGGGGAAGCGAAAGCTTCACAAGACGAGGAGCAAGCAAAGAAACACTTGAGCAGAGAAACAGAGGGAGGAACCCAAGGGGGAAAAGGAGTGTAATGCTCTTGCTATCCAGGAAAAGGGGGTGGTTGAAGGTCACCAAAAGGAGCAGGACGAGGAGATTGACCCACCTGACTCATTGGTGCAGAAAAGGATGGCCCGAAAGACCGTGCCAGAGTCCAGTTACCCCCGAAAAAGGAAAAATCACAGAGTCCATGAGTACAAAGGGGCAGAAAACACTCCGTTTCGGAAACCACGAAGTTGCGTAGGGAAACACAAGGGTGAGATTCTGCCCAGGGCATTCTTGGACATAGGTAAGAAGCTGTGTGGGCTAGAGACGGATATTTTGGGTCACAAAGAGATCAGGCTAAGGAAAAGGGTTCATCAATGAATAGTTCCTTTGAATCGCAGACCAGAAAGTTTGAGTAGCTCCTGAGACTTTGAGAGGTAATCAGGGGGTAGAAGGGGAAACTTGAGATAAGATAATTAGACCAGGGTGGAGGAAAGGCATAAAGAGGGTGGCAGAGAGAGAAGTGAGGCTTGCTATGAGACAGTGACAGATATTTTGGGTCACAAAGAGATCAGGCTAAGGAAAAGGGTTCATCAATGAATAGTTCCTTTGAATCGCAGACCAGAAAGTTTGAATAGCTCCTGAGACTTTGAGAGGTAATCAGGGGGTAGAAGAGGAAACTCGAGATAAGGTAATTAGACCAGGGTGGAAGAAAGGCATAAAGAGGGTGGCAGAGAGAGTAGTGAGGCTTGCTATGAGACAGTTACGGCATAGATCGAAATTCACACTGGAGTTCTTGGAGAAAGTAGGGACTACGCGAAAGTCCCTAAAATACCCTCAATCTAATAGGTGGTGAATGAATTTTGAATGGATGACGAGAAACAGGTTATACCATTTGATTAGTACCCAAGAAAAGGGGTGGATTAGATGGTCATTTATGTGGTGGTATCACAAAAAGTACATTTATATACCAATGTTGGCTGATAACATGGAAAATTGATCAGTTTGCTAAAGGTGGTCTTTAGAGGCCTGGAGAATCAATGATAACTGGATAATGAATATTGAGTATTGTGGTTATTGTTGTAATATATACAGTGCTTACTACTAGTGAAATTATTGCTATGATGTGTGCAGATTTTTTATTATTTGCTATGGTACATGTATTTTTTCTACTCTTAGTGAAGCTATTATTAAGATTATGTGGTATATTGGGAATTTTTCACTTTAAGCGATTGCTTGAATTGGGTGTTTAAGTACTAGGTCCTATTTAATAATAGTACATATAATTGAGATTTCTTTAAAGTAGTGTATTGTAGGAGATAGTATTGTATGGTAATATTTACTCTTTGGGAAATGATTAGTGCTGCAGTATGTGAAATGCTTACAACTAATGAAATCATTATTGCCCTGAAGTGTGCACATGGAATTATTGTGATGTGCAGTAGTTACTTATTTTAATTTTGTCGTGATGCGCAGTATTCTTACTTTTAGTGAAGTTATTGTTGTGATGTGCAGTGTTTTTAAGCTTAGTTGGGTTATTATTATGTACTGCATTAGGATCTTATTTTTTTGTGAGGATAAGTAATTTGGTAAGAGAATTTTATTGATATTGATTTTGTGTATGTATTCATTCCCCTGGTTCTCTGATCTGTTGTATTGATTGGTGTCGATAATTTTATCAAAACCTGATTTGTGAGCTCATGCATGAGACATACAGGTATGTTTGCCAACTGGGGTCAGACAATCACTCTTGTTTGGCTCCTTGGTGACATCTGGGATTAGAAGAGTACCAGTTCACTTGCTACCATTTGGTTTAGGTTTTTAATTGTAAGACAAATGGTCTAACAATTTTAAACCGGTGGGGAGGTGTGAAGTTCTCCGTCCAACACATGGAGGAAAATTGACCGGAAGGAACCATTGGATCCCCGAGGGATGTTGGTGGGGGTGTCCTCGTATTATCATATGGACTAGGAGAAAAGAAAAGGAAGAACTATAGAGGGAAGAAGGGGACTCAACCAGCGGATGCAGAAGAGTACGGATGTGCGAGGGTCCTTTCACTGTATATGAGCAAGATTTCCTGTAAATACCCATATTAACGCATAAATAAAGTTATTTAATCAAGAGCCCCATGCAGAAGCGTCACTCTGGTAATCTATATGGAATTTTAAATCCATTGAAGTTTCCCCAGCATATTGGAAAGTAGAGTTTCAAACCATGTAACCATTAGGGTAAATAATTTGCTTTATGCAGATGCTTTACGAGTTACTCAGCCAGTAAAATAAAATTACATTTCCAAATTAAACAATTTCAAATTGTAAAATGTAGATACGATACAAAATGAAAATATACAGGAGGAAAACTTCAATGGGTTCGTATTCAAATCTGTTATGACCTTTCTATGGACAATTAACACAAAACAGGCACTTTTTAACCTTAGAATGGTAATGCTTAATGAAACTAGGTTATCGGTAATCACAAATTTTATGTACATGATATATAGATTTTTTCAAATTTTCCTTTACATCCATTTAGAGATAATATAATATAAACAATTTTTACAACTTTTAGGTTAAAGTTTAGATCAAATTAAAGGTTGCAACTTGAGAATGTTTCAACGAAACTTTGACTGAAACCCAAAGCAAAACTACGACAATCATAAAAAATTGGAAAATGACCAAAAATTACCCTATAAATACCAAAAAGTGACTAAAAGGATTTCCTAAAAATTTACATTTTTAAAATCAGGAGAATGTAAACGGAATTTCTGTCCATAAAGGCACTGTCTTCGAAGCACTAATAAAATATGACAGGTCAACAAAATTCTGACCTTGAGCAAGTACTACTAGACTATGAGAATGGGCATAAAAATGAGACAATGCATAACTTTATACATACAGTGAAAGTTTCGGTGAACATACTTTGAAGTAATATTTCATTACATGTTTAACATTCTTAGATTAATTAGACTGGTATGTACAAATTAAAAAGATCACCTATGGCAGGAGACTAGATTCACATTTCATGAGACTTACATGAAACACTGATTCTACATAGTCTGCTGTCATGAATGATATTTTAAAATTGAAAACATTACTGTTGTAATCATTATAGGTTATGAAGAAACATAACAATGGATACAATTTCAAGACAAAATAGTTAATAAAACTTAATTTTTACAAGTATACACCACCAGCAGAACTCTGAATAGAATTTCAAAAATCTCTTGAGTTTCATGAGTCTCATGAAAAGATTTCAACTCATACCACACAAATTTTAGAAACAAAATAATGAATCTTGTGCAAAGTGCTGAAATGCCAATAATATGTACTACTAAACTGAAATCCTAGATATGCTACAGGTTACATTAATTTTAGATAAATATTCCTGTATAAAAGTGAGATAAAAGAGCATGCAAGAATAAATAGAACACACAGGAACGTTTAGCATTGTATAAAAAAGGCAGTCAGCTTCAATGCAATAAGCATCATTTATAAATAGAAGAAAATTATTGAAATGCAATAAACTCTAAAAGGCAGTACTATAAGAAGCTTATTTAAAAAACTAACATTTTACAAAAGGCTATTTTAGCCTTCTAAATTAAAATGCATTTCAGTTGGGTTTTAAATTGCATTTCATTTAGCAAAACTGGTTTGTGAATAAAATCAGCAGCAAATATTAAATTCTGCTTTCTGCAACATGCATTTTCCTGTACTTCAAGAATCTGAAATACTCATAAGCTTCTAATACAATAAAGTTGGAAATGTGTTATAATAGAGGTGATAATACCTGTACAAATAAATCTTTTGGAATTGCTTCAGAGCAATTGACTTGTTCTGTCACTGAGTGACTACCAGAATAATCTATCATAATTCCATGATATTCTAATGTCTTAGGAAACATGCTAATCATAAAGTCTCCATTCAATAGGTACTTTTCACTAGGACCTCTCTCTTTTAATGCTATGAATAGAAAATAAAGTACATACATAAAACTAAAATATCACCATTTCTTCAAGATCTACATCAGGTAAATTTTACACTTAATAACAATATAATTAATTGATAAAAAATAATTTGACACTTATTAAAAACAGTTTCACCTTTATGGACACCTTTATTTCACCACAATAGATGGACTTCCATTAGAAATTTAATACAAAATAAGACAACACTTACCTTTTGAATAATCAAATTTAAAATAAATCACCCTTGATATATCTGTTGTGATCAAGCCTTAATTTAGTCATGAAAAATAAAAATATCTATCAAAATCCTTACTTCATCAAAATGTGTAAATCCTTTCTAAACCTAAAGATAGCATAATTTGTGATCTAATATTGATTAACAATGAGGATACAAACAGAAACACAATAGATTTTAGAGATACCATGAAAGTAGATTTTAGAGATACCACAAATGCCATGAAAGAGTAATTTATTTTAAAAATTACTAATTGAAGAATTTTTATAGTATGAACAAAAAATATTTTTAAAAATAGTATTCAAAATATAGCAAAATACTTTAAAATTCAACAGAAAAGAAATTGTATCAATAAAAGCATTCTGAATGATTTAGTTTAAGAAAAATTTGCACTATTCATTTTTATTTAAAATTTTTGCAGTAGATAGTAAAAATGAAAAGCCAAATTCTGCTATTTTTAAACTTCAGGAAATAATTCAAATGAATCCGTAAGTAGTTATGATTTCATTTTTAATCAGTACAAAAACATTAAAAAGTATCTGAATTTTAAATCTTAACTGGAAAAAAGAAATTTGGTACACCTGCAAAATAATTATTTAGTGCTTATATCAAGTTTTTATACTTCAATAGACATACAAATAAAGCGAATAATTAAATTGAACTAGCTTCTAAATGCAAGGTATATAAATATTTTAATCTTACCAAAATGCCACTTACCTATATAATTGTCATCGATATTACCATCTGGACTTGATTGTTCTATGCGGATGTTACTGGCCCCAATAGGTATCATAACAACATTGTGGTAGCCTGAAAATAGACATCAGGAATATTGAAGAAAAAAATTGTCCTCTTTAGATTTGGCAAACATTGCTGCCTCCATTTGGAATGGTAAAATCTTTCTTTAAACATGTGTTCAATTCCAGGGAAATTTTACTAAGTTGATGTCATTTCTGTCTCACTCAGATTCAAAAAGTTTTAATGAACAAATTTCTATATCATACAATCAATTGTAGTCCCAGATGTTTGAAAATTATAAACAATCCACTCATGTAAGGACGCACTAACAAAATATACTGCTTAAAAGCAAATGTAAAGTCCTTAGGCTAATTTTTTATATTTGTTGAAACATGTTTTCTCATATTTAATATTTCTTACAGCTCGTCTTGCCCCTTGTTCAACCTGTTTGATTTATTTCAGAATTTAAGATGTGAACAGATATATCACAAAAGATATTTAAATATAATAAAATCTAACTCACAATACTGTCTTGCAGATAACTAAAGACTAAAGATCTACACTATTATGCTTAAAAGATAAAAACAGATAAATGAATAAGTATACCAAACTGATTGTGCTGTCTTAATGCACCGTTTTGAGTTACGAAAGTAAAAATCTAATTATAATAAAACATAAAACAGTAGGTTTTACCACTGCATGAATGCAAATTTATTTTTGCAAAATGTCTGAAATTAGTATTAGACAAGCCTATTCATCAATTTGCTTTGCACCCTTCAATGACCATAAACACATTTTGCAGCAGCTCCTTTATCACCACAAAACTAAGTAATAAAATATAGTGTACCTAGCATTTCTTTTTCAAGAAAAACAATAATGGCTTATAAGTAGTTGCATATGATATAAACAATATTTAAAACTATAAACTTTTACAAAATTAAGAGATGGTCCTATTTCACAATAGTAGTAATGTTCATGCATTAAGCTTGAAAGAGAGTAAACTCCAATACACAAGAAATCAAGAGGATAAATTGTTTAAAAGCTATGTTTTCTGACGAAACAAAATGCAATATTTAATCTAATAGATTCATTGTCTTTGTTTGAAAGTCTGTTTCAAAAATATTTGTAATGACAGCAGCACAAAGTGTTAGAACCTTCATGTACAACTCAAAAAGGAACCTTACTTAATTCTAAGTAGTAATGCTTTAAATACCAATTAATAGTAATACTAAGTAGTAATTACTTTAAATACCATATAATACATACAGGAAAAATTTAATGCAAAATAAGAGAAAATTACTTGCCATAATCAACTTTTTTGTTAAAATATCCCTTAATTTCTTTGCAGGTATCATTAGATCCTCCACAGACACCACACCGATCAAGTGAAATTTCTGAATGAAGAACATGATCACAACCAGCTATCTGAAAAAAAGCATGTTGTCAGTAACAGAATTTATTTTAATAAAATTATTTTGTAGACTGAAAAAAAATTAGCAATCCAAATTGAAGTATGAAGAGTGGCATTTCATTAGGCAATAAAGTAAGAATTTTTAATTCAATTATAATTAAATAATTACTCATGCTAAATCACTAGATAGAAAAGCATTATGTTCAATTCATAGTGAGGAAATAAAACAATTTTTGTTGAAATTCCATTTGCATAACTGTTAATGAATAAGAATATATAAATGAAGGGCTTCAAATAGCATACTGATGTCATGCTTCCAATTTTCCAGAAGATCAATTTAAGTTTCAAAAATTCCAAAATTATGATTCATCCACCGTTTAAAAGGTCATGTTATCATAAACTTTCAAGTATTAGTATTAAGCACTCATTCAAACAATCACGAATTTTTTATCCTCTTGAATATTTTATTTTTTAAATTTTTTTCATTAGGTTGGTTGGCTTTAGGTTTCATGGCACAAGTATATTTTGCCTAGTGGCACAAGTATATTTTGCCAGTTGTATTTTTTGGTTATATTTGGTCTAGCTGCACCAAACACAGGACAACAATGAGGCAGGGAAAAAAAAGCAAAAAAGTAGAAGGGTAGGCTAGGGTAAAACAGAAGAGAGGATAGATCATTTGGGTACCTCAGAGTTGTGATGCCCGTACACAATTAAAGATCAACAAAACCAACTTGCATAAACAGTTAGACAGTGACTATCTCACTATATTAATCTGGTAAATATAATCACCTACCTGCCTCAGGAGGTAGGGGATTTTGAAACTTTCATAAAAAGAAATATACAATTTTAAACAATTTGGTTCCTTTTAAACATGCCAAATCAGGCGACTTTAATTGAAAGAAACTTGCCTGAGTAAAAGTTGCAAGATTAGAATCCAGAAGCATGAATAAATTTAAAAACCTTGAGGTATTTAAACTTATTCAATTTATCAAATTGTCTTTAGGCAATTTCAATTATTTCTTTAGTAATATGAAATTGTTTTCTTTACACCCAATCAAAGAATAGTTTTTATAAAATCATAAGAAAAATTCCACATTCTATTGTCAGTCAACTCTTCTCCAGTTTGAAACAATTTCGTTCCAAAAATGACTTCACAAGATATTTGTGAACAAAATTATCAAAATCAATTCATCAACTAGGAATAAATCTGCATGTGATTTTGTTATGCTCAAAGCATATTCAAATGTAATTTTTAGCTCTGAATTTAATTAATTTAAATTTTATTTCTACTGAAACCAAGTGAATATGTATAAATATGAAGACACTAGCACATGAGATGTTATTGAGAAAATTAATTTAGCTTGATATCAGTTTTAACTAAAGATTAAGTAGTGAACATTTGTAAAAATATGTTATCAAACTTATTTTAAAGTAATAGTGTTTATATTTAAAGTATGCCTCATGTTCATTTCGTGAATAAATTGTATTACAATTTGCATTGTACATTGGTTTAATCAAATCAAGATTTCATTGCAAATTTACTTTTGAGGATAAAATACATTGGAATGTGTATGGCTATGATTATAAACTGTAGATTTTGAGCAAAATTCATTTTATACAGTTCCAAAACTTTCATCGATTTAAATGTTTAGAAAAGCTACAGATAATGAAACACAAAACTTAAATTTAAAATATTGATCAGGATGCATACATATTTAATGTTTATTACCTCACATTTACCATTCACACAAATATTAAAGGATCCAACATCACATGGGGTGCCATCAACAACTTTTTCACGAAGAACATAATATGATGAAGATTCATTGATTTTGCAGTATAATTTACATTTATCATGCGTTGGTACTGAAAAAAGCAAAATTTACAGCAATAAATAAATAGTACAAAAAAGTTACAATTGACAGCAAAAATCCTTAAATCTTAAACTATATATGTGTGGCGATACCACCTTAAAACCTAACAAAACCAATTAAGACATTTCTTAAAAGGTTAGTATATTTATAAAAGTGTTTATGTGATATAAATCTATCCTAGAATATCAGGTCATACCATACTAAAGTTTGTTTTAAAATGCATATAGCACTGCATAAACTATCTTATTAATAGTGTTGTCAAAACCTGTATGCATAAAGCACCTGGAAAGGTTTCGTAATATTCTTTTTTGATAACATTAAGAAAGAAATCGTAATTTTCAAAGAATGAATTTTATCATGGAAGTGAGAAATTCAAGAGCTTAAGAAAACTACAGCACATTAGAACTTTTTTGCACGAGTTTTCTAAATTAACATTTTTGCAGACATTTTAAAATTAAAATATATAACTCTTAAGGAATAGAAATCAAGAAAATTGTACTTTTAAAAAGCATTTACATATTAAAGCAAGTAACAGCATAAAGTTTAAAAGTATAAAATTTAATAGCATCATTCAAAAAAGTTATAAAACAGAAAAAATACTGAAGTCCTGAATGCTTTAGAAATCAATCCAATAGAGTGGGGGAACTTTCAAAACATTTTGAATTGAAACAATTTAACAACTTTAAAGCAGTTAAAACATTAAAAGAAAAGCAGTGTAGACGGCAGAAATTTTTTAAGGATTCCTTGCTTTTCTATAATTACTAAGAAATTAGTGGTTTTATTTGGGTGGAGTATTTTTGAGATAATTCTATACACTCACTTTGTCAGCAATAAAAATTTACTTTTACATTCATAGTATTTAAAAGTTTCCATATTTTTCAAGATGAAAATTTATTTTATTTAATAAAGATATATTATATAATATTCCACATTTGATGTTCTGTGATATGTGTATCAAACATTTATTATGTTAGTTTCTGCATTAAAATCTAAGAGAACAATTAAAAACTTGCCCAAACTTTTATTATATAACAAACATTTTAATTCCATCAAGCATGGGTTAGATGTTTGTGACAGTGAATGAATTTATGAAACTCATGGTGTGCAAAAAGGTAATGTGTGCTGTAGTTCTCTTTAAAACTCATGAAGTTCATTCCATAGTAAAATTCATTATTTTAAAATTATTCCTTAAAATGTTTATCACCAGATTATTATCACAAAAATATTTTTCACTTTTTTTACAAAATAGTTTTTGACAACACTTTAAATAATGCTTTTAAATACATACAGCACTGCATAAACTATCTATAACAGTATGTACTGATACTAGATTTATATTACAAACATTTTAATCAAGACAATATTCTAAGCAAAGCCTTGATTGGTTTGGGTAGTTTTTATGTTGCAAGGTCAATTAAGTGGTCAAGCTGTGCCAAACACAAGCCAGAGAAAATGTATATAAATAAAATTAATTTTTATAAAATTCAGTAATTTATTATTTCAAATTGAAATTGAATAAAGTCTAAATAAATTTTGTACACAAAATGCATTGAATATTTAATTCTTTGATATAGATATAAACACTTTATCCTATTATACAACTTATAGATAAGAATTTTTAAATTAAAAGATACTTAAGTACCTACATTAATTTTTCATTTGAATCAAATTGAAACTCGAAATTAGTTCATTTTCTAAAATTTAAATTGCTTTTGTTTTTCCAACTGAAAAATTGATGAAGCATTTAGGTATTACTTTTAAAAATGCTATTAAATATTTTTTAATCTAGTAATTAATCTATTATTTTGTATTTTAAAATGTCAGTAGAGAACTAAAAGTTTTCACATGATATATATTACAGAAACTAATATTAAAAATGAACAAAACACACATATTTTATGAGCACTATGAGGAAATATTTTTACCTGTGATTTAACTGCCGAGTAGAATAAATACTTAACAGTGAAAGGAAAAGCAGAATGTTATTAATTTCAAACTTTCTCAAGAAAATGTTTCAAAACAGAACAGGTTGTTTTAAAAATATCTTAATTTAATGTAATTTAGGCGGATAATTTAGTTTATTAAAAAATTTCAAAAAATATTTTTTTATAATTATAACATGCAAATTTTAATATTAACATAAAATTATAAACGCAAGATAATCGAAGAAACAAAGTCAATGGAATGAACAATCCTACAAAAACCACCTTTTGTTTAAACATTCGCGCACTTGATGTTCTGAATTTAGTTCGCAATCATTGTATAACTAATTAGCAAAACGAATATAATAATGCACATACCTGAATGTATTAAGCAAAAAATATTTGTAAACAAAATGAATTATTCTGAACTTTAAATTACTGCATTGTGCTGCCATCTATGTTCGTAGAATACTAAATAAAATTACAAAGAAAACAAATAGCTTATAGTAATAAAACAGAAGTTTCTATATACATATTAAATTGATATTTTGAAATAAAAACGCAAACCTTTCTCAAACCATAAAGGGTAATCATATCTAAACCTAAGTATTGATTTTTTCTCTACCAGGCTATTCCTATTCACACCAGCTCGAGATTTAAAAAAAATCAAGTATTTAAAAGAAATCAGGATTAAGCCAAATTTTTAATTTCTATTTATTAATGTAATATTGAAGAATATCCTGGAACATGATCCATTGATATTGATTAGATAGAGACCTATCACTTTAAATGGATTCCGAGCCATTACTAACATCCATGCCCGAACCGGGATTCGAATCCAGAATCTGTTGAGCTGAGGCCAAGAGCTCTACCGACTCCACTAAATAATGGAAATTAAATACTGAGAAACACTTTCCTAAATGATTAACCTTGTGTGGTAAAAATGTAATATTGAGACGGTACGACTGATTAAATTAATCGACCTAATTCGAACGACCAAATATTGTGGAATGAATGGAATTATTAAGATTCACTAGAATTTTGTTGTATAATTTGTACATTTTATAACAAACTATTTACACTACAGTAGTTTTTACATCAATGGGGTCCTCACAATTTTAAAGTGTAGTGGGCATTGTGTAAAAAAGTTGAGAACCATAGTGGTCTAACACGTAGTACGCTAGCAAATCAGTCAACTACCTAGTTGAGGGCTGTGCATGTTCGATTCTTGTCACTTATACCCTGGCTGTCTTCTCTTCTGCATCGGTAAAGCTTTCCTTGTGTCCATTACTTGACGTTGTCTGTCTTGCTTTTGGCGCAGCATGGACAAATATTGCTCTTGCACCATAAAACCCAACCGAACAAACCGAAACAGGCGACGCCCAAAGGTGTCGAAACGCAGTTTGGGTTGGTTGTTTTCGGGTTTATGGCTCAAGCACCATATTAGGCCAAGCTGCGCCAAACGCAAGACACAACACGATGAGGAAGAAAAAGCAAAATGCAGAAGGGTGGGCGAGGGTAAAAATGAAAGGGAGGAAAAATCACTCGGGTACCTCGAGGTTGTGATACCAGTACACACCTAAAGATGTGCTCCTGAGGGCCGCAGTTTGGGAAGCCCTAGTCTACATGATGATGGTCTTAATATTTCAAAACTAATGTTTCAATGTTCTCCATCATAAAATGTGTCAATAAAGTTTCATAAACACAAACCAAAGCTCCATTTTTTTAGCTTACTCCAACCCATTCATCTTCACCCGGGCACACACTGAAGCAGTATGCGGCAAAACATACGGCAAGCGAATGCATACTCCGAAACTGTACAGAAAACGTGTCGATACGCATACGTATTTCAGACAATTTAGTGTCACACGACTGATGTCGCATCAATGTGTGGCTTGCCGTATCCTTAACTCACCTGGTGACTGTTTTGACAAGGTATATCGTCATTAGAAATAAAACCTGACCAGATTTTTAACTCGTCATAAAAAGTCGGCAATATCTTGATGACAAGATATCTCGTCATTGGCAAAATTAGTCAGATCCCAAAAACCCAACCAACAAGGCAAGTTCCTAAGCGATGATTGGTTTGTCGTTCTAAGGTCATTTTTTGAGAGTTAATTAGATCGGGACCTACTCATTAAGTAAACACAGAACAATATTAACATTCATGCAAAGCCGGAATTAGAACTCAGTGTGTTAAACCAAGGGTCAGTCCTAAACAATGACGAAAAATCCAAACACAAGACTTCCGATTTCCATTCGGGGTCGTCGTCGATCAGTTGGTTTGTCCAATGCGCCAGCAGCCTGCGAGCTGTCGGTGGTTGGTTGGCTTTTGTTTTTATGGCTTTAGGACCATATTTTGACAAGCAGCACCAAACAAGACAAACGTCAAGTAAATGGACATATACAAGGAAAATCTTACTAACACAGAAGAGAGAAAACCAGTGTGGGCGAGCTGTTGACGGCCTTGTGTGGTATTTCCATAAAATTTGTCGGTAAAAACATTGCTTGGCGCAGCTTGGCCAGATCTGGACCTTTCGCCATAAAAAAATTCTATTCAACTTCGAAATATAACTCCTACTGCGAGTTACTTTGGTTTGCATTGAATGGACCTATGAATCATTAAAGCATTGCACGTAATCTGAAGAGTTTGGGCGGGATCATGTATGTGGTTGTAACTTGGATGTTACACCTGTCTGGAAGTATGCATATTTAATAATTTTTAGTTGAGACTATTTTCCTAATTCTTAGATTATACAGCACAGTAAAAAAAAGTTGCTGTTTTTACGTCTGAACTTGAGCAGTCGATTTGCGACGAGTTTGGTTGGTCTTTGGTTTTATGGCGCAAGTAGGGACCATATTTGGACAAGCTGTACCAAACACAAGCATGACAATGTGAATTAACGGACACGCACACACAAGGAATGCTTTACTGACACAGAAGAGAAATACACACAGGGGAAGTTACAGTAGACGAACCTATGATGCTTTCAATTTAGGAGTGACGGGAAGATTATTTTGGAAGATATGAATCAATCTAAGGAAACTAATTTAACTTAAGGTGCTCTAAGTTTCCCACTCGTAATCCACAAATTGCAGAATCAAATGGATTCAAACTTGGCATCCGAGGTTTAAGTTTTGATAGATTCGGAATTTGGCCTCAAAATTAGGTATTGCGATTGAAAATTATGAAGTCTGCACAATTTATTATGAAGATAACCTCTTAACCCTGAGGGGTTCATACGTATATCTGTTCCGCAACCTGTTCTCTTTCCTGCATGACTTCCAACCTTCTTGGAATCTTTCCTTTGATTCAATAAAAATAACTGGATATTTAGTTATTATGCTTGGTGTGGGGTAAAAATTTATCATGAGATGCCGAATTTCTGGGTATGGACGCTACGCCCCTAAACATTTCTAAAGACCATTCAGCGACCATTGAAGATCTAAAAGTCTGATCACAAAAGAAAGAAAACATCTTACTGATGCAGTCCTGCAATAAGACGAGTGAATAAAACAAATTTTTTGCTTCGGTTTTATCGATTCAGTCTTAATGACTTTTAATTTAACATGAGATGCCTGGATTTTGAGCTTACATGGACTTAACGCCACTGAAAGTTTGGAAAGAAAGATTATTCAGTGGTCCTTGGAAATCAAAAAGTCAGTGATCGCAAAGGAAAGCAAATATCTCACTGATGCAATCATGTAATAAAGCGAGTGAATAAAACAAATTTTATTTACAGCCCACGGGAAAATTATAGCCGGCCAATGCGTCCTGCAGAATGGGTTGGATTGGCGAGGCATGCGCTTATGAACAAACCGCTACTGAAAGTTAACATCTCTCATCGCGATTAAGTGTTATTAAATTCATTTATATCAGACCTTAGAATACAAGCGCCATCCAGAGAATACCGGTGTGGATGTCTAACAAACATTTGAAGAGCCAAATGACACCAGTACACGAAATTAAGTGGATCCGAACCTGATTCGCGTTCCCTCCGTCTGGCTAGTTCCTTCAGCATTTGGATACCTTCCATTATTGATATCATTAGGTTCTTGTTTTGTGAGGATTAAAATGTTGAATACATTTTGTCTTAATTAAAGTTGACATGAAATATGCATTACAGTTTATCTTATGATGAAGCAAGAGATATCATTAATTCTCGCTAGTTGCGCCGTGACAAATATATTTAACTGTTGCTATCTGACATGGCGCTCGAGGTCACAGGGCGTGAGATCAATGTTAAAAAGCAACAACGTAAAGCAAGGGTGCAGAGTAAGCTGATGGAGGCCGACAGGGGCGGCAGTGCTGAGGGCCAGTGTCTATAGGGGCGGAATTTCAGATATGTTCACAATAAAGTTGTTTTCCTTGGAAAAATATTTTTTAAAAAAGATGTTTTAACTTAAGCTTAAGGACAGTATTTTCCAGGTTGGCTGGGTTTTGTAGAGCAAGCATCACATTCGGCCAAGCTGCGCCAAACACGACAGTTTCTAATAGACATACCACGGCGACCCTA
Source organism: Meta bourneti (assembly GCA_933210815.1). NCBI lineage: Eukaryota > Metazoa > Arthropoda > Arachnida > Araneae > Tetragnathidae > Meta > Meta bourneti. The sequence continues at coordinate 37,376,020 of OW119933.1, forward strand.
AGTATTTGCCAAGACTATGCATGCGAAGTGAATAGCTGTACGCACTCCATCGTTAGAACATATCTAGCGAGCTTCAAAAATTCATTAGTTCACAGAATGCATAATTATTTACATAATTTATACGCGGTAGTGAAATTGAATGTTAGTAAATATTAATAACAGATAATGGGAAGATGGTATGTTCTACAGTTCACTACCAACTAAATGAACTAATCGTTAAGATTGTTCATTTAGTTGGTAGTGAACGGCATTTAACGTGGCATTTCACATAATTCGATGGAACTCGTTGAGCTCGTTTGCTTAGGTGGGGTTGGTTTCCAACCGAGTGAAGCAAAATCTTCGGGAGGAGCTGAGAAAGTATCTAACAGCTGCCCCATCATACTGTAAAGGTGCGGTTGACTGGGTTTTTATGACACAAGGGCCCTATTAGGCCATGCTGCTCCAAACACAAGACAAAGTGATGGACACACAATGTAAAGTTATGCTATGGTATGCAATTTTACCCCTCCAGAATTGGGGTATCTTCTCTTGTCCCCTCGCGATGAGATCTAAGTCATTCCTTAGCAGTTAAACATCTAAAGATGGTTGGTTGGATTAGGTTTTATGGCGCAAGGGCCAGATCGACAACGTCAAGTAATGGACACATACAAGGAAAGTTTGAGTGACTCAAGAGAAATATATCCGGTAAGTTACAGGATCGATCACAACAGAATCGATCCTGCGCGCGCCGCTTACAACTCAACAAACATCTAAAAAGGAAAGAAATTTCAAGTCTAAGTGTAACGTAGCTAAATTCTACTTTGCCCATGAATACAAGCTTTCAATAGGTTGGTGTATAATTTTTAGATTTCTTACCCCTAGTGTATTTTCCCCTAACCATCGAATAACTATTCAAATCAATGAATTTTTTACTATAATTCCACCCCCTGTGTGTTCAACTGTATCTGCCACGAGTTTGGAAGTTCTTGGATATTATCGTCGTTGATTTAGGGGAACCAGTTGGAAGGAGAAGAAATACGAATCTGCCGTTTCTCTTCGTTTAAAAATCAAAAATAATTTAGTGTTCACGTTTTCGGATCAATTAAAAGACAAAATATGGAGGGATTAATTCGCCGATCTGCAAGGCGCTGCTGCTTTTTGTCTGACCAGACACGATTATTCTGCTGCCCACTTAAACCACATTTGTGACTTTTCTAGCCCATTATGTCCCCTCTGCGGAGAAGCTGATATCATGAACGCTTCTAATCAGGCTGTGTGTATGTCCTGCTTTATTCAGTAAAGCTTTCCTCCCATTAATGGGAAGCTAGTGACTATTTGTATTCACTGCAATAGCCTTATTTATATTGCATGCCTGTTTACCTCTAGAAAAAGGAAATCTGAAAGGTTTTTATTACATAAAAAGCCACGCGCAACTGTCAAAAAGCTGTTTTCTAGCCAATTCTGTCCCATCTGCGGAAGTGCTGATGTCATGTACGCTTCTATTCAGGCTGTATGCCCTGCTTTATTTAGTAGTGCTCTTTTCTCCCGTTACTAGAAAGCTAGTGACCACTTGTATTCGCTGCAATAGCCTCATTTACATTGCATACCTATCAACCTCCAAAAAACGAAATCTGAAATATTCTTACGACAAAAAAGCAACACGCAACTGTCAGAAAAAATGCTTCCAAAAATTCATAAAATAAAAAGCACTTTGATTGGCGGCAGTTCGGTGTAACCGCTTTTTCGATATTAACATAAAATAGTATCAAATATATGCAAAAATAAGCATTTAAACTTTTTCTTGAGTGTTTCAGAGATATTTGTATTTTTTAAAAATTAGTGCCAAAGCAGGTTTTCCTGACAATCTAGCAACCATTGATTCCGATGTTTTCCTTTTATGGTTGCCACAGCTTGGTGCCAAAACTTCAATAGGAAAATTTTCTCCCTAAAGAAAAATCAGAATATTTGGAAAACTCCGGGAAAATACGGAAAAGTTGGCAGGTATGATATTGTACTTGAACTTTTGTTTACTTTTTTGGCCTATTTATATCATTTGTACTTGTATTTCGCAACTCTCCTCTCTGCCTAAGGACGTTTATCCATTGGCGTCAGAATTGAAAATAAAAAACTTACTGCCTGTGTATTGAGGAACCCACTTGGCAGTTGGCGGCAAACCAGGCATGTTAATATCCTTATCGTTGAATTCTGTGCATTGTTCAGCTCTGAAGTCACGACTCCCTTCTGGACATTCCTGAAAGAAACGTTTTTCGGTTGGTTGAGTTCCTTTATGGCACAAGAGCCATATTCGGCCATACTGCGCCAAACACAAGACAAACATCAAATAACGGACATACACACAAGGAAAGGTTTACTGACACATAAAAAATACATCCACGGTAAGAAACGTTTTTCGGAAGAATAAGCCTACTTTATAAAGAATAAAACCTCATTTTTGTTTGCAGGATCTTTAAGAGATAATGGAAAAAACTTTTATGTATTCGTTTTCCATATAACGGTTTCTCAGAAATCCCGAAATTAGCTTGTGTCTGACTAAAATCACCTCAGTACTTCAACATCTAACTAGAATAGTTTCTTGGATCTAGTATATATATTACAGTATATTGGATTACAGTAGATACATATTACAGTAGAGTAACATTGATATCTGGATATACAAGACTAATTCGAAAGCTAAGAACCTTATGATGAGTTTTAACTAAGTCCATTCGCCGTAATTTGTTTCCCGCAAATACAATACAAATCATTTTACCACTAAGTTAAACAATGCTTGTGGCCTCGACGAGGTATCTCGTCATTAGCAAAATTGGCCAGATCTTGATGGAGGAGATATCTCGTCATTAGAAGAAAACTTACTAGATCTCGTGATCATTAAAAAGTCCGCAATGTTTTAATGACGAGATACCTCGGCATTGGCAAATTGGTTAGATCTTGGTGGATAAGATATCTCATCAAAACCACTTGTAGGGTTAAAAAAGGGCCCAAAAGGCACAATTGCACCCAATCTTGGCAATTCTATATGGATGATCCAAACGTTCTCTTAAAACTTGAGGCAGTCTTTTAACAAAGGTGAAAAATGAGGTGACGATTGGTAGACCAAGCACAAAGACCCACTATACATATTCTCCCGATCGGATACTAGCCTCAAACGTAAGTACAGGGGAATAGTCTGCTTCTTAATTGGGGACACAGCACCTCCTCCCCCATTAGCTTAAGTCATTACGTATATAGGGAAGACCCCAGGAGTACTAGGTCTCTACAAATACGCACGAGAATCTTTCCCCAGAAAGGCGTGAAAACTAAACTTCAAACATTGCCTGTCGACCATGGGGATTGGCAAAGCTTCCTCTCCTGTGTTCTTGTGAGACCAGAGGTAGGTGCTTTCAGATCAACCTTACATGAACCCTAATTGGTGTTCTTGAAATCGGGAGACGGATAGAGCCTTTTCTCTATCTGTTCCTCCTACCATTTTATAGCCTGGCGCTAGGACTTAAGCTTACAGGGCTTCAAGATGAAAAAGTTTCTAAGGCATGTCTTATTTCGGTGACCGTCACAAATGTTTGACTTACGTGATCCTACAAGCCTCGTCTTGGTTGAAGAGTCTGTGCTGAAGGTACTCATTGCGCATGTTTGTTGTTGTCGACTTTGTTGTCAAACAATGTATGTCAAACATTGGTGAATGGTGTTTGTCCAACACAATTCATCAATCATAAGAAACTATTTGAGGCTGAAATGATCGAGCCTACACATTTCCTGGTTGGTTTCTTCAGGTGGAAATCAAGGATGTTAAAAAAGAAACTGACGTCATTCGGATTTGAGTAAAAAAATTGTCATTCTTGCTTTAGGTTTTAACTTTCATTTTTTGTCGCCCAATTTTCTGAATTTTAATTTTTTTATCAGGGGCTCCTGGTCGTCAAGTTTAACACTACGGTATTACAATATTAAGAGAAAAGGTCTCAAAGTATCCGACTACTTCTTAGTTTCTGAATTTAAGGGGCTTCTTTTTTTCGGCAAAAAAATATAGGGGGTGTATTTTTCACGTAATGTTATTTGTTAGGGTCTTAAAATCATGTGTTACAAATTCCAAGTCGAAATTCGCAAAATTGATCCAGTTGTAAGCCATTAACACACGCACTCAGATGTAAATTGGAGCGTGGGTCACTCATAAAGATGTAGTCTACATAGTCGATTTACAACAATTTGTCATCAAAATAGAATCACACGGTATGGCCCTGATATACAAGTGAGCAGGAAGATACTATAAGCATTGGATATGCTTCTGTTAACTGTACTACTAAAACTTTAAACGCATTTTTTATCGGCTTTTTCGCGAGTGGTTGGCATGATATCTGACTATTGGATGGATCGACTTGAAATTTTTACACCATGTCAAAAAAACACCCTTTTATCGTTTGATGAACCACAAAAGCGATGCTGTGTTTTTATATTTTATAGCAAAAACTCAATTTTAAAAATCTAAATCGATGATTTGGATTTGATAGGTCACCATTGTAAAAACACTTCACCGCGTGTGTTGGTTTTTCTCTTCCATATATATATTACCAGGGAATGACGCTTCGTCATGGGTACTTGATTAAATTACTTTATTAACATAACGTTAATAAATATATTTACAGCTCAATATCTTGCTCTATGCCAGTGAAAAAACCCTCGCAAGTCCACCCTCATGTCCCCTTTAGTCAAGTCATCCTTTTCCCTTACAGTTCTACATTTCTGTCCCCTAGCCCGGATGACTGTTCAAGGGGACCCCCGCTAACGTCCCTCGGGGATCCAATGGTTCCTTCCGACCAACATTCCTCAGTGTTGGCCTCAGAGAACCTCACAGCCATTTTCTCAAATATTTTTTTAATGTTTCTGGTTCATTAAACGATAGCTACATGTGTATGAAGTGCAACTCAGTTCAGTTTTTGGTTTAAGATCACTTGGAGTTGAGAAATCATACCATCAGCGACCACAGCTTCGCGAGGCGTCATGGTCGAGGTGGATTAGCAGGTGGTGGTGGTGGTATTTCAATTAACGTCACACTGGAGCAACACAACGGGCTATTGGTGACGGTCCGGGATCAATCCCAAAGGGAAAGATCCGAGGACAATACCACGTAATTTTGAACCACGGTCAGATGACGAGGCAACACCTGAGCTGGCACCCCACTCTCCAAACTACCACACCACGCCAACGTGAGGACATTTGAGGCCACGACAGATTTAACGTGCACCATCCCCCCTTTGTACACGACGGTGTTTGGCTGGATTCGAACTCGCAACCCTTCTGTTGCTAGTTCGTTACTCTTCCAACCGGGCCACCGCGGCCCCAGTGGATTAGCAGGATTGATTCTACATGACAATTATTTAAAAAATATTTTTAAATACCAGAAACAAAAAATAGGCGTACAAAGTTTGGAATTATTTGATTGCATACTTTCGTCATTAAAACATCCCCAAAAGGGGTAATATTAGCGAAAAACCTTCAAGGAGAAATGGTTTAAAAACATTAACAGGAAGAATATAATTCAGTGAAACGGAATTCATAAAAGATGAGTGAATTGGATAAAAGAGGTCGGATAACAATTTCAAACAAATAGGAAATTAATGCTCATATTAACCTCCCATCAGACTTTTATAAGTATTACGTGAGCAAATTATTTTATATCGATAAACTACTTACTTGAGCATTACATGATTTATATTTCACTCTAATTCCTGTGCAGTAGCGTCCGCCATTCGAAGGTCTGTAAGAGGAAAACAAATTATATAAATCCATAGAATCATTTTATTGCTAGGGGTATTGGTATTAAGTTGTCTTAGCTTGTAATTAAGTTAATTTATTTATTCATTAAGTCATAATATAGTTTACAAAACATCAAGTTTTATGAAGATATATTGGGTTTTTATGTGATACTTGCACAAACATGCAGACATAAAACCTGAAGACAGGCGTAGACTAATGCTGAATAGCTCATTCACTGTTGTGGATATTCAAAGAATACAAAATTTCATGAAAACCTATCCAGCCATTTGGACGCAGTATGGACATTCAAACACGAAAACCGTAAACCATTGAAGCTTTAAAATGGCACAAAACGGATGAGTAAGTTGAAATCGAGCGAAAATATGCAATGTACAAACACTCCATTTTTATTTATATACATTTCTTGCTTTAATAAGGAATCTAATAGATAGTCCAATGATATTGCTGTTTATCCCACTGGTCAAGACAAGCTAGACCAAGTCCGTGCACCTTCAAAAAGTCCTATACCAGCAAAGGTGGTTGTCCCCACGAGGTATCTCGTCATTAGCAATACTTACCAGATCTTGATGGACGAGATATCTCGACATTAGAAGAAAACTGATCCTTGATCCCGTCATAAAAAACTGAAACGATCTCGTCCTCATCAAAAATCAGCAATATCTTGGTGACAAAATATCTCGTCATTAGCGAAATTGGTCAGATCTTGATGGACGAGATATCTCGTCGAAACCACTTGGAGGGTTAAAACACAGATCCTCCCTGTGCAGCCACAGACAAGCAAGGAAGTGACAAGGAGGCCTGCTTCATATTCAGGGTTGCCACAGCCAAAGGTTGATTGGTTGTTTTGGGGGTTTAATGGCGCAAGGGCCATATTTGGCTATGCTGCCCCAGGCATAAGACATACAACATCAAGTAAGACACATAAAATGAAAGTTTTAAGGACACAGAAGAGAGAAATACAGGGAGGAATGCACCAAGCAGAAATCAAACCTGCGCAGCCTACAATCGAAGGTTTCTAGCACAGCCACAACCAAAGCACTTGTGAAATAGTAGCATTAGTAGCATACATTTTTAAAATAGCTAATGTCTTCTTAAACGTTATTTTAGTAGGAATTTGAGTTGCTCAGATACAGAATGAATTGAAAGTTGTCTTTTAGGCCAAAAAGTTGGCTTTTAGTCATCTGTGGCAGCCATGTTATTGCATTTTCGACAGGTCGGGAAAACCTTTAAACCCTGATCAAATGAAATTGACCCCAAATGTCCACTGGCCAGTCTACAGATGACTGACCTATATCACCCTCGAGTTTGAGGGCACTTCCTGGATGTTTTCTCCGATATCAGCTATGAGTGGGTTGGTCGTTTCAAGGTTTTATGACGCAAGGGCCATATTTGGCCAAGCTGCGCCAAACATAAGACATCAAGTAAAAAACGTTGTGAAAGAACGGTCGCGCAACCGGGATACAAAAGCGATCTTTTTCAACTTCCATCCCATTATTCTGCACCCAATCCCTCTTTTTTCCCTTTCTCACATTTTTTATATGAAGTTGCCTGTCTTATGTTTGGCACAGCTTGGCCAAATATGGCCCTTGCGCCATAAAACCGAAAAACGACCAAGTGGCCCGATCCCATTGCAGCAGCATAATAGTTTTGATTGAAACCCGAGATCCACAGACATGAGGGATAAATATTACAAATATTAGGAACAACCAAATGTACTGAGTGACTATCTCACTTAACAGGCCGCTTCCTTGTTTTATCACGCTGATTTTGTTTTTTATGATGCAAGGTCCAGATCTGGCCAAGCTGCACGAAGTAATGATTATCCCCGTCAAATAGAGATGGACATTTGTGAACACAGGGAAATTTGTTACTGACACAAGAGAAATACACCTAGGGTAGTTACAGGAATCGAACCTGCGCCTCCTACCTATCGTCGGCTGCTGATGCAGTGGCCGCTTAATCAGAATGGGACTAAGTCCTACCGTTAGTTCATTGGATATAATGGTGCAAGGGACATATTTGGACAAACTGCACCAAACACAAGACATACAACGTCAAGTAGGTGGGTAGTTGAATTTTCGTCACAACGGGCTATTGGCCGCGGTCCGGGATCAATCCTGAAGGAAAACATCCGAGGACACCTCATAATTTTGAATCATGGTCAGATGACGAGGCCCACTCTCCAAACTATGATCACAAAATGAGGACATCTGATGCCACGACAGATTTAACATGTAATGTGCCATAAAATCCACTCAAACAATATCCGATTCGCTTCTATCCTACGCACTTTCACAACACTGCCATTCTTTATTTGACTAGGACACCTACCAGCACTGCAACTTGGAGTCCTAGCATTCGCTTTGTATGGGCATGTCCATTACTTGACGTTGTCAACGTCAAGTGCTAGTTACAACCTGTAGTATTTTTCTTTCATCCTGGATCTATCTTTTTTCTGCGTCAGTCAAACTATCTTTTTGTATGTCTTTTATTTCACGTTGTCTTGTGTTTGGCGCAGCTTGGTCAAATGACCCTCGCGCGATAAAAACCCCAACTAACCTAGCCTTCGCTTTTATCCTACATTTTCTTCCTACTGCTTTATTTATTAGCTAATACGCGAGGTTTAAAATTTGACCTGTTTAAGATTTAATTCATTCTGCACTGAAGATCGCAAACAGGTCCTCAACGCTTATGATTCATAGGATACAATAATTTCAACTGCTATTCAATTTAATCGTCATCCAAGAGTTGGCCTGAACGCCGAAAAAGTACTTGAACTGCGAGCGCAGAGTTAGATTGAATAAAGAATGTGGGATGTCTCCCAAGCATTGAGTTTAAACTAATAAAGGAATCTGGCGAGTGACTTTAAGAATTGAAGTCAAATTGAATTGTCGTGGTACGATTTCACCTCGTTTGAACTCCGTTCATCGAGATTACTTTAACTGCTTCGCCAATTCAAGTACCCAATTTCATTTAAGCAAACCAGACGCCGTAAATCGGTATTATTGGCCATCATGTTGCAAAAATCCACCGTAGGGTGATGGACCAAAATATCCTGAGTAATAGCGGTTGGGTTTTATGGCGCAAGGGATGTATTTGGCCAAGCTGCGCCAAACACAAGACAGCTGCAAGTAAAAAGTGTCGTGAAAGGGGAAAAAGGGGGATCGTGAATAGAATATTAGGATGCAAACAGAAAAAGATCGTTTGGGTATCCCAGAAGCGCGACACCCGTGTTTACTAAAGACAGTAAATCCCATGGGAAAAGAAAAGATCACTAGAGTACCTCGGGTCCGTGAAGCCCGTACACACCTATAGGAGATGTACCTCTGAGGGCTTGTGTAATAGCGGTTGGTTTTTGGTTTTTTGGAGCAACTGCCATATTTGGCCACTGCGTCAAACACAAGACAGATTATGTTAAGTAATTGTGAAAAGATAGGACGGAGAGAAGAAAGATAGCTTGGGCTCCTGGGGTCGCGATCCCCATGCTAACCAGAGGCAACAAACTCCGCGGGGAAAAATAGATTACTAGGAGATAGTTCGGGTGAATAGAATTATAGGTTCTAGGAGAATAGATTCGGGTTCACGAACCCGTACACACCTAAAGTATAATAGCGAAATTGACTCAAAATGACAAATAAATTATCAGCCGCATCAGCAAAATCTAAATTTTAAGACAAGTCGCAGACCGAAACGAAAAACGACATGAACATCCGGCATTACCGAAAAGCAAATGTGCAATAAACATGTCGTTAGACATATCCGTCGTTTAGCGACCGAATTATTGGTTACCTAAGATTTGTAATAAGGCTTACATCCCTTCAATGTTTTAAAAAGGTATATTTTCTCTCCGTTATGTAAAATAAACTTAGTAGACCCTTTGCCTCGGTATTAAGGAGTAAGTCCTATACTTGGCTGATTTTGGGTTTTATGGCACGAGGGCCATATTTGGACAAGCTGCGCCAAATATAAGACATACAACTTCACATAAAAATGTCGTGAAAGGGAAGAGGAATTGAGCAAAAGAATAATAGGATGAAAGCAGATAAAGATCGCCTTGTGTCCTATACTTGGGGTATTTACCATATGATTTCAAATCCAATGTCTAAGTGTAGTGTCTCTTTATAGGTCGTAACTTGTAATCTCTGCGTTCCGGAGATCCACCGCCGTAGACCTTTGGTTTTGCTTTTTAAAAACAAATAAGGGCAATATTTTTTCTTGTAACCATGGATTCACATACTGACATGTTGAACTGTTCATTGAACATTCATGAATGTGAATTCACGGTTACAATAAACAATTTTGAGGCAATTCAAGAGACAAAAGCAAAGGTCCATCTTAGTGAGCCTCAGGTTGATTTGCTGGGTACTTTTTGGCGCAAAGGCCATATTGGCCAAGATGCGCAAAACTCGAACAAAACAAGTAATGGACATACACACACTGAAAGTTTTACTGACACAGAAGAGAGAAACACATACACACAGGGTATGTTACAAAAATCGAACCTGAACCACCTACAGGTTGCTACTGCAGTGGACGAACCTACTGAGCCACTATGGCCCATGTGGACCTCAGGTTGGTTGGCTGTTTCATGGCACAAGAGCCATATTTGGCGAAGCCATGGACCTCCGGCCTCCCTTTGTACGGCCTTAAACCCTTGTTGGTAGGCTGGGTGGCCAGGGTCAAAAAAGCTATGACCTCAGGAACGAAGAGGCTGTTGACTCGATACGAGAAGCTTTTATAATAAAACTGCACATAATAAAAAAATGAAAAATCATTGAAGTATGAACATACTTAGGGGAATCACATTCCCGGAATGCTTGCTGGATTCCACCTCCACAGGTGCGAGAACACTTTCCAAAGGGTTTCCATTTTCCCCATTGACCATCGATCGGGGTCAGACCCGCTGGACGATACCGCGTGCATTCACCTTGGTGGCATCGCTAAAGAAAAAAACACATTTTAAGAATTTCCCTCGTGCAAACAAGTAACTTGTCATTTAATCTAATGCAAAGGACCTTAGATGATGACAGTGACTGGGTGTTTGGTAGGAGTCAGTATCGAGCAAGTCCTACTAACCCTAATGGTGGTTGTTTCAACGAGGTATCTCGTCATCATAGCAAAACTGACCGGATCTTGATGGACGAGATACCTCGTGATTAGAAGAAAACTCACCAGATCTAGATCATGTCATCATAAAAAAAATCGGCTATATCTTGGTGGACGAGATATCTCGTCGAAACCTCTTGGAGGGTTAAAGGATTTTCAGTGTAAACTGGAAAACACATTTCCAGTTGAGAATTAATTTGATTTAAGGTCCCTTTGACAAATTTTGGCGTTCGTTTTTAATGTGAGAGGATTTTTCTGTCAGGAAATAGGTGCAGTATTCTTACAGCTGAACGTGCTTTCTTGTATCTCATTCAACATATTAAAATACCGTCACTTTTCGTTTAAAAGTAAACGATAATCGTCAATAGAGTACGCTAGTCCACATTGGAGATAGAAATTCGCAGGAGATCGCAGATAGATATACAGGGTGTTTCGAAAATATCTGGTCAAATTGTAAGGGGTGATAAGGGGCCCAAAATAAACATTTTTGTCAAAGAATGTGTGTCCGGATATGCCGCGTTTAGGTGGTAGAAGGCGCTGCTTAGGTCACTAGATAACATCATTTCTGTGGCGTAAGGCATCATTCCTCACTCGGATTTTCAATGGCAAGCTCCGAATTCATGTAGCGATATATGCCGTTGAAAATCCTAGCGGCGAATGACGGAATTAAGCGTTTTTTTTAATTTTCAATATCCTGTAAATTATCCAAGATGCCACGTGCTTAGTTATACGCATACAGGTCAGTAGTGGAGCCAGTGTTAGCCAGCTTCCGAAAGGGTTAACAATTGAACGAACTCGCCCATCAAAGAAAAGTAACCGGGATCAGATTTGAAACTGCTTTTATTTTTGAGTGGTGTTCATTGCTCGGATTTAGGTACCTCATCCGTATTACCAGGTGAATAGGGGAGAACCAGGATATATGCTAGTAGGTAAGAGTTAAATTTACGTCGCAGTGGAGCTACAAACGGGCCATTGGCAAAGGTCCGGGATCAATTCCTTAGTGAAAGATCCAAAGACAACACCTCGTAATTTTGAACGGGCAGATGACAAGATCAACACCTGAGCTGGTACCTCATACTCCAAACGAGCCTCCGCCGTCTATAACTCACAGGTTCTGGTAAACCCTCTGAGCCACGTCGAACCCCAAAACAATAAGGATACTGAAAATATTCACCTTCAGCCTCATAAATATAGTCAGTAGAATAATGACTAGAATGCATTCCTGTCTCTTCGCTTCCTTATACCACTTAAAAAAAGACAAAAGCACATGGTTTTAGTTAACGCTCAGTTCTTCCATATCCAGAGCTTCGGATGAGAATCCCTTATCTGTAAGGAGTCCCGAAGTTATTTTTGCTGCAAACCTTTTTCATCAGCTGTTGAAGAAAAGGAGGTCAAGGCAAAGAAAAAGAGAGCTCTTCGGATCGACCTTGGAGAGAGGAAGAAGAGAGGAGGTACCACTCCGTCTTTATTTGCGTATCCGAAAGTTTAAGGAAAGAGAAGGAAAGCGTTAAATGTAAATTTACCCCACGCATTCTATTTATCAACAATGCTTCGATTCTCCGCGAACAGCGATCGACCGTCATCTGGGCTTCAACTTTTCCAACACAATTTGACAGACACTTAGTTAACTCTTCAGCCGGAGATGCGTTCAATTGTGCCCTTATTATTCAAGATCTCCGGCTAACACTTAGCACAGATTAGTTACTTAGTGGTTTTGGCGAGAAATAATACGTTTAACCCCCTTTCAGGTTGGTTGATTGGGATCTATGGCGCAAGGGCCATATTTGCCACGCTGTTCCAAACAACGCCGAGTAAATGGACATACACGCACAAGGAAAGCTTTACTGACACAGGAGAAACACGCAGGGTAATTAATCCTTTTAATGGGACATATGGCGTCCCACCTCCTTGAACTGGTTACGACTAGGTATACAAATATACTGGGGGTATATTAAGGTTGGTTGGGTTTTAAGGCGCATGGTCCATATTTGGATAAGCTATGCCGAACACAAGACATACAATGTGAAGTAATGGACACAAAGAAAGTTTTATTGATGCTGGAGAAATGCACAGAGGTAATCCTTTGAGGGACAGTGGGACATTTGGCGTCATTTTGTAATGGCTAAGGCTAGGAATACAAATATTTTGGATATATTAAGGTTGCTTGGGTTTTATGACGCAAACGCCATATTTAGCCACGCTGTGTCAAACAGCGTCAAGTAAATGGACATATACACAAGGAAAGCTTTACTGACACAGTATAAATGCAAAGATTAATCCTTTCAGGGGCAGTGGGACATCTGATGTCACAACTCCTAGAAATGGTTGAGGCAAGGTATACACATATTCTGCGTATATTAAGGTTGGTTGGGTTTGATTTTTCTGATTGATTTTAGACCACACTGTATAAGGTAATAGTTCTTTATCCATTAAGATTTCTTTTTAAATAAAACATTTTTTTGGCATTCTGCCCTTCAAAAAGCTAATTGACATGTTTGGGTTGGTTGGGTTTTATGATTAAAGGACCATATTTGGTCCATTGTGCCATAGTGGTGGTTTTTTTTTTGCACAAACACAAGACTTGCAACGTAAAGGAATGGACATGCACACAATGGAAGTAGGTAGATAGGTATTTAATTAACGTCGCTCTGAAGCAACACAACGGGTTATTGGCCACGGTTCGGGATCAAACCCGAAGGAAGATTCGAGGACAACACCACGTAATTTTGAACCACAATCAGATGACAAGAGCACATAATGGAAGCTTTACAGACACGGAAGAGAGAAATACACGAAAGGTAAGTTACAGGGATCGAACCCACTGAGCCACGGCGGCCCCTACGTATGTTTGGGATTATGAAGTTTCAAGGGTAGTTTGAAGGAACAAAAAATTCCAAATCTCCATCGCCAATAGCATTGTTTTGGAGATTTTAAAACTGATTTCTAATGGGAATCGAATTCCGGATCACCCTGTACAGAGAATAATGGATAAAGATTAACCTTTTTTATTTTACAAGTTATACGGAGGGTATGTTATTTTTGAATTATCTTCAATGGCTGAAGTAAGTTTAACCCTCTGCAAACGGAGTGTCAAAACAGCGTTTGTCACCCGGTTACTGAAGCTGCAAATCCAAATACTGATTGTCGCCCAAATCCAAAATATTGATTGTCGTCCAAAATACTGATTGTCGTCCAAAATACTGATTGTCGCCGAGACGGCCGTCTCCGTGCTATTTCCCCCTGAGGTGTCGTCATCAGGACCTTACCTTGCCGTCTCTACTGTGGGTCGTGATTATGCCTGGAAGGGTGCTTTAGAAGCTACTGGAAGAGCCTCGATGACTTTTCAATGCAATATTCAAGTAGAGGAAATGTGAAGAAATTTCGTATAAACACTACTATTTGTGAAAATTGCAACACCATGAAGGAATCACGCAAATTAAACAAAACTTGCAGGAAATACAAAACAGGTTAGGATATGCAAATGATTAGAATTACAAAGCGATCACGCATGTGTGAGCCGAGAAACACCCTCTAAACTTCCAAGTGAGCCGTGTGTAAAAGGCACTGTAAAGGTGCGTTAAAATGTGTGTATCGTCGTTTGACTGCTGTAATGATTGATTAGAAATCAATATGCCTCGCCAAAAACGCAGAGTGCCATACGAGCAACTAACGGAGTTCGAACGGGGCCGCATGATCGGCCTCCGTGAGGGTGGACTTTCGTATCGTGAAATCGCCATTCGCCCGGGGCGTAATGCCACAACAGTGATACATGTGTGGAAGAAATGGACCATTGAGAACAGGACAAGTCGAAACCCCGGCAGTGGGCCACGCAATATGACGTCACTACGGGACTACAGACACCTCATCCACATGGCGGTGACGGACCGTATAGCGTCCTCTCGTGCGTTGGCACAACATTGGAGCACGTCTACAGGTGTGTCATTGTCTTCCCCCACGGTTCGTCGACGTCTGCTGCGCCATGGGTTATATGCAAGGATTCCACTGCGCAACATCCCTTGACGCTGAACCACCGACACCTCCGGCTACAATGGACTCACCAACACAGCCAAATGGCGTGCCGATTGACAAGTCGTCTTCTCAGATGAGTCCCGCTACAATCTGGACTATAACGATGGACGTGTACTCGCCAGACGCTACAGAGGTGAACGCTTTCTCCCGGAGTGTCTTATTCAGCGTCATACTGGACGAACGCCTGGCGTTATGGTCTGGGGTGCTATTGGATATCATGGGCGATCCCGCTTACTCCAAATTGTGGGGACCCTGAACAGCGGGCGCTACATCAGGAAAGTTGTGGAGCCCGAGGTTCTACCCCTCCTGCAACGCATTCCCGGAGCTGTATTTCAGAAAGACAATGCTCGTCCACATGTTGCTCGGAATGTACAAGCCTTCTTCAGTGCACGACAGGTTCTTTTTTCCATGGCCTGCACGTTCCCCGGATATGTCGCCCATTGAGCATATCTGGGATTACATCGGACGGCGACTCGCTCGTCGGGCAGAGTACGGCTGAACTTTGGCATCAGATAGAGGCCATCTGGAATGCATTCCTCAGAATGACATTCAGAATCTGTATGATTCGATGCCACGACGTGTACAGGCTCTCATCGCTACCCGTGGTGGCTGCACAAGATATTGATTTTCGGCATTATTTTTGTTTTATTGCTCTGTAAATTTGATCGTTTATTTAAACCACTATAAGTAATTCGTGGAATAAATTTCATTTATTTCTGATTCTTTCATAGTGTTGCAATTTTCAGAAACAGTAGTGTATATATGATGAAAATATTAATTCGAAATAAATATTTCAGGAACGGGTTATGGTACGTGTAGTTGTGTGTGAGCTCTGGGGTGTAGATGAGGCGCTTCATAAGACATTAGGAAAACCTGAAGGTTTTGATCTTAGGTAGAATTCAGTGATTTCTTTGATTAGAGTACGCGAGGTCGTCATGATTTCGGTACGCGAGGTCGCCATGATTATAGTACGTGAGGTCGTGATTAGGGTACACGAAGCAGTGATTAGAGTACTCGAGACCGTCATGATTAAAGTACACGAGGCCGTGATTAGAGCACACGAGGCCGTGATTAGAGCATACTAGGCCGTGATTGAAGCATACTAGGCCGTGATTGAGGCATACTAGGCCGTGATTAGAGTACACGAGGCCGTGATTAGAGTACACGAGGGCATGATTAGATTACACGAGGGCATGATTAGATTACATGAGGCCGTGATTAGAGTACATGAGGCAGTCAAAAACTCACTTTTCCTTCTCCACATTGAGTGCCATCAGCCCAAGGCATGTGCTGAGTTCTACACCCACCTTGGGCTGTATCGTCCATTGTGCACCAAAGTCTTTTGCATTCAGGCATGTAAGTGCAAATCCTGGATTTTCGACTAAAAACCAGTTCACATTGACGATCCTGCGAATACAGTTGACCTGGGGGTTGCTGAAATTCGTCGTCCAGTAACAGTCGGTTGCGACCTGGTCTGTCCATTAAACATCGGCCATAGCCAACGCTATAAGAGACAAAATTAAGTATAAGATCGCGAATGTACATCCATTGAAACATTCGATGTGTATTTTAGTAACTAGACCAACTTTTTATGGTTGGTTTGTTGTTTTGTTTTTAAGGGGTCAAGAACCAACAATGGACAAGCTGAGTCCAAATAAATTACAAAATCACATGAAAAAATATTAATCGACAGTCAAATCAACATTAATCCCTTCACGTGAAAAGCTTTCATTGCGTAACCATCTTAAATTTTTTATAAACCAATTCTATCGCTAAAAACCATGAATACTTTCCATTTAAGTCATCAAGTACGTACACAAAATTTCATAACGTTTTTAAATTTTTTATATTCTGTGCTTGAAAGAGTTAAAAGGTAAATTAAAATATGCAAGTACTCAATTTATAAGATAAAATTAGACGAATCAAATATAAGTATAGGAAATATATAAAACATTTCGTCGTCAACATCATAAAGTGTAGTTAAAATACGATACAATAGATGAAATGATGTAGTTTAAGAGACTGAAAGGTTTGGTTGGTTGGTTTGTTGGGGTTTTATCTCGCGCAAGGGCCATATTTGGCCATAAGTGACTGAAAAATCTGTGGCAAAAGATGAAATGTTCAAAAATAGTTACCACAAAGATAGTTATCGATCAGTTTGTTTTATCATCTATATTAGTCATTTATCGAAGATTTTACATTGACTACTAGCTTAGCCAAGGGCTTTATCTTACTCCGGTTACAATCTGTTCAATCATTCAATAAACAATCAACTTTCATTAAAATACTGGATGAAAACTTACTCGAAAAATGTCGTCAGGTACTGTCTGCTGCATTCTGACCAACTCCAAGGGT
This sequence comes from Meta bourneti, assembly GCA_933210815.1. Classification (NCBI taxonomy): domain Eukaryota; kingdom Metazoa; phylum Arthropoda; class Arachnida; order Araneae; family Tetragnathidae; genus Meta; species Meta bourneti. Next base: position 37,393,276 of record OW119933.1, read on the forward strand.
GACTATTGTAGTCCAACATACGAGCCATTACATGAAGCTTTTTTTTCTGCGAGTACCTTGAGCATTTGGAATCGTCGTCATGAGGGATGCTCATCCTGCAAAAAATGCCACATTTTACCAAGTGATTCAGTTTGGTTTGTCGCTCGACTGTCATCTTTTTACCACAAGAGGGTTAATTAGACCCCTCTAACTTGTGTGGATCCGATTTCGATATAAATCACTAATTCATTACATTGTTGTTCACATTTCAGTTATATTTCAAATCGTAGTTACTGAAGATAGAAAAAATATTAATTCATTCAAAAACTAAAAATATTTGTAGAGCAAATATAAGTTAGAAGAGATTGGTCCAAACTTTAAATGATGGAGGTAGGTAGTTAATAAAAATTGGACTGGAGCAACACAACGGGCTATTGGCGACGATCCGGGATCAATTCCGAAGGGAAAGATCCAAGGACAACGCCTTGCAATTTTGAATCATGGCCAGATGACGAGAACACCTCAGCTGGCAGTCCACTCTCCATACTTCCACACCACGCCAAATTAAGGACATTTGAGGCCACGAGAGATTTAACGTGCACCAGCATCCGAGTACACGAGTCTTTGGCTGGACCGAGTTTCGAGCTCGCAACCATCAATTTACCAATCCGTTGCTCTTCCAACTGGGCTACCGCGACCCTATAAAATGTGGAAGGATGCATCAAAACAAACGTTTTTGTCTAAGAGTATGTCTACAACTGTTGCGCTAAGTGATAGAGGGCTCTGTTTGTAAATCGTTCATTTAAAGGTTGGTTGATTGATTTAAGTTTTATGGCGCAAGGGCCATATTTGGCCTCGTTTATCTAAAGCAGATGTGCCCCTGAGGGCACATCTCCCTTAGGATGCGGACATGCATTCCTCGTCAAAAAGTGTTTATTTTGATGCAACCTACCACCCTTTAAAGTTTGGGAAGAGAATTTCGAATCATCCTGTATATAACTAGGTCATTAAACTAATGAGGAATGAATTCCTATATTATGAATAAAATCCCTGTTTTTATTGAAGAATATAGAAAAGCATTTAATGCATTTAACATTATTTTATTTTTGGGAGATTCTAGGACTCCAAGAGTCTCCAACAGTCTATACGCTACTGGAAGCAGACATCTCCGAAGCAGCTATTTAATAAGAGGTAGGTATTTAAGTAACGTCACACTGGAGCAACACAATGGGCTATTGGCGAGGGTCCATGATCAAACCATAGACGTGAAATATAAGTAGATTGAGCCTCGTATTGAGAAGAGCTTCAAAAAGTGGGAGCAACATGTCGCTAGTAGTCACGTGACTGCTACGCGAAAGTTCAGCTTGGTTGATTGATTTGATTTTTTATCGCTTCTCTTGGCGACATAACATTTACTTATAAAAAGTTAGCGATGCGGATGTGAGTAATACTGAATAGTTCTTGAATTTGGGTTACGTTTTAACATTGTTAGGCGATACGAATGTGCATACTACTGAATATTTATTGAATTTGTGTTACTTTTTAATGTTTTTAGCTATTTGAGTTGTTATAATTAGCTGAAGTACTCGGTGGGATCACGTTTAACTAGCACGTATACAAAAAACCGTACGCGTAAGATAAATAGGTTGTAGTGAATAGATTGATCTCAGGCCCGGAGTCCAGATACGGCCCACCAAATATTTTTATCAGACCCGCAGGCCTGGCCTTCTAAATCAGTTTAACCAACCCGCAGTTCAGATACGGTCTTGCGGACAGATTTGGACTCGGTTTCTGGTATGAAGACCTGGACTCGGTCTGCATACCCGATACGGCCCTCCAAATTTTTACCGTAGTTCAAACACGAATATTCGGACGGTTTACCTGGCCCACAGTCCACATACGATTATCCAAATATTTTTATTACGACCGCACACCAGATATACCCAAAAGGTTTAACCTGCCCGCTATCCAGATACGGCCCTCAGGATTGTTTTACCTAACCCGCAATCAAGATAGTCCTCCAAATATTTTTTTATAAGATCTGGATTTTCAATCAGCTCCGTATTCCAAATATTTTTATCAGGCCCGCAGTTGAGATCGGCCCAGTAGTACCGGTTTGATTTATCGCTCGACTATTGCCTTTGCTATTGTATATTAAGAGCACATGTAAAAGGGGTTAGGGGATGTTCACAAGTATTTCGTCTCTAATTAAAATTTTGTATAAGATAGTTCTCCTAAACCTGACGTTCTTTAATTAATTCAATATAGTATATATTTTTCTTTTACCTGTATTAGGTGTTGGGGAAATTAACTAAAAGATTTAATAGCAGAAAATAATTCAAACTTCCTTGTTTAAATTTAATGAGGTTAACACAAGTTGGAATAAATTGAAAAATAAATGCATGATTGGAAATGACTGCTTAAGAGAAATAATATTACTCATCACACATATGGCTCATATCTACTAATTATATCATGTTACTGTATTTGGTATTTAAAAAAACATGCAAACGTATATTTCATTTCAGTAAACTACCCAAAGGAATCAGCACATTTTCCCGTCGTTCTTGAAATTTCAGCAAGTCTCTCAAGGTCGTTTTGAACCTATAATTAACTTTCCTGTTTCTCTTGTAATAATACGCTCAAAGTCTTCAATTTCAATTGTCATGGGTGCAGTCACGCTATTCTCTTAGGTACTTGTTTCGCATGTTAAACACTACCCACATTGGAGTGCTACATCATTTTGATATAAGAATGTAGGAGTATCATTGACAGAGTCACGCGCTACACAACTATTGGATGAAGATATTGTGTCCGAAAATGTAATCTACTATAGGTACTCCATGGCAATGATGGTTAACAATAAGTGTTTGGTGATGCACCTAAGTAGGTTTCTACCTGACCAAATACGTTTCTACCTACCAACTCGACTTCGGCACATACGAGATTCTAACTGGTAGCCAAGCACTTCATCAGTCTACCAGTTTCTCAACCCCCTTGGTGGTTGTCTCGACGAGGTATCTTGTCATTAGGAATAGACCAGATCTTGATCTCGTCATAATAAAAAAATCGTCAATATCTTGAAGACGATATATCTCATCATCAGCAAAATTGGTCAGATCTTGATGGACGAGATATCTCGTCGAAACCACTTATAGAGTTAAGAGTGACACCCTAAGGATCTCGGCCACTGGGACGAAAATTTCATGAAGTATAAAATTAAATAGTTTTATAAATCCCATAAAGTAATAGCATTCCCATTGAATTATTCGGTTAACGCATATTTGCGCTGATTAAAGAAAAGTTGGTACAATTTGTTTCGTTTCATTAAACAAGTTTCCCAGAACTTTTAGCAGAAACACTAAATAAACTGGTTTCAAAGGATGCGTGAGATGTTTCAATTAGTTTTCTTGTTCACACCGCTGTTAGGGATGTGAGGTCATTTAACCACAGACAATAGCAATTTTCGCGTAACTAATAGAATAACCATAAGTGGTAGGTAATAGTTTCGTGGTTATGCAAATCAACTGTGTGCTATCGATTCCTTAAAAATCAAAGAAAGTTCTAAGGAAGTTATTGACATCTGATTACGAAAGCATATCTTCGAGGAAAAACCACAGCTTCATATCCAAAGAGAATAAAAGCATAACTTTCTGACAATCCGACGGTTACGAAACAATGCAGACCCATACAATTAGCACGTGAAAGTGCAGTGTGTGTACCTTAATTTTATAATTAATCTATATTAACTCTCCTGGTGGTTGCCTCGACGAAGTACCTCACCATTAGCAAAACTTACAAGATCTTGATGGACGAGATATTTCGTCATTAGAAGAAAACTCACGAGATTTTGATATCGCCATCATAAAAAATGACAATATCTGGATGACGAGATTTCTCGTCATTAGCAAAATTGGTCAGATCTTCATGGACGAGATATCTCGTCCGAACCAATTGAAGGGTTAAAGCGTAAGCAAAAAGTAGTATCCAGAGATAGATACATTTTAATAGAAATTAAGTACTATGGTATATTTTCAATTGATTTTTTGTTGATTGGGTCTTATGGTGCAAGGGTCATTTTAGCCAATCTGCACCAAACAACGTCAAGTAAATGGACACCCACACAAAAGGAGCGCTTTTACTAATACAGAAGAGAAAAATACACCCAGGGAAGAATTGAAAATATTAGTCTTCACTTGATATTTTGCATAAAACGTGGTAAATCGGTAAAATTTATTTCCGAAAAAATGCCTTAAAGCCCGCGACTCAATCAACTGGGCTACGTTCCGATAGTGCAGCCTTGGGAAAACAGCCACGGTGATTTCAAAACATAATTTGGGCCATTTTCTAATGAGCATTCTCGATCGCACGCCTCGATTCATCACTTTTTCCTTTCCCCAAGAAGTGCTATATATCGAGAAGTTGCTGAATCATTCAAATGCTCAAAGCAGTCACACTTTTCTAAACCATTTTCAGTTCCCAAAATTTGAGTAATATGCTTGATGGCCCCGAAACACAAGCTTAAGAGAGTCTAACCTTATAACCTCCAGCCAATAAAATCCGAAATGTATAGTTATTTCCTAATATCTGTACTGCCTTTAAAATAATTGTTATTGCAGCTATAAGACAAAGGTTATCGATATCGGCATGAAATAAGGAAGTTCTGCAGCCTGGAATCTGTTATTGAAATTAGTAACTTACCACGTTCGGTGGTAAGTAGCATTTTATTTACAACCTAATTTGAATATTTCTCACTCATTGCCATTTTAATATGAAAATGTGCCGCTCCTCTCAACTTACTTCCAAGCATATTAGCATTCGTTATCTTTATAAGTGTCGAAGAAATACTGCGAGAGAATTTTAATAAGCACTATGGGTCAACTAGGTTGTTGCTTCCTTTGTATGAAAGCATTTAAAGGTTACATTTAAATTGCAAAGAAAGTTGAAATGCTATATTTTGTATTAGGAAAACGTGACTTCGCTATGGATCATGTGGTCATTATGTGAGGTATTGAAGATTGCCACATCGAAAGGTGATGGGATTTCAGACGCATTCAGTCAGCAATATTTTGATTGGATGGTTGGTTGATTTGGGTTTTATGGCGTAAGATCCGAAAGAGGATAAGCTGTGCCACTGTTTTGATTGGTTGGTTGGATGATCTGGGTTTTATGGCGCAAAATCCAAAAGAGGATAAGTTGTGCCACTGTTTTGATTGGTTTTAGGTTTTATGGCACAAGGGCCATATTTAGTAAAGCTGCGCCACACACACAACTAGGGAGAACAGCAAAAAGCAGAAGGAAGTATTCTTTTGAGTGTCTTGGTAATATGCATACGAAATATCCTATAAGCCTTGTTTTTAACCCTCCTGGTGGTTGTCTCGACGAGGTATTTCGTCATTAGCAAAACTGACCAGATCTTGATGGACGGACTATCTCGTCGTTAGAAAATTGACCAGATCTTGATCTTGTCATAAACAAAATTGGCAATATCTTGACGAGATATCTCTTCATAAGCAAAGTTGGTCAGATCTTCATGAATGAGATATCTTGTCGAAACCACTTGAAGGGTTAAATAACTTACCACTACAGGTTGGTTGGCTTGGGCTTTATTACGTAAGAAACGTATTTGGCGAAGCTGCACCAAACACAAGACGGACTACGCCAAGTAATGGTCATACACAAAAGTTGTACTAACACAGAAAGGGAAAATACACCTAGATAAGTTACAGAAATAGAAACTGAGCCGCCTACAGCTCGGAGGTCACTAGCGCAGTGGGCAAGCACTCTGACCCATTGACGACCCCTTTACTTCGCACAAGACCGTGGACACAGAATTTTACTTTGAAAAGGGTTCAGATAGGGGTCATAATTATGGTACTATGTAGTTATATGGGGAAAATTTTTTTCCCCTCAAACTGTACAATTGATCAAGATTCAAGTGTCCACACTTCCCTCCAAGTAGGTTTGACGAGATATCTCGTCCATCAAGATATGACTAATTTTGCTAATGACGCAATATCTCGTCATCAAGATATTACAGATTTCTTAATGATGACGAGATTCAAATCTGGCCGTATAAAGGGTTGGTTGGGTTTTATGTCGCAAGGGCCATATATGGCCCTGCTGCGCCAGACAAAAGACAAACGAAATCAAGTACAGGACATACACACATGAGGAAAGTTACAAGGACACAGAAGAGAGAAATACACCCATGGAGGGGAAACGAACCTGCGACGCTTACAGGTGGCTCGCGCTGTGGGCATCCCACTGAGCCATGACGGCCCCAAATGAAAAGAGGAGGCTCATTTTTTCCAAAGCCCTTTGGAAGAATATTCATCTCACCAGAGCAACTGGTATTGTTATGTAAATAAATTGTAAGACAAGCCACAAGAATGAATTATTTTTCGAAAAAGCCAAAATTTTGTTTAATCTTTCCCAAGACCTTCAAACACGAACGGCTCGATTGTAACACTACAGTGCCTGTCAAATTACTCTTTCAATCGCAAAGCGGAGCTCTCTTTAAACGGCTTTCGGGAAAGCCGTAAATCACTCTCCCAGATAAACCAAGAGCGTGCGTAACATTATAACTAAACTATTTCAGAGCGAGCAGACTTTTCACGCCTAGAGAGCAGAATTATGATTTCAAAAAAGACAAACTCATTTCGGGGAATGAAGCCGTCCTTGGTACGAGAAAGCTTTCCGTTTACATGCACTGTCTGCATTAGTGGTCGTTGGGCAGAGGCGTCAAAGGTCAATTCAGGGTCGAGGCTGCTTCCTTCTTAAAGAAACAGAAAACACATCGGGTAAATGAGCTCTCGTTTCCCAGTTAAACATCTTTTCTGGACCAGTTTCTTCGGAAGCTGGATTCAATTATCCTACCGGAAATCTCAAAACTAAATGATATATTGAAGCGAATCTTTCATTTCTGCATTGATAGCCGAGAAGTGATGCTTTTCAAGAGACACCCTTTAGCGTATAGAATTGCTGTGTAACTCTCTTCTGAGACTTGTGTGATTATTCGCACTTGAGCTTGAGAGGTATTGTAGCAGAAGCATCGCGTAGGGCAGAGGTTCTCAAACTTTTGATCTATGGGCCCCCTCATGTCAATCTGAAGATTTCACGCCCCCTCCTTCCTACTCGATATAATTTGAAGTTTTAAGAATTAAAAAATTTCGTTTAATGCTAGTATTGAAATCCTCATAAAAACAAATTATTTTTATTACTTTTTTATACATATAAAATTAAACTAAAATATAATATATTATATACATTTCTAGAACATATTTACAATTCGTATTTGATATTTTAAGTTGCCATGGAAGTTTCTCACGTAATACATCTATCTGTAATTAATGAGACGGATGAGCTTGTTTCAAAGTTTATTAAAACGAGGAGTAATGCTTGAGCAACTCTTAATTCCTTGGTAACATCAAGCCTTGCACGATATTTATTCTTTATAACTCCTAGAGCTGAAAATCCAGTTTAACATAAGTATGTTGTTGCAAACGGTATGAGCATTTTCATAGCTTTTTCACTTAATGTTGGGTATTCTTGTCGAACATTAATCCAAAGCTTTGCCAAAGAATTCTCTTTAAAATTTATTTTTAAAGAAGCATCAGCCTGTAAATCTATAAGATGCTCCTGATAAATAATGCTTAATGAATTTGGCAGGTTTCCATCAAATGGATTTGTAATCCAGCTCCATGCATCGATATTCTTTTAAATGTTCTTGTAATGTAACTAGATGGTCAATTAAATTATTTTTCACCTGTGAAGGAAATGTTTGAAGATCAGTTTCTTTAAGCATTTCGATAATAGTGGGAACATTTCTAAATCATCATTTTTCAAACTATTTGTCAAAGTTGCAACTTTTTTATAAACGCCTGAATTTTATCATTCCAATGAAGTATATTGGCTTCATTTCTTTGAAGGGATTTATTCAAAAGATTTACTTTCTCAAATATATCTGCAAGATATGCCAATTTATAAAGGAAAACAGCATTGCAATAAAGCTCTGCCATTGTGTGATTTTGATCATGCAAAAAACAGAAAACTTCATGTCTCTCAGTTCATGCATTCTGCTCAACACATTTCCCTTTGAAAGACATCTGGTTTTGGTATGAAAAAGTAAGGATACATGTTCTGAGCCCATATCTTCACACAGAGCCTTGAAAATTCTAGATTTTAATGACCGAGATTTGATGAAATGTACAGTTTTTATATCACTCTGTAATACTTCATTTAGAGGAGAGCTTAGCTCTTTAGATGCCAGTGACTGTCGATGTATCAGTGTCCACTTGGCTTCTGGAGATACTGCTTTCACCCTCGCTTAAGTCCAATATATTCTCCTGACATTGCACGAGTTCCATATGTGCATATGCCAATGCATCTTTCCTATAAAATATCATTGTCTTTTAAAAACTCGGCGCTGGTCTTGACGCGCGCTCCAAAAGCAAGCCTCCGTCATTTTCCTTCGTGAGCCGCAAAAAATAAATAAAACAATATTTTGCCAGTTTACCTGAATAAATTCGCGCCCCTTGGACGATGCTCATGCCTCCTTGGTGGGCGCGCCCCACAGTTTTAGAACCACTGGCGTAGGGCATCCAATAAATTAGTTATTTTCTCAGTTAAAAGTCTTTTCTGGACCAGTTTCTTTGGAAGCTGAATTCAATTATCCTATCGGAAATCTCAAAACTAAATGATATATTGAAGTGAATCTTTCATTTTTGCATTCAAGAGATACCCTTTAGCTTATGGAATTGCTGTGTAACTCACTTCTGAGACATGTGTGATGATTCGCACTTGGGCTTGAGAGGTATTATAGCAGACTCAGATTTATGGCAAGTGAAACGCCTTCGTTATGAGGACTATGTTGCGAAACGAAACAAGCAACAATTCTATAGAACACAGGAACAGGGACATGTTTAGAGAGGATAACCAAGAAAAATAATGCCGTTCAGCGCAGGATAGGGGACGTATTCAGAGTTGGAGAGAGGGTCCAGGAATCTCCAGAAATGTTCCTGATGTTACAAAAACAAACCGAAAGACATGCTTTTATCCTGGCTTTTCGAACTATCGAATAGGTACCATAGGAATAATTTGTTAGCTTTGTGGACTACGAGTCTGATACCGGCTCTAATTACGAGTTCTATTTTTCGTTTACTGAGGTTCCTTGCAGGTTGGTTGGTTTTATGACGAAAGGGACATATTTGGCCATGCTGCGCCAAACACAAGACAGATAACATCAAGTAAATGGACATACACACAAGGAAAGTTTTACTGACACCGAAGTTGGTTTAGTTGTATTTTTGGCGCAAGGACCATATTTGGTCAATCTGTACGAAACAAGACTGACAACTATTGATACAGAAGGAAGAAACACACCCAGGGCGTCAAAGGGATCGAACCTGTACCGCCTACATAACTTGCAGTTTTCTTACAGCAACTTATTAGTTAATTATTGTCTTTGTGAAGAAAAATTGTGTTGCAATGGGATGTTTGAAATCAATATACTTACACATGACCCAATTCGTGAGCAATGGTAAATGCAGCACTCAAACCATTGTCTTCAACTATTGCGCAGCTACTCTCGGAGTCGCACACCATACCTGATTGAGCTAATCCTGGAACGATAAAGCATATTAAATTGATTACTTTCTGGAGAAAACACCGAAAATTTTATGAAAATTTTAAAGTCTGATTCAATTTCAACTTTCAGTTCTTTTGATAAAATAAAGACAATATTTTAATCAACGTTAATCCTCTTGGTGATTGTCTCGACGATGTATCTCGTCATTAGCAAAACTGACCAGATCTTGGACGTGATATCTTGTCATTAGAGGAAACCTGACCCTTGATATCGTCATCATCAAAAATTGAAACATCTCATCAAAAAATTGGCAATATCTTTGATGGCGAAATATCTCGTCATTAGCAAAACTGGTCAGATCTTGATGGACGAGCTATCTCGTCGAAACCACTTGCAGGGTTAAATGATTGAAATTGTTGGGGTTTAATGGCAAAAGGGCCATATTTGGCCATACTGCGCCAGACACAAGATACACATTATCAAGTAATAGATACACACAATGAAAGTTTTACTGACACAGAAGAAAGAAATACACCCAAGGAGGATGTACCTGACAGGAATCGAACCTGTGCCGCCTACAACTCGAAGGTTGCTAGCACAGTGGACATACCCACTGAGCCACGACGACCCCGCCTTAACGTATAGGGTGATTCACTCGATACTATAACAGCTCTAATTCTTTCAAACAGAACATTGAATACAAAGTGCCTCCCTCACCTCATCACAGTCACAGCGATATCAGAGATGCTTAACCCTCTAAGTGGTTTCTACGAGATGTCTCGTCCAAGGTCTGCTCAATTTTGCTGATAACGAGATATCTCGTCGAGACAAAACTGCCCTATTACTCGAAGGGAATGAAGATCCAGGTAGGAAAAACAAATGGTTCCTTGCCCAGAACTGGTGATAGTATGGAACAGGTTTTTGTACCAGAGGCTGGCCATCACAGGGTGGTTCTCGACGCGAAGATAAACCACCAGGAGGATTAAAATGTCCAACATTGGCATCCAGAGATCAACTCGTAATTGCATACTATCAAATGTATGCTTCAGCCACGTTTGTATTTATTGCTTCATACGGGCAAAACGGAGGAGATATGGATGCGAATGTCAGAAAATACGGCCTTTTGTATTCAAATTTCATCTTGAAAATTTTTCCTGTTGGTAAAGTCAAGAGTGAATCACCCTGTATAAGGGTATTGCACTCTACACTCTTTCAAGTTAAAAGATGCCAACAGCATGCACATCACAAAAAGCATTAAAAGCTGAAAAGACCAACTTGACAAATTACGAGATTAGTGTACTCCAATTCATTCACGATACTAATTTTATTCAAAATTGATTAGGAGTGATTCCCCAAACCACTTGGCAAACTAACGATCGATTGAATGCTGAATTGATTGAAAGGGGTCCATAAAAGATTTGAGCGTGAATGATAGCCGGTTCAAAAAGTATCCAACACACACCTCTCGTTATTCACGCCTCACGAGCTGAACATCAAACCAAAAGTATCATTTGTCTAGGAATATAATGTCTATTGTAAAATAAAGTTAATCCGATTGCATAAGGGGCCGTCTTCATATTCAAATTTGTAATAACTCAAATTTTTTAGAGAGCAACATTCTGATTCTCTGGATCAAATCTCCCATTGTAGAATTTAGCAGCACTGTTCTTGATAGATGTTTCCACTAGTTGATTGATTACCGGTTGAGACAGACTAAAAATTGATCACGTGTACACTTCCGTATCCGTGGTCGTGCAATAGATGATTGTCAACCGTTTGGATGCCCCGTTATTCCCTTTCGCAGGCGAATGATAATAAAGTTTCAACGAAGGTACAACACATAAGCTGGCACCCAGATCTCCGAACTTCCACACTACGCCAACGTGAGGATATTTGAGGCCACGACAGATTTAACGTGCAACAGCCCCCACGTACACGACAATCTTTAGTTGGATCGAGTTTCGAACTCGCAATCTTCCGGTTGCTAATCCGCTACTCTTCCAAACGGGTAACTGAGACCCTCGCCGAAAAAAGGTATGGTAGGTATTTTAATTAACGTCGCACTGGAACAACACAACGGGCTATTTGCGAGACAGTCCGGGATCAATCTTCCAAGGGAAAGATCCGAGGACAATACCACGTGATTTTGAATCACCCGAAAAAATCCTCTTAACACAAATCTTTCTGAATTAAATTTCCCCTCTTGGTGGTAGTTTCGACGAGGTATCTCGTCATTAGCAAGTGACCTGAACTTTATGGATGAAATATCTCGTCATTAGAAGCAAACTCAGATCGTGATCTCATCATAAAAAATCGGAGATATATATCTAGATGACGATATATCTCGTCATTGTCAAAATTGCTCAGATCTTGATGGACGAGATATCTCGCCGAAATCGCGTGGGTTAAATGAAAACTTTTCATATTTATGAAAGAGCAAGTAATGATAACATTTTTTCTAGAAAAGGATAGCGCGAATTCCGAATGACTTCCATTGAACATTTCAATGTGTAGGAATGGCTTTCGTCCAAATACAGATGAGTAATCCACAAGTAAACGGAAAACAGACAAAAAGCAGATTCCGAAGCTAATGACCCATTCTTCAGAAAGCAGACACAGACAGCGTCTATTTTAGTTCATTTAACCCTTGCAAAAACTTTAAATTCCGTCACTCAAACGAAACAGTAACTTAAAAAAAAACGGTATTCAATTCATGTCGACTCAAAACATTTTTTATATTATCTCGATAGTTGCTTACAAACATCTCTTTAGCTACTTAGATTACTAGTGGAAACCTGATGAATAAACTAGGTGGCCATTTTGAAGTTTCGATTGGTTCGTTATTTAGCTACATCAGGTTGATGTTGATGCCTCAAGTGGATGTGGATGGACATAGCTAAGAGTGAAACAATCAACAAATGCCCGTATGCTGATTTGTATATCCCACACGTGCCTTTGTGGGCTACGTTGTATTGTATTGACTCTATTATTTACTTTAAAAAGTGACCATTTCAATTGAAAGGTTCCGGCAACATAGTGATGAGGCACTTTTCAAATTTTTCAGGCTAACAATTTTCAAGTTTCAAAAAAACTCTAAAATTATGGTTTATCCACTATTCAAGAGGCCGTGTTATTTTAAACTTTCAAGTACTACGTACTTGTTCAACAATCAGAAATTCTTGATTGCTTTGAATATTTTGTTAATTTTTTTCATTACGGAATACTCACTATGGCTTATCACTTTATTACCCGGAGTGCTTCGATTAATATATTGAGGTATTTAAAGTCGTGTGCAGGCTTAGATAGCTTAAGAGTTAATGAAACTGGATCGAGTGTGATAATTTTACCTAGGAGTGAAAGGTTAAGAATGACATGTAGCCATGCTTACGTACATTATGAGGAAGACAAGTTTGACAAGGTTTCACAGATATCGCCAATGTTGTAACGAAGGTAGTTTACGATTTCTTATTATTTTTTGTTTTGTTTGTTGTGACACACCAAGCATGCCATGCATCGCTACACGAATTCGGAGCTTGCCATTGAAAATCCGAGTGGGGAATGACGCCTTACGACACGGAAACGATGCTATAGACTGACATAAATGGCGCTCTCTACCACCTAAACGTGGCATTTCTGGACACATTCTTTGAAAAAAAATGTTTATTTTGGGCCCCTCTACCACCCTTTACAATTTGACAAGATATTTTCGAAACACCCTGTATAAGCATTATCTTGAATTCATTTCATTTTAACCGCCACAAGAGAATCTGGAGCGTTTCATACTTCACGTACGTTTGAGGCACGCGCGAAATCAGGATTTAATATTTCAACAGCTGAACGGAAATTACAATGCTTTACCTACCTTCATCTCCACGAAGTTCGGTCTCTTGGCGAACATTCAACAAAACTAGATAAACAATGAAAATAAGGGTAATTATAAGAGCTAATGGAAAAAGATGAAACTGATTTATGAACTAAACGCAAGGATAGATACGTCACGCTCCTTCCATCTGGAATAGATTATATACAGAGCGATTCCGTACAAGCCATACACAAAAGCAAGGACACGTCAAAACGCAAAGTTCGTGCAAGGGAACATTGATTTGCGATCTGAATTAACAGTCATTCTCGTTGGGTGAGGGTAATGTTAAACGTATGGGTATTCAGTTTATCCCATTTTAATTTGGGTTAAAAAAGGATGTCAGATTAATTCTGCATGACCGGTATGGCCTCAGATATAAGTGCCGGTGGGATTTCCTCTTTTATAAAATAACCACAGTATATAAATTAATGAGGTTTTTAAACGCCGCTAAGAACTGACCCGAAATCACATGCGAAAATGATTGATTGCTCAGATGAGAAAGATCACCGTTTCGTGACGAGAAATTCCGTATTGAGAAAAAGGAGAAATCGTTTCTGTAATTTTAGAAATCCACATACAGCACTCGAAACCTTCTCATGGAGCCTAAATTAGAAAGGAAAACACGCGATATTGATCAATTGCGCGATTCCATGGTACTTTTGACTTTGAAGTATGAATACTTGGCCCGAGACTTTCGAGTGTGCGTGGAAGTCACTTTTCAAACTTTGCAAAAAAATTTCAATTTTAATCTTTATTTTAACATAATGCGGTATTTTATGACAGTATTTTATATTTTTTTTCAGATGAGAAAGATCAACGTTACGTGACGAGAAATTTCGTATTGAAAGAAACAAGAAATCGAAGTGTAATTTTAGAAATACACATATAGCACTCGTGATGAATCTTAACGTAGAGCGCAAAACGCGATTTTGATTAACCCTCCTGGTGGTTGTTTCGATGAGGTATCTTCTCATTAGCAAAACTGACCCGATATCTTGATCGACGAGATACCTCGTCATTAGAAAAGACTAACTAAATCTTGATCTCACAATGATAAACAAAATTGGCAATATCTTAGTGACGAGATATCTTGTCATTGGAAAAATTGGTCAGATCTTGATGGACGAAATATCTACTTTAACAGAATGTGTTTTTTTATAGCAGAATATCATTGATTTGGGTTTTATGGTATAACGTCCAAAAACAAGCTACTCCAAAACTCAAGGTTGAAATAGAAACCATAACTTAGGAAGGATGAAATGGCTGCAAAACATTTTGAATCAATATAAAATCACGATAAAAATTGAAAATATGCAGTAAATCAGTCAAAAAGAAGGTTACAAATCAGCCACACAAAGCAATGAATAAAATTAGTCAATGGTACAAAATAAATAAGGATTTAAAATATGTCGATCAATATAAATATTAAATCGATCTTTTATAATCTGACACATAGACGTAATGTCACCCCAAATGAGTACATTACTCATTTGGGGATATTAGCTCCTTAGTCAAAACAAGTCAAACATAAAATAAATTTTTATTATGAGCACCTCATATAGCCGATACAATAATTTTTAGAGGATTTTTCATCTGGGTTTAACCTCTGAATTCCTGGAATCATTTGAGAACAAACATGGAATAACTTTTTTACACTCAAAACGGTTTAGGACATTCCTTAATTCCTGCTGTCCCTATTCAGCTACATCGGGTATATCCTGACTCATGAGTTAATGTCCCAAATAGGTACATTACTCATTTGGTGACAACCCTCCGTGGGTCAGAACAAGTCAGTCAAAAATTAAACATTTTTTTAACATTCTGAGTACCTTAAATAGTCGATAATAATTTCTAAAAGTTTTTATCTTTTAGGTTTTAACCTTTTTATTCCTGGAGTTCCCGTTTCAGTACATAAAAAGAATAACTCTTTCGTAGTAAAAACGCTGTATATTCCAGTATATTCCAAATTACTGCTATCCGCCTTCAGATACGTCTGTAAGAGCTAATCAATGAGTAATGTCCGAAAATGAGTACAATACTCATTTGGGGACATCACCCCCGTGGGGACCCATTTTATAAAATTTCTTTTGGTCATTTCTGAGTCTAACGGATAACCGATAAAGAAATTTTGCAAGGAATTTTCTTGTGACTGAAGAGGTTAAGGAAATGTTACTTCACTCATTCTTATCTGCTGTTATTTTTAGATCTGACTGGAAGACAGAATTTTTACTCCGCCGTCATTAATAAATTAATTAAGCGCGTACTTACTCCCGGTGACTAAACTCATCCGAAATATCAAAAGTGTACATCCATTGATAGATATCCCTCCATGATTCACTTAATCAAGGCAGAAGAAATTTATCGCAATCGAATTGACGTCAGAGGTTACTTCATAACTTCCTTTCCTTCTGGAGTTGAACTTTTTCGTAAATTATCCCGCTTGAACTGAAGGGAGTGAAACCAATCGGAAGTGTTCAACCCGCAAGTACGGACGAGGATTTATGTTGCTGACTTGGAGTCAAAGCGACTCCAATGTTCTTTGTACTATTTTGCCTTCTGTAAACTTAGTCTGAAATTTTATTGCAAACGCGTGATGTACTTGGGGCTGTCAGTCAAAGCACTTGTGAGGTAGTAGTATTAGTTGTATAAATATTTAAAAATAGTAGCAAAAGTCTTCTCTTAAACCCTAGTTTAGTTGCTTAGATACAAAATGGATCGACTAAAGCACAAATGTGCTAATTTATTTTGAAACAGAAGTTGAAGATCTCGCCAAGAAATTTAAATTTTACGATTATGAAAACAAAATATTTTCTTCAGGTTTCCGTGACAATATAGCAACCAGATACCTATGTTTTTCTTTCAGAGTTGCCACAGCTTGGTGCCAAAACTTCGAAATTGTCATCCCATGAAAAACTTTCTTCGAAAAATTAGAAAAATATTTTTCTGTCCGCTGTAAGTTAAAAAAACTTAATTTTCGTTGACCTTTGGTAAGTTTTCAAAAAAGTTGCCAACATTTTGAGAATAGGAGTTTTTGAAACTGTTTTGCTTAAAACAATACGAGATCAAGACCTGGTCCGATTTCTTCTAATGACGAGATACCTCGTCCGTCAAGATCTGGTCAGTTTTGCTAATGACGAGATATCTTGTCTAGACAACCACCAGGAGGGTAAAGCAAAACGAGCGAATCTTATTTTTTGAAAAAAAAAATCTTGTCATTTCTGAAGGTTTTGCACTAATCAAAACAGATCTTGGTAAATAAAAAGAATCATCTTTTAGGCTCAAGCATATAATTTAAAAATGAACTTACCTAGAGTATCACATGCACCAGGAAATCGGCACAGATCTTCCCTGTAGGATGAGACGAGACACCAGTTAGCATACATTGAAACTTACAATATTCTATAATTTTAAAAACTGGAATACGGTTTTTGTGTTTTTAAGCTAATTATATTTCATAGACGGTCATCTGACATACGTTACAAATTTCAAGTATTGTGATGTTACTTAATTATGTACTATTTTCCAAATTCCCTAATAAAGGCTAATTATATTTGAATGAATTAGAAAGAAATTATTTTTAATACGATTTTCAACAAAAGTGCCGATTCAAAGGTCCTGTTTATTTAAATGTATTCATTCCAGGTATCGAAATATTTAGAAATTGTTACAAAATTCTTTTAAAATATTTGACCAAACTGCGCCAAACACAAGACAATGTCAAGTAATTGTGAAAAGAAAGGATGGAGAGGAGAAATAGGTCGCTTGGCATCCTAGAGTAGCGATTCCCATGTTTACCAGAGGCAGTATAAAACCCATGGGAAAAGAATAGATCACTAGGGTACCACGGGTTCGTGAAGTACACATTTAAATATGTGCCTCGAGGGGTCCAGGTGTTGGTGAGTTTGGGGGAACGAATCATCTGCGATTCAACTGACCTTCACGCAATGACGCTAACAGATCAAGTATTCAAAAACCATAATGAATAATTGACTTGCACTTTATTGCCTTGGCGGATGTTTACATCAGTGCTAGGTTCAACTACACCATATTTTGCGATTAATATTTATTTTCAAATGACGCAGCACGTGTATCAATTTCCCTATGAAAAAAGCTCCACTTCCTAAACGTGTTATGTAATGAGACAATAGGAGAAATGTTTTCACGATCAATAAAATAAGCTATACTCATTAAAAGTAATTCCCGTACGATCCAGACTAAGCAAAGGAGATGAGACTGATAAACAATAAAGTGAAATATGTATAGCATATATCTTCTTTTACCTTCTGAACCCAATTTGAATAAGCTTACTTATTAGCATGAGGCGTATGAAGGGAAAATAAAAGGTCTGTAATTATAATTCCTTCGTATACTCATGATGTTTAAAGAGAACTGCGATGCCCAGAGAAATTACCTTGTAATCAGAATTGCGGTATCATAATGAGCAGGATCTCTATCATCAGCCCTGTTATGTCTGTGCTGCCATCGGCAAAACTTACGAAGAGTAATGGGGGCAATGTGATGGATGACTTCATGGTCCTGTAAGCAAAACATAATATTGTAAATATAGTATCAACATGTATCACAAGTAGATTATAGATGGTGCAAGGGGATGAAACCTGGAAACAGTACTTTTTATTTAGAGCTAAATAATCTAAATATATAAAGCAGAGTTGGGCGTCTGTCCTCTATACAAATCTACACCGTTTGACCAATCCACACCAAATTTAATACACTTATACTTTAGAACCCTTTGAATGTAGGCTACATATTAACCCCCTCTTTATTTATCGTAGAGGCTAAAATAAATTCAAAATCCCCTTAGGAATAACATTGAGTATTGCTAGGGGGCGCTCTCTCCCGGTCTGGCTGTGCAGATGACGTCAGAGTTAACACCTACAAGAGTCGCCTCTCAAGATGACCTTGGAGTTTTTTTAGAACCTTAGAGTATGATGCAATCGCAGATGGGTCGGTTGCGCTGAAAATCGCTCAGTATCATATCGTTTATGTATGCTGTCTGTAAAATGCGGGATGGAATTTTCAAGCATAAAGTGTAATTGCTTGAGACGTCGATAATGATATCGTATCAATATTTGTCAGTCATAATGATGATGGAAATCCGAAATTCGTATTCCTGGTGCAAGATGCTACAAATAAAAAAATATCGATAAGAAAAAAACTGACTGCAATAATACTGTCATTTTTTAAAAAGAAAATGAACTTAAAAGGTATTCACAATCACTCCAAAACTTAAAACAGACTTTTGTATGTAGTCATCTCAGTATCAGTTTTTGTAGGTTTGTCTTACCTATAGTATGTGAAATGGATCTAAAGTAAATTGTAGGAGCTATAAATCTGGTTTTAGAAATTATTTTGCGCTTGCTTATTTTTTTCTCTATATTTACATTTTCTATGACAGAAAAGTGATTTCTTGGATCAATTTCAATCATCGACGTTTAACAAATTAAACCCGAGCAACGCCGGGTAAATTCAGCTAGTTTAATTCTGAATCATTTGATGGTTAATTCATCCTTTACAAATGTATGAAAACTTATTCACAGCTGTTAGTCTGGTTCTGTCAAGTTTCTATTTGAGTCACGTGTTTTTGAATATCTATTTGTCAGATTAGATGACAGGTTTAACCCTCCTGGTGGTTGCCTCGACGAGATATCTCGTCATTAACAAAACTGACCAGATCTTGATGGAACAGATATCTCGTCCATCAGGATCTCATCGAATCGCGTTATTAAAAGAAAACTGACCAGATCTTTACCTCGTCATCGGCAAAAGATCGGCAGTATCTTGATGACGAGATATCTCGTCATTAGAAAAATTGATGAGATTTTGATGGACGAGATATCTCGTCGAAACCACTTGGAGAGTAGTTGATGACAAAATGTGCTTCTGTATTTGGCGTTTTTAGCACGAATTCTAATTAAGACAATCGGTTCCGTGCAGGTAGCGGTTGGCTGTTTTGGCGTTGTATGGCGCCAGGTCCATATTTGGCCAAACTGCGCCAAACACAAGACAACGCCAATAAAAAATGTCGTGAAAGGGAAAAAGAGGGATTGGAAACAGAGTAGTGGGATGAAAGGAGAAAAACATCGCTTGGGTATCCCGAGAGAGCGCTCCCCTCCATGTTTACTAAAGACAGTAAACCCCATGGGGAAAGAAAAGATCACTAGAGTACCTCGGGTCCGCAAAGCCCGTACACAATAAAGGATATGACCCTGAGGGCCTGCGCCACAAGCGATTGCAGTGATTAGGAGTTGGTGAAACAACCACCAATGGCGATCGCCATGCATGATTTTGGGTATAAGTCTTTCTTCTCTACCACCTCTGTAGAAATAAACTTCGCCAAGGTCTATCTGCCTTCTCAAAATAGCAGCACTAGAGTCGGCAGGCTATTTTCCTTGGTTTATCGATCAACGGATACTTTGTACTGACTTCGTTACACGAGGGGTACAGTGCGGCAGATGATGATGGCGAAGTCCATTTCTACAAAGGAGGTAAGCGTGTCTCGTTAAAGCGATACCATTGCAAAACCATACATGACGATCTCCATAGGATATTACTTGTTTCTCCAACTGGGTAATCATGGGTATTGCTTCCGCCATCGACAGTTGGTTGGTTGTGGGTTTTATTGAGCGAGGGCCATATTTGGCCAAGTTTCGACAAACACGAGGGATGGGAAAAAGCAAAAAGAAGGGTAGGCGAGAGTAAAATAGAGAAGAGGACAGATCACTCGGGGTATTTTGGGGTTGTGATGCCCGTACATACCTAAAGTGCGTCCCTGAGGACTGCGGTATCGTCGACGGTTAAACTCGGAGTCAGGTTCAGTAAAGACGCTAATCGTGAGAACGCATTGTATACGTTTGTTTCGACGATATTATTTGTTTCGTCCAAGATCTGGTCAATTTTGCTAAGGGACGGGACATCTCATCAAGACAAAACTGCCCTATTTCTCCAAGGGAATCAAATTTTCCCTTACCCAGAACTGGTAAGTTTTGAACAAGTTTTGCACCAGAGGCTGGCCACTACAGGGAAGTTTTTGAAAGCGAAGGACAACCAGGAGAGTTAACCAACCCCTAATTTAACTAATCAACTCGTACAAAACCCCACGTGACTCAAATGCCAGCTCGGCAGAGGAGGACTGTAGTTAGACTACCATTTTGTTTTCAGATGTAAATAGAAGCTAAAATGGGTTCTAGCTATTGTGAATATAGGAGAGAACCAACACACCAAAACAGTTCAGTTCCAGGTTAATACAATAAGTTCGATCTAGATTTGATAAAAACTCGACTAAAATATGCATAGAGAATGAATGTGATGGTATGCTTTAAAAAAAAAGATTTCAACAAAAATGAATAGTACCGATATATAAATTAGAAAAATTACTTTTAAAACTCAGTATACATTAGTTTTTCTAAGCACACCTGAAGCTCGCAGCAAAAAACAAATGCTGATAATTAAGTAATCGAAATTCAGATCACACTGGAGCAATTAAGGAGAGGTTAATTTGATGAGATCACTCACCTAAGCTCATTCAGTTTTCTACCGCCGTGGTCACTTATTCCCACTAACATATTAAATGCTTTAGCTATATTTTTATTCATATAGATTTGTGAAAACATCCGATCTAAAGTTTTGTGTGAAACTCATACAAATACTATTCTGTGGATATAATTTATTTTATTCAATAATTTATGTGGGTGTTATAAGGAATTTTTGCAACTGCTGTTTGATGATTACATTTCTAACTAGGTAATTATGAATCCATTTATGAATTAAGGTCTCAATAGTCCATGTGTAGCGAAAAATTATCGTAAAGTCATAAAAACCCAATCATAAGTTAATGCATTAATAAGCGGTATCGTTAAAACTTATGGGTATCCTTAAATTAAATGTATTTAACCCTCCTGGTGATTGTCTTGACGGGGTGTCTAGTCATTAGTAAAGCTGGCCAGATCTTGATAGATTGGAGCAACACAACGGGGTATTGGGGACGGTCCGGGATGAATCTCGAAGGGAAAGATCCAAGGACAACGCCTCGTAATTTTGAATCACGGTCAGATGACGAGAACACCTGAGCTGGCGCCCCACTCTCCAAACTTCCAACCAGATCTTGATGGACGAGATACCTCGTCATAAGAAAACCGCAGTATTGATCTCGTCATAAAAAGTCGGTAATATCTTGATCACGAGGTATATCGACCTTAGCAAAATTGGCCAGATCTTGATGGACGAAATGTGTCGAAATCACTTTGATGGTTAGATAATCTATTTTTAATAAAAACCCTACCACAAATGGAACGCATTCTTGGATTGGTAAAGATTTTTTGCTATCTACCCGTACTTGTCCTAGTATTGTGCACTAGTTGAATTTTTATGGTGCAATGGACAGGGTACAACGAAATTATAACTAATAACTGAAAAATTAAGGAAGGCGACAAGTGTACCTTAACTTCAAGTTTTCACGATGTTGAAGGATGGAAACACTATAAATATTTTCAAAAACTGAATTTTCTTCAGATTGATATACACCTTTTGAAGTTATTACCTGGGGTTGGTTTGCCGCTATAAGTCATATTTTTCTATACGAGGGTTAATTACGCAGATGTCTAGGGCTTAACCCTCCAAGTGGTTTCGACGAGATATATTCTCTATCAAGATCTGACTAATTATGATAATTAATGATGAGATATCTCGTCACCAAGATAATTGCGATTTTCTTATGATGACGTGATCAAGATCTAGTCACCTTTCTTCCAATGACGAGATATCTCGTATATTAAGATCTAGTCAGTTTTGATAATGATGAGATGCCTCATCGAGATAACCAGGAGGGTTAAAGTTGTTTTCTGAAGTTAGTAGGAAGGAGGTATCATAAATGGAAGTTAGCCGTTTTCGTTTAACAATCTAATTCTAATAAACGATATAAAATGATAAGTAATACTCTTCTAAAAATAGAATTGATGTACACATAAAAATATATACTATTTTTCAATGGAAAAGAACTTAAAAACAAAATAAAGTATTTTAAAACAAAAATTCAATAAAAGCTTGCTGTTAAACAAACATTAAGACTTTAAACATGTTGTTTAGTGGAATATTTGAGGATAAATCTAATCAACAAAACCCATATTAAGTTAATAATTTTTTCTTTAAAAATACAATTTTTATACACATACACACTATTTATCAATGGGGGCATAGAACTAAGTTAAAATAGAAAAAGTATTTTGAAAAATACCAAAAACTTTATGCTTAAATATCAACTTCAAACGAGCTATTAGAATATTTGAGGATAATAAAACTAATCAAGTAATAAAATCCAAAATTAGCAACGATATCTATAAACTGAATGTTCCATATTAAAATCAAATTAATCTATAAATATGAATATGCACAATAGTACTTTCAGGCTGTGGCTATAGAAAATTAGGAATAACAGTTCCATACGATTGCTACTTTTGAGCAAAACATAAGATTTGAAGGAGACATCTGCAGCATGCGTTCTTCAAATTTCCAAGAAAAATAACATTAAACAGATAAAGTCCAACAAAAATCGTTTTAAAATGGATACACTGCTCTTAAAACAGTGACTAAATATAGACCAGCCAAACCTTTTCTCTTGGGTTTAAATTTGTAATCTCGAATTTCCGTAAAAGTTACAATGTTATTTTGAGTACGCTAAGAGAGAAACAGTTTACAACTCTTGAGTGCACTTTCAGATAACCCAGATATAATTTTGATAGCAGACGCGAAACCACTTGTGTTGTAGCCATAAAAGTTGGAGATTCTGGAGTGAAATATTTTTTATAAGGAAGACTTTATACTTACAGATGTTTCATTGAAAACTACTATGTCTACGACAGCAATGTTGATGTTGTTTCCAATGCTAGGGTCTTTGTATATGAGAGCGACCTAAAAATTCAAATGCAAATGAGGTTGGTTGGTTTTGGGGTTTTATGGCGCAAGGGCCATATTTGGCCATGCTGCGCCAGTCACGACATACAATATCAAGTAATAGACACACACAATGAAAGTTTTACTGACGCAGAAGAGAGCAATACACCTAGGGAGGAATACACCCGACAGGAATCGAACCTGCGCCGCTTACAACTCGAAGGTTGCTAGCGCAGTGGGCATACCCACTGAGCCACGACGGCCCCTAATGCAAATGAGGATACGTGTATTAGGTTCGGAACGTTTCCAATTTTCAAGAGGTTGGTTGGTTGGTTGATTTAGGTTTTATGGCGCAAGATCCAGAAAAGGATAAGCAGCGCCAAACACAAGATAGAATGCAACCCAATTAAAAAGTTAAAATATTTGTAGTAGTCAGACCAATAAATAAAAGTGGATATGAAATGTCAACTGAGATTAAAATATTAATTTAAAAAGGATAAAAATGAGAATATCGACAACTGATGAAATGTGGTGTGGTATAAAAGGTATAGACAAAAACATTTATATAAAGTTCAAAAATCCAATGAGGTATAAAATTTAAATAGATTTGGGTGGGGATTTTCTCCCACCAAATATTGCAAGCTCAAAATTGGCAATTAAAATTAAATAAATTTCGACGATGATGGTTAAAAACAGGACAATTGAATAAAATATGATGAACGGTAAGAGACCGCACACGCGTTACACACAGGGGCACTCTCTCCTAATAAAACATGCCTGTGAGTAAAACGAGTGTGGCTGATACGAAGGCGAGTTAAAAGCACGTTGGAATGTCGAGAAGGTAATGCAGGCATGATGAAATGAAGTTTCAAGAGAGATAAGAATTCTGATGTTTTGGCTATTTCTATTTCTTAAGCTGCTCTGATGGCTATTCAATGCTCTTTGTGATAATACCGGGTAATGAAATGACAAGGCTGACTGTAACTTAAATTTGCCTTAGGAAAACTCACTTAGCTTTGAAGACCCCTTGTACAAATATCAGGTAGGCTGTGTAGGAGCATGGTTGCAAGGTTTAGGAATACATCTCGTTAGCGCATGGTATTTATTTGGGATTGGACTAGATTTTGGAGTTTTATGGTGCAAGGCCCAAAAGCGGACAAGCTGCGCCAGACACAAGGCGGAATATACCACAAAATCACAAAAAAAGTTCAAGACAAAGATAAAAGGTAGATTTAAAATGTATAGATGAGAATGAAAGTATTCAAACAGTCAAATGATAAAACAAATCCAACGTATTCAGCCAATGAAATTGGAGAACTTAATTTAGACGTATAAAATTTTGAGTGTGAAATTTAAAACATGGGAAAAAAATTAGATGAGGTTTAGAAAGCCAACCGAACGTAAAAACGCGAAAAGATTTGAATGGGGATTTTCCCCAATCAAATCTCGCAGATTTAAAATTGGGCTTTTAAAAAATGTGTTACGTTGATGATTAAAAACAGGACAGACAATTAAAATGTGAGGAACAGAAAATGGAGTAGAGCATGAGTTGCAAATGGGTGCCTTCTCCTAATAAAAGATGACGATGGGTGAAACGTGTGCAATGCGAATATGGGTCAGTTTGACATCCGTCCTCCGCACCGGAGAGACTGACCACTGATGAATGATGGGTTTTATACAATGCAATTTGTAGTTGCAGATTCCATGACTCTTGCCACAAGGAGTCGACGAACATCTTTGTGGATATCTTGATGTCACTTAGAGGCTTGCTGCAATGGGACGGAAGATGCCTTGCAGCACTGTCAGCAAGCTCGTTACCCCTTATGTATTTATTTGGAAGTGGTAAATGAAAGACAAATTCAGTGTTTATTCAAAGCTGACGAGTTGCTCTTCCGCGTGTACTGAGTTCGATGTATTTCTGCTGGGCTTTTCGACGAATGTATGCCGACATTGAGAAATTATTAAAAAATTTTCACTGCCAACATTATTCGATTTCACTTCTTCGTTTGAGACCAATTTCGACGTAGTAGAGCTTTGCAGTCCCGAGTGATACTTATTTGCAGTTTGCGCAGCGTAGCGGGAAAGTCTCCAAAACGCCTCTGCACTTAACTCTACTAAGCATGATTGTCAAAAGGAATGAGAAAAAGGTCAAGCCTTTTCCATCGTAGTACCAGTGAATCCAAGAGCGATGGCCGCCCAGTTGTGCGAGTGAGACTGTATGAGTAAGACTTTCAGAGCGTGAATGGTAGGTAAGTATTTAATTAACGTCGCACTGGAGGAACACAACGGGCTATTGGCGACGTTCTGAGTAAGATCCGAGAACACCACGTAGTTTTTAATCACGGTCAGATGACGAGGTCACACCTGAGCTGGCACCCCTATCTCCAAACTTCCACACAACTCCAACGTGAGGACATTTGAGGCCACGACAGATTTAACGTGTACCAGCCCCTGTGTACAGAACGGACTTTGGTTGGATTCGAACTCGCAACCCTCCGGTTGCTAATCCGTTACTCTTCCAACCGGGCTACCACGGCCGGAGAGTGTGAGAAGCACGAGTGAGTGCTTGAGTGAGTTTGTGAAAGTGAAAAAAAGCGAGTGAGTGAGAGTGAGCGTGAGTGACTGAGTGAGTGTAAGTGTGAGTGACTGAGTGAGTGTAAGTGTGAGTGACTGAGTGAGTGTAAGTATCTGAGTGAGTGTAAGTGTAAGTGACTGAGTGAGTGTAAGTGACTGAGTGAGTGTAAGTGTAAAGTGACTGAGTAAGTGTAAGTGTCTGAGTGAGTGTAAGTGTCTGAGTGAGTGATTGAGTGTGAATGTGTATGCTACATTATTCCAAATTCAGTGACAAGACAAGGAGCACAAATTTCTATCAAGGAAATATAATATTCTTTACTGTGTCCGATTAGTAAGATGCGATTGTGGTAAAAATGCGTTGATACACAAGGGAGTTTTAGTGATATGATGTGACGGGATGTAAAATAATGAAACATTTGTTTTTACTTATTACTCATGACTAGAAATATCCCACTCTATGAATAAGCAAGCCATTAGAGTAATTTCGTAAAGTTGATATTTATTTTTAAGAAATTTATTATAGTCCATGTGGTCCAAGTTTCTTCAAAACTATAAATGGCCCTGCCAAGGTCTGAGTTTGATACCACTGCTTTATAATGATTGCGCATGTATCTTGTAAAATTAAATACTGTCAAAATTTCCTTGTTAATATTCTAAATTGAGACAGGGAGTAAACATTTATTTTGCCCTCATGGATGTTTCAAATAAATTCCATAAAACTAGGAATACATAATGGCATCTTACTGTAGACATAAGTGTCAAGATGTAGTGATTGAGATTATCTCCATGATAGTTAGCCATCTTACTATCTGCAACGACTAGGACTTCCAAATGTAGTTCTCGAGATTCAGATCTTCGTTTCCTGATAAGGGGTCTTGAAGAGTTGTATGAAGGGGAAGGGTTATCCATTTGAAGCAAACTTTCCTGCTTTTCATGATCCATTGATTCATCTGTAAGGTAATAAAAGTTTGTTATTCGTTATTCCAGTGTATATTTAGAAACTGAAAAAATATACGCTTTGAATAGATATTTTGTCAAATTAATTCTTAACCGGAAGTAATTTTTCATCGTTTCATTGAAAATCCCTCTCAATGAAAAGAAATACATAGCATGATTTGATTACACTGTAGTTGTTCTTAGATGATACCATTGGAAAACAATTTGAAACAATTAAAATTGCAGGTGAATTCTTTCAGATGAAAGTGATTGAATTGAATATCAAAAACATCATTAGTCTACTTATTAAATATTTACTTAGTAGATGACGAAAACCATTAACTTAAAAATTAATGACGAAGACCATAAATTTAGGGCTTCTTAGTCTATATTGTCAGTGTTGCCAATCTTCATTTAAAATCGTTGCGAATAGTAATAAATAAAAAATGCGCAGTAGTAATTGCAGTTAATGTAACAGAAAATTTAGAACAGCTCTTTTCTTAAAACTAAGATTTAAATAAATCCAAGAATTGCAATGTTGATAATGCGTGGATGAAAAGAACTTGGAATGTATTAAAATCAAAATTCAATTTTCTCAAATCCATTACGTTACTAAGCATATGTTACTACACAGGAAATCATACTCATCTATAGATAATAGTTAGGGTTAAAAAATATAACTTGGTGTTTCGAAAAGGATATTCAAATCAAAACACTTCATGCATTATCACAAAGATCATCTTTCTGAAGGTACGAAACCAGAATGGGATGGTGAAATATTTTTAATACGCTACACACCCATAACTTTATTTGTTACTTGTCCCAGGCAAAACAGATGTATTTAAAAGGGCTCATATATTAAGAAAAAGTTTGTTGTTTAAACAGAAAATTAATCATTATACTTTCTGATATTTTGATGATGAATGGAAATGAGGACATTCGTTAATTGTCCGACTAAATTTATTTAGTTTTCATTCCAAAGTTAATACATCAACAGATTGAGATATAATCAACACTGTATGTTATCACAAAGGTCATCTTTTTGAGGGTACGAAAACAGAATGTGGGATGGGGTAATATATATTTAACTCGCTACACACCTGTAACTTTGCTGTTACTTCTAATAGGAAGAAGATAAGTGAAAGAATTTATATTGAACCTAAAAGTTTGTTGTTTAACCCTCTTGGTGGTTGTCTCGCGACGAGGTATCTATTACTAGCAAAACTGACCACGATCTCGATGGACGAGATACCACGTCCATCAAAATCTCGTCGTATCTCGTCATTAGAAGAAAACTGACCAGATCTTGATCTCGTCATCATTAAAAATTCAGCATTGTCTGATGACAAGATATATCGTCATTAGTAAAATGTGGACGAGATATCTCGTTGAAACCACTTGGAGGGTTAAGCTGTTACCCTCAATAGCGTAGCGTTGCATCGATAAATGGGAACGTCGAGATTCGATCGAAATCAAAAGAAATCTATTGTTAGCAATACACAAACTTTTAAGTCAAATCCATTCGCAGTTGTTTCCTTTCCGTAAAGACAATACAATACAATACAATACAAATAATGTTTAGCCTTAAATTAAGAGCCCAAACGGTGCAATCGCGCCCAATACTGACAAATCTGTGGAGCATACAGACGCTGTGTATGCCTTAGAGTTAGACGGTAGTCTTATCAATTCTCTCCTAATTTTTCTGCTTTTTATGAAGGTGAGAAAATTAGGAGAAAATGATAGACCATGCTCAAGGACCCACTGAGCATATTATCTGGCTTGTTTTTCAAGCTAGGAAGGGAAGTATCAGAAAGGCTTAGTCTATGATTATTAAAATTCATTCATTCTGTCAAGATGTGTCTGATGAATAAAACACTCTTACAAGTCGAGTATAATGGGATAGGTTCTCCGTGTAGTTAATATCCATGGGTGAAATATAAGTGTCCGATTCAGAGTCTTGTCCGTTTAACGCGATGTTTTCTACTAAATTCGTTTTATTGAATCCCTTTATAGGTGGTTGATTATTATTAAGTTCCTAGTAAACTTCGCTTCGTTTTTTCAGGTATTATTCATGCACTTATACAGCAATTTAAGCTAGCACTGTTGTAGATCAATGAGCTCGAAGCACGTGTCTGAAGACAGCCGTTTTTCTCCTTTTGAGAAATGCTATACAGAAAATTTACCATAATCTCGGCTACCTTAGACACAAAATACAGGTAGATTTAAAAAATGACGAGGAAGTTAATCTAATCAACTACTGTTAGCAAATCCTGTACTGGCGAGATAAGACCTTGGCGCTGTCTTGTGCATGGTGCAGCTTGGCCAAATATGGCTTTTGCACCATAAAACCTAACCAACCTTATACAATTTAATCCGGCCCTCAGGGTAATATCTCCTTTAGGTGTGTAAGGGCTTCATGGACCTGAGATACTCTAGGGATCTTTTCTTTTCCCATGGGGCATACAGTCTAGTAAACAAGGGGTCGCATTAACGGGATATCCAAGCGATCTTTTTTCCTGCTTTCATCCCACTACTCTTCCCCAATCCATCTTTTTTAATCTTTCACATTTTCTACTTGACGCTGTCTTGTATTTGGCACATCTTAGCCAAATACGGAACTTCTGCCATAAAACGCCAAAACAACCAATTTAACCACTTAACGCATTTACCCGTGTCTGACGCGGGCGAAAGTTACCGGCAAATTTGCACAAGCCCGTGTCTCACACGGGCGCTCTTGTATCTCGCGTTATTTTATTTCTAATGCCCCCCACAACTGAAATTGCAAAAATAACTTACACTATACCTATATATTTATTTTCTGTCAAAAAAAAACGCGATCATTTTTTACCAGTTTTTCCGAAAAAAACTCGTGCTTTAAGTGGTTAAGACGTTTCACCATCAGTAAGGCACACCAATGCCATTCTTGCGTCACACCGGTTGAAAATAGCTGCTCTAAAAACTTAAACAAATGTTGAATAATACACGAATAACGTAAACAAATCTCAACTGAAATACCACCATTCCACTTTAAACTAATTGCCTCCTATTTGTACAGCCTTCAAACGCAATGCGTAGTTAAAACTTCGCTTCATTTTTTCAGACATTATTCATGCTCTTATACAGCACTTATAAGCTGGCACTGTTGTAGATAAATGAGCTCGACGCACGTGTCCAAAGATAGCCGTTTTTTCTCCTTTCGAGAAATGCCACACAGAAAAATTACCATAATCTCAGCTTCCTTAGACACAAAATGCAGATAAAGATTAAAAAAACGATGAAGTTAAACTAATCAACTACTGTTGGCAAGAAAACGTGACAGGAACTTTCTATTTCCTCATATCAGAGCGGAGATGTTTGATTGCTCTTTAAACGGGCTCAGAAACACTAGTTTCTGGATCTCCATCTGTCTGTTAATGGAGTCTAAGAATTATCAGTTGCGCGAATTCACGTAGATTTATGAAGACACAATAGTTAAAGCTGAGATTAGATCGCCAGGCAGGTGCTGTAGCGCAAGCCAACAAAACTCGTAGTTTCTGCACTCTTACATTTTAAATTTTAAGTAATGTATGACAAAAACAATGTTCATATGCATGATTCGAATATTATGCGGGGATAATGCATCTGATATTGAAAGGTGTTAAAAGTTTTGTAACTTTAACAGTAACGCATTAGCTTGTTGGAAATAAATTGCCGCCAGGCTTTTCGAAAACGTTAAAAGTAAATTATGCCGATAAGCAATTTGTGACGCCTTAAACATGAGCAAAGTTTTGATACGTCTACTCAAAAGAAAATAGCTGTTTCTATAATTATGAATGTTTGCATAATTTTAGCCGATTTATTTCTCCCTTTTTATCACTCCTGGTGGTTGTCTTGACGAGGCATCTCGTCAATAGAAAATCGACCAGATCTTGATGAACGAGATATTTCGTAATTAAAAGAAAACTGACCACATCTTAATCTCGTCATCATACAAAATCGGTAATATCTTGATGACGAGATATCTCGTCATTAACAAAATTGATCAGAACTTGATGAACGAGATATTCATCAAAACCACTTGGAGGGTTAATTGGTTGGATTTTATAACACACAAAGGCCATATTTGGCCAAGCCGCGCCAAACGACGCCAAGTAAATGGACCTGCACATTTTCCATTTTATGATTGGTTTTATGGCGCAAGATTTGGCCAAACTACGCCAAACACAAGGCATACAACGTCAAGTAATGGATAGTTACAGGAGTCGAACCCGTGCTGCCTAAAACTCGCAGTTTGCTAGCAGTGGACAAACCCACTGAGCCACGTGAGCCCCAATTGTGGAATAGGTTGGTTTGGTTTGTTGGGGTTTATGGCGCAAGGGCCATGTTTGGCCAAATTGTGGAATAGGAAAGTTTGAGATTTAAGACATACCACGCAATGAGAGTATGCTTACATGGCTTTGCCAAAATTCAGGTTATTTTCCGTTGTAGATGCTACTGAAGCATTTAATTCACCTGCATTTTAAAAACATTAAAATAAACTTTTAAGCGGTAGCAAAAAGGATCTGATATCGGTTTTCGCTGAATAGCAACAAGGTACTTCCGTCAATCTCGAGTTAAGAATGAAATCCTTTTAATAAAAGACAAATAATACGTTCACGAAATGTCGAAACCTAGTTATACTAAAAAATATAAAGTGGCACACGTAAATGCATGAATATTCGTCGGCGATTAGATATTTCCATTAATGTAAACTTTTCAAGATGCTAGCTGTATTCCAAGCACGGGGTTTAGAGTCTATTTATTCTTACCTATCCGGTCTCTTGGTACTTTTAATTAGTGTTCCATAAACTCCTCATTCCAAGATGCATAGCTTTCCTTCTCTTAAACTGCCCTTTAGGACCTAACTACCTGGTTATTAACCTTAGTTCAAAATGCATCATTCAGATGAGTATGATTGAAATTCCAAACTTCGAGCCGTAGCTTCACCTCTAAACCGGTTGATTACCATCCTAAATTAATTGTGTCTAAAATTGATGAATGCGCGAGCAATACTGAAGGTGGCATATTAACCTCTTCGAAGAAGGAAATTGGTGAAAGAAAGCAAAAAGAAAAAGGATTTCATTACGTTAAGCAAATTAGACAGGGAACATCCATCTTTATGAAATCAATTACTTGTAAACTCCCAGTACTGACAGAATAAATATCCATCATTTAAAATAAAGCAAACCCTTATTATTTAATTTTAATTTAAAAATTTGTACATAAAATCCTGCATTTAAAATAAAACAAATCGCGATGATTTAATTTTAATCCAGCAATTTGTAAACAAAATTCTTTTATCATGGTACAGTATATGGGTTTGTTGTTTTTTGCCACACGAAGGTAAAGCTTGTTAGTTCGGTTAGGTTTGAGGGCAAGGGCCATATTTGACCAAACTGTGTCAAACACAAGAGACAACCCCAATTCATGGACACACAAGAAATGTTTTACTGACACAGAAGAGAGAAATACAACCAAAAGGAATCGAACCTGTGTCGCCTAGAACTCGCAGTAGGCAAATCTACTGAGCCACGGTAAAGCTCATTGAACTGTACTAGATTGTGTAACGGTCACGAAATCATTGATTGAATTACCGCACATTAGATTCTAGTAAATTTTTATAAAATACAGTGAAACAGCATTTTGTGATATGGGTATGCATTCCTAACAAACTACATATTGATTTTGTTAGTACATTTTTTTCACCGATGTGGCAAAAGGTAATTTAAGTAATATTGTTTTCGTTTATTTTTAAGGTTATGTTAGTAGGGTAAAATTGTTCTTCAATTATTAGAATAGCATGTTTAAATATACATCACAATGCTATTTGTAGGGATTTGACTCTTGACCTGTTTTATAGTCGCATACAATGAGACATAAGTGAACAAGTCGGCATCATTAATGCATAGTGTTAACCTGAAATGCTTTCAGACTCCGGGCCGCAGTACTTACATGACGAGTCCCGTATACTAGGTTGAGATGAAGAGTCTTCTTCGTATTAGGATGGGATGACGGGTCATGTACTAGATTGAGATGACGCGCGCGAGCTGCGTGTACTAGGTTGAGATGCTGAGTCCCGTATACTAGGTTGAGAAGACGAGTTGCCTCGTATTAGGATGAGATAACGAGCCCCGAATACCACGTTGAGATGACTAGTCACCCCGTATTAGGATGAGATGACGGTCATGTACTAGGTGGAGATGACGAGTCCCGTGTACTAGACTGAGACAAGGAGTTCCCCGCATTAAGATGGAATGACGGTTCACGTACTAGGTTGAGATGGCAGGTCATGTACTAGGTAGAGATGATGGATCACGCACTAGGTAGAAATGACAAGAACACCAAACAAGCCTCCACAAGTCTTTTGGCCTGTGTTAGTCTGGCAAGGTAGGATCTCTATGGAAGTCCTAATCTACTGTTGGACTTTTTGAGCGTTTTCGGACTCATGAACTTGGCTTAACTGTTTAGTTAGGCCTTGAAGAATAAATAGCAAAACGTTTCAACAGGAGTAGGGCTACAGGGGCCCACTGCTCCTGAAAGACTAAATACAATTGAGATTTAACTTTTAAACAATGGAATAAACTTTACAGCACAAAAATTCTCCCCATTTCGTGGTGCCCATCTTATCTTTGCTCCCACGAAACAGGTGACCCCCAATATTGGAGCAAAGCTCAGAACCTCAGAGGCTAATGTAGATCAGTGGGTTTTGCCCATTGTGCTAGCAACCTGCGAGTTGTAGACGGGGCGCAGGTTAGATTCCTCCATGGGTGTATATCTATCTTCTGTGACAGTAATACTTTCCTGTGTGTGTAAGTCTATTTCTTGACGGTCCTCAGGGGCACATTTCCTTTAGGTGTGTGCGGGCTTCACGAACCCTTTTGAACCCCATGGGAAAAGAAAAGATCCCAAAGTGATCTTTTATTTTCCCATGGGGGTTTACTGTCTTCAGTAAACACGGGTGTCGCACTCCCGGAGTACGTGACGAAATATAGGCCTTGCGCCATGAAACTCCCAAAAGAACCAACCATTACTTGATGATGCTTGTCTAGCGTTTGGCCAAATGTGGCCCTAGAGCCATAAAACCAAACCAGAATAGCTGTGCAGATTCGAAATTCAATTCAGTAGCAATCGTAGTAAATATATTACGCTAAGTCAATAACCCCTGATTACATAATGACACGATTCCAAGCTTCTTAACATGCAAGATATCACCCCGCGAGTCCGTCCGAAAGATAAGAGATTAGATATGCCAAATTTCACTCATCCGTACCATTGAATAACGGTCCGACGTCTAGCAGAGGAGTCAGTCGAAAAATCAATTAAGACGAACGAAAGCTCCGTATCACATTCCCTAATAAAATGAAGAAAGTGGAGGTCACTGTGATAAAAAGGTTGGCGCCAGACGCATCACTCAACTTAAAAGCAATTACTAGAATAATTACCGCCGTTCGTATTCAACTGATTCGCGTGTTGACAGATGAATGGTAGGAAATGTGACAACTTTATAGGAAGGGGCGCACATTTACTTAAATTGATATTCCTAATATTTACATTCGTAAATTCAGATTAGATCCTGGCTGGGTGATGAACAGTTGTTTTACTTCTTCAGTACCTGAGTCCCCTAACAAAGGACATCTGAAAACCATTCGTAAAAATGTACATTAAAACCTCGACAAGACGTCATTCAAGGGGCCAACAAATTTTGACGATTCTGGTGGTGCTACCGATAAGGTATCTCGTTATTAGCAACTGACCAGATCTTGGTTGTTTTGGGGCTTTATGGCGCAAGGGTCATATTTGCCCAAGCTGCTCCAAACACGACAATGTCAAGTAATTGTGAAAAGAAAGTACGGAAGAGATTGAATGGGCATCCTGGGTGATCAGATCTTGATCTCATCATAAAAAGTAGGCAATATCTTGATGACAATTTCTCTCGTCATTAGAAAATTAGTCAGATCTTGATGGACGAGATATATCGTCGGAACTGCTTGGAGGGTTAAGGGGACAATACTTTCAAAATCACCAAGATCAATTGAGAAATCGATTTCTTAATTTGAGCATTAAAAATTAATTGATATCAAATTTTGTGGAATAGCAAATCCAATTTTTCACTTACGATAATTTTTGATGGAGAAACAGAAACAACATCAAAGATATAGTAGATAAGTATAGCAAATTTAGTACAAAAACGTGTTTTCCTCAGGCTCAGATTTTTTGACATTTTTCTGATTTCAAAATGTTTCCTGTGCATCTGGTTTTAATTGATTTACTTGAATTTGTTTGATAATTCTTGAAATCTGAGCAAATGAGAAATTTATCGGGCTTCCTAGTTTTTATTTAAAATGTTGCTTAACCCATGCTTTTAATTTACCATTGAATATTTTTGTTTTTACTGTCGTTATTAGTTGTTTTTCGAAGCTGTTATACCGGATTAGTTGATTTGGGTTTGTCGCAAGGTTCAAAGTAAGATAACACAAGACAAAACACGCGCCAAACACAAAACGAAGCATAACCCAATAAAAACGCTATTATACAGGGTGTTTCTGTTAATCTGCCCAATGTTGGCAATGATGCAGTTGGTGATTACTTTTATTAAATAGGCGTGGTGATTACTTTCCAATTTGATTTTTTGAATCATCCATTTCAATCAATAACCTAATACCTAAGTCGTACAATTTCGCAACTTCAAATAGGACTTGGATATAAAAATTTCACCATTCGTCAGTAAAGTTATTTGATGTTTCAATTATTAGAATAAGATCAATAGGGCGCTTGAATACTTAATTTAAACTGACCAAATCGTGAATGACGATACATCTCGTCATTAGAAGAAAACTGACCAGATCTTGATGTCAAAAAAATCGGCAATATCTTGATGACGATATATCTCATCATTAGCAAAATTGATTAGAACTTGATGGACGAGATCTCTCGTCGGAGCTACTTGGATGGTTAATATATCTAGAATATTTCTGTATCCAGTCCTAATCGTGTCAGTAGCGTGGGATGAGACTACCCACCTCCCCTCAAAAGTTTTAAATAATTGACAATTCCAGGGCAAGTGCAGGTTTGTTTTCAGCTTTCGTTTCCCCGCAGTAGACTATAGTACAATGAACTGAGAAAAACATTCTTTTTACGTCATTGCCCGAAACAAAACCACACTTTAATCAATCGAAATCCGAAACCTATTTTAAACCATCTCAATACACGCAGAATTCAAAAGAAATGAATGAAAGCCCAGTACAAAAGAAACGCTGTGTACATTCACTGCGAACACAAACAATCGATTTACGGGCAGCGTGCACGCGACCAGATGAAATCAGAGTCGAGTTACAAACTCGGCAGTCACAGTAAGTGCTTTTTGCCGTACAGAGGCACGCGTAATTGTCAAGGCCCGATGTGGCGAGAAATACATCAAAGTTGCGACCTTGCAATCTACTAACACAGTTGTTGAGCCCTATCCAGTCTCACAAACCAGAATAAGTAACAGAGAAATCCTTTCAGCTGCCTTAAAGCGGCGATTTTCACACTGTGGGGGCGAGCAGCTGTTACCAGAAATATTTTCTCTAATACAAATTTTCTCTAGTTGCCCCATTTTTATATGAAAACAAAATTTAAATCTGTCGAGAAAAACGACATAAGTAGATTTATGAGCTTTAGAAGTATAAACAAGTTGTGACCTTACAATCTACTAACACAGTTGTTGAGCCCTCTCCAGTCACAAATCTGAATATTTTGTTTCAAATCGGAACCTTTTTAATAGCTTTCTATACTTTTTCCAACTGGGACATTTTAAAGAAGGCTTTGCACATTTTTTGTTCAAACTGGGACATTTTAAAGAAGGATTTCCATATTTTCTGTTCAAACTACATTTTTAAGTAGGCTTTGCATATTTTTTGTTCAAACTGGAACATTTTTAAGTAAGCTTTGCATATTTTTTGTTCAAACTGGAACATTTTTAAGTAGACTTTCCATATTTTTTGTTCAAACTGAACATTTTTAAGTAGACTTTCCATATTTTTTGTTCAAACTGAACATTTTTAAGTAGACTTTCCATATTTTTTGTTCAAACCGGAACAATTTTAAATTTATACGTAAGGAACTTCCCATATATTTTCAGAGCAGATATGGCCCTCCGGGTAGGTTTATCAGGCTCGCGGACCAGATTTCAAAGCCCTGCGAAAAGGTTTTCCGTCCCAGCCCAGACAAGGCCCTCATGATAGGTTTACCCAGTCAGTAAATCATATCTGGCCCTCCGAATAGTTTCACCAGGCTGACATAAAAAACGGCCCCAGGATAAGTTTACCCGGCCCGCAGACCAGTTCTATCTTATTTTATTAAATAAATCAAAATACAAGAAAATGACTTACAAAACTAGACTTCTATTAAAATGGGGGCTGTGACAGTTTTTGTGAATAAAGAGGGGAGGACTGCATCAAGTTTTAACAAAACATTATTGGATGTTCTCTCCAAAATCGCTTTTTCAAAAAAATTTAGTCTTTCCTCTAAGTATGGGTGACGTATGTTTCAGCTCGTGAGGTTGAGAATGAACTTGCTCTTAGCGTAAACATTTACACTCATCGACGCAGTGTTTATCTTGAAAGGCCGCATCTACTCTTCTGCGCCAAAAGTTCTGGTTTCGCCAGGTCAGAAAGATATAAGAGGAACAAAACCTTTTAAGCGGAAAAGTGAAATTCCTTATCGATATACATGTAACGACCTACCCTATTGGTGCTTGCCTCGACGAGATATCTCGTCTTTTCCAGAAAACTGACCAGACCATGATGGACAAGATATCTCGTCATAAGAAAACTAACAGGATCTTGATCTTGTCATCATCAAAAATCGGTAATACCTCGATGACGAGATATCTCGTCATAATCAAAATTAGTCAGATCATGATGGACGATAAATCTCGTCCAAACCTCTTGGAGGCGTAAAGCAGGGGTGCACAATTTCGCGAGTGTTGCGGTTCCGGATTGTGAAGAAAGCCGGCCACATGTATTAGTTTGAAGAGAGGGGTCGAGGTAGGGAAAAGTAACGGACTAACAACCGGAGGGCTGCGAGTTCGAATCCAATCAAAGATGGTCGTATACGAAGGGGGCTGTAGCACTTTACGAGTCACAAAGAGCTATTGGCGATGGTACGGGATCAATACAGGACACCTCGTAATTTTGAACCAAGGTTGACACCTGAGCTGACACTCCTAACTTCAACACCACATCAACATGAGGACATTTGAGGCCAAGACAGATTTAACGTGCACCAGTCCCCACGTATACGACGATCTGTAGTTGGATCGAGTTTCAAACTCGCAACCCTCCGATTGCTAATCCGCAACTCTACTAACTGGGTTATCGTGACCACTTTTTTCATTAGCAAGACTTCTAGTTGATAGTAATCTTGTAGAAATCTTCAAGGTATACCTCAAACTCTCGTTTTTTAAGTTTGCCCTTAATTTACACTATTTTGTTTCATAATTGAAAAGTACGCACATACACAAATGTATTTCCAAAGATGCTCAACATTTTCTGGGCAGCCACTACCAAATTTTAAACGTATCCCCTTCTTCCAGGCTTTTATATAAATCAATTAAGCAAAATTCTTCAAGTTTCTGTCTGTAACTGACCATTAAAGATCAATTATCTCCAGTTGAAGGTAGGCGTATGCGTGGTCCTTAGCCTCCAAGTGGTTTCGACGAGATATCTCGCCCATCAAGATCTGATCAATTTTACTAATGACGAGACACCTCGTCAAGATATTGCCGATGTTTTTATGATATCAAGATCTGGCCAGTTTTCTTCTATTGACGAGATATCTCCAACATCTGGTTAGTTTTCCTTATGCGAGATACCCTGTCGAGACAACCATCAGGATGGTTAGTCCTAGAAGAAAAGAAATCGACTCTTTCCTCAGATCATCTCCTGTCTGTCTTTTATAATTCCAGCTTATCTTTTATACCATTCTTTTATCTTCCTTTTATTAAATTTAGCTCACTAAATATTATTGAAAAGAGATTGAAATTACAATAAATTTTTTGCGTTTGCCCACAGTGGCCAAAGGCCCTGAGCCAGAGTGGCCTCTACCGGACTGGATGTTCGGGTTCTATGGCGCAAGGTCCAAAAGCGGACAAGCTGTGCCAAACACAAAACAAAATACAACCCAATAAAAGCACAACATTTAAGAATCAAGTCCAAGACAAAGATAAAAGGTAGATTTAAAACCTTTGTAAAATGTGTAGATGAGAATAAAAATATTCAAAGTCAGATAATAAAAACAAGACCATCATCGTCTACAGCATAACTAATGAAGCTGAAGAATTTAATTTACATATGCACAAAATTTCGAAATCGTGAAATTTAATGGATTGAATTATAAAATTTGATAAAAATAGATTTGAGTCATCTTGAATTTGGGGAAAAAATATTAGATGAGATTTAAAAAACCAACTCAACGTAAAAATGCGAAAAGGTTTGGATGGGGATTTTCCCCAACCAAATCTCGCAATATTCAAAATTGTACTTTTAATAAATTTAAGACGTTGATGATTAAAGATAGGACAGACAATTAAAATATGTAGAAAAATGAGTAGAGCATGAGTTGCGATTGGGGCGCTCTCTCCTAGTAAAAGAAGACGATGATTGAATCGTGTGTGTCCAATGCGAAGGCGGTTCAGTTTGGCATCAGTCCTCCGCATGGCCCTTATACCCATTTCGGAACTTATCAAATCAACAAAAATGGTAGAGGACATACCATACTAATTATACATGAACTGTTGCAGATTGGTTTTGAAAACGGATAGATCTGTAGAACTTGTTTTTCTCCTTTCCTGTGCTAGTATATATTTGATCAAATTCGATAACAAAAACTATCTTCTGGCAGGACAGTAATTTTAATTCTGTACATATAATTAATCCTGAAAAGGAAATACTCAAGGAAGGGTATAAGAACTAATGATTAATAAGCATCTTTCATTTACAAAACTGTTTGTAATTGCGTGATTTACAAGCAAACATCGCACATACATCCCTATTAAACTGTCATTCGCCCTGTAGCCAGTACGCAAGATCAATGCGAAAGCATGCATATAAAT
Organism: Meta bourneti; assembly: GCA_933210815.1. Classification (NCBI taxonomy): domain Eukaryota; kingdom Metazoa; phylum Arthropoda; class Arachnida; order Araneae; family Tetragnathidae; genus Meta; species Meta bourneti. The sequence goes on from OW119933.1 coordinate 37,433,233, forward strand.
AGACGTGTTCCAAGCAAATTATAGCTATGGCCCATCCTCGCCAGAGACGACCACTTTTCTACCCTCATAACTTAGTAATTGTCACTTGCATTCAGATGTTTTTCTGCTTTCAAAATACGTGAGTTCTCAATTGACCGTCCATGACCTTAGTCGCCACCCGTCTAGACTCCACAAGATCATCCCAACCATCGTCTTCCTTTAAATCATCTCATTTTCATGCTTTCAAAGGTAATGATAGTCCAAAACGTTATACAAGTCGGAAAGGGTTGTAGAGATGTCGGAGCGGACATAACGGGAGGAGAGGAAGTGTAGTTCCATTGAACAAGCGATCTGCCGAATTAGCGTGCTTCTTGGGGATGTATAAATTCCGACTTTTCAAAGCTCGGGTCAAAGACTTCAAGTAATCGATCTCACGAAGCGTTCAAAGCTCTCAAAAAACGGTTCGGAGAAAGCTCTGCTTCCGCTAGTTTAACTCCTACATAACCGAACGTCGAAAGCAATTGTTCGGAAGAATCGGAATTTTTCCTGTAGTATAAAAACATAATGTACGTATTCTAAAGCTGCAATTTTGCTATCACGAATTCGTTTCAAAGAGGGGTCCACAAAGTTAGAAATTGAAATGTCCAATGAAGATTTGGAATTTATATTTAAGGGGAAAACTAGTAACGTTATTAGTTGTCGCAACAATTGAGATAAAACTATTTATTATTATTTTTTTATATTCACAAAAAAGGGCTTAATGTACCTTATTACCTGCACATAAAATATATCGTAATTATTTTTACAATCTATATTTTATGTGCAAGTAATAAACCATTAAAAAAACTTCAATTGAAAATATTTCAATATTTTAAAATTCCTTCTCTAGCAATTCTAATTTTTGTCAAATATATTTGTTTCTTTTCCTTTTAACTCTCTTGGTGGGTGTCTCGACGAGGTATCTCGTAATTAGCAAAATTGACCAGATCTTGATGGACGATATATTTCGTCATTGGAAGAAAATGACCATATCTTGATCTCGTCATCATAAAAAGATATCGGTAATATCTATGACGAAATATCTTGTCATTAGCAAAATTAGCCAGATCTTGATGGATGAGATATCTCGTGGAAACCACTTGGAGGGTTAAGTATTTCCCGCAATTTTGTGTATTTTACTGTATTGTCTTGTATAGTATTGTCTTTGCGGAAAAGAAACAGTAGCGAAAGCTGACAAAGGATATTTAAAGCTGAGCACAAGATGACTTGCTTTTGATCCAATCACGGCAATCTAAGTTATCAATGTTACGCTACGCTACTGTTCATATTATCTGTATACTTATAATATTTACTCCTCATGTTTGAGTCCCGGGTCTCAACTATAAAATATAAGTGGAGCTTCAAATGAGTTGGGCCTCTAGGACTTAGCGCCTCGGGTAGGGATGTTTAATTGAAACAACTTATTTGGTTATTCATTGGTAATATTAGTATTTACACTTCCCCGTCCATAAAATTTTCGAAAGGGTTACGGGGTTTTTGGTCCCTATGAGTTGGCACTCGTTCCTAGAGTACAACATGAGATAAACAGCTTCCAAAGCAACCCAAACAAATGTGGTCAAATCCGAGATATCCATATACAGTGGATTCCATCTTGTGTAGACCTCAAATATAATGAAATTTCGTAGACTTGGCCAAGGAGGCCAGGGATGAGCCTTTATACATACCTTGTCCTCTAATACTCTAACCTATCAAGAGTTATTCGCTACAAAAAGCACAAATAATATAATTTGAAGACCCTCGATAACTCATATCTGGTACAATAGACCTCCACCTGGATCCACGCTAGTGACAGAAAATGTCAGACTGCCGTTCTAGATTTGTGAGTGATCTTAATCCTTTTAGGGTAATAAGTCATTTCCAACTTCCCTAAAATGTAACACTAAACAACCCTCCCCAAGTCATTTTCTGGCCTGCAATGGTCTAGCAAAAAATATCTCTACGGATGTCCTGATCTAGTGTTGGACTTTTGAGCGTGTTTGGACTCATGGACTTGGTGTAGATTCTGTCCAGTTAGGCATTAGTTCTCCTAGTAGTTGTCTCGACGAGGTATCTCTTCATTAGCAAAAATAACCAGATCTTGATTGAGCCACTAGGAGGGTTAAGATATAAATAGCAAAAGTGAATATGGTAGAGTTTACACACCAAAAGCAACACTACTTCCCTTAATGAATACATTTCGTTAAAAAGAATAACAAAACCGCCTCTGCATTGACGAAGTAAGCCAAAATGTTAATTTGTAAATGATTTGTGTAATGCCTCAGCCTACCTGATGGCGACATTAAGTATCGCGTAATTAGCACACTGAACCAGTCTAAAAATGAATTTCCAAGGAGGCTTAGAATTTGGGACGCGGCATTGGCATTGTTGGCCAGTTTCAACAGCTTTACGATTACATAAAGTATGAATTATAAGCATTTTGGAACTTTCTTATTACTATACTGTGACATAAATTCGGAATGCAAATACACGGTAACCCTTCGAGGGTCATGCACGCATTATTCCATCATGACCTGCAGCTTTTCCCTGCATGGCTTCCAACCAGTTTTGCGACCTTCTTGACCAACACTTTTCCTGAGATTCTCTACACCAACCTTTGTGGTTATTTAATTATTACGTGCATTGCTGGGTGCGTAAAAGCTATACACTTCTGGGAAATCTCGTGACGCCCAGAGCGTTGAACGTTCTGGGAAAAGGTTTAAACTTTTGAAGGACATTTATGAAAGAAATAGGTAAAAAGACATGGTATGTTTAGTGTTTTAACCCTCTAAGGTGTTCGATTTCGTCCATCAAGATCCGCCCAATTTTGTTAATGACGAGATATCTCGTCATCAAAAAATTGTCGATCTTTCAATGAAGACGAGATAAGATCTGGTCAGTTTTCTAATGACGAGATATTTCGTCCATCAAGATCTGGTTATGACTAGATTACCTCGTCGAGACAACCGCCAGGAGGGTTAAGTGGACGTGTAGTCCATCTAGAGCTCCCCTTGGCATTGGAATATCAAATGGTTTGCTTTTGTCGATCTACGCTCTTTGTTAGCTACACCGGTTACAAAAACACATACAATGCGTCAAAAATAAGGAAATCAAGAAATCCACTATCGCTCAACACTGTTGGGAATTTTCACACTAGTTTGATTTCAAAACAAGCGAAAGTGGTCCAGTATCGGAGATCTGTTCTCGAGCTAACGTAAAATAGATAAAGCTTTTCTGACGTTTATCTAACACACTAGAGAATGATATTAGTACTTCGCCTTTACACGGGATCTGGTAGGTAGGTATTTTAATTAACGTCAAACTGGAGCAACGCAGCGTGCTATTGGCGACGGTCCGGGACCACGCCAACGGTAGGACATTTGAGGTCAGGATAGATTTAACGTGCACCAGCCTCCTTTGTACACGTAGGTCTTTGGTTGGATTCGAACTCGTACACGGGGTCTGCAAGAGCTTAATTACTATTCTAGGATAACATTCGAACTCGCCTTTTTTCTTGTTCTTTATTTCTGTCCTGATGGTGGTGGACGTTTTGCTTCACCCGAAATAGTTATTGACCGTTTTCCACATATTTTTATCTTTATAAATCATATTTTCAAGTCCTTAATTTTACTGCATCTTCGGCTTACAAGTGAAACACGCTAAGTCAAAAAAACATAGTTCTGAGAAAACAAAGGCGAAATAATTCCACTCACTATGCTATACTCGCTAAGTGTGCTTCTTAAGCAATCTAAGCAGAGAAAGAATAAACTTTTGAAGTTCACTAAGTCAAAGACCACACACATTCTTGTCAGAAAAGCAAAAAACCTCATCTAGAATATTTTGACTTAGTGTGTTATACTTGCAAGCCGACGAATATTCCCATTTGCTATTCTTCAGGACTAAAACACTAAACTCCTGTTATGTGCAAATTACATGCATAATGCGATAGGTCTTAATCATAAATCGCTTTTTTGTCCAAAAAAACCCCTCATATCTCGAAAATTTGGATTTTGTGTTTTACTTGTAAGTCGACGAATATTCTTATATCTAGGAGTGTTTTAAATGGAAGGAAACAGAAGGGTTTTACTACCCTTTAAGAACTAAAACGCTGAATTCCTGTTAGGTGTAAAATACATGCATAAGGTGATAGGTCTTCACCCATAAATGGTTTAAAAGAAATTCGTATCAAGAAAATTTTGTCTTGGTGCGTTTCATTGTAAGCCGACGATATATTCCCTCATTTGCTATTATATCCAAGAGTTTACTGAATAGTTGGTAAGACAGAAGGGTCTTTTTTACCACCCCTTAAGAACTGAAACACTAAATTTATGTTATGTGTAAAATACGCGCATAAGGTGATAGGTCTTCACTCATAAATTGCATAAAAAGCACTTTCTTGCTTAGTGCTCTAGTCATTTTTAAAGCTTTTGGGTCATAAATGCATTTTGTGGCATTTTCTAGGTCAAAATAGTGACCTCCCATCTAACTTGCATAAAATCTTCCGAAAGTTTTCGTGGGAAAGCGCATCAGCTAATAACGTAAGTGGGGAAAAATAGTTCCATCGAATAACCAAGAACCGCAGTATTAACTCCGAGACATGAGCAGAGGTAGCTAAAGCAATCCTTATCTAAAAGCTGCCGTATTTATAGCTTTGAGGGTAGCTCTTACTGAAGGCCAAAGGGACTTCGAAAGGCTCAAGTCTCACGGAAAAGCTGACACACTCTTAAGTTTTGCACTTTAAGCGCTCTTTCCAATGCACAACAGAGCAGAGACAGTCGTTCATAATTATGTTTCCACCTGATCAGTCAAAGAGCTCTTGAAAGAATAGGACGGTATAAAACCCTTCTGTTCAAGTATTTGCAGCTGAGTGCATCTAGACTTGGTTTTTAAGAGTTTCCTTCCTCAAAATATTATTCTCTATTCAGATTACCTTTAGCCTCTTAAACTGTAAGAGAAGGGAAAAATAAGCATAACGTCACAGCATGGGAAAATGGTAGGAAAATGCGTTGTAGAACTAGGAAAATGCATCCATTCATAAAACTTAGATCTTGAAAATGTTTGGTGAAATACTACGTCGTAGCATGGGAAAATGGTTTAAAGAGAAATGTTTGTGTTGAAACAAAAGAATTCACCCATTCATAAAAAATGAGACATTGAAAACATTTGGTGAAATATAACGTCGTAGCATGAGAAAATGATTGTTGTAGAACCAAAATAAATCACCGATGAATAAAAAATGAGACCTTAAAAACATTTTGTATTTACTAATACATAGAAATTGATTATACCTGTGATTAAAAGGTAGACAAATTGGATGTTTTCAAGAAATGCAACTACTTATAGAATAAAAAAGCTCACATTTTAGAAAATGTGTTTGGGTACTGAGTTCCCCCTTAAAAATTAAGACCTCCAAATTTCCCTCTCATAATTCAGAAAGAGATGAATCAAAACAATTGAAACTTGGTACCTCGAGATAAAATTTTTATAAATTTGAAATTCGGCGTTAAAAGTAGGCGTTGATACTAGATATTATGAAATTTGTGCACAATTTGATTTGAAGATGGCCCTTAGCAAATTTTATGCATATGAACTTCTAGAAGAAAGTGCATTTTAATTTGCTTCTCGATAAACGATGCACGAATAAAGGATGGTTCGAGTGTTTTTCCGCAGTTGTACATTAGTATATAGAAACACTAACTGATAATGCTGAATACATATTACTACCATCGTAGCAAATTAGTATTACGGTGTATATATACTAGAAATCATGACAATAGACCAGAATACAGATTTGTTTATTGCTTTAAAATATTTTCCAACTCCTTAGCTTTCAAACGACACCAAGATCTTGTAAATATTTGGAATTCTTTTTCTAGCTACAAGGTTTTTTTTATTAGGTACTGTTACCATGCACAAACATGTATTTGCAATATGCTTTGTTCAAATGGTGATAACAAAAAATGAATTGATACAATAATTATTTTTGTATTATAAACTATATAATACAGTGAATGTTTTGACATTCAGTTATTAGTTAAGAAATTAATTTTTAGTTGATTTTTAAATGTTAAAATTCCTGAAAAAATCTTCATTTTTTATGCTTCCTTGGTGAAAAAAATTGTAAAAATAAACCTTTTCCCTCTAGTAACTTGATTGAGGGTCAAAATATGAATATTAGGAATAATTTCCAAAAATAATTGTCTTTCTGAAAAAATTAGAATTTGAGATATCACCGTTCAAAAAACATGCTAACTCTAGCTAATTATATCTAAATTAGATAATTAATGATTAGCTTAATCTGATTTTTTACACTGAAATTATTTTAAGCATAAACCATTGACCTAATGTAAAAAACAGGATTTTTAGTAAAAATTTAAAAACCTTAGTGTATAAATACACCTTAAGTTCACATGATTCATGATGGTTGCAGATTTGAGAACATATGGAATAAAAGAGGGCCTGAAAAGGTAATGCAACGTAAACAGGTTTAATACATTGGATAATCCAAATTCTACATAATTCTTTTCCATCTCGTGAGAATTATCATATGAAGAGAATTCAGTTCAGGACCTCTAGAGGTGATTTCAATGATAAAGGCTGCAATGACACGGCAACAATGAGTCTAGGGAATTATCGAAGAAAACTAGTTTTTCATCCATGTGAGTTTCGGATTACGTACATTGGGGCTTTTGATACCAAGGAACTTTTGATCCGAATACGCATCTACAAGTAGAAGACATGTTTCGGAGAACTCGAAAAATATGGATGAATTGAAATGGTATCTATGTGTGCGAATGACAATGTATGAGAAACGATTTTAATAGAATTTGACTTTTGACTTTTTAGCTATCAGTTTCACAAACACTTGTATCGCTTTTCATATCGACGATGCCATGAAAAATTATCCAATGTGAAAATACTAACTTTTCAGAAGAGCAAAAAAATGTTTTTTATTGAGAATTGAAAATCAGCTCACTGACAAAAAAGTTATCAATATTTCCATATATTCCTTTGGATTCTTAGGACTTATTGTGATTTATCAATCGGTTAGTGTTACTTAACAAAAAGGCATATTCGTGACTTTACATCACTGCTAGTTTCTGATTTTCCCAAGTTTGGTGTTAAAGGTGCGGATTAGAAAATTACAATGGTAAAAATGTGAGTGGCATATTCGAGATTTTGCAGTGCATGTATTTGTTTTTCACACGGATGATTTCCAGACTTAAATAACGAATTTGCCATATTCATCACTTCACAACACCCAGAAAGATCTTATAAAATCGCTACAGTAAATCAGCGAAACAAAATTATCAGATTGTTCAACATAATACCTGGAAAAATGCATATTCGAAACTGCCATAGCCATTTGTGTACTTCTAAACTGGCAAAAAATTCAACGTTTTGTCATTGGGTCAGGAATACACCTATGATATCAATTTGGAGGGGATACATTTGAATCGTAAGTCCTGTTTTAAGAGTGTGATTAGAAATTTTTTCCTTTGAAATAGTCGTTTTAGAGTGTTATCTAAACTAATTCTAGAGTGTGTTCCCAAGAGACCAGTTTTAGAGTGTTATCCAGAGACCAGCTTTAGAACATGTTATCCAGAGACCAGTTTTAGAGCATGTTACCCAGGGACCAGTTTTAGAGCAGTTACCAAGTTTTAAAGTGACCACTCCAAGACAAATAAGTAGGTTGGTAGGTAACTAACTAGGTAATTATGCATCCATTTATGAAAGTCGAAATAGCCCATGTGCTGCCGAAAAATGATCGTAAAGCAATAAACCCAATCATAAATTAATGCGTTAATTAACGGTATCGTTACAAATTATGGGTATCCTTAAATTAAATACTATTTAACCCCCTGGTGATTATCTTGACGGGGTATCTCGTCATTAATAAAGCTGACCAGATCTTGAAGATAAATAGCTAGATAGTTAATTAATGTCTCACTGGAGCAACACAACGGGCTATTGGCGAAGGTCCGGGATCTATCTCGAAGGCAAAGATCAAGGACAAAGCCTCGTAATTTTGAATCACGGTCAGATGACAACCAAGGCGAATGGAAGCCGCATTGAAGGGAAAAGGTGCAACCAATATTAAAATTTTCAATTATTTTATCCAACCCCAGTAAATAAGAAATGGAGCATTTTAGTAAATGGGATAAAATATTGAATTAATCTTCGTTGACTGCAAGGAGAAAATATCAAAACACCCTTATACACATTTTTTAAAGCAATGAATGAATTAAATATTTTTTTGCCTTTCATAAGATCTGGGTGGGGCTTAAGCCTGCATAGACCCCTACGTAAGTGCGCCAATGCAATGGTTGATTTGGGTTTAATGGTGCAAGGTCCAAAAGTGGACAAGCTGCGCCAAACACAAGACATAATATAGCCCAATAAAAGCGCAGAACATTTAAAAAGCGCCAATGCAATGGACATATGTATTGTTCAATGCAAGAGTAAGGTCCGAGCATGAAAAGCATTTTTCACATTCGATGTTTAATATCGCATCTCAACGATATCATAGTTCAGGATTCATTTACTGATGTTTAACATAACCAGTTAATCGGATAAGATAAATAAAACGAGTAGAGGAAATTATGAACGTTATTAACATTTAATTTGATTCAAGTATTAATATTTAACATCAACAGGTAACTTAACCAATAACAGACTAATACCAATTAAAATGAGGAAGGGTTGGCTGTTTTTAGGTTTTATTGCTCGAGGGTCATATTTGGCCAAACTGCGCCAAACAAAGCAACATCAAGTAAAAAATACCGTAAAAGAGAAAAAGGATTTGGGAATGGAATAATAGGATGAAAGCAGAAAAAGATCGCTTGGGATCTCGGGAGCGCGACACCCGTGTTTACTTAAGACAGTAAACCCCATGGGAAAAGAAAAGATCACTAGAGTACCTCGGGTCCGTGAAGTCGGTACACACCTAAAGATGAGCTCCTGAAGGCAAAATGAAGGGAAAATTGATTAACGTTATTAATATTCAATGGATACAGTTATTAATGTTTAACGTCACCAGTTATTTTACTAATACCAATAAAAAGGAGTAAAGGAAAATTAATGAATGAGAAATAGTGGTAATTTAAATTAATTAAAACCTTCGTCACTCAGTTTCTTCGAATCTTTCGATTTATGATTGATAAAAGCTGTATACTTGAATGTTTCAAAAGCATTAAGGGGACAGTAAACTTCTAAAATCAATCGAAAAATTAAATTAATTTTAGCTTTACAAATTCATATCAAATGCTATAGATAGCAAAAGAGATTTTCGATTACTATCATTTTTGATAGATGGTTGGTAGTTTTGGGGGTTTTATGGCGCAAGGGCCATATTTGGTCTAGCTGCGCCAAACCCAACTCATTTATGATGGAATTACATGGAGAAAAACCCAAAATATGTATTGGAAGAGTACAGTAGGTCTAACTACAAAAACGCGTTTTGCTCAGATTGACATTTTCCGAATTTTGAAATACTCTCTGCGCTTACGTTTTCTCTAGATTACCTTGCGGGTTTTTTTTGGAAAATGCTTGCAATCTGTTGTATATACATTTAAATGCAGATGAGAAATTCATCATGCTTTCTAATTTTAAAATTTTTATATAAAATGTTGCTTAACCTTGGCAAAAGTTTGGGGATTTTAGTACACATTGTTTTAGTTTTATAATAGTGATAAATTTGTAGAATGGAGTTTAATTGTTGCATGTATATAAACTATTATCAAATTAAAATGTGAATACGTGGAAATCAATTTCCGTTGGACCAATCAATTTTTGCTTATTTATCAAATATTTTGACCACGTAATGTAAAAATTCCTCGCAACGTAACATCTTTTTTACTTCCGATACCCATACGCTCTCGCATGTTACATATCGGGGTTAACTTAAGATGTAGTTTATCGCCTTTTTCATGACGTCTGGAATTTAATTTACGTTGAACAAGATCTATTATATACCAATTCGGAATTCATTCTCTGCAATTTTTATTAGCGAAGCGCTGAAATTGTATTAAGAAAATTGACGTCAGATTCGGAATACATACAGGAAACACCCAACCGCCACTTTCATTTAACTTGACAGAAAACCCCCATCAGAAGCGGAAAACATCACTCGGCATATGCACTCGGAAAATATCAAAAGTTTGTTTTTGAAGGATTTTTGACTAATTATGAAAAATGAGATTTGGGTTTCAAATTTTAATTAACGTTGAAAATCAATTTATGTTCCAAATAACAGTTAATGGCACGAGTCTGGAAACATTCTTTATCAACCCTCCAAGTGGTTTCGACCAGATATCTCAAGATATTGCCAATTTTTTATGATCTGGTCACTTATTTTGCTTTTGACGAGGTACCTCGTCCATCAAGATCTGGTCAGTTTTACTATAATGACAGCGATACCTCTTCGAGAGAACCGCCAGGAGGGTTAACCCACCAAGTGGTTTCGACGAAATATCTCGTCCACCGAGATCTGGCCAATTTTGCTAATGACGAGGTATCTACACTGCTGGCCACCGTAAATGCAACACCCTGAAGGAAGCATGGAAATAATATGAAATTTACAACATGCGTTAGCGGAGGTGAGATATGCAAATGATTAGAATTTCAGCGCAGACGCACATCACGCGCGCCTGTGGCGCCACTTCAAAGCGCTATTTAAGGCTTGGAGATTTCGACGATTTCAAGTACGGCAATTGTGTTTTTCTTGTGGTTTTTTCAAAAAAACGATCAATTATGCCTCGTAGAAAACAGCGATCATCTTTTGATCAAGTATCCGAGTTCGACAGAGGAAGGATAGCGGCCTACCGAGATTGTGGATTATCTTTCAGGGAAATCGGTAGTCGTGTTGGACGAAACCAAACAACTGTAATGCGGATATGTGATCGTTGGATGCAGGAGGGTACGACGGACCGACGTGTTCGATCGCATCCACCTCAGTGCACCACTTCACGTGATGACAGGCATATTGTGCGTATGGCAGTGACGGATCGCTCAGCCACATCACGAACCATAGCACAGCACATTCAGTCTGTACCGCATCATCCAGTGTCTGCGCGTACCATTCGACGCCGTTTACAGCAGAGTGGTCTGTCCGCAAGACGTCCATTGCTTCGTCTACCCTTGACGCAGAACCACAGACGTTTCCGCCGCCAATGGTGCGATGAAAGAAGGATGTGGACAGCAGAATGGAATGAAATTGTCTTTACTGACGAGTCACGCTTCTGTCTGCAACACCACGATGGTCGGATTCGAGTCTGGAGACACCGTGGAGAGAGGATGCTGAACAGCTGCGTTATGCACCGCCACACTGGTCCTGCACCGGGTATTATGGTATGGGGCGGTATTGGATATCACTCTCGCACTCCTCTAGTACGCATTGCCGGTACTTTAAACAGCCAGCACTACATCTCCGAGGTGTTGGAGCCAGTTGTCCTTCCTTACCTTCAGGGCTTGCCCACAGCCATATTTCAACAGGATAATGCGCGACCACACGTGGCACGCATTGTCCAAGGGTTCTTCGTCAATCGCCAGATTGAATTGCTTCCCTGGCCAGCTCGCTCTCCGGATCTTTCGCCGATAGAAAACATGTGGTCCATGGTTGCTCAACGATTGAACCAGAATACATCCCCAGCTGCCACACCAGATCAACTTTGGCAACGTGTGGAAGCTGCTTGGTCTGCTGTACCCCAAGAACACATCCAAAGTCTCTTTGAATCAATGCCGAGGCGTGTGGCAGCGGTGATCTCCAACAATGGCGGCTACTCTGGCTACTGATTTTGGCAGGAACCACACTTCACAGAAGTCTATAACTTTAATCATTTGATACTTGGTCAACATGTTATCTACAAAATAAATTTTGTTGTGATATCTCTTGTCTTTCTTGGTGTTGCAATTTGGGTGGCCAGCAGTGTAGTTATCAAGACTGCCGATTTTTTACGATGACGATATCAAACCTGGTCAGTTTTCATTGAATGAGAAATCCCGCCCATCAAGATCTGGTCAGTTTTTCTAATGACAAGATACAACGTCAAGACTACCACCAGTAAGGTTGAAGAAATTCTCAGCTGTCTTAGAGCAGGTTCGCAGACTTCTTAAGACAAAGGGCCACAGATTCACTGTGATTTATGGATAGGTACGTTTTTTAGGGTGCCAGTTCAGGTGACGAGGTCACAGCTGAACTGGCACCCCACTCTCCAAACTTCCATACCACACCAATGTGTGAATATTTGAGGCCACGACAGATTTAACGTGCACCAGCCCCCCTGTACACAACGGTCTATGATTAGATTCGAACTCGCAACCCCCCGGTTGCTAATCCGTTACTCTTCCAACCGGGCTACCGCGGACCCCTGTGACTTATGGGAGGACCGCGCAAAACCATGAAAGTTATATATCGTATATAACTTTTACTTATATTTATTATTTATATTCCATATTGGTACAAAAGAGAAAGATAATAAAAAGTAAATATAGAATTCAATTTGATGCGTGCAATTGCATTGATTTAACAATTGTTTTAATATTTGATTCGATTTTTGTAGTAGCCAATTGCAAAATTGGTTCTAAATTTTGATTAGTTAAGCGGTTCCTATTTTTCGATTTGTTAATATCCATGACTGAAAAAGTTTGTTCAGACATGTTGTCCCAAAAAGACAAGATAGAATCATCAAAGCGATGTAGCTTTTCAGAGTAATATGTCATATGTTGAACCTAAAGAGGTATTTTAATGCATTATCGAGCAACGAAGTTTTTACCTAAATCACCTATCGTGAGATTAGTTAAAGTTAAAATAACACATGGTGAGGCGGACCACCAGCAAATCAACTGAGGGCCACATGAGGACCATGGTCTGTGCAACCCTGTCTTAGAGTTATCATTCAGATTTAGAATACTGGAAGGATTAAAGCCGGGAATGACGAATGACAAAACGCTGAAGACGAAAATGCAAATGTATCTCAAGCACAGGAGTTGAATAATTCACATTGTTGGGTGCGGCGCAATCAGGCGTGCAACCAGTTGACAACTGCGAAATTAATCTTTTCAACTGGACATGATCTGATTCTAAGATTTTGAGAACAAAGGCAGAAGCTTTCATAAATAGTTCGCTCATGAATGCTCAAAGCGGAGTAATCAAGTTATGAAGAAAGGCATCAAGCATTGGTATTTAACTTTTCATCAACGTATCCATTTGTTAAATTATAGACTACTGAACTAATCTGTTTCATTTAGTTAAATTAATCGATGATTGTTTAACTCTTTGAGGCACACGACCTTAAAGAAAAAAAAAAGTTGCACAGAATTGTTTATTCACTTATTCAGCTTTAAAATTAGTATAAAACATCAAATAATATGTTTTTTACTATAATTTATTCACTCATTTTCACGAATAAAAAGCATTTACCGTTATGAAAGACAAAAATTCACTGCACCACACAATTCGCCAACCTTAATCACAAATGTCAACAACTTACAAACGCGTTTTGACATGTATAATTTTTTTTCAGATATTTACATTTAGCGTTAGTTCATAGCATTGCCAACTCAATGAAAAACTTTAAATAAAATAAACTGTATAGCTATGAGTAATTTCAACTTTTTGAGGTGGGTTAAAAAATATCCCACCATGCATTAAAAGCTAAACAAAAAAAAGGTGGGACAGTTTTTAACCCACACTAACTCCAAAGAGTTAATATTTGTTTACTGTGGGAGGCTTTTTTCTGTCGAGTCAAATGTAGGTGATGCGATTCGGGATTCAAATTTTCATTAATGCTGAAATATAATTTGTTCGGTAGGTAGTTGAATGAAGGTCACACTGGAGCAAATTAACGGGCTTTTGACGACGGTCCGGGAATTGTGTTCGAAATAACAGTAAAATGTATGAGTCTGGAAACATTCTTTTTGCCCTCCAAGTGCTCAACGGGCAATAGTCCAGTTATGAAGACATTAAGCATTAGTATCAATCTTTCATCAACGTATCCATATGTAAAATTGTACTGAACTAATCTATTTAATCTAGTTAAATTAATCTATTATTGTTTAATATTTATTTACTAGGAGAGGCCTGTTCTGGGAAGCCAAATGTGGGTGGTGGTGCTTTTGCACAAGTAGATAGTTACTTAACGTCGCATAGGAGCAACACGCGGGTTATTGGCAAAGGTCCGGGATCAATCCCGAAGGGAAAGATCCGAGGACAAAACCTCTTAAATTTGAACCATGGTCAGATGACGAGAACACCTGAGCTGGCACCCTACTCTCCAAACTTCCACACCACGCCAATGTGAGGACATTTGAGGCCACGACAGATTTAGCGTGCACCAGGCCCCACGTACACGACGGTCTTTGGATCGAGTTTCGAACTAGCATCCCTCGCTAATCCGTTGCTCTTCCAACCGGGCGCGCACGCCTAGGATGTTTTTGGCATGTATTTTGGTTGGCTGTTTTGGGGTTTTATGGCGCAAGGGCCATATTTGATCAAGCGGTTTTGGTTTAGAAGGACCTCACAACGAAAAAATATTGTAAAATGAGCCATTTTTCTGAACATGTCCATATATTAATGAATTTGACCAGATCTTGATGAACGAGATCTGGAGGAATACCGGATCTTGATGGACGAGATATCTCGTCACTAAAAGAAAACTGATCAGATCTCGATCTCGTCATCACCAACAAATTGGAAATATTTTGACGCGATATCTCGTCATTAGCAAAATTGGTCAGATCTTGATGGACGAGATATCTCGTCGAAACCACTTGGAGGGTTATTTTCCAGCCTGTTTCCTGATCGTCAATTTATTGTCCCATGTTAGTAATAATTCATTAATTTATTAATGAAATGAAATTACTGTTTTGGTATCTATTCATTCAAAACCACTTAGTCAAATCGTATTTACAAAAGATGCATGCCAGAATGTATGCTAGTCGCCCTACATGTAGAATACAATACATGTATTATGTATACTACGTCCTACATTTAGTAGTTAAAATACATTAGCCCCTACACGCCTTATGTTAGCGTTATTGTGATTATGTATTTTAACTAAAATAATTTTTAAAAAGTATGATTTATGAGTCTTAAAGTACCTCAAAAATAATTTTGGGAGTGTTTTCTGGGGAGAGAAGCGAAACACAAGGATATTGATTCAATGGTTGAAAAGTGCCAACTCTAGGACATTTATTGACTCAGAAGAAATGAGCAGGGCTTGTTCCGCAAGCACGATTGCAAACAACGCTTTCATTATGCTTTTAAAGAATACAGAACTATTTAATGAAACCACTTGTTTCTAATTTCGAAAGCTAACTCGGTAGTATCTAATGCAGACAACGCCGCCGTGGGGTTCAGTTCACTTACGGACTGGATTACAGGCACTTAAATGCTCAGACCGGAAACTAAGATTCCTCGTAATTGATAATCTAGGTTAAAAGACAGTTTTCGGCCATTTACGTCAAATTGGGGTCACCACTCTGAGAAATTTACAAACAACGTGGAAACTTAGAAATAATAACCGCCTCGAAATCAGCGTTTTATTAACTCTCATGAAGCATTAAGAAACGCTTTCCTATTCACAATTAGAGAAACTGGAAATGATGTATGAGATGCTTTTCCATCAAGCTAAATATAGGTGGCAGTGTGTTCACGGCGAAACGCATTTCATATACGAATTCCGCCCTTGGCTAGGTTTTTGAATACGATTTCAGCACGTCGCCCGTAAAAATACCGAAGACTGAATTCCGAATTGTTTTGACAGTTGATTTTCAACCATAATTAGCGCCAAAAATTGCCAAAATGGCGATGCATATCTGGGTTACCTTAAAATATAATGAATGGAAGTAATATCTCCGTTTTCCATCTGGTTTGTTTGCACTGAAGTTAGGTAGTTAATTAACGTCGTACTGGAGCAACACAACAGGCTATTGGCGACGGTCCGGGATCAATCCCGAAGCGAAAAAATTCCAAGGACAACGCCTCGTAATTTTGAATCACGGTCAGATGACGAGAACCCGAGCTGGCACCCCACTCTCCCAACTTCCACATCACGCCAACGTGAGGATATTTGAGGCAACTACTGATTTAACGAGCACCAGCACCCGTGTACACGACGGTCTTTGGAGGGACCTAGTTTCGAACTCGCAACCCTTCGGTTGCTAACCCGTTGCCCTTACAACTGGGCTACCGCGGCCCGCTTGTTTGCACTGAAAATATCTTTCATGATTACTCTATGGGGAAAATTCTGACCAACACACGATCTGGTCAATTGTTTTTCTAATAACGAGATACCTCGTTTATCCAGATCTGGTTTTGCTGATGAAATACCTTGTCGATACAACCACCAGGAAACCCTCCTGAACTTTTTTGGAGACGAAATGCTTAATTTCATGATGAGAAATCCATTGTCATATTATAAATGGTTTGAAGAAATATTATAATATCAAAATGCTTAGTTTTTAGGCGAACGGATAAAAATTATAAGTCTTACACAAACGGTACTTTAAAACCTTTTGTTTGTCAGTTAATAAGTTTCGCCTCTAAGCCGACGTTATATAGTAAACAATATATTAGCGATTTTAAGCCACGAACATTGTCAGACTTCCACTATTCGCAACCATTAGAAACATTCGACTATCGGAAATGATTTCAGGCTTCAAAAAAGCATTAAATCCCTTAACATATTTAAATAAAATACATAGTGGCAGAAAATGGAACAGGAACTAAATTAACCACTGACGCAAAATAGCTTATTTAAGCATCTGCCTTTTCCAATCCGATTGCTTAAATGAATATTATAACGCAGTCAAAACAATCTGAAACGCGAAAACCTCAGACGAAGCTTTTCGAAATTTTATTCTTTGTTTCAAAATTAGTACTTCCTTGCCACGTGTATTCAAATTCTTCAAGCTCTTCACACATCGAATATTAAAACTAAAAGAATAATCTGTTTCTTACTTTCTTAGGTGGTTGTCTCGACGAGGTATCTCGTCATTAGCAACTGACCAGATCTTGATGGACGAGGTATCTCGTCATTAGAATAAAACGTGACCAGATATTGATGGACGAGGTATCCCGTCATTAGAATAAAACGTGACCAGATCTTGTCATCCTCAAAAAATCGACAATATCTTGATGGCGAGATATCTCGTCATTAGCAAATTGGTCAGATATTGATGGACGAAATATTTCTTCGAAACCACTTAGAGGGTTACTTTCCAGCCTGTTTCCTGGTCGTCAATTTATCGTTATGTTAGTTAATAATTCATTAACTTGTGAATGAAATGAAACTACATTCCGTTCGGGATCAATCCCGAACTGAAAGAGACGAGAACAGCGCCTCATAATTTTGAGCTACGGTCAGATGACGAGGTCAACACCTGAACAAGCCCCTCCGAACTTCCACACCACGCCAATGTGAGGACATTTGAGGCAGCGAGATTTAGCGTGTACCATCCCAGGTACATGACGGTCTTTGGCTGTCAAGTTTTATGGTGCAAGGGCCACATTTGGCCAAACACAATACACATTTTTAAACAAAACTTTGAAACTTCACCCGTTTTCAAGAAAACAGAGCACTTAACCCTCCAGGTGGTTGTCTCGGCGTGGTATCTCGTCATTCATTACATTTGGTCATAAGTGACCAGATCTTGATGGACGAGATTGTCGTCATTAGAAAATTGACCAGATATCTGATATTATAAAAAAAATCGGCATCGAGATATGTCGTGATTATCAAAATAGGTCAGATCCGGATGGACGAGATATCTCGTCAAAACCACTTGGAGGGTTAAAAGTCGACCAATGCGTTTGAATTTTTAAGGATATATCAGCGGTAGCTGAATCCCCCAGATCCATCGCGACAAAATGAGCGCCCATCATAAGAAAATCAATTCCAAAAAATAAATCAAAGGTCTGAGCAGCAACCCATTTATCAACTCCATCAACTTGGTAGGCTGCGCCACCCAGGCAGCACCCCCAGACGCTCGCCGTCGAAGTATTTATGTTTTATGTCTGCGATGACTTTCCAGCGAAACAAACCTTTCTACATTCTAATTACTTCCTCGATGATACACGTCAACACTTCCAGCTACATGCCCCGCGATATGCACTCGTGCATCGATGACACACGAATCAACCAGACAGCCTGCACGGAAATATTCAAACCATTGATAAGAATTAAATCAACCCACAGCAGGCCCCTTGACCTTTGCAAACCTTCAACTTAAACATACCGCTGGCACACTCATTCAGATCTGGAAAGAGAAAAAACATCTTAAGGGTGGTGGTGCCGTTGTATATCATCAATTCCTCCAGATAAACGTGCTGTAAGCGGCCAAGCTCTGGAGTACAATACTTCTTGTAATGACTAAACCGTATGAGAGCACGCGCATGCTGCGGGACCTTTGACCTACGCATAGGCGCCTCTTTGACCTTCCATACAAGGTTGATTGTACGTGCCAGGTAATTCATGAAGTGGGGAGTGAGAAGAGTGCTCTACCTACAAGTCAGATAAAACTATCTTTCCTTTCCTAAATTCGACACTTGCGTCTCTGGGATTGCTGACATTTATGGATTAGTTCGTATTTTCCAGTTTCGGAATTCTTTATGAATCGGACAATTTGCTAAACATAGCGATATTCTATTGAATATCTTCCGTGCAGATATTTCCCACTCTTAACAAAAGAAAAATCAGGGCCTTTTAAGGCCTCTTTCCAATGCTATTTTAAGTACCTTTTCACAAACAGCATATACCAAAGTAGATTAAACCGTGAATGCACAGATAAAACTATTTGCTTTCCTAAATTCGATATTTGCGTCTCTGGGATTGCCTTGACGTCTATGAATTGGTTTGTATTTTCCAGTTTCGGAATTCTTTAGAATCAGACAATTTGCTAAACATAGTGATATTCTTTTGAATATTTTATTGGGTTAAATTTCCAAGAATAATTATCGGTGCTATGCGGAGAACATTTCTCACTCTTAAAAGAAAAATTAGATTCTTTTTAAGGCCTCTCCAATGCTATTTTAAACATCTTTTAGTACAATTAACATAGACCGAAGTAGATAAATCCGTGAATTTTCACACAAAGCTATCTTTCCTTTCCAAATTTCGATATTTGCTTCTCTGGGATTGCCGTGACGTTTATGGATTGGTTCGTATTTTCCAGTTTCGGAATTCTTTATGAAGCGGACAGTAAACATATTAGTGGTATTCTATTGAATATATCTTATTGGGTTAAGTTTCCAAGAATAATTATCGGTGCGTACATCTCCCTCTTTTAACAAAAGAAAAATTAGGACCTTTTCAATGCCTCTCCAATGCCATTTTACGTATTTTAAGACTACATTTAACATAAACCGAAGTAGATTAACTCGTGAACGGCAAGTGAAACTTTCACTGGTCCTATGATTGGATTTCAGATTCAGTAATGATACTTGTCCAAGGTCAAGTGTCATTGATATTTCAGTTTCGGAATTCTTTATGAAGCTGACAGTTTACTTAAGACATTAGTGATATTTGAACAATTTATTGGGATAAGTTTCCAATAATTATCGCTGCCATGCAGAGAACATCTCCTACTCTTAACAAAAGAAAACTTAGGACCTTTTTTAAAGCCTCTCCGATGCCCTTTTTACGCATTTTTAAGACTACATTTGACAGACTGAAGTAGATTAACCCGTGAATGCACAGGTGAAACTATCACTGGTGGTATGGTTGGGTTCCAGACCCAGTAAGATACTTGTCCAAGATCAAGTGTCATTGATATGGGTTTTAGCATTTGTAAAGAAAGATCTGTTTTGAACGGGACTTCTTGAAATTGCCAAATGACTTGTCTAAGGTCATGTGTCATTGATCATCGTAGGAACATGTCCTATTTTTGTAAAAAACACGCTCTTGGAATTTGTTAAGGATTTCAACTATAACAGTATTTTAAGAGCCCTTAAAAACTAAAATGAGAAACCATTGTAATGGATAGTTGGTTTTATGGCGCAAGGGCCATATTTGGCCAAGCTCACCAAATACAAGACAACATCAAGTAAATAGATGCACACAAGGTTGGTTGATTGCAATGAAGTTTATGGTGCAAAGTCAATTTGCGTCAAATACAAAGCTAACAACGTCAAATATATGAATCGAATCTGCGCCTTCTACCATTGAAATGAAAATATGCTTGTTATCGTTCTGGGCGAAAATCTCAAAGGTTTTCTTTTCAACCAACAAATCCTGTTCGTGGACAGGCCAGAGGGTAGGTGGTGACATTAGCATAAAGATAACTAAAAATATTAAATTAGGCGATGAGCCGATAACGGTGCATTTGGTTCGATTTAAAAGAGACTTAGACCTTTAAGACTTGGAATAATAAAAAATCATTAATCATAACTATCAGTTATCATTACAGGGGAAATATGGTAACTCAATTAAAATTACACGATGTATGAGTTGCAAAAGAGAAAAACACCCTCCTTAATGTCTTTAACCTTCGAAAAAATCCTCTCAAACTTAAGATAGCTAGTGCGACTCTTAAAAATACTATGCTTAAGATACTTGAACAATTTCCACATTGTCTGTTGAAGATTAATTAACATAAAAGCATTTTTTATTTTCTTCACGAGTTTTTAATTTTTATGTCCCCAGAGAATTAAGCAACACGCTCGCTACCGAGATATCCGTTAGTAAGTCTAAATAACAGTTCATTGCACCACTTCAATTGTATTAACAATCTCATTTTTAAATACCCATTGCGTTTTATTTCGCCTAATTTAATTGCACTTTTTAATCTCGTGTTTTATTTATACCAATTTAAACACCGTGCTATGTTTATTTGATGCTGCGAAAACTAATTACTTTCTCAACTGAAATAGAAAACAATCGAATGGCATATTTATGATTCTTTCCTCATTTACTTTCATTTAACACTACTCAAGAACTGATATTTTTGCTGTTTGTAGAACACTTCAAACTCTGTTTAAATAAAAATATTTATTTAAAAACATTAAGTTAAAATTGACCATGAAAAATTTATTCCTATTCCTTGTAACAGTTTAATTTTAGTTGAGTTGAAGAGTTTGTTATTGTCAAAATTACAAAAAATTGCTTTTCGCTCTACTGTCAATTTTGCTACACAGTAGTTTTCGATGAAGAGAAAACAGAAATAAATGTATAATAATCAATGGTTCCAATCAGAATTTAGTTCTTTCGAAAATAGGATGGAGAATTTCCCGTTTTTTGAAAAGATTTGAAATAACGTTTCATGAATAAAAAATCCTAACTTAAACATCTTCATTAATTCTGTACTTTGGAAGAAAAAGACTAATGCCCGTTTTGCAAGTTTTGGGTAATAGCTGATTTGGTATTTTTATTTCAAAAATAATTCTGCGTACAAAAAATACTTTTCAATGTTTTGATTCTTTCAGACAGTATTGAGGGGCAGCGGCCCTTTTTCCTTTTGCTTTCATCACCTTGAAGTGATTTGTGGACATGACTCAAAATCAGCGAATTTGGAAAATGCCCCTTTTTCTACCAAGGTGCAGAATTATTCCTCGTGTTTATTCACTTGACTGGTCTACAATAGAAATTCTCATCTTCACAATAACTTTTTCGTGAGTAAATAAAAAGTCACAATCTCAGAAATAGTTTACGAAGTTAGAGTAATGAAAATTGGAGGGGGCTCGAAACATTTCATGTAGAAAAGGGTGGCTTGGTTGATGCCGATCTTATGGCGCAAGGTCCGAAAACGGACAAGCTGCGAAAAACGTAAGTTTAATTAAGATTCTGTAATATAAGTTTATTTAAACAAGCAACGAGATCAATATTGAAAAAAGGGAAAAGGTCATTCAGTTTGAACACTATTGACTTGATAGATCAGTATTTTCTCAAAGAATCACTATCTAAAATCGATTTTCGAAAAGTGTAATGAAAATTGGAAGGAGGCCCGACACTTTTCATGTAGAAAAGGGTGGTTGGTTGATATGGGTTTTATGACGCAAGATCCAGGACTCAAAAGCTGCGCTAAACGCAGTTAAATAAGATTCAGTAAAAACAGCTTAAAAGTTCAACATTAAAAAAAAGGGAGTCATTAAGTTTGAAAACCATTTCTCATCGAGATACTGCCATGCGCATCTTGAAGATTCAAGTCCATATCAGAAAAAATCAAATACCTCCACGAAAGAAGTGAAAAGTTAGATTTATGACATCGACAAGAAGGGATACAAAATAACTTATTATCTGACCCATCTCCAGAAGTTGATGCAGCAGAGAAGCGCTTATTATAGTCGGGTTGTACAAATAATGAAGAGGTACGTCCAGCGAGATGTTCACCCACTCTCCAATCGTGTTGAAACAGCGGGCAATTTCATCACGCCACACCACCACCGGTATCAGACGGAAATCCAGTTTATATTTATGGATTCTGTACTCTTTTAAAAAGCAGGAAATAATGTACCTTTCACGTCGCAGAAATGGATGTCCTGGGCATGTAGGGGCCTCCACGGGCGATCCGGGTCAGGATGGTGCAAAAGTGATAGATGGTGCGGCCGAAATGAGCTCTCATTGAATGAGGTGGGATGAATTACATAATCCGCATGAGATAAATGAATGTCACCGGTCTGAAACGAGAAGATACATTAATAAACTGAGATTCGCATACAAATCGGCACACATGAAATACGAAGCATTTTCGTCACATAAATGCGGAGATGAAAACAATTACTTATTAACCCTACAAGTGGTTTCGAAAAGACATCTCATCTAGATCTAACCAATTTTGCCAATGAAGATATCTCGTCCGTTTTGCTGGTCAATTTTGATCTGGTCAATTTTGCTAATGGTTCCGCTTTTGATGAGATACCTCGTCGAGACAACCACCAGGAGGGTTAATGTTTGGAAGACATGAGTAACTTATATAACTGTAACTTTTTCATTCCTGGTTGAGTATTATGACGCAAGGGCCATATTTTGGCCAAGATCAGCCAAATACAAGAGAGATAACCGTTCCCCATTCATGAAGGGTTGGTCGTTTTGGGTTTTATGGCACAAGGGCCATATTTAGCCAAGTTTCGCCAAACACAATATAGCTGTTTGGGTATATTAATATTAACGTTTTCACCCTCGAAACGTTAAAGTATATCCGCTAATTTCTGATGTCCTTATTCAACTACATCCTAATATTATAAACCATAGGCTGGCAGGTTGGGTTTTATGGCGCAAGGGCCATACTTGGCCAGGCTGCGCCAAACACAAGACAACGTCAAGTAATGCCCATAAACACACAAAAACAGTTTTACTGACATATATGAGAAATACACCAACGAAGAGAATCAAACCTGCACCGCCTACAACTCGCAGGTTGCTAGAGCAGTGGGCAAAACTACTGAGCCACACCTGACGCTGGAGTAACGTCCCGGAATGGGTAAAGTAAGGTAAGGCGGGGTAACTGGGTATACGGGACATCTGGGCCCTTTGTATTTTTTAAAATGTGGATAGCGGGAATTTTCAAACCACGTATTTGCAACGCTGGATGTCTTTCCTCCAAAACAACTGTCAGACCACCAGTGGCACTCCAGAAGTAGAGAAGAGAAATTATTCATAAATAGAATAGTTTTTGCTGCTTACAATTTGAGACACTACTCTAATTCAAGTCATTCTGGTGAGTGTAGTTTTATAATTACACTAAAAATAACTAGATCACTTTAAAGATTATACTAAGTAGATTTAACTTATATTTAATTTTAATTATTTTTGTTTAGCATAAAGAAGTTATAAGGGGGGTGCCCAGTTGTCCCGTGTCCAAAACTGATTAAGGGCAACTGGGTACTAGGGCCTGGGGAACTGGGGCCTGGGTACGGGCAATGCCCAGTTGCCCCATACAGTACCCAGTTAAATTAGCTCAGTATCCTATGGTTCAATCTTCAAACATTAAGTATTATGTTCTAGTTATAACACCATTGTTTTTGCTTAAAACTCAACCAGCGCTGAACTTAATTTAATTTTTTCATGCTATGTAATAAGTTACTTTAAATGTTTTGCAGTTTAACTTGGCTTGAAAAATTCTCTTAAAGATTTTGATAATAAGTTTAATTTTGATTTAAGAAAGATTAACTAACATACATAACAATTTGCACTTGTCAGCGATTTCTGGAAATAACTTAACATGCTAATTTTAGAGTTTTGTAACCCACTTTTTCAATAGTTATTTACCTAAGTTATGATAAAAAGTTATTATATTACCTGTTGTTTCACACACATACACAAAAACGCGAGCGCCTATGGGCACGCACACACAATAATTGAAAAGAATTATAGTGATTAGTTTCAAGAAGTTTTATATATCAGTTTAAAGGGTAAAATCTACTGAGCACTTTGATGTATTACAATAGTACAAAAGATGAAAATTATAGCTAGCAAAAATGTCCAAACTCAAAATAAATTTGTGTTGTAAAATCGGTACCTAGTTACCCCTCCTTACCTTACCCCTTTTTTGGGACATGATCCTTTTAAATTTTTAAAGAATAACTTTTTACCATCGGAACGTTAAAGTGTATTTATTAATTCCTGCCATCCCTATTCAGCTACATCCTAATACTCTAACTCTAGGTTGGTTAGTTTTTATGGCTCTAGGTTTTAACATATAGAAGCAACATTCTCAAATGGTAAATGTACCCATTTTGGGGCATTTTTTAAATATTTTCGAAACTATAATTTTTATAACTTCTGAGTCTCAAGTATCTTATAGTTTCCGAGTTTCAAATATCTTATATTGTAGAACAATTTAGTCTTTAAGGTACATACGCCTTTTGATTAGAAGGTATTTCTCTGGATACAATATTTTTCCAAAAGATACTATATGATACTTATGTTCTATTAGATCAGGAGGAAAATCTGTTATAGGCTGATAAATACTGAATAATCATAAATTAAAAATTATTCTCTTAATTTATCGTAACAATATATGTGAAAAAGGAAGTATCTCTAAGTTCGGTCGTTTTGAATTGAAGGTCGTTAACAAACTAATAAAGTAACTGATTCCTCAACGATGGAAAATGCCACACCCAATGAGCAGTTTGATGTACAATGTTTAATGTTAAGCAATACATACATAGTTTATGTTAATTTGCATTGAAATTTCTACACAGCAAAAAGTCTCAATTGAACCAACCTAGTTGATTCTGATGCATATTTATACTGCCGTGCTAGTCAGTAAAAAAGAAGTATTTCCAAGTTGGTGGAAATGTTAAATATGTGTATTTTCATGCTGCGTATAAGGGTATATAACACTTAGCATTTTATAGCAATATCACTCAATCAACTGTTCATTGAGTATATTTTCCAGCTTAAAAGGCATCTTACTTTTATACGAAGTTTCTTTCCAACCGTCAATTCGAAGACCAAATTTGGAAATACTTCCCTTTTTGACTACCTATCACGGCAGTATAACTATACATCAGAATCAACAAGACTCAATTGAGACTTGGTGTGTAAAAATTGCAATGCAAATTAACCCAAACTATAAAATAATGTAATACCTAAACATTAGATAACATTCAATCAACTGTTCATTGAGTATGCTTTTTCCAGTGTTCAGATATCGACACTTGAAAACATTTACTCGGTTACATTTCATTACACTTTTAAGTTTATCAGTTCCTTTTTCACACACCTTGTTAACCCTCCAAGTGGTTTCGACAAGATATCTCGTCCATCAAAATCTGACCAATTGTGCTAATGACTAGGTATCTCGTCAAGATATTGCCGATTTTATTATGACAAGATCAAGATTTCTTCTAATGACGAGACGTCTCGTACATCAAGATCTGGTCAGTTTTGCTAATGATTGCGTTTTTGATGATATATCTCGTCGAGACAATCACCAGGAAGGTTAACCCTCAACTCGAAATGGCTAAACTTACAGATACAGCATTTTCGACTGGCCCGGCAGTATAAATATGCATCAAAACCAATAAAGTCCATTGGGACTTTTAGCTACGTAGAATCAATTGCGATGCAAATCAACCACAAAAATCATCAAACAAAATTCAAAACGTTTTTTGTATCGAGATACATTTCTCCCTCAGGCTGATCCATGTCATCCTAGCAAGGCAATTTCCATCCAGAATGAAAACGTGAGGCCATTATCCACTCACCTTGTGGAATCGTGTTTTCGCTCGGAATTCAATGAGTCATAGCAAGACCTATGAAAAAAAGCCTTTTCTGCATTTGTTTGCCCTTGAGTAGAAAGGAAATAGACGCGAAGCATAAGTATTCCCAAACACCTGATCAACGAAATTAGTTCCAAAGACCTCCATACGTTCCATCTCTAAAGTGCACCGCTTGCCTTACTTATATCGGTCAAGGGTGCTACGTATGCGGAGAGAAATACCTTTCAAAAGCAGGGTAGAAACCTTTATGATTGACGTATCCACAACAATAACAATGATCATTATCCCGCGTCAAAACAGAGCCAACTGGAAGAGTGAATCATCCCTTAAAAGGTGTCAAGTCTGAGAACTGATCAGGGTCGTAAAGTAATAGGTAAGGTTAAAGGACCGAATGCCCTTCCTTGTAGACTGGTAGGAGTACTATCGCATGTCATCAGTCATGTACATATTAAAAGAGATAGTTTCGCCAAACCAAGGCAACTGCGCGATATTAGAGAACTACCTGAATAGGTAAAAGATAAGCGAGTTCTCTGACCAATACACACATGTTCTTGTAACTTACACTGGGTGTATTTCTCTTCTGTGTCAGTAAAACTTTCCTTGTATGAGTATGTCCATTTGACGTTATTTGTCTTGCGTTTGGAGCAGCTTGACCAAAATATGTCCTTTGCTCTATGAAAAACCCAAACCAACTAGTTCAAACACATACAAGGATAGTTTTGACTTGCTTAGAAATACCAATGGTTTCTCACTCTTCGATAAAAAAAATTCAAGCACGTTTCAAGAACCGAAAAATTTCTGAAAACTAACCTAATTTTGTTTAGGTAGGTTGGTAACTGAATTAACGTCACACTGGAACACAACGGGCTATTGGCGACGGTACGGGATCAGTCCCAAAGGAAAAGATCCGAGGACACCTCGTAATTTTGCCTCATTCTGTTAATGGCGAGCATTAATTTACAAGACTAAATAAAATTGGCACATGCAAGTACAGAAAATTAAACTTTCCTTGTGTGTATGCACATTACATGACGTTGTTTGGTGTAGCTTGACCAAAATATGGCTCTTGTGCAATGAAAATCTCATACCAACTAATTCAATCACATACTAGGAAGGATAAAGAGTTGTCTTGATTGGAATTACGAATGGTTTCCTACTCTTGCATGAAAAAATTCAAGCACTTTTCAAGGCCATTTCGATAACCGAAAATTTCTGAGGACCTCATTTTGGTGAGCATTCATTTACACGAGAAAATAACATGCAAATACGGAAAATTAAAATTTGATGCACATATATTTTTAAATAAAGAATTCAATTTATGAGAGGGGCCGCCGTGGTTCAGTGGGTTGGCCCTCTGTGATAGCAACCTGCGAGTTGAAATAATTTAACCTACCCGGGTGTATTTCTCTCTACTGTGCCAGTAAAACTTTCCTTGTGCGTAGACATCCATTATTTGGCGTTGTCTGCCTTGTGTTTGGCGCAGCTTGGCCAAATATGGCCGTTGCGCTATAAACCCAACCAACCATAAATTTCTAAGAAAATAATCATTTGACTTTGTTAGCTTGTTCATTAACGTAAAGGGATCTTACGCCATAAGAAACCTAAATCAACCAAACTTAATGTAAAGGAACATGCTTACACAAGTAGTTTATGTATTGAAAACTCACATAAATTTAGGTTTTAGTGAGTAAATTTAATTGAATAAAAGTATGAAATCAGTTAACAGTACGCACAATCATGCGGTGGATTTGGTGGTTGTTTTCGGGTTTTATGGCGCAAGGGCCATATTTAGCCAAGCTGCGCCAAACACAAGACAGACAGCACAATGAGTTGCCAGTACTGAGAATATTGTTACGGTAACATGGTTGATTGCGTTTTATGGCTCAAAGGCCGTCTTTGACCAAACAGCGCTAAACACAAGACAGACAACGTCAAGTTACGGTAACATCGACGAAAACTCGTTTAAAATATTCATTCATTGAAATGACTTTTGAGATGACATTTCCCATTTAAAATACTGGTTTTATTTACATAAAGGGTAAATTACTACTTAATTTACTTTTACTTGGCGCCAATCCACTTAATTAAATACTATAATAACTCTTATAAAATATTCTGTAACATTCTTTTACACAATTGTTTTTATCCAAAAGGGTTAGTAGATTGAGTTTTCTTATGGCGCAAGGTCCATATTTGGCCATGATGCGCCAAACACAAGACAGACAATTTTAAGTAATGGACATACGCACACATGAAGTTTTATTGGTACAGGAGAAATATACCCAGGGAGGAATCGAACATGCGCCGCTACAACTTGCAGGTTACTAGAGACAGTGGGCATACCCACTGAGCCACGACGACCCCTTATTATTATCCAAAAGGGAATAGGTTCATATCAGATAAAAGTGCAGACCTAAACACCAAAATATTAGATACAGTTAAAATGTTAGAAAACGTTTCAAAATATTGCTGAGATATTTCATGTCTTGCGCTCAGCAAATGATTGAAACTGGTAGAAATCCCTTTGTATCGAATAGCGCACAAAAATAAAGACCCCATGATAAAGCGATAAATATCTACTCCACAATAAACACTTGAATTGGAATTAGATTAAGTCCTTTAAGCTTCGTACAAACAAAATTACTAAAACCAATGAATCACATTAATTTTTGTCACGTTTTAAAGGTAATAGTTAAGAAATACAAGTTCCTTTCCGTCTTCTTTCCCTAAGTTTTAACAAAAATAAATTAAGACGAAACATTGACATCGAAATAAACATCGCGCTTTTAAAGTTCAGGGTGAAGTGTAAGTAGTTGGAAGGCTTTCAATGTACAAGTGGAAGTTCCTTATTACATAAAACTTCCACTTATGTTAAGTGGTTAAAATGCAAATTTTAAGGAAAATCTATCCCTAACAAGAGACTCTTAGGTTCCCTTCTCTCAACCTTTCTTTCCTGACATTGGGTTTCGAACGTTTCAACTTCACTAAGATTTCAACGCTCCGGGTGGCTGTTTCCAAGGGATATCTCGTCATAAGCAAAACTGACCACATCTTGATGGACGAGATATCTCGTCATTAGAAAAACTGACCATATCTTGATATCTTCATCCATCAACCTTTCTGATGGTTTCCTCGAAGAGATATCTCGTCCATCAAGATCTGGCCATTAGCAAATCTCGTCCATTTAGATCTCATCATTAGCAAAATGTCAAAATCACTTCTAGAGTTAATCTGGAATCGTCGAAACCACTTGGAGGGTTAAAAAAGCCAAAGCTCAACATATTAATTGTCGGTATACCGCTAATTTCTTGCTACATGAGAGTTAGAACTGACCTACAATATCCCAGAAGTTACCATGTTCATCAGTTAATTCAATATCTCAAAATTCAAAAATGTATATGGATTTCAAATTGTCATTAAAATGGGCTTGAAAATTTAAGTATTGCAAAGAAAAATTAAACACTGAACAAACGACAGATTATGAGATTAAAGGTATCAGAAATAGTTTTGTACAAGTTTTAAAAATTAAAAATAAGCTAACAGATTTAAGATTTTAATAGACATTAGAGAACTTCTTATGTATGACCAAGTGTTACATAGGTATATTTTGCAATGTAAGACCTTAGAAATGGTTTGATTTGTCGCTCTAAGGTTATTTTTGCTACACGAGACTGCTTCGACCATATCTAAGTATTAATGTTACACCAACAGAAAATTAAGTACAACTCACCCTTGAAAGTAATTTATAATCATGCCGAGACTAAATTTTCATGTAGAATCTTGTATGTATTTATTCTGCTAATTTGGTGACGATAATTCTATTTTACATATTCATTGGTGGTAGTTATTTTTTAATCAATCCAAAAGGCCCCAATCCTTGAAATTGAATTTGAGTATGTGGCAAGAAATTTTCCAAGCAAAGTATTTAACATGCAACCCCTGCATGATATCTTTTAACCCTCCAAGTGGTTTCGACAACATATCTCGTCCATCTAGATCTGACCAATTTTGCTGATGCTTCCTATATCGTCATCAAGGTATTACCGAATATTTTATGGCTAGATCAAGATCTGGTCAGTTTTCTTCTAATGGTAAGATATCTCGTACATCATGATCTGGTAAGTTTTCTTTTAATGACGAGATACCTCTTCGAGACAACCACTAGGAGGGTTAATCTTTGCGTCCCGTGTCCTCAGAAAGTATAACAAATCTCTACAATGCACCACGAATTTGTGACAACATTTAACCCTCCTGGGTTGTTTCGACGAGGTATCTTGCCATTAGCAAAACTAACCAGATCTTGATGGACGAGTTATCTTGTCAATGGAATAAAAGACCACGTATCGATCTCGTCATCATAAAAATCGGCAATATCTTGATGACGAGATATCTCGTCATTAGCAAAATTGACTTGATCTTGATGAACGAGATATCTTGTAGAAACCACTGGAGGGTTAACGCAAAATCATTTTATTAATCAATTCAAAATTCCCGTCATTGAAATTGGGTTTGAGTATGTACTCTAACTTGAAGAATTTGTTGCAGCAAAGAAAGACCTTACGACCCCAGCATCCTCAGAAACAGTCCAAGAAATCTGTCAAATACTCTACTCATTTGCAAAAGTGTTTATTTTCAGTAAAGCAAAGTAAAGAAAAGCTCATTCCCAATGATCAATGAAGAAAGCAAAGCTGCGGTTCAATGGCAGCTTTCGGTCACGTGAGAATGTGTTGAAGGGCAACAAGACCTGGCGTGTCAATTACCTCTTGAACACAGGGAGATTTTCTTAAAGCACAGACGATGCAAAATGACGGAAATAACCTTCGTCAATAACCGGAGAGGCAGTATTCCCCGACACTAGGTCAACGGCAATGAGACAATGCTTCCAGATGCAGAAAGAGTGAAACCGCTATGAACATGCTTTGTTTGGTCATGAATCTTGGATTGGGAAATCAAGTTGCGTTTATTTCACGAGACGGGTTTTAAAAATCTTTCGGTTCTCGGAAAAGCTTTCATGTTGGAGCTTGCTGCAAGAGATTTATCTAAACTTTTAGCAACAAATGTGTAAGATAATGTATAAGACCAAAATAAAAATGTCACAGGATTTGCACAATATTATTAGAATAGACTGGTTTGTCATTATGGCCATTGTTTGCTACATAGAGCTAATTAGACCGCCGAAGGACTCGCAGAGTCACCGATACCATATTTACGAAGTTCTGAGGACAAAAGGGGTTCCGTGAAGTATGGAAAGTTTTCTTCTGTGTAGACCAATTTCTAAGTTTACAAAGTTCAATCTACCTCGTATTTAAAACAAAGCTATGCATAGGTATTCTTTCTTGACGGATTCATCATATCAACCCAGTACTGCGTCCCATCATTTAACCTGGTACAAAGGTCCGTCATCTAACCTAGTACCAAGGTCCATCATTTAACCTACTATTGGGTCCCATCATCTAACTTGGTATTGGGTGCCGTCATCTAACCTGACACTGAGTCCCGTCATCTAACTTGATACTACTGAGTCCCGTCATCTAACCTGTTAAATAAGGTCAATCATTTCACCCGGTACTGGGTCCCGTTATTTAACCCGGTACCAGAGCAAGTCATTTAACCTGGTACCGCAGCACATCATATGGACAGATTCCTTTTAATAGCAGTGCATACTTTTAAAATCGATGTTTTTATTCTATCATGTTGCTGGTATCTATAAGTTTTAAGTCAAGACTCCAATCGTAATCAGACCATTCTTGACAGTCCAAAATGCTGCTTTTCATGACGTGACAGTGCATATATGCAAAGTTCAGTCTGTCTAATTTTCAACCCCAAAAAGTGTAATAGTCTAACCCCAAATAGCGGTTAGTAGATAAAAAATATTTGATTCATTTTCCATGACATAATTGGTGGTAAACTGATCAGGTTTCAGCGATCCCAGAGTTTGTAAACCCTCTAAAGCAATTGAAGGGCTCCGAACATTGTGATAAGCCACTAAATGAAAATTCCCTAAAGGATTGGATTGGATGTTGGGGTTTTATGGCGCAAGGTCCAAAAGTGGACAGGCTGCGCCCAACACAAGACAGTATAGTCCAATAAAAGCGTAAAACATTTAAAAATGAAGTCCAAGACAAATATAAAAGGTAGATTTAAAACATGTAAAATGTGAAGATGAGAATAAAAATATTTAAATAGTCAGATAATAAAAACATCATCATTTGAGGCATAACTAATGAGACTGAAGAGTTAAATTTACATATGTACAAAATAGAAAATGTATAAAATTTTGAGCGAAATTTGAACAGTTGAAGATGGACAATCCAGACAAGTCAAAAGCGCTACACCACCACTAGCATGATTGGTTTTTTAATTATCTCTTCTTGCGATATATCTTCCAATTTTTGTGCATACTGCTGGTATCAAAAAAGTTTCTTGCAGACCAAGACATACAGGATGGCAACAATCAAAGCCTCCATATTCTCAACATGGTTACCGGTAGCCCCCCCTTGCCAATTCCAAAAAAAAACTTTAACCATTATGATATTCTTTCAGATTTTTTGCGTTTGTGTCTACTCTTTATTTTTGTCTATTTCCATTTTCTCACCAGATGAGTCAGATGAGGAATATGTCTCCCAGTATTTCATCGATTCTATCAGATTTTATAACATCTAATTTCATTTGTGATTTTGTTTTAGAAGTGTGTTTAAGATTAGGACCAGAGGGTTTGGGAATGTTTTTGTTGAATTTTTAATGGTTGCATCTTTTTCTTGGACAATTCTTTATTTTGCATAATTGTATTTTCAATTTCATCATTTGGAATGGTATCTGTTTGGATAGCAACGGATTTCATCGTTTTAATTACAGATGCGTATGAAATATTTGCTCTTAGTGTCTGACTTTCTACTATTTTTTTGTGCTTCAATATATGAAATCTTTCGCTTTACCTTTTTGCTTTGGATTTCTTTTTCTTTTTTCCATTGTGGACAAGACCTGGAGTAAGTAGGATGATTTTCCCTTACAATTGAAGCATACAGGTTCATCAGTGCAGTTTTCGCCATGTTCGGGTTTTGAGCATCTGGCAAATTGCAGGTGATCGGCATAAAGCCTGGGAATGTCCAAACCTCCGACACTTAAAGCCTCTTTGAGGGTTTGGAATGAACGGTCTAACGCTGCAATTTAAGTATCCTGCTTTAATGGATGCCGGCATGTCTGGTGTGTTGAATGTTAATATGACATGTTTCGTGTTAATACTTTTATCATCTCATCTGATACAGATGCGTTTGGTTGAACAAACATGCTGAGATTTCAATTCTTCGATAAACTCCTGTTCAGATACATCAAAAAGATCAGATTCAGATATAACTCCACGACTAGAATTTAGAGTTCTGTGTGGTTACATTAACTTTTAGTTCGCCAATTTGGTTTAATTTCATTAGTTGCTCAGATTGATAGGCAGATAGTTTCTCTGAAAAGATCACCAGACCGCAATTTCTTTCTTGCTTTCGGTTCGCCAGCAGCAGACTGAATATATTTTTGTACAGCAAATGGTGAAAAGGTTGCAAGTTTCCCTTCAGGGTTATTGATTATTAAAAATTTAGGTATTGAGAAATTAACATTGTTAGAGATTTAGGCGCAAAGAAATTTTTGGATTCATAGATTAAATATTTAACTTTTTTATGGTGAACCCAAACCCACCACGGAGTCCAACAAGGGGAAGTGGTTGCTGGCTCCGGAACATTCCAGCCTCAGCACACACTTCAAGATACCACCATGATATAGTGCCAGAGTATCGGGATGTGGATCCGCCGGTTCACCCAGGGCACCCCTAGCTGCAGCACTAACCCAAAATACTTAAGACCAGTGAAGTCCAGCAAGTCAGAGGGGCTAAACACTCTGTCGTGGTGAAACCCAGAGAACTTAAGTGAGCCTATTGACCACAGCGGGCTCACTCTGGTCACCCGTCTACGTTGAAGCATGGGCCAAAGAGCACGCATCAGGTACCCCAGGATTCCATTTTCCCCCGATACGGGACGTCGCACACGGCAAACATGCGGGTCAGAAAAAGCACCGACATTTTATAAAGTAAAAATTAAACAACTTAGTGATGGGAATTTTTAAAAAAAAAAAGCAAATCAAATTAGAAAACTCAAAATGGAAGCTTGATATGATGGATATGATTGATGATGATACATGATAATGAATTTCAAAGCAAAATTGTTCGTAATTTTAATGCTGTTCACAAGACACATGAAAGGGAAAAACAAGAGGGGTGGGAGTAGAACAGTAGGAGGAAAAGAGAAAAGATCGCTTGGGTACCCGGTGTTTACCAAAGACAGTAAACCCCATGGGAGAAGAGCAGTTCACTCGGGTACCTCGGGTTCGTGAAGCCCGTATACACCTAAAGATGTGCCCCCGATGGGAACCTGGTATTGGGAGCCGTCATCTAACCTGTTACATGAGGTCAATAATTTCACCCGGTACCGGAGCAAGTTATTTAACTTGGTACCGCAGCACGTCGTATGGACA
Source organism: Meta bourneti (assembly GCA_933210815.1). Classification (NCBI taxonomy): domain Eukaryota; kingdom Metazoa; phylum Arthropoda; class Arachnida; order Araneae; family Tetragnathidae; genus Meta; species Meta bourneti. The sequence continues at coordinate 37,467,926 of OW119933.1, forward strand.
GATTTCCTTTTAATAGCATTGCACTTTTAAAATTGCTGTTTTTATTTTATCAGTTTTAAGTCAGACTCCAATCGTAATCAGACCACTTTTGACAAAATGCTACTTTTCATGACGTGAGGCAGTGCATATATGCAAAGTTCAGTCTTAGTCTAATTTTCAACCCCCAAAAGAGTAATAGTCTAACCCCAAACAGCGGTAAGCAGATAAAAAATATTTGAATCATTTTCCATGACATAATTGGTGGTAAACTGATCAGGTTTCAGCGACCCCAGAGTTTGAAAACCCTCTAAAGCAATTGAAGGGATCCGAACATTGTGATATGCCACTGAATGAAAATTCCGCAATGAAAAAAGTTAAAACAAAATATTCAAGAGGATCGAAATTATTTATGATTGTTTGAATGAGTAATACTCGAAAACTTAAGATAACTACCACTTGAATAGTGGATAAACCATTATAATTTTTTAATTTTTTAAAACTTGATTACTAGACTGGAAGTTTCGAAAAGTGTCTTATTAAGTTGCACGAAGTCTTTATATTTTATGTATAATTTCGAGGAAAGTAAAATTAATGTCTTGGATACCAATCTTAAATGAAAATATAATTTAAATCTATATAAACATAAAGGTTAGAGGAAGAAACATTTCAGTCAATTAAAAATACATTTAAGATACTGAAGAGTATTTTTCGGAATGATATTTCAGTAGTAAAGAGAATTGGCATTTATTTTCTCCTCAGTAATAAAATAGTTTGGTATGATTATTACGTCAATATATAGCTCAGTCAATACTTATATTGTCTATATACAATTTGAAAAACCAGAAATTGTCATTAAATACGAGATGAATTTCCTATTTACAAATAAAACACTGCATAATTTATAATTATCATTACATTGAACATGATTAATTATGCATCTGTGAAAGACAGCAAATTGGAAAAATTAGATACGAACAAATAGCTACATCATTTTACGATCATTTCTAAACTATTTTTAAATTAAAGAAACATTTACACCTAGCCCGTCAACTTTCTATTAACTTTTAATATCTTAATTTGCATATCAGTCTAAATTATAACCGGATAAAAAAATTCAAAATATCAAATACTTTTGCGTTGAATAAATGTCGCAAGATAAATTAATTTCTTTTGTTTTGCTTATTTCTAGCACACGGGTGTGAATCAAAATTTTTATTCAAAGCTTTCCACTGCTAAGGCATTATTTAATGCATAATAGAACGCTAAATTGTTTTCAGCTTTTATAGCCATGTAAAATTACCGCCGCTATAGAATAGAAAGATAACATGCCCAAGAGAGAAATTAAAAAATTATATTTGAGAACATAAAAACTAGCAATTTCCAACTACAGAATGGGGATACACTTTGAAAGAATCTAAACTGTTTAACATACAGTTTAGGAGTTCAAACCATGAATAACAATTTCTTTGCATTGCCTATTTTGCAGCTGAAAATATTCACAAAATAAATTGCTAGTAAGTTGGGAATCGCCTTTACAGGAGCTTAAAAATATCCAGCACGAAATATTCATTCAAATCAAGCGGTATCTGCCAGCGGAGTTTATCTGTATGCATTCATATCCATCGAATGGGGGATTAGGGGCAGCACCTTTTGAAGATTCGCGCTTTGAGACTAAATATCCGGAATAAGGTTTCATGAGGTTATGTCAACGTTCGTGGAAGTTGTGATGCGCTGGAGCAGAAAATCTGCGAAGGTGTTGGTTGACCTCATCTTGACCTTGAAGGGGCCAAGGCGGTCTAGTGTCTTTCATTAAAACCACAGAAATCAGAGAGCAGTACGATCTGACAAGCCACTTCGACAGGTGGAAGTCAAAATTGATTGTTGAACCTCGAAAAGCAGAAAATAGGAAGGAGGGGACGTCAAGGATTTCCTGAGCTCTTTTCTTCCCCCTTCTCGACCGCCCTCTTTTTCTTTTCTTGCAGACGCAAGCCAGACTGGGAAGTATGCAAAGTTGTGTGTCGAACAATTTATGTGGGGAGGGATGGAAACGACTCATCGAAGGACAAACAAGTTGTTTTGATGAGCATTTTATTCCTACTAGAAGTACATGGTCGGCAGGATTGCAAACAAATAGAACGGTTGGGCGCAGCGGAAATTCGGTCTCGAGTCCCAAAACTGCTTGTACTTCTAGTAGGAACGTGCTGTTTTGGGACTCGTGACCGAATTTCCTCTGGTCGCCAATAGCCCGTTGTGTTGCTTCAGTGCGACGTTAAATCAACTAACTACACAACCCCCGAATTTCCACTGCGTCCAACAATTCTATTTATTTGCAATCATGTCGAACATGTACTTCCAGTAGGAATGAAATGTTCAACTCTTATAATTTTGGGACTCGTGACCGAATTTCCTGTGCCCAACCATTCTATTTCTTTGCAATACCGTCGAACATGTACTTCCAGTAGAAATTAAATGCTCAGCATGTTCGACATGATTGCAAACAGAGACTGGTTTGGGCGCAGCGAGGGCTATATTTGGCCAAGCTGCGCCAAACAGCGTTGCATAAAAAGTAATTTATGAATCGTATGACTCCGGGAAAAAAGATAAGCTACAGAAATATCTTCCGTAATGAAAATAAATTAAAAACAAAATAGTGAAGAGGATCAAAGAATTTCTGACTGTTTTAATGAGTGCGTAATACTTGAAAGTTCAAAATAACATGACCTCTTGAATAATGTTCGAGTATTGATCAAGTATTGCAATTTTGGAATTTTTTAAAACTTGAAAATTGCCAGCCTAAAAAATTGGAAAAGTGGCCTATCATTATGCTCCCCGAAGCCCTATAATTTCAGAATTCTTTGAAATGGATCATTAGAATATTTAACATATACCTCTTGCGGTTAAAAGGAGATTAAAATTTCTAGTAAGTATCCGTTCAAGTGATTTCTGATTTCTATGGCACATTCTGAAAAGAACGCTAGAATAATGTCTTCTATTCAAAGACTTGAGAATGAGTTTCCAAGAAAAACATAAGAGAACATCGATTATTTTCCCCTCACTTTCTTTGTCTTGATTTTTACAGCTATTATTAGTACCGGATTGATGTTAGATGGAAGGTGAATGTTTCTGCTTCGAATGAAGTCTAGTTTAACATCAAGCTCTTGCAGTGTGCAGTTAAATGAAGACATTTTTTTATATTATTACTACCAGATTTGTTAGAAGCTGAATGCTTCTGCTCTTTTTAGTTTTTCTAATGTCAAGAGAAAATTATACATTGAATGCATTATTCTTTAATCCAAGACTTATGAAACTGCTTATTGCCAAAAGGAACCAATTGAAAAAAAATCAATACAAAAATCCCGTTTTCGGAAGAAAAAACTAAATACGTCCACCTTTTTATAAAAGCAAAATAATACTAAGTAAAAAATAATTTTATATAATAAAATAAGTAAAAATAATGTAAATAAAAAATAATATAATAAATAAGTAAAAATAGCATAAAATAAGTAAATATAATGTGGTAATAAAATAAGTAAAAGTAATGTAACTAATAAAATAATAATTTCGATTAAGTGATCGGCAGTCATGTGTTGTTCAATTCTCGAGCGCCCATTAGAAGCCATGCAGTTTTTTATTTATCCTTGTGTGTATGCGTATCGTACTTTATATATATATATATATATCTTCTGATGATTTCATGTACAGCTGTGGAAAGAACCATTCTTTATATTTACATCGCTCCCAGAAGAGATCATTAAGAGAAATGTCTTCTATAATTCATATGGATAAAATTTGCTTAAGGGGTCGACTTCATATTAAATTGCGGGCAAACTTCCTAATTTCTAATGACAACACCCTATTTTTGCGCCAAATTTTGAATCTATATCAAAATTTAACTTCGAATGTCATGTTTCAATTCATTCTGTCCAGCCGTGTCTGAATTATGAGATGGAAAATTTGGAGTACTTAACATTAAATTACTTTCCTAGAATTTTATTCATAATTTCCCCATTCATAGCGAAATAATCTTCCTATTACGTTAAAATTACAGAGTGTTCTCGCTTACTATTATAAAAAGAATTTGCAACATTGAAACAAATTATCAAATGACAACTGCATGGTGAAGCGAAGCGCATGAAAAAATTTGAATCTATGTATGCACGTAAGAAATCTTGGAAATGAGTCATGGTATATATAGGGTGTCTCACAAAGGATTCCCTGTTTTTAAAATTAAATAACTCGGAAACGGAGATCGATTGAAGAATAAAACAAACGGTATGTTTATTTTGAAAACTAAAAATCTGATTCAGAAGTTTCAAAATTAGTTACAAATGTTGCCGACAGGTGACGCTGTACTCTGTAGTCCCAGTACGGAGTCCGAGAAATAGGCTATAAACTGTCCTTTGCAAACAGTCGTTGCAACATCACAATCGATTCCAAATGTGCCCTTTCGCAGCAGAGATGGCGCAAATGATGAAATTTTCAGTTACCCTCTGTAGTGTCAACGAAAATGGACGCACATGCCTCACAGATCAACTGTTCAAGCTCGTCCAGTGTTGCAGGATTGTTCCGGAAAAGTGTGCCCCACAAAAAGTAGTCGTAGGGGGTAAGATCGGGTCGCAGGGTTAACATTTGTAACTAATTTTGAAACTTCTGTATCAGATTTTGACGGCTTTCAAAATAAACATACCACTTGTTTCATTCTTCTATCGAACTCCGTTTCCGAGTTATTTAATTTTAAAATCAGGAAGTCCTTGTTGGGACGCCCTGTATTTAAAAGTAAAGATAAATATGATCCTTTCTTTATAGTCCTATGCGGAACACCCTGTACTCATTATGTTACTATTGAAGAACCTAAAGAAAATGTACGTAATATTTCGTATTTAAGCTATTACTCTGCTGCAGTATTAACTATGAAATTCATATCCATGAAAAGCAACCTTCATGAGGAGTTTTTTTCAATCTAAATGCAGGAGATGGTAACATTTTTATGGCGGAACGTGCTTCCTGTTTTTTGAATATGATTTCAGCACTTAGCCAGTGGAAATTCCAAGGAGAAAAGTAATAGTTAATTGGTCAATGGTAATTATATTAAACGCCAAACTTTGGCTAAACTGTGAAACTGCATTTTAAGTTAACCTCCGATATGTACCATGCGAGAGCATTAAGCTGCATTCAAATAGGAAGAGCAAGGTGCAGTGACACGCGTAGACCAATCAAGTTGAAATTATTTCAATTTGAAGTAGAACGGCGCTCGCGTCGGCATCTGATTGGTTTGCGTTGATGTTGTATGTCTTGTGTCTGGCGCAGCATGGCCAAATATGGCCCTTGCGCCATAAAACCCCAAAAACAACCAACCTGATTGGTCTGCGCGTATCACTTGGCGCTTACTATTTAAATTCGGCTTTAGAGTAACAGAAAGTAAAATCTCCCTCTTCCGTCTGGTTTGTTTTCACTCAAAATCTGTCCCATATTTTGATGAATTGGTTGGTTGATTTTAGGCTTTGTGGTGCAAGTGGCCATATTTTGCCAAGCTGCGCCAAACATAAGGCAACGTCAAATAAAGCTGTTATGAAAACGAAAAAAGAGGGATTGGGAACATAGAGTAGTGTGATGAAAGCAGAAAAGATCGCTTGGGTATTCCGGGTGTGATTCCCGTGTTTACTAAAGACAACAAACCCCATGGGAAAAGAAAATATAACTAGAGTACCTCGGGTTCGTGAAGCCCGTAAACACCTAAAGGAGATGTGCCACAGAAGGTATATTTTGATGTAAAAGGATTCAGGACAATACAGAAATGCAAAATTTCTTTTCCACCCAGTGGAAGTTAGTCACTTTCATTTGTAAAAATTAGCTGAAAATAGCAAATATTAAATTTATTGGGGAAAACCTACTAGAATAGACCGAGCTGAGCAAATGATATGATAGTAATTATACAAAAGCAATTCTAATTTTTTTCTAAGCATTTAATGATTATATATTAGTGCAATTTCGGAACGAATTTTAGCTCACTGCTAGTAAATTATGTAAAATGAACATAAAAGCTAACGCATTTAAGGATAATGATCACACTACCGCCGCGTTTTTAGCTGTAAATTAATTCTGTTCGAAATACCGCTGGCATACTGGCTCTATCAATCATCATTATTCAACTTGCTTTTAAATCTTCTAAACGGAGACTATTTTAGATCCGCATAATACAATTACGTTGAAAGTGTATGCGCACAAAGCAGTAATTCGGATATTTAGTAGAGCAAATCAGTTCTGGTCTCAAGTACGGATGAGTGAGAATCTTCTAAGCGGTATATTTTATCACATGAAAGTATGAATCGACCAATAATACGTACTTATCTCTCAGGTATAAAACGGGTCTGAAGAACCGAAATAAAATTAGAACAAAGCGATAATACATGAAACACGGGTCTGGAGTTGGAAAACTCTTCGTTTAGTCAGGTATCGACACCGTAACCCGAGGTAGTAAGGAAAACCTGAAAGTTCAATCAAATCTGCTCAGTCTTGACTCTCCAAGTGGTTTCGACGAGATATCTCGTCCATCAAGATCTGTAATCTTGCTAATGACGAGATATCTTATCATCAAGATATTGCTGATTTTTTGATGATGGCAAGATCGAGATCTGGACATTTTTTTTTCTTTTTTTGACGATATATATCTCGTCCATCAAGATCTGGTCAGCTTTGCTAATGACAAAATACCTCGTCGAGACAAACATCAGGAGGGTTAAATACGAACGAATGAGAATCTATTCCACTGTATATTTCATTACATGAAAGTATGGTTGGTTTGGTTTTGACACAAGGGTCATATTTGGCCAAGCTGCTCCCACATGAAAATATGGATAACCCAATAATAGCGTATAAATCTTTGAGGTGTAAAATGGGACTGCAATTAGAACCGAAATATAATGAGAAAGAAGCGATAAATATACGTGGAACACGGGTCCTTGGAATTGAAAAACTGTTCGGTCAATCATTTATCGACACCATAATCCGAGATAGTAATAAAAACATGAAAGTAATCAAATCTGTCTTAAATACAAATGAATGAGAATCTAATCTGCATATTTCATTACATGAAAATATGATTAGTTGGGTTTTATGACGTAAGGGTCATATTTGACCAAGCTGTGTTCACATGAAAATACGAATAACGCAATAGTGTATGAATCTCCGAGGTGCAAAACGGGGCCGAAGAACCGAATTGAAACGAGAAAGAAGTGATAAATATACGAAACACGGGTTCTTGGAGTTGAAAACTGTTCGGCCAATCATGTATCGACCTCGTAATCAGAGGTAGTAATGAAAACCTGAAAGTTCAAAGGCAACCGCCGAAATTCGCACCTGTGACACCAACCAATAAATCCGCCACTTAAACAAGACATAAGCACACCTCTCTAGTACCTTAAGACCTCTTAGAAGAGCGAAGCCGAAACTCCTTCTAGCACTTCACTTTGCAGCAATGGTGAAAGGGCATTTTTGGCAGATGGCAGGAATTAGGGTCACAAAAAAACCCAATTCAACGCCTCTGCAGTCTGACTTTGAGACAAGCAATTGGCACAAATTTCTGGCCCGAAATTTCTAAAAGTGTCACAGCGGCGGAAAGCAGAGACAATAATGTAGGTTACGGACTTTCGAGAAAAAGCTTGGACACAGAAAAGCCGTGGGAACTGGAATTTCACCAAACTGCGTTAATTACAGAAGGATAGGGGAAAAGGAGAAGGGTTCCGTGAAACAGCGGCAATTAAGCTGTTAATTACATATTGGTCTCCCGTGCTATCTATCAAGCCATTGCGAAAACAATGATTAAAATGCGACATGATAGAAGTGGTTTGTCTTTAATCGACATCACTATCATTTTGACAGTTCACTTAAGGGGGTGTATTAGGAATGGATGTGCCTCAAGGCTAGATGAACGTTTAAGACTTAATGTGAATACCAGGAAGCGACGAAATGTTGAAAGATTGTTATCATAAAATTCTAAATCTCTCGGACTTTTATTCCTCGAATATAGCATGAGAATTATGAAAGAAATGAACCTTTTGTAATGTTTACTTTATGGGTTCTTCGTAATTAAGTAGCCAGTAAAATTAAGTTCTATTTGAAAGGAGTTTCATCATTTATCGTTTCAATAAGGAAGAATTATTACCTATCAGGTTAAATTAAGAAGCGGGATTCTACCTTTAAAAAATCTACACATTTCATAATTAAGGCATGTTCTTTGGCAACCATGTCAGATGCATTAGTGAACCGGATTACATGGAAATTAGAGGCTTAAGAAATCAATAAAGGATATTGTTGGTTGATTGGTTGTATTATGTTTTATGACGCAAGGGCCGTGTTCGGCCATGCTGCATCAAGCACAAGACAACGTCAAGTAACGTTCGTCAACATATACACAAAAGGAGTTTTACTGACACAGAACAGAGCAATATACCCAGGGAGGAATCGAACCTGCGCCGTCTAAAACTCGCAGATTGCTAGCACAATTGGCGAACCCACTGGGCCCACGACTGCCTCTAAAAGATACCATAGCTCTGTTCGAGTTGGTTGATTTTGGGTTTTATGGCACACGGGCCATATTTGGCCAAGCTGCGCCAAACATAAGACAGCAAAGAAAGGAAACGAAGCAAAAGGCAGAGGGGTAGGATAAAAAAAAGAGAGGCCAGATTACTCGGGTTGTGATGCCGTACACCTGTCCCCAATCTGTTCGGGAGTGAAATGAAAGTATTGAGAAAAGCAGATAAGATTTAAGTTACCCATTCTTAGTATTTTCCCTATATAGAATAAGTCTGCTAAATATTATTTGATATTCTGATGCATAGAAATGCTTTAGATGGGCGAAGATATAGGGGTCGCACTTCTTAAAAAGTTTTAAGAACTAAATTTTAGCTAAGCGCAAGATATATACAGATAAGGTGATCGACATTCACCCAGTTTCTTTATTCAAAGTTTTTTAAGCATTATGTCCTCCGAAGAACAAGAGGAAATGTTGAAGAAATTAATTTTATCGTATTTTATAAATTGGTACATATTATTGCTGAGAGCGCTTTAAAACATGTAAAGAAACCACTCCCAAATTTACAAATGTAATTTTAATGGTTTAAATAAACTAGCTATTCGGAACAATCTGAGTGTAATTTACTTCAAATTGAAAGACAATATCATTACAAAGAATTTGTTGAATTAAAGTAAACATTTGGGTCTAATACATGAGAACTCGAATTTTTTATTACATTTTAAACTTTCAACACTTTTTAGCATTACTCTAATATTTATGATGTATACAATTATGTTTTGATTAAATCAATGTATTCAAACTAACCTCTTCAATCCGGTGATCGTAGTAGGTGGACCTTTACTTTAGCCTATGGAAACCCAACCAAAATCAAAGATTCGTACTGTAACTACAAATGTATATATTGACAGGTTCATTAAACATTCTCAAATGTGAACCTGTGTGCTTACTTTATTTCCAGAGGCAAAATCATAGGTCCACGTATGGGGCTCTTGGTTGTTTGGTTTTTTATGGAGCAACGGTCGTATTTGGCCACGTTACACCAAACACAAGACAACTTCAAATATGGGGCCCTTCGGAACGAAGAGTATAAGTTTACGGCGCAAAAGTCAGATCTGCTATGTTGCGTCAAACACAAACGGAATAAAAAAGAAGGTATATATTTGTGTTCATAATTATTTAATACTTATATTTATTATTATTTGTATCGTACTTTCAGGTCATAATTCACAACGTGCAAATGTAACATCGTTTGTTACATTCTTGCAGAATGTTTTACTAATAGATAGTTGAATTAACGTCACGTTGGAGTAACACAACGGGCTATTATTTTTACACATAAAAAGGGGCAAATACGAATCTTAATTTTTCTACAAAGTATATCCTGCCTTAAAACTGAATTATTTCTTACCACAAATATTGGGAAGTATTTTAAACAATTTTTAAAAATGTTTAATGGGCTTTGTGTCGTTACCCAACTGTCATTTGTTTGAGATTCATTAAACCAGCCTGCTCCCAGAAGAAAATTGCCCAATTCATATATTTTACAAAACAAGAACTGTAGGTACCGTTGTGTTCGGTAATCATGTTTTTCGCTTAGTAATTATTTCAGTCAAAACTTATATTCTGTTCCAACTTGTAAATTTTGGCACTTGCGTGACTCCTCCCTGTTGTAATATAAAGTGTAGTCTACATTAAAAGGATTGTTTTTACTACCAAATATTGGGCTACATTTTTCAATAAAATTGTAAAAACCTTTTATGGGCTATTTTCCGTTACTCAATCGTAACTTTTGTTTGAGAATCATTAAACCAGTCTGTTTCTAATAGAAAAATTGCCAATTCATTTTATACAAAAAAGAGAACTGTAGGCTTCCTTGTGTTCGGTGGATCATTTTTTCGTTTAGTAATTCTCATCACAGCTGAAGCTCTTATGTTCTGTTCCAACTTGTAAATTTTGGCACTTGCGTGACTTCTTCAGACTGAGAAGAATTCAAGGCCGCGTTTCTCAGGTTTTAGGAGCAGCTTAGCAAGCTATATTTCTTGCAGTCACGTTGGCTTGTGTCATATCCCAAGAAAAAGTAATGTTTCTTTTTTATTAGTTGGAATTCCATTATCCCTATACTGGAAGAAAAAAACTCATAAATTTTCTGTCAAAGTCGGCCCCCCGAAGATGGCCAAATAACAGTTAATGAAGCATTTTACAAGCAATGGAGTACACGCTGCGATTGCTGACATAGCTGTTTCACCAGAGTCGCCGGTTCGATCGGCATTAAATAAGTTATTTATCGAGAAAAAACTTGAGTCTAACAATGTAAGAAATATGATGTGAGCTACCTGTCAATACTTTTTAAAATACCGTACATATTGGGACATGAACAAAATAAACGGTTTGTTGAAACGCAAGGTTGAAACAGTAGGGGATATTTGCTTGATTCAACTCAAGTAGAATACTCAATTTCAGAAGTAAAAAATATGTAGAGCTGCAAGAGTTTCAGCGTAGAATTGAGAAATTGATAAGTGCTTCAAATTATTTAAGATCATGGTCAACGTTCTATTCCTAAGACTCTTTAAAAATTAATATTAGCTGTTTAACGCAAACCAGTTGGTATAAAAAATACAATCACTGAAACAAAAATTGGTAACGTTTCATGATTCCAATGATTAGATTCAGGTTGATTTTGTATGGTTGTTATAGGGATGCATTAGTATACTAGCTATAAAAGCTATCAGTTTAATATTCCTTATAAAAGTAAATTGTATTGTCTAGTAGTTTGTCATCTTTCTTTTATGTAATGGTAACTTGTGCAGCGTGTATAAATTAAGCACATTGGAATACAGATTTTAATTTACTTTTAAACCATTTCTTGTAACATTCGTTACGTCATTCATTATAGTATATTCAAATCTTTTTTATATTTATTGCATAAAACTAACCTATTGGCTTTATTTTTTATAAAATCCAAAGTATACCTATTCGAATAATAGGTTTCTAAAAACCGACGGTGCAAATGAAACCAAAAGTGCAATGCAGTTTTTAATCTGCACATAAACCATTACTAGCAATATTCTTTACGTCATTCGCTAGCGAACATTCAAATACTCTACTTATTTAAGCAAAGTTAAACTATTAACTTAACCTGCGAAGTTAAACTATAAACTTTATTTCTATAAATTCAGAGCATGTCAAGTCGAAAAACCTGCTTGTAAAAGCCAGAAGGTGCAAATGAAACCAAAAATGAAACGCAGTTCATTTTTGGCGACGCAGTTCAACGACAAAACCCATTACCGTCATTTACTAGTGAATATTAAAATCCTCTACGTATTTTATTGTACAAAGTTAAACTATTGAATTTATTTCTATAAAATTCAAAGTATGCCAAGTCGAAAAACATGTTTCTAATAACCAGACTGAAAATGAAACCAAAAACGCAAATGTTTAATGCACACATAACCCGTTATTAGTAATGTTTGCTACGTCTTTCAAATCTGCATAATTATTGCAAATTTACCCTAAAGACTATTTCTATAAAAATCAAAGTATGCCAGATTGAAAAACATGTTTGTAAACACCAGAAGTTGATTGACAAACGAAATCCCTAAAACCTTCACAAAACAAAAGATAAATACTTTTCCTGACCCAAACATGAAGCGCATCCTATTAGGTACAAATGAACCAACACGCCAATAAGAGACAATACATTTTGCTTTCTTAGCTTAGTGAAAGAGGCTTTAAGAAAAACTAAAAATTTGAAAGATACTTTTTCAACTATCTTCAGCTTACTCGAACATTAAAGTTTCCTAGGTTGAGTGGATAGAAAAGGGAATCATCACCAGCTTCCATAATCCTGATGTAAATAAAGATTGTTGTTGGTAACAATTTTTAGTGAGCGGCTTAGATGTCCTTAATTAAAGACTAAGTAGTGTGGGTGATTGTGAAGGCCGCGCCACTTGTTGCTCTTCTAAACTCTAACCCAGTGACCTAGAAATGACATAAAATGTAACAAACTGATTTCAGAAGGGGGCTTTCCAGAGGAAAGTATCTTTCATGGATCAGATGACAAGGATTACAACAAACTTGAATACAACAAGGCGTTTCATATAAGCGATCGTTAAAATTCTTATCTTTTCGTTTATTGATGCTTTGAGTAAGAGACCTCAGAGAAAACTCGAATCCAGCAATCTTTTCCTGGGTTTCGTACTGGGATTCTTGGCACCTGATTCAAAGACTATAATGTTGCGGTGAAGACAATGCTGAATACTATTTTCGTGCAAGAAATTTAAAAAGCGAGTAAACAGCTGAAGTACGACAGATAAAAAAAGTTTTTCTCAAAAGAAAATAAAACTGAGCCAACGAGTTACTGGTGTATAACGGTTAAAAGTTTGAGGTTATTTCTCATCAAGCAATCAAAGAATTGAGTAGTCCAAGCAAATGTGAATAAGTATACTGAATTGTTTGATTTTGTCCGCAATTTGGAAAAATATAGACGTTTTTTAAGAGTACTTGAAGAGCCTATGAGAAAGTATTGAAAATTCATTTCAATTAAAACCATTAATATTTTATCTTGAAGTTGTTGGAAAATTTTAATCGTAAAAATTAGTTTTTTCTGAATAATTAATGTTATCATGCATTATAGTGCGAGCATTTTGAGTCATATTTTTAATATCTTTACCGCGTAATGAAAGTTATCCATGCATATAAATATAACCACGAACATTCATGGTGCATTTAATGCAATTACAAATCTGTCGACGGTCTGATTAATTCCTCCTGGTGGTTTATCTTCGCGTCGAAAACTGCCCTGTGTCAACCTCTGGTACCAAAATCTGTTCAAAACTGTCACCACGTCTGAACAAGGGACAATTTGTTTTTCGTACTTGAATCGTCATTCCTCTTGTGAATTTTGTCTCGACAAGGCATCTCCCCTCATTAGCATACCTGACCATAGCTCGTACGAGATATCTCGTCGAAACATGGAAGGTTAAGTTATTGCACTTGCTTATGAGGAAGCCAGAGACAAATTGTAGAAATTAAAACAGTGTTCTGTAATCCGTTGCAATTTATATATAAGTTTTGAATATTGATTCGAATAACTAATTTAACGTGATGAGTTATATCGTCGCTACCGTGTTAACCTCGAATATGAAAAATGTTTTCATATTTGCGATCTTATTGTTGCAAGTGGACAAGGTACTTCCGATGATAAATCCTCGAATTTGTTGCCTGCTTATAAGTATGAAAATGGCTGTTTTTTACTATGACAATTTTATAAAATCGTTTCTGGTGTTGCAGGACAAATATGGCATATTCGTTATTTAAGTCTGGCAATTATCTGTATGAAAACTGAATGCATGCACTGCAGTCTCAAATATACCACATTCACATTTTTACCCATTGTCATTTTCAGGTTAACTAAATTTGTAAACAAAGGGGTATTGAATGAAACATTCGCACCTTTCAACACAGAGCTTGGGACAATCATGAAATAGTAAAGTTATGTAAAGTAACGAATGTGTTTAAGTAACAATAACCGATTGATAAATCACAATGAGTCTTAACAATAATCCAAGAGTACGCGGAAACATTGATGAAAACTTTTTGTCATAGCGCTGAATCTCAATTTTTCAATCTCTTTTTTACTCTCCTGAAAACTTTCGATTTTCACATTCGAGTTTAACTTAGTAGCCCTCAATCAAACTGGTTAGAGAATCAAAAGAAATTTGTTACTCCTCTTTGATAAAAAGGGATGAAAATTAAGCTGTTCCATTGCCAAGCCTTAGAATTGCCAGCTTATACTCCTTCCGGATTTGACAATCGAAAACTCCATCTAAAACATTACCTAAATTTGCATAAGAGCCCGCTACAACTTCAATCGCCAAGTGCTTGTCTGACGGACAGCCATTGGCAGGTGGCCAGCGGCATTTTGCTACGCGAATTTGTACGCTCTTTTACGCCGAGTTTTGCAATGGAGTTTCAGCAGGACATTGGCTTTTTAGCTCTGGTGAGTCACAGCGACATTCTGCACCTGCCCCACCTCCCACTAGACATGCACACTTCACTTTTTCTTCTAATTTCTTTTCGTTTTTCTTTATCTTTTTGCTGCCGCTCTAGAATCAATCTTCTCAGCCACAGACGGCGTGGAAAAGTTGTTGCGATTGATAGGCACGCGGGAGAGGAACCTGAAGCTTAGAGGATTTGAACTTCAGTGTCACTTGGTTTTGGAGGGATACTTTTGAACTTTTGGGTCAAATCGGTTTTGAAGGGGTGCTCGACTCAGCAATGAAATGGGGCTCATTGATGAAGCAAATGAATCTGAAGGAACGCGAAGATTCAAATTTCTTTCGGAAAATTTCGCTTCACTGACACAATTTAGAACCGTATGTTACAAACGGAGCTTTGTGGATTTCATTGGATAAAGATGGGTCTTTGGATTTGAACTTTTCTCACTTGGTTTTGGAGATACTTATGTACTTTTGTGTCACTCATTTTTGAAGAGGTGCTGTTGATTCTCAGCAATTAAATGGGGTTCATAGCAGAAAAAAAATGGATAGAAAGAAACGCGAAAATGCAAATTGCTATCGGAAAATTGTATACATTTGTCACTGACACAATGTAGAACCATAGAAAAAAACGGAGCGTAGAGGATTTGTACTGATGTGCTACTTGGTTTTGGAGGAGTGCTGTTGATTCTCAAAAATTAAATGGGATTCATTGATGATAACAATAGATATGAAGAAATATTAAGATGCAAGTTACTTTCGGAAATTTCCATACTTTCTCATTGACACGATGAAAAACCGTTGGTTGTATTGATTTTTATGGCGTAAGGGCCATACTTGGCCAAGGTGCACCAAACACAAGACAGACGACATCGAGTAATGGACAAACAAATACAATGAGAGTGTTACTGACACAGAAGAGAGAAATACACCCATGGATGAATCGAACCTGCGCCGTCTACAACTCAGGTTGTACCCACTGAGCCACGGTGGCCCTAGACAAAAATTAGTTTTGTAGATTTGAACTTTTGTCACTCGTTTTAGGAGTCATGTTTAATCTTAGAAATTAATTGGAGTACATTCATGAGATAAACAAATATGAAACCATTCAAAGATTCACATTTAGTTATGGAAAATTCCATACGTCCTAAATTGATGATCTAGAACAGTAGGTCAAAAACTGAGTGAAACTTTAGAATAGAGAAAATGTACAATAGAGACAACATTGAAAATGCAACAATTTACGCGTTCACATGGGGTAGATGTCCCGATCAGCTAAGTTAAATTTGAGTGCGTATTGAATGAGAGAGAGAAGACTACAAAGGGTCCAACTTTAAACAAATTTAGTTTTCAAAAGGAATTTTCTTCACTTTCCTTCGTTATAAATAAAGGCCTTCGGAATTTGAATTGTTGCCTAACCGTGACGTAAATTGTAACTATGTATCCAATTATCGATTTCAATTGAAAGCAACGAAATCGCAATTCAAACTGTCGCACAATTTCATTGCGCAACAAACGAATAAACATTTTCATTAAATTCTGAGAACAGAGGATCAAATGCAACTCGAATTCTTTTCGACCAGGAAATTAAAAACAAAATTCAATGAAACAAATTCCATCGTTTTTATACCAATCAGCAGAATTCATTTCTATTTTATCCATAATAAATTAAAAACATTTCAAACTGAATATTTTTCACGTGGAAAAGTATATTAAATCTTTGGAAAAGTTGTTTACGAATTTCTAGAGACGAGTCGCGACTGTAACTGATAATTGTCCTCCATCTGCACAATTTTCCCCAAGTATTTCATTAATGAGGCTTTTCTATTTGATTAAAAAAACTAACCTTGCTGCAAGTAAAAAAAATGATAGTATGGCGTAAAAAACAATAAAGATCGACATATTAGATTAATAAAAATCGACAGATTAGATTAATAAAGATAGACAGATTAGATTAATGGATCATGCACGTTTTCTGCATTCATATTTTGAGCATACGTTTCTAATTTTTCAGATCATCAATACAATGGTGCTATTTAACTTGTTGCGAAATCCAATGAGCTAATCAGTTCTGAAATCTGCGGTATTATAAATACTAGACACGAAACTTGGACACTAGTAAAGGCTTGACAAAAGCTTGGTTGGGTTTTATGGCTCAAGTGCCATATTTGACCTAGTTGCATCAAAAACGAAACAAACGTCAAGGTAATGGACATACACACAAGGAAGGTTTTACTGACACAAAATAGAAAATAACCAGGGTAAGCAAGAGGAATCGAACCTGGGCCAACAACATGCAGGTTGCTAGTGCAGTGGGCAAACCCACTAAACCACAGCTCCTCCAACTTGACAAAAGGAAATGATTTTTAAAAATAGTCTTTGAAAAAAAATTACAATTCTTGTGGTAAGAAATATTTAAGAATTTAGTCATAGTGAAGCATCGTTAAATATCTCAATTTAGTGAGATAAATCATTTTTTAGATAAAATAATCTAAAAATTCATAAATGAAAGTGTATTTGAATAAAAAGTAAGTAAATTTTCAGTGCATATAACTATTTTCTGTTCACTGGTTCTTTTTCTAACTCAATAAAGGGTCATAAAGTACCCCTATTTTAATTACTGACCTAATAAATTTACTCGTAACGTAAGAACTTGAACATTGTTACAAAATAGGAGATATTTAATGAACAGAACAGCGGACGAACACTTAAGAGTTTGAACTTTAAGCTGTAACTTTAATATTAAGGGAAGAATCTAGTGAACACGGAATCCCTCATTTTACTGAGAAAGGTTACTAAGATTGTTACAAAGCAATTTGTTGATTTGGCTTATCCGCCTACTCTAGAAAATGGTAGACCAGGTTTATAAGATTCTGATGCCTGTATAGGAGGTTGTTTCCTCTTTGCCTTCTACCAATAAATTCAAAGAGGCACCGATGCAGTCAACGATAAGAGGGGGAGTTGCAAGCGCGGCAGTACAGGAGCACGAAGGAAAAACCCTGTCTCTGAGCTGGAAAAACACTCTTTGTATGCCCAATTCCGAGTCTTGCCAAATCAGTTTGCAATGATCTGGTCCACCAAACTAAAGGGAAAGTCCAACGCGGGCTTATAGCGTTGGACTTTCCTTTCAGTTTGGTGGTCCAGGTGGTCATTGCAAACTGCTTTGGCAAGACTCGGAAGTGGGCACACCAAGAGTATGTTTTTCGAGCTTGGGACTTTTAGGAGCTTAGACGCTGGCTTAGCTGGATATCAATGAGTAAGGAGAGACTGAGGACTGGAGATCCCATGTAGTGACCGCTATGTCCTAGGGAGAACTATTCACTTTCCTCTTTGGCAAGCGAGTCAACGGTTTAGTTTCCAAACATGAGAACATGGGAAGGAATCCATGGCAACGTTATTAATTTTTAGGTCGCTATCTTAGAAAGAAAGGCGATGTCGGTTATTTGTCTAGTTCTTGACTTATGGAGCTTAATGCAGTCAAAATGCAGACTGTCGCTGGTAGATGTTTCGACATATCTTTGTCATCCTACCAACTATGGCCAATAAATTAAGCGATCATAGATTAAAATACATTATAGAATCACTATCTGAATATTTACGATCAGACTTCAAGTACAGTATGCAAACACCAGCCTTCAATGTGGATGTCATCAAGTCGCATCAACCAATGTTTGAAACTGAAGACGGTTTTTTGGTTTTATGGCGCAAGGAATGCAATGTATGATGGAAATGCAATCAAAATTATAAGTCGGAAGTGGATTTAGTGTGGATTGGATTGGATTAGATGTTGGGGTTTCATGGCGCAAGGTCCAAAAGTGGACAAGCTGCGCCAAACACAAGACAGAATATAGCCCAATGCGGGTATGGAATGTGGATTTAGTGTAGTAACTAGTCTCTTAGGGACCGACTGCAATCAGTTGACTGCATATTTAAGCATGCTGCTGACGAAAATGGAGCCTAATATAGACAAATTGATAGCACCCAGGCTTCTCATTAGTGATTATTTTTAAATTTGATGATTTGATTGGTATTTATTACTAATATTAGTGAGCAACCTAGTGTTTATGTGTAATTTGTTTTTGGCGTGAATAAGGTTAAAATAGGAACAGTACTAGGATGCATGCCTGAAGTGTTGAGCGTTACAACTGTTTTTGTCTTATGATTTCAGAACTAGAAGAAACATTTAATGATAAATGCAGCTTCGTGTAGACAAAGAATGTCCGTACCTGACAGGACCTTCGGACAGAGTGAGCGCACTGAGCGCAGGGAGGGGGTCCGCAATATCTCGCAATTATACGGTGCTGGGCGAACTTTGGTCCAGTGTAACTTTGGATTGTGTAGAGTGAGGACTGCGTAAGTTGTGTCGTTCGAAAGCTACTAAAATTCGCTACGATCAGACCTTTAATCAAAAATATTATCCTTCGATATTTGTATCAAGCTGCGCTTTAATCGTTCAAACTGTAAATTAATTGTTGAATATATTCACACAATGAGCAATCGCTCAAACTTCCTATATCT
This sequence comes from Meta bourneti, assembly GCA_933210815.1. NCBI lineage: Eukaryota > Metazoa > Arthropoda > Arachnida > Araneae > Tetragnathidae > Meta > Meta bourneti. Next base: position 37,486,952 of record OW119933.1, read on the forward strand.
GCTTCATTTATTCCACAATCCAACATCAGTCCCGAGCATTCATATCAAAACTACGGTTTCGTCCCCGGCACAACCTAACAATATTGTTTTACTTCATTTTAATAAAATTTATAGTTTCAAATTGTTTTGTTTCCAAACTAGTTTTCTGAAATTCTAAAATTACACACAGCTACATAAATATTTTGGTGCAATTCAAAAATTATTAGCACTAGACTTGAAATTTATTATCAGTCGAGAGGAGGTGACGAAGGAAATTGTCTCTGAGAAGGGGCGTTGAGCCAAAAAAAGTTTGGGAAACTATGTTTTAGTTGATATGGAGAGCTTATTCGAGGAAGGCGAAAACATGAGCTTCTCTCTACATTTGATACCAGAAGACCCCTCGCATATTCTTCAGATATCAAGACGTCAGAAAGGAGAGACTGAAACTAATATAACGTTCATTTTGCACCTTTAAGAGCGAGCAACGAACTAGAACTGATCGTAATAGAAGTCGCAAGTATCAAATTAAAGCGCAAAGCAGCTCAATCTTGCAAAAATATCACGTACTCGTATGAATTGAGAGTTTGGGGGACACAGCCTTGATTTATTATCTGAATTGTGGACAAGAGCGTGAAAGCCTTGAAGCCCACAAACTTTGCAGCCCACACTAAAATTATTTGAATGACAAAACTGTCTGAGTTGCAAGTGTCTGGTTGCATCTTTCAAACAAATGAGCGTTTGTAATGTATATCAAATGAACAGTTGCTCTAGAAATTCATGCTAAATTTACATTTTTTCAATACAAGAAAAACCTCTGCATTTTTACATAAACGTGGATTCACTGTTACTGACTAATAACTAGTCAGTAACAGTATACATATACCTCTCAAAAAATTAAAGGCTGAGTTCTAAATTAGAAAATTTTGCAAAGAAATGATCCGACGAAATTAGACTTGAGGGCGCTGAATTTAGTTTTTCGTATAATATAAGTTTATACATTTCGAGCTGAGGCATGCTTGTAAAAATCACTGTTCGGGCCATGCGTATTTCCGTAACAATTGTTGGCGCTACTCTTTAATTGGGGTAACTTTTCATGTACTTGGCAAGCGCCAAGAACGCTGCCAACCTCAGTTAGTGCCTGATCTCTTGACGCTATAAGTCGAGATCACCAGCGTTCCGTTCCAAGAGAACTACTCTACCTTAGGATAGTACAACTCTGTGCATTTAGGATAGTACAACTCTGTGCACTTAGGATAGTACGGCAATTTGAATCAATGTAAATATAGTTACAGTTCCGCTACATTTTATATTTTTGAGGCACGACAATTACTTTTACTTTTAAAATGTTTAACTAGAAGATATTTCGAAAATGTTACACAAAGTTGCTTGAAAGTGGGTACCTAGAAATTATGGAGGTGGATTGTGAAGGAGTAATATATCAGGATTTTTACTGATTCGGAGTCTAGACGGACAAAACCTCTCTTAACCACTTGGAGGGCTAAGTAAAATGAGACCTGTTTGTGGCGCAGCTTAATATAATCATCAAACTTAAGTCAGTGTTGCACCACAATTTTTTCTTTATTGAAATGATCGTTTACTATATTAAATAGTTTAAATGAGATGAGGGTTTACTATATTAAATGGTAGGCGATAATTTATTAAAAATAAAGTTTTGCCGCAACACTGACTTAAAGTTACGATGTTTAAATTAAGCTATACCACAAACAGATCTCATATTTTACCTTAACAAATTTCCGAATTACCTTGTAGCTTTGAATAGTACTTCAATGAGTGCTTTTTTATGTCAGGCTAAATGGGCCAAGGTAGCCCGGTTTGAAGAGTAACGGATAGCAACCGGAGGGTTCCGAGTTCGAATCCAACCAAAGACTGTCGTGTACAGGGGGGCTGGTGCACATTAAATCCATTGTGGCCTCAAATGTCCTCATGTTGGCGTGGTGTGGAAGTTTGGAGTGGGGTGCCAGCTCAGATGTTGCCTTGTCATCTAACCGTGGTTCAAAATTACGTGTTGTCCTCGATCTTTCCCTTCGGGTTTGATCGCGGACTGTCGACAATAGCCCGTTGTGTTGCTCCAGTGCGAACTTAATTAAATACCTACCTGTCAAGCTAAATGTAGATGTCAGTTAAGTTTATGCTGTGGAATGTGCTTCCTTTACGTATTTCGGACGTGTCGTCACTTGGCTCGTCTTTCGAATACGATTTCAGCACATCGCCCAAAAAATTTCCAAAGAATGAAAACCGAATTGATACGATAGATGATTGGTCAACACCATTAGATTAAATGCCAAACGCCACCAACACGGTCTATAAACTACATTTTAAGGTAACCCCGACGTGCCATGCGAGAGCATTTAGGTAACAGGAAGTAAAATATCCGTTTAGATTTTCTGGTTTAACCCTGATGGTTGTCTGGACGAAATATCTCACCATAAGGATCTTTTCATTCATTTTATTACGTCAAAACTGACCAGATATCGTTGGACGTGGTATCTCGCCATTGTAAGAAAACTGTTCAGATCTTGATCTCGTCATCATACAAAAATATCTTGATGAAGATATATATAGCGATGGTCAAATTAGCAAAATTGGTCCGATCTTGATGGACAATGCATCTTGTCTACGCCACTTGGAGGGTTATAACACAGAAAACCTCAGATGAGGATTGACTGATAAAAAAATAATTTTTTTAGCAAATTCAACTCATGCAAGAGCAATATAACGTCAATTGTTCAGAAGATCCACCAAACCCATCTTCAGCTCTCTACTGAAGAAGACGTGACTCAAGTCATTACGAAACAAGATTTATGGCAGTTAGCTAGTACCCAAATGTTAAAGAAGCCGTCGTAGACAGTTTTAAAATGTAACAAAGTTTTCTCAGGAACGCTTTTATTTATAAAACAGCACAAGGTCCTATTTATCATGAGCTTCAGACGAGAAATCCACGAAACTAGTTGTCTGCAGAGATGTATGCTTACAGCGATTTTGAAATAACTTGTTACAATGTTCAAACACTAGCTGAAAAAATGTGTCCTGGCAAACTAAAACTTTCGCCAGATGCAAGAGAGTTTTACTCATTTAGACGATTTATTACTGCTTTCCCCTTCCTTTGATGAGGCGACGTGTCTGCAAACTCAAAATTAAAAGCTAGGCTGTTTTGGATCTTTCGTTATACGAGTCAGTTTCCAAGTCACAAATGGCTGCAAAATACCAAATAACATCCGAACTTGCAAACCATTTATTTGCACACTTTTCCTTGTTTCCCAACACAAGATTTATTGCAAAACGCATTGATGATACGTAGCTTTTCCAGTTCCTCGAAAAAATTATTCTAAATACGAAGTAAAAGCAGTGTTTTTAAAACATGCATTTTCATCAATTTTTTATTTTCACATTTTTATGCGTTTTATCGCGGCTCAAGGGTTACATTTTGCAATGCTACGCCACACAAGAGACAATTTTTATGCATTACGAAGTAAAAGCAGTGCTCAAAAGGATGGATCTTATTATGAGAGGCTTTTTCTGTCAAGCTAAATGTAGGTAGCAGTAGCGTTTCTTTAGTTGGTTGGTAGGTATTTAATTAACGTCGAACTGGAGCAATACAACGGTTGATTGGCGACGGTCCGGGATCAACCCACGATGGGAATATTACGAGGACAGCACCACGTAATTTTGAACCACGGTCAGATGACGAGGTCGCACCTGAACTGGCACCCCTCTCTCCAAACTTCCACACCACGCCAACGTGAGGGCATTTGAGGCCCCGACAGATTTAACGTGCACCAGCCCCCTTTGTACACGACGTCTTTCGTTGGATTCGAACTCGTAACCCTCCGGTTGCTAGTCCATTACTTTTCCAACTGGTCTTAGTGTTTCTTTGAAGCAACGTGTTCCTGTACGTATTCCAAAAGTGACATCGCTTGACTTGTTTTTTCAATACGATTTCAGCATTTCGCCAATAAAAGTTTCAGAGAATAAATTCCGAATTGATATAATTGATCGTTTAGCGTCAATTATATAAAGTGCCAGATGTCGATAAACTACATTTTAAAGTAATTATGATACGTATTATGCGAGAGCATTTGGGTGTGCACTGAAAATTCCTCTCAGACCAATGAAAAAACCGTTTTTATTTTCCATTTATAATGCATTATGAAGCAAAGCAGCGTTTTGAAAACAGATGCGGTTTTTTTTAACTGCAACAATGAAAAAATTTGTTTTTCAAATTCACATTTTTATGCTTTACAAAGTAAAAGCAGCGTTTCAAAACGATAAATTTATATGTTTAATTACACGCATGTCCCCCCAAATTAAGAATTATAAATTCGTATCAATCAAGGTCACCTGATCTCAATCCAATAGATCATGCTTGGGATGCTCTCGGACGTTACATTGCACCCTACGCAACACCAAGGATCGCAGAAAAACCAGAACGTGCTCTAGTGCATGAATGGGACACCTTGCCACATGAAGTCTTGGACAAACTTGTGGAAAGCATGTCTGCACGTAATGAGGCCTGCATTAGGGTCAGAGGCCAGCACATTCCCTAATAGGTTGCTTTTAACGGGAGAATATTTTTTTCAATAACCAAACCTACACTCAAGCATTTTATTTTCTCATTTCTTTAGTTCCCTGGAGCCCCACGAGGATGTTCTTATTATCTTAAACACAGCATGCGGAGTATTGTCATTTGAGGTACTTCGGTTGAGGTACTTGGAACGTGGCTTCATTGCATTATCCTTAATTTTTGGATAAGTTTGTATGTCAATAGAAATTTTTTTTATTTCATTTTTATTTATTAAGTAAAATCAGCGTTTTAAGAAGATGCATTTATATATTTAACAAAACCAATGAATTTTTTAAATTTCGTATTATATATTATGAAAAGTAGCGTTTCAAAAAGATTCATAAAAATACCTAACTGTACCAACGGAAAAATTACTTTTTAAAATTTCATTTTTATATGAATTATTTTAATTTTGCGTTAATAATTTAAATTATAAACGCCATATTTAAAGATATTTTTCAAGGGATATCTACTATTCCAACCTAGATATATTCTTAAGTTAGAAGATTGAACAATACTTTGGATGATTGCTCATCAGAATAAGCACAAGCAAATCAAGTTTTCCTAAACACATTGCTGAAAATAAATTGCTTAAACATTCATTAATTTTCTATTGATTTCAACGTCCATAGGTCTATTCTATTTACAGCAAATTTGTTAGACTATAATTCTTTCACGGGAGTTGATATATATTTAAATTAAATTAGTAATATGTTGTAATGAAGTGTTATGGTTTATCTAACTGTATTTGAGTGTCTTTTCTTGCTTTCTTATATCACATTTTTTGCTCCAATTGGATATTTTTTCTGCAGAGAAAGAATTTAAAAAAATTACTTAATTATAAATAAATTAAAATGCAGAAAATACTTCGAGTCGATAACTTAAATGCCACATTTTATTCACCATTTAACCTCCCTTTGCGTTTTTTTTATGTGTGGAACACAAAATCCTAACAAATGTAGATTTTCTATACGCCTCGATCTCTATCCTTGGCAGTTATGTTTTAATTGGAGAATTCGATTGGGTAAAACACTAGCCCTTGGAAAATGCCGCATTAACATGTCATAGGAACAAGGACATATTATAAACTTTAATTGAGAACATATTGCTGTAGGTATTCATCTACATATTGCTGTAATTAAATTGCTTAGTTACAAATACATTAAAGGCAGAAAATACTCTTAGTCGGTATCTTCAATGCCACGTTATATTCCCCACTTAAGCTAATTTTATGTTTTTAAGTGCAAAAACACAAAAACTACTTAGAAAGTACATTTCCTATACGCTTCGATCCATCCTTTGCAGTTATGTTTTAATCAGTTGGTTGTTTTTAGGTTTTGTGTAGCAAGGGCCATAGCTGGCCAAGCCGCGACAAACACAAAACTGTCAAGTAAAGAAATGTCATGAGAGGGATAAAGAGGATTAGGGAATAGAGTAGTGCGATTAAAGCAGAAAGAGATCTCTGGGTATCCCGGGAGCGATGTTTTAATCGGAGATTTCCAGAGAATTCGATTAGGTGAAACTACCCCTTGGCAAATGTCGCATTACCATGTCATAGGAACAAGGACAAATTATCAACTTTAATTGAGTTGCATTACAAATTGTCGGAGGGACATTTCCAACCACTCACAGATCATGGCAATTCATCCCAAGACGTTTTAATATTCAATAAGTCTAGTTTTAACGTAGGAAACGAGTCCATGTATCTCGAAGCGATAAGGAATCCGATAGAGGAATGCTAAAATACTTTCATAGGGTGTTAACGTGCAGATAACCTACACCCTTTGGGTAAATCGGGTTACGTTTATGCGCGTGTGGGTGAAGGTTGATTAACTGTATGTGTAACTGTCAAATTCAGACACGAGTCAGTTAATTTAGTGCTATAAATGATTTAGCTGTTACAAGTTTACATGCGACCCGATCTGCAACATACTGGTAGTTTCACTGACGCTCCTTATTCTCAGTAAAAAGCGGAGGTTTTCGAAACGAAAGTAAAAAATCAAAGAACGAACCAGTAACTTAGCGTATGGTGCATCTTCATTTGTTAATGTGGGTTAGTTGGTTGATTTAGGTTTAATGGCGCAAGGTCCAAACATGAATAAGCTAAGCCAAACGTAAGACATTAAATTCAACTAAGAGACGTAAAAGAATCGGATTAACAACCATACCAACATTTAAAGAGTGATAAAAACATAGGTAAACACGAAAGCAATTTTTTTAAAGTCAAGCAAATCAAAATGCAAGATATGTAAAAGTATAATTAAAAGTCTCGAATTGAGAATGTTGATTCTAAAATAGATGCAATGATGTAGCTTAAGAATACAAAAGTTTTCTGTTAAAAGATGAGATACATAAAAATATGTCGGTGATCTTTGAAAATAAGGGCTAAAAATTCTTTTCGAGCAGAAATTACTAAGATGGAGGATTCCATCTTAGTTGATAATTAATGAGATCATGAGATGTAGTTTAAAAAGAATTTGCTATTGTTGAAAAATGCTTTTTAAAATTTTCTTTCAGGAATACTATTCGACATTACCACAATTGAAATAAGCCCGTGGTCACTTGCATAATGGCTGTACTACATTGAAGTCGACTTTCCGTATTCTTTTCTGAAACACAATCACGTTAGTCTGATAATTAGACGTCAGAAGAGGTCTTTCAACAGTCATTGAATACTAATTGGTGACATGAATTAATTCTTGGTTAAAAATTATGGAATAAAACCAAAAATCTCAACCAACGAAAAATGAAATCGTAAATTTCAACGTTATAAATATACAACTGTTACTTAAGTATAGTACGAAAAAATAAATCCGCTGTCAATTGCTAAATGCATTTATTTCGTGTTTATTGTGAGGGTGTTGGGTTAGTTTAATTTAAAATTATAATTCTTTTCAGTTTTCAACCTTCCCATTTATTCAATTCCTTAGTTTTAAAGAGGGCCAATTTTCCGTTTCTTTACTATGTTAACCCTCCTGGTGGTTGTCTCGACGAGGTATCTCGTCATTAGCAAAATTGGGCAGATCGTTATGGACAGGATATCTCGTCGAAAGAACTTGAATGGTTAATATGTATTTTATTTTTTTACTATAGGAACTGAGAGGTGCATATAATTTTTGTATATAGTACATATTATCTGTAACTCCTAACAATCTTCTCTCGGTGTGACTGAAAAAACGTTAAAAGAAATTTCACCTTTGACTCGCATCCGGTGGGGGAGAGTCGACCTTTTGACCTTCTCGCCTCATTTTTGGCGAAATTGGCACTTTTGGACGATTTTCGGCCTAGTAGGTGTTTCGTCTGGGTTTTTTGACGGTTCGGGGAATGGGGACTTTCATGGCTGACCACTGGAAGAGGTTCTTACATGTTGGGAATTAGATTCGACAGGGCCCTTAATATCAAAAATTCAATTCAATAGTTTTTATCACTAAAATCCTATCATAGCAAACATTAACTTCACTCCATTAATTTCATGCCTGATTTTTTTCTAGTTCAAAGCAAATCTAAAACGGTGCAGGGGTTACCACCCGACTCCAATCGAATCACAAACCCAAGCACCTCCGGTAGCGGTCAGTACTTGGGTGGGTGACCAACTGAGCTCCCGTCCCGACTCGGAGGTGTAATAAACTTTTGAAAACTGCTGATTAACTTTATTCTCCAATCCTTTTTATCAGTTTTATTAATTTTAAGCTTTTAATTAAGGACTTTATTTTAAGATACTTTTTATGATGAGGAGATAAGCTGCTTCGCGGCGGGGTAAATGATGTCCAGTTCAGAGGTGTTTTGCGAGGGTTTACCGTTTAAAGAGGGACTGTTTTGCTTAAAAAGGGGTAAGGATATAAAGGCCTTACCCGCCAATTATTGTCACCTTTTTAGCTGGAGTCTCCCAACCACCTACGCGGTAGGTGGGGGCTTCAGCGGCCACCTTGCCCGTGCTGATCGGTTGTCTCGGCTGACACCCCGGGTGCTCCTTTAGAGCAGTGTCTTCCATTCGAGTGGATATTCCGGGTAGGAGCAACTATGTCGAAGGCTGATTTGTTTTATGCGGGATCTGTTCCAAAGTGCCAGATTGACTGGTGGTTCAGTGATTCACTTAGCATTCCTAATTGAATTTTTGATGCAAGAACGTGAGTGACTTTCTGTTGCGTCTGAACTAGAGGGATAAAGGAGAGTACCCCGTCAAATTATTGACCTTTTTATGACGTTGCCCTTTATTGCTTTGACGTTTTTGACTTTTCGCGAACCACCCACGCGAGTCACTGGCAATCTCTTCAGACTCCCGGACTCTGCCGGACGACTCCGCCGCAGCTTTATCTTTCGAAAGTTAGCGTCTTCCATGGAGTAGCATCCAAAGGATTCAGGATGTATTACAAAGCGGAATGAACTGAAAGTTTTGCTGTTTAATCCTCCAAGTGGTTTCGACGAGATATCCCGTCCATCAAGATGTGACCAATTTTGCTAATGACGAATTATCACGGCATTAAGATATTGCCGATTTTTCTTACGATGGCGAGATCAAGAGCTATTCAGTTTTCTTCTAATAACGAGATATCTCGTCCATCACCTGGTCAATTTTGCTAATGACGAGATACCTCGTCCATCACCTGGTCAGTTTTGCTAATGACGAGATACCTCGTCGTGCTCAGCGGGTTTGCTCATGTGCTAGCAGCTTATGAGTTATATGTGGTATAGGTTAGATTCCTGTAACTACCCTGCGTTTCTCTCTTCTGTGATCAGTAAAATTATCCTTGTGTGTCCATTGCTTGGTGCAGCAGATCTGAGTCTTAAGCCATAAAAAAAAAACAATTTTTGTATCGAGGACATAAATGAGACCCAGAAAAACCCAAGAAAAATTCCTTACCAAAGAAATTAATAATTGTAAATCTTTAACATACGAATAAGCCTTGCAATTTCAAAATACAAACAAAATTAAACAGATTTAATACCACCTATTTTCAAAGTTTTAACATTTAAATGTCTTAGGTGATCAAGTTACGCATTCTTCAAGCAAATAGCCATAGAATGGCAAATCAAACATTTCCCATGTGTGTTTACGTCAGGAATTTCAATCGCATACCAGGGGTAATAAATCTAATTTGAATCAAGTGTAAAACAAAAAATAACAAGTGAATAAAGTTACTTATTAATGACGACGTTGAAGAAAATGTTTAGCCGAGATTATTCATAAACATTGTTTTATTGTAAAGTAGTGTATTAAACTTTAATAGCAGTTATTAATTCCAAATTGTAACGGAAGTATTCAGTTCCGTAAAAAATAAAATAAAAACCTAGCCATAATTGTTCGTATTGGTCTGTTCATAAGCATATGCGTTTTTTTACTTGATACAGCTGAGTAGATAATTATACAAAGCTTCAAAAACGACTAATAAAAGTAGTAAAAACAAAATTATCGATAGCCATTTTGGGCGGAACACGTCTGCCATCACCAGGAATAAAGTAAAACACAAGAGAAACTTGAGTTTAAATGTTATCTTTAAACAGTGCTGTCACTACTCGCTTTTTTAATAGCGAAATGATGGTGGACGCGCTGTTTCGCCAAAATGTCCATCGACAGTTTTGTTGTTTACTACCTTCCATTAGAACTTTTATGCTTTATATAAATACCTAATCAGCTGTATCAAGTGAAAACAAAAGAACACGATTATAAATTCCAAATTGTAACCAAATATGCAGCTGTTCCGCAAGATAAAAACCTAGCCAAAATAATAGATAGTGATAGTAGAAAAATAGTTGATAGTGTTTGTTGGTTTATTCTTGAGTATGAGCACTTGTTTTCACTTGAGTAGATAATTATAAAAATTCCAAAACGACTGATAAAGGTAGTAAAAATAACAAAATTATCGAGTCAGTTGGGTGGAACACGTTGGAACACGTCTTCCATCACCAGGAACCAAATAAAACATGAGAAACTCGAGTTTGAATGCTATCTTGAACCAATCTGTCACCACTGGCTTTTTAATAGCGAATTGATGGTGGACGTGCTGTTTCGCCGAAAGGGCCATCGACAACTTTATTGTTTTTACAACTTTTATTAGTACTTTAAGCTTTTAATAAATATATAAACAGCTGTATATCAAGTAAAAAAGAAAAAGCAATTATAAATTTGGATATTGTAACCAAATATTCAGCTGTTCCTTAAAAGATAAAAACCTAGCCAAAATAATAGTTAATCGTATTGGTTTATTCATGAGCTTGATTCCACGTGATATTGATTTCACTTGGTATTGAACGCTCGTTTTCATTTGATACAGATGAGTAGATAATTATGAGTTCGAAAGCGACTAATAAAGGCAGTAAAAACAGAAATATTATCGATAGCCATTTAAGGTGGAACAAAACCTACAAGAAATTCAAGTTAAAATGTTATCTATAAACTACGTTTGTCCCTCGTTTTCCACCACTTGCTTTTAATAGCGAATTGATGGCGGACGTGCTGTTCCGCCGAAATGGCCATCGACAATTCTTTTTCTACCTTTTTGTATATCTACTTGGCTGAATCCAGCAAAAACGAACGCACATGTTCACAAAGCAATAAGATCGTTAAAAAAACAAGCCGTCAAACCTTTCTGTTCAATTAACTGTCAATTCAAATTTACTACTCAATAAATATTCGGAAAAGAAACTGAAACTAAGTAGCAGTCATGTTTTGTCGATTAAAAAACGAAGAAAAACGATGTACCCGCTACAACTTCGTCTGAGTCGAGCTTTCAGCTGCAGCAAAAAAGAACCAACTCTGCTCGTCTGCCGCTCACTCGTAATTTCTGGTCTTTTATCTGCTCTTGGTTTACGACGGCGGCGCGCGAGTTTCATTTCCTTTTCTCGACTTCCCGTGTAACACGACGTGTGTGAATAGCTCCGGAGAATTGAATAAGCGAAAGTGAGGGCTGCCCTAATGCATGGCAAAACATGAATCGTCCATTTTACACATTACATCGGACATTTTATATTTTTCCCCCAATCGCTTTTAATAGCGAATTGATTGTGGACGTGTTGTTCCGTCGAAATGCTCATCGACAAATTTGTTCCACCTTTCTTATCTATCTACTTGTCTGAATCAAGCCGAAATGAAGACATGCTCACAAACAAAGCAATAAGATCGTTAACAAAACAACTTTGTTTCAAATCTTTTGCAATTAACTGCTCAATTCAAATTTACTACTCAATATTCGGAAAAGAAACTGAAACTAAGTAGCAGTCATGTTTTGTCGATTAAAAAACGAAGGAAAACGATGTACCGGCTGCAACTTCGTCTGAATCGAGCTTTCAGCTGCAGCAAAAAAGAACCAACTCTGCCTCGTCTGCCGCTTACTCGTAATTTCTGGTCTTTTTTCTGCTCTTGGTTTACGACGGCGGCGCGCGACTTTTATTTCCTTTTCTCGGCTTCCCGAGTAACTCGACGTGTATGAATAGCTCTGGAGAATTGAATAAGCGAAAGTGAGGGCTGCTCTAATGCATGGCAAAGCATGAATAGTCCGTTTTACACATTATATCGGACGTTTTTTATCCCTCGAGAACGGAAGAAAAAGGAAACGTAGATGTGTCACAGGGTCATTGGAAGCGTGATCGCAGAAAATTTCCGGTCGTTGCGGGCGAATTGAAAGAAATGACAAGCATGGGGTCTTTATCCGATATCTTTATTTCATTGTTGAAAGTGCCTCTTCCGACAACGGGACAAAAGATCGCGAATTATTACGAGCGTAATCTTTTACCATCGGCGATCCAATTAAGCCTGTGGGGAAACGTTACTGGGAATCGCCTCGTGAATTTATCGCAACTGAAATTGTCAGCGTAAATTTTATTTTTGACATGCCATCGTAAGGATGAAAGAATGAGTGTCAGAAATTCAATTCATTTTTTTCTATCTGGGAAATATCAGGCAATGACTTAGTTGGGATTTGTTCGGCGCAAGGGACATTTGGCCAAGCTGCACCAAACACAAGACAAAGCCAAGTAATGGACATACACATACAAGGCAATGACTTGGATCGAAGTTTCCATGCTTTCAACTGGTAGAGCGTATATGCTGTTGAAAATCCTATGATGACGTTCGGAAGTCAAATACATCGACCATCTAATGAAATAGATAAAGCACGTGGTCGAGTCGTGTCATAAGATCTCAAAAGTATTGGTTACGAGGGATTGGGAATCGATTTGGGTCGATTGGCTATCGAAGAGGAAAAAATTGCTTTTTCATCACGGATTTTTGGATTCGTGCTTTCGCCTAATACTACCTACAGATCTTCAAACCGAGCGTTTAGGGAAAATAACATGAAGCCGCGCGCACGTGTTGTCTATTTCATTAGAATGTCGATGGTCAAATAACAATAGTCACAATAAGTTCGCTGTTTCATCTTTTGGGATCAGTTAAAGATAAATATCATGTGCTGATTTCAAATATGCCCAGCAGTTTAATAATCCGACTGTACCATACCAATGCAACTTAAAGAAAAAAATTCTTAAACACTATCAGAAGATTCATGAATATTTCTTCTGCATTCGCATATCACGGTACACTGAAGACCTAGAGACTCGAAACTTCAAGGCACCTAGACTCAGAAATTCAAGGAACATAGATTCGGTAACCTTGAGACCCAGAAATGATAAAAACTTTTATGAAAAAATGGCTTCCCATGGATACGTAACCCCATGGGTTGAACATTAGGTATGTAGGTAGGTATTTTAATTAACGTCGCACTGGAGCAACACAACGGGCTATTGGTTGAACATTAGGATTGGATTGTTTGTTGGGGTTTTATGGCGCAAAGTTCAAAAGTGGACAAGCGGTTGAACATTAGGATCTAGCTGAATAAAGACAACTGGAATTAATGAAAAAACTTCAGTCATTTAGGGTAAAAAATTATTTTAATGTAACCAAATGAGGAATCTGGGAATGAAGATGTTGCAAAACATACGTATTTGGTGCTTAGGGTTACACGAAGTTGGTTGTTGGAACTACACGGTATATGTGTGTCATAGAGCTAAGCGAAACATTTCTTTTCAGGAGCAATCAATGTGTTTGCATTTATAATTCGGTTGACTAGCTGCTCGTTTACCTTACGCAACTGGAAATATTTTGTTGATGAGAAGACCACGACGGAATGTTAGCGTACAGATCGTTCTTTTCACAAGAATGTTTAGAATCAAGTCATTTGACTTCTCCGCCAGGAAATTTCGGAGAAGCCAGGACGCGCACCGGTTTATTATTCGACTTTTCCTACCCAAATGAAAAGCCGAAAACATTTCTCGCTCCTGTGAAGGAAACCGTCACCTGAGACGCTTCAGTGACCGTTGACACTCAGAGGGAGAATCAGGCAAGAAAAATCCACCTTGGTAAAAAGAAACTTTGGATAAAAGAAAAGAGGGCGGGAAGAAATGAAAAAAAAACCATCGGAGGGGCGAAAATTGCTCCAGAAAATAAATAAGAAAATCTCCAGAACCGAGGTCAGAGAGTTCATCTCATAGAGCTTAGTAAAAATACCAGAGACCACGAGCTACTTTGAACTCTGGGCAATATCCAGCAACAATGTGGGGTGTGTATTTTCCGCCTGTGGTCGAAATTGAAAACCGTAGATTACTTGCCTGAACGAAGCCAGAAATGATATATCATTTGAAGAATAAGCACCACGATATATTTGTATTACCTTTATCACCTGTATCAACCAGGCATCGATTGTCCAATGAATTGAAGGATTGCTTAAATGAAGAGGGCAAAGACCTTATCGTCACAAAAGCAAATGAAAATAACCTGTTGAAATAAGGGACATCCGAGAACAGTAGTTATTCTGCAATTCTGCAATAATGATTCTAGAGATATTTCCATCACATAAGTACGCTTATTTGCTTTATTGAAACCAAGATTAGAAAATTGATACTGCCATGTCTTAGATTAGTTTGGAGATTCCATGGCGTTCAGAAGTCGTTAGTTTCTTGATTTCAAATATGTGAGCTTTGATAAAAATGTCACATCAATTTTTGCTTTCTAAGATGCAACAATCGAAAACATTAAGGCGCATTTGTTAAAAAAAAGCCTTGAATTAAGACATCGTTAATCGAAAAAGGTTGTATTCATCAACCGTCAGACTAGAACTAAATCCACATGCGAGCTTTAATAAAAATGTCACATTAATTTTAGCTTACCACTATGTAACAACCGGAAACAATAAGGTGCATTAGTTTTAAAACCTTGAAGTAAGACATCGTTGATCGAAAAAGGTTGTATTAATCAACCTTCAGACTAGAACTAAATAAATTATGCAAAATTATTTTCATTTTTAAAATAACTATGCTACCACTCCCATAATTTAGCGTATTGAGTTCAATTCATATTTTATACAAAAGTAAACCTTTTACAGTTTTTCATTCGCATCGTTTCCGAGCCTAGCTACGCTAACCACTTTAAAGCGCTATAAAATGTATTTAAAAGTATAAGAGATGAAAGAATCGGTTATTGAAATATTCTATGTGAAATGCAAGCAAACAAAAGAATCTACCCTCCTAACCTAATTATTTACAGATCCATGGGGCTTTTCCATATTTAAAAATTCGGAAAATAGACTGCGATAGATGCATCTGCTGTAAATGGAGGATCCATTTCACTACCTGGCTTCAGTGTCACTTGACGACAGAATTCCACGTCAAGTCGTCGTCACCTTCAAAACACGATGATTTACGGGACATGGCGCTTTTCCATCACATTTAAAGATTCAGAAAAATAGACAACGATAGATGTCCTTGCAGTAAAATGGGAGATCCATTTCCCTTACCTGCTTCAGTGTCATCAGGCGAGAGGATTCCACGTCAAGTCGTCGTCACCTTAACATGAGGGAAACTGCTTCCAACCACTGCCAACAATTTAAAATACCCCAAAAGAATCATCTTGCGCCATAAAACCCCAACATCCAATTCAACCCCAAAAAGATCAAACTAATCTACTCAGAATATGAACTGGATCTCCACCATGTATGACAAGAAAAAACAATTAATATGTGGTATACTCCAGACACTTACAAGATCAGTCGTGGCACGGATATGCCCACTGTGCTAGCAACCTGCAAGTTGTAGGCGGCGCAGGTTCGATTCCTGTCAGGTGGATTCCTCCCTGGGTGTATTTCTCTTCTGTGTCAGTAAAACTTTCATTGTGCGTGTATGTCTATTACTTGGTATTGTATGTCTTTTGTGACGCAGCATGGCCAAATATGGTCCTTGCGCCATAAAACCCTAACCAGACACTAACATGCCTACCATCAGTCGTCTTCAGATTTGGTTCAGGGATATTGGTAGATTTGATGTTTAGGTGAAAATGTTCGTTATTCATAAAATGGTGAAGGTTCATGGGAAAATACACAATATCAAAAACGTCATCCAACTTGAACTGCCACGCGATCAACAGATTAAGACTACATGAAACTCCAAGTCCAATAGCCGAAAGCTGATAAGTTTATTAAAAGTGGCGTTGGTAGTTTTCTTTGATAAATACGTTTCCCAGAAAAACAAAAAGAAACGCCGTTTTTCTACACCAATGACCTTTTCATTTCGACCGCCTCGTAATCCAGTCAGCGCCCGAGCGCGAATGAGCTAAAATACAGCTTGGAATAATCATAATTTAAAACCAATTTCGAGCCGGGCACAATTTTATTGCCCTTCCCGGCAGGGGAAAAATATAAAAAACTAACATTGAAACGTTTAGAGTCCCGCATTTTTTTTTCAGTCGGTAGAGAATAAAGAGATCTGATTTTGGCATCTCTTCGCATTTCTGATGATAATCTCCTTCCCTCGTGCCTTTCGAGAAAGATGCCACCTTCAGAATCTGATCTTCCGCCGAGATTACACGCCAACACGAGAAGGTTCCGTTTTATCGCTTCTCCCATCATCTGATGCCAGAATTCTCCCATCTTTACCTTGACAGTGGGAGAAGTTAGGGATAAGCTTCGTTCATTTTAATTTGCATCTGTCAGGAGAAGTTAATGAGCAATTTATCATTGTTCTCTCAAGAGCCAGTCGGCAAAGATGTCTGTTTTTAGTATCCTTTTGTTCTCATAAGTTTTAGGTATACATAGACCAATTTAAGTTTTCGTTTAATGTAGGGACATTTGTTCTCGCGATCAAATTGGTACACCTCTGCATTACATTGGTTTGTTCTCTAGCCAGCATGGCATATTATAACACCTGCCGACCAGCTTGAAATAGTGTGGCTTACACATCAACACTAACGAAAGTTAAATGGTTAAAATTATTAACATGACGCACGGATATTCATCAGGACTTGATAATCCAAAAGAATTAAACTATCTCAATGTTTAGATTGTAAATACAATGTTATAAAAATAAAATACGTGATAAAATTCTCGATAAGCAAGTTTTGTCGCGTTTCCCCTTATCTGATGCTAGAATTCTCCCATATTTTCCTTGACAGTGGGAGAAGTTAGGGATAAACTTCGTTCATTTTAGTTTACATCTGTCAGAAGTTAATGAGCAATTTATCGTTGCTCTCGTCTCAAGAGCCATTTGGGAATAGGGCAATGATGACTGTTTTAGTATCCTCCGTACGCTAAGAAATTTTCTATGCCTAAAACTTAGGTTTTTGTTTGGGGTGGGGGCATTTGCTCAAGCGATCGAATTGACATACCTCTACACTGCATCAGTCTGCCACATAGCGTCATCATGCCATATTACACCTGCCAACCACCTCGAAAGAGTGTTATGAGGAACATCAACACTAATGGAATCGGTGGTTAAAATTAACATGTATGTGCATTCAATCAGGACTTGGTAATCCAGAGGACGATCTATCTTAATGTGCATATTATAAATACAATATTTGCAATACGCACATCTTCGCAAGTCATTTGAATTTTGCAAAGGCGACTGTTTTTTTATCCTCCGTGTGCTAAGAAATTATTTTTTGCCTAAAACTTAAGTTTTCGTTTAGGATAGGGGCATTCGCTCTAGTGATCAAATTGGTACACCTATGCACAACATCAGTCTGTCACATAGCAGCAGCATGACATATGCACCTGCTAACCACCTCGAAATCGTGACTCCGGAACATCAACACTAACAAAGGTTCAATGGTTTTTCAACATGAGCGGATATTCATCAGGACGATCCAAAGGAATTGATTTCTTGATGTGCATATAGTAAATAAAATCTTATAAATTTAAACATGTGCGATAATATTTTCAACACCTGATTATGTGTTTGTGAGACCTTCCTGAACTAACACCAGCACATTTTCCGTGCCTAGTGTCGTGAGGCACTAACAGTTTAAATGAGTGGCAGTAATGATATCAGGAATGTTTCTATTGCAAACATTTTAAATTTATATTATAGTATCTACAATTAAAACATAAAAATGTATCAATTCCCTAGGATTATCAAGTCCTGATGAATATCCATATGTCCAGTTATTAAATTTATCCCTCGAACCTTAGTTTTGATATTCCGGAGCCACACGATTTCTAGGTGGTCGGCTGATGTTGTAACATGCCATGCTATTGCTAGGGGAAGATTGATGTAGTGCAGAGGTTATTAAGCGCACATTTAACTAAGCCCTTTATCCGAGATCTGTTCTTGAGAGATCAGAGAAAGCGTTATCAGTTTTTGTCTATCTGACACAAGTGAATGATACTAGTGATTCCCCGCATTTACACACGTTGTCTGGAAGGGCTCAATTAGAAGAGCTAGTGGGGAAATCACCATTCAAAGATAAGATATTTAAACTTGGGTTTTTTTCGTATTGCATATTTTGGTCCCGATGATGGACGTTTTGTTCGACCGAAATAGCTAGATGAGTTTTATCATCTTGATTTTCATCTATATACGTCATTTTTTGAAGCTTTTAGATTTTTAATATCTGATCTTGAACGGGGTCACCGTGGCTTAGTGAGCTGTGGGTTGCGCAGGTTCGATTTCTGTAACTCACCCTGGAGTATTTCTATTCTGTTCTAGCAAAAATGTCCTTGTGTATCCATTACTTGATGTCGTCTGTCTTGTGTTTGGCACAACTTGGCCAAATATGGCCTTGAACCATAACACAACACAACCTGTTCCTGTACTTAAGATGTAGAGGAATTTCTCAGTTAGACTGCAAACGTGGAAAACTGAGAAGACGAATGGTAAACAAACTACCATCACTCACCGTCACCAAACCCCCATTGCAAAGTTCGCCCAAAACTCATCCGACTCATTCCCACTCAAAATTTATGAGACCCAAATAGTGACCTCGACTATCTGGAGTCGGTCCCTATCTGGGTCTCGTACATATTGGTACTTATTTGTGGAGGGATCCTTTCTCTTGGTGAGCATGGTATTGAAACTCGAGTTTTTCTCGCGTTGCTTATTTTGGTCCGGATGATGGAAGTTTTGTTCCACCAAAATAGCAAGACCAGTTTTATCATCTTGTTTATTCATCTTTATTAGTCATTACTTAAAGATTTTACACTTTGGTTACCTGTTCCTGTACCTAAGATGCAGGACTTTCATCCAGTCTGAGTGGCAAGAGCGGTATAACTCAGAATACGAATAGTAAACAAACTACCACACACCGTAACCAAATCACCCATCGCCAAATTTGCAAAAAAAAAACATTCGACCTATCCCCACTCGTAATGTATGAGCCCTGTTTCTTTACTGACCCCCACAACCTGGACTCTTTTGGAGCGAGCATTTCTCGAGGTAGACACAATATTTAAACTTGAGTCTTTCTTGTTTAATTTGGTCCTGAGGATGCTGAACGTCTTGTTCCAGACCAGTTTATCATCTTTATTGGTCAACTTTTGAAGCTTTCGCATCCTGACTTCTGTGCTAACAGTTGAATTTCCTCAAATGAAACATTAACACTCATTTTTGAGGAGTTATAAAAAAGTATTAACCATGTTTGCATTCCCCGCCGCTGATGTTTGATAGGCAACTTCCACCACTTTCCCCCACACGGTACACTCGTCTCATAACAAAGGAAACAAAAGCAAAGATAACACCGGATTTACTTGAAAAAGTTAAGTTGTCTGGACGCCGACGACCTTCCGACCTTGGGGCCATCTGTTATCGCCAACGCCCCCACGTTCCTATGACATAAATGTGATTCTTGGTCAGATCTTGACTGACATCAGACCGCAGGACGTTGGCCTCGCGCGCGAAAGGCCTCTCCGCCTCAAACAAAAATCAGAGCACTTTATCTGAATAATGACCGCTTAAATGGGATGTCATTGTCTGTTGCATCTGATGTAAAACTGAGATTGCGAGGAGTGACATCAGAGAAAATTTAAAAACTGCGGAATCGAAGCAATTAAATTGTCCAGACTAATGGTTCACAAGAAATATCCAATTAGTCAGTGGCGTGAACTTAGGGAAATTATAGGGGGATTAATAAAACTCCACTTCCTTCATATACAAGTGCTATCGGAACTCAATTTCGTTTATTCAGATCTTTTGTAATTCAGTAAAACCTCGATAAGTCGTCATTCAAGGGACCAATAAATTTTTTCTTGGTTGGTTTTGGGTTTTATGGCACAAGGGCCATATTTGGCCAAGCTGCGCCAAACAGAAGACAACGAGCTAGAAAAAAAAGCAAAAAGGAGAAGGGTAGGCCAGGGTAAAAGAGAACCTGAGCTGGCACCCCACTCTCCAAACGTAAAAAGAGATTGGGGAATAGAATATTTCCGAAGGAGCGATGTCAAGCGTATTATGATTTAATACTCTTCTAGTTGGATATTTGAGAGGGATAATCACACAGATCAGATGTATTCTTAGAAGTACGTATAACAGTTTTTCTGAAACATTTGTGACAAAGAGATAGTACAACACAAGCCTGTTACCGAAACCGCATCGTGAAGTTGAGGACAGGATCCGGGTTTGCTCAGATGAAGCGTATTAAGGGGTAAAAGAGGTAATTCAATGAATAAGAATGATAATGGAGCATTGAAATACAGTGCTTGTGCGGTCTAACTCAAAGATTTTATTTTGTTTGAAATTGGTGGGGCCCGCGCAGGAAAGTTTCAGATTGTATCTTGATTTGAAAAGTAAGGTTGTCTCCGAGTTATACCTACGGGGTGCAATTTAGATTGGGACAATCTCAAATGGCGGATATAATACTGGTGATAGTATACAATACCAAACACGTTGAGAATCATCGTTTTTTTCAGACCGCTTTTTTACTGCTTACTCCAATTCATCGCAACATGGAGCTGTAAACTTTTTGCTGTCTCTAACTGAAGCTTTCCGAAACAGAAATAGCAAAGGATTGCCTATTTCCATTTGCTTTATAATATTAAATCTTAATTAACCGATAGCTTGAGTGGTTTATTTTGAAATTTAAATTGGCAAGCTAATTTAAAAATAAAATGCATGTATATAAATGATTTATTTCAAGATAAAGTGAACGAAGAAACGCAAGAAAAGCAGTATTTTAAGTGAGAATTCAGAAAACATGAAAAACATCACGGAATACGAAGGATTGTTGCATTCCTTAACCCTCCAAGTGGTTTCAACGAGATATCTCGTCCCCCCATCCAGATCTAACCAATTTTCTAATGACGATATATCTTGTCATCAATATATTGCCGGGTTTTTCTTATGACGAG
This sequence comes from Meta bourneti, assembly GCA_933210815.1. Taxonomy (NCBI): domain Eukaryota; kingdom Metazoa; phylum Arthropoda; class Arachnida; order Araneae; family Tetragnathidae; genus Meta; species Meta bourneti. The sequence goes on from OW119933.1 coordinate 37,508,111, forward strand.
ATCAAGAACTGGTCGGTTTTTTGATAACGAGATATCAAGACCTAGTCAGTTTTCCTCAAATGACGAGATACCGTCGAGACAACCACTGGGATGGGTTGGATGTTTCGGTTTTATGGCGCAAGGTCCAAAAGCGGACTAGCCGCGCCAAACACAAGATAGAATATATCCTAATAAAAATATGAAATATTTAAAAATTAATAGTCCAAGACAAAGGTAAAAGGTAGATTTAAACATATAAAATGTGTGCATGAGAATAAAAAATTATTCAAATAGATGATAAAAACAAGACCATTATCGTCTGCAGCGTAACTAATAAAACTGAAGAATTTAAAATACATATGCATAAAAATTTTAAAGTGGAATTTAAAGGATTGAATTATAAAAGAATTTGAAAAAAATATATTTATGACTCATTTTGAAATTGGAAAAAAATTAGATGAAATTTAAAAAACCAACTGAACAAAACATGGAAAAAGTTTAGAATGGGGATTTTCTCTAATCAAATCTCACATATTCAAAATTGCACTTTAAACAATATTTAGGACGTTGATAATTAAGGGCAGACAATTAAAATATGATAAACAGAAAAGGAGAACAGCATGAATGGCAATTGGGCGCGCTATCTCCTAGTATAAAAGATGACGATGGGTAAATCGTGTGTGTCCAATGCGAAGGCGTGTCAGTTTGACATCCGTCCTCCGCATTGGGGCCACTGGCCACTGATGAATGATGGGTTTTATAGATTGTAATTTGTTGGTGACTTGCAGGTTCCACGACTCTTGTCATAACCACTTGGAGGGTAAGACGAAAAAGCTTAAGAACTTTAGTCACACGTCAATTAAAGAGTTCTTATTTTATGGGAATTTCTTATTTTATTTATTAAACCTAACTTATATATTTTGGATGACTATGATTCGGGAAGTAGAGTATGGCACTATTAACTTATATCTAGAGATTATACTAAGAAAAGGGTTAATTTTTTGTCCCCTTCTACAAAGATGGCGTGCAAAGTGGTGATAAATTAGTATCGATTTATTTTCGACACATTTATCATTTAAAAACCAATATAAAACTAAGATATTTTGATAGCAGAACTTAACTCCATGATATTATAAGCAATATATATTCCAGAATAGATTTTACAGCTTATGACAACTCACTTGGTGTGTTATATTACCGCTGAATGATACATTTTGTGCTTTCAATGAAATTTCCATTGCCGATACTTCCAAATAAACTTTTATTAACCGGCTTAAGATTAATGAAACATACATTTAATACGATTGTAAAATCAATTAAAATACAACTATAAAATTTGGTTTGTCGTTCCACTGGCATTTTTTGCTACACGGTAACCGTAACGAAATAATAGTTTAAGCATAATGATTAATTTTTTTAATCTCTCTCGATTTGCAAATATTGGCTCGCCAAGAATCAGAACCCAAAACATAGAATAAAATTTTTCAAGGACCGAAACCATAATAAAACTTACTTACAAAGAACACATTTTTTACACCTAAGTAGGTTGAGAAATTACCTTCGATGAATCTAAATTGATGGGATATTTTAAATACATTTATTTTAAAACTTTTTCCTACTGCAACTTTGAGAAAGTTTAGAATTAAATTCATTACCTCTCGAAACTATATTTTAGCTCTATCTCAACAGAATGAAGCTCGAGTTTTGTACTGATATTCTTTTAGTTCGTGAACAAGAGAAAATGAAAGTACTAAAATCGATACATTGGAAAATTTATAAAATACAGAAAAAATATTTTTACTGTCTACAGCATATGTAATGTAAGGTGATTTTTTAATTGAAATTCTAGTAAAGGCCTAGTTGATCAAATAGCAAGTTATCATTGCTCTACATGTCTTCGAATAATCAACTGCATCGAAAAAATGTTGCCAATGTCATACAGGGAAAACTGCAGGTCACACAACGGATATATACGTGTGAGATGACTCAGAGTGTTAACAAATGAAAACTTTGGCTACCCGGGCATTTCAACAATGACCTTTATTGGAGTATATGCATTTTTGAGATGCATTGGCTCAATACAAGATCTTTCGAGATTGTTGATTATACTTATTTTTTATTTGGGTTTAAAGGTGCAAGATCCTATACAGAATAAACTGCGCTTAACGCAAGATAAAGTAATCCAATAAAACCGAGAAAATATTCAGAATAGTTGCCAAGCCAACAATAAAAGATGAGTGACTTTGGTAGGAAGGTAGTTGAATTTCGGTCACACTGGAGGACTGGCTATTGGTGACGGTCAGGAGTCGATCCCGAATGGAAAGATCCCAGGACAACACATAGTAATTTTGGACCACGGTCAGATGAAGAGGTCAACATCAGAGCTGGAATTCCAATCCAAAATTCCACATCATACCAACGTAGGGACATTTGAGACTACGACAGATTGACGTGCACCAGCTTCCACGTACACGACGGTCTTTGGTTGAACCTAATTTCGAACTCGCAACCCTCCAGTAGCTAATCCTCGATTCTACCAACTAGGCTACCACGGCACTGAATGACTTTGGCTTTGAAGTTTGAGACCCTACCTTAGATGACTAGCAAAGATAGAGTTCCTACGGATGCAATGCAGGAACGATTAACTCTAGCGCTTTTTAATTCCAAGATTCTCCTGAGGTTTTCAAATGAATGAGTTTCGGCTCCTGGAGATGTTCCAGGATAATGGCGCCTCACTACTTTGGATTCGGAATGCCTCAAGATGAATCTCCCGATAATGCTTCAGTCTGCATAAAATATAACGAGATCACTGAAACAGCAAAAGCATTAACCTCTGGTTATTTTGACCATTTTGCATTCTTTTGTACTTTCAGTAGCTTTAATGAAGTTGGTTATCGGGGTTCAATAGCACAAGATCCAAAAAGGATAAAACGATTTAAATAGGGAGTCTGTTCCCGGTTGACGTAATTGAACATTTAAAGAGGTTTGGTTTGCAGTTCTACTGCATCTTTTGCGTGACGAGGATTGGTTAGTTGTTTTGGGATTTTATGGCACAAGGGCCACATTTGGCCAAGCTGCGAAGACATACGACAATGTCAAGTAATTGTGAAAAGAAAGGATGCTTGACGAGGGATAATTCTAAATAACTTTTTAGGGAAAAAATTTCAGAAGACTAATCACCTTTTATGTGTGGCGAACTGAGCAAGCACTAGAAACATTTATTTATGTTACAATAGTATATATAGCCGTATAACTCAACTACATCATTAAGTAATTTTTGGTAGACAAAGTTGCACTGTCTTTCACACGCGTCTTGTTAAATTGGTGACCAATGAAGTGATTATTAAAACGCGCACTCAAAAAAAGCTATTTTGAAAATATTTATCTCCATAAGATTGGAAGTGTCGCCACGGCTCAGCGGGTTTGCCCACTGCACTAGCAGCATGCGAGTAGTAGGTGGCGCAGTATCAAATCCTCCCTGGATGCATTTCTTTGTGTCAATAAAGCTTTAATTGCGTGGGTATGTCCATTTACTTGACGTTGTATGGAGTAGCTTGGCCAAATGGCAATTGTGCCATAAAATCCAAACCAACCATAATATTTCAGTATTAAATTGAAAAATTACGTAATACACAATTGGTTAAATGAGATATATACCTTAGATTTTAGAATACCTTGGATATAAAAATGGGATCAAAACAAATACTAAAAGTCGCTGTATAAATTTACTTTACCTTTTAAAAATAATTAAAATTCAAGAAAATATCAATTTATTTTCAAGGATTTTTATCCTTTGAAGGGTCTTATTGAGTATAATTGCACTTAAAATCTCATGACTAAACTTAATAAGATGTTAGAAATGATTAAATGACGAATTTCCAAAAACTCGATGAGGTCTCGCAAAATAAGAAGATTGTCTGATGGCATGCGAATATTTATTCTACTAAAATGTTCATTCAGGTAATAGAATGGAATAGGAAATAAAAGAAGCGATTGTTGCCTTAAAAAGCGTCAATGCATGATTAACCTTTTATGCCGATGGCAGAAAAGCTGTCATTGCAAAATCCAGGAAACAGATTAATGTAGTTTCGATTATTTCTTATAAAAAAAGCAGATTTTTAAGCAAAAAAGTAGGAAACGACCTCGGTCTAATCAAATGAAATGTATTGACAATGAAATGCGGAAAATGTTTTGACTTCAAATGGGTGATTCTCGACAGGGAATACAAGGAAATACTTGCGAAATCAACATGTATGAAGACGACAAAATAACCCATTCTTTGGATGATAGGTTCAGTATTTTATGGCGCAAGAGCTGTTTGACCAAGCTGCTGTTGCGTTAATTTTAATCATGACACTGCCAGACACAAGACAACGTTAAGTAAATGGTTGATTTTTAGTCTGGTAGTTTAATTAACGTCGCACTGGGGTAACACAGCCGTTAAGTAAATAGACATACACAAGGAATTCACCCAAGGGAAGTTACAGGAATCAAACCTGCCCACATACAGCTTCTTTCTTCTGAAATCTATGCTTATTGAAAATAATTACTATGGCTATTCGATCTGGGTTGTAACGGCACACGTGCCATATTTGGCCAGCTGCGCCAAACACAAGAGACAATGTCAAATTATGGACACTCACACAGGGAAAGTTTTACTGACACAAGAAATACACCCCGAGTAAGCCACAGAAATTTAACCTATGGCGCCTACAACTTCCAGGTTGCTAGCACACAGTAGACAAACCCACTAAGTCACACACCCACAATAGCTCTGTAAAAAAATCATTTCCCTCTAGAAATGTAGCCAAGAGCATTTAGGTAGGTAATTGAATTTACGTAACACGGGAACACAATCGGCTCTTTGGTGATAGTCTGGGATCAATCACGAAGTGAAAGATCCGAGGACAGCATCTCGTAATTGCTGGCATCTCTCTCCAAACGTCCACCACGACAGCGCAGACATTTGAGGCCACAACGGATTTAGCTTGCAACAGCACCCACACACAGATCGGTCTTTGATTGGATTGGGTTTCGAACTCGCAACCCACCGGTTGCTAATCCACGACTCTACCAATTGGTCAAGTCCCCAGTGTTTCGAGGAGCGGTAATTAAAAAATATTTATTAACCCTAAAAGTGGTTTCGACGAGATATCTCTTCCTCAAAATATTTCCTATTATTTTAATGATATCAAGATCTGGTCATTTTTCTAATGATGAGATATCTCGTCCATCGAGTACTGATTAATTTTACTAATGACGAGATACCTTGTCGAGACAATCATCAGGATGGTTAAAAAGTAGTTTTGGGGGAATGTTTATAATTTTAAGCCAATTTTGTCCTTGTCAGAAATATTTTCCAATGGCATGCATGCGAAGTGATTTCTTTTATGCATACCATTTTTAATCCTCCTAGTGGTTGTCTCGACAAGGTATCTCGTCACTAGCAAAACTAACCCGATCTTGATGAACGAGATATTTCGCAATTAGAAAAACTCACCAAATCTTGATCTTGTCAAAAAATTGGCAATATCTTAAAGACGAGACATCTCGTCATTCGCTAAATTGGTAAGATCTTGATGAAGGATATACCTCGTCAAACCACTTGGAGGGATAAGACAAAACTTTAAAGTCCTCTTCTCATGTAGACCCCTGCAATCGTATCTCTTGCTAAAAAGAGAATAGAGAAGTTATTAAAATTATCTTCTCAAAAACGTCTGGAGAACACAAGACAGGGGACGCCTTTTCTAACTTCGGAGGATCCTGGAGACTCATTAGCAAGAGTCTAACCCTCCTGGTGGTCATCCCGACGCGGATGGATGGATGTTGGGGTTTTATGGCGCAAAGTCCAAAAGCGGACAAGCTGAGGCAAGTCCCGACGAGGTATCTCGTCATTAGCAAAAGTGACCAGATCTTGATGGAAGATACATCTCACCCAACATCTCGTCGTAAGAGAAAACTGACCAGAAATTGATATCGTCATCATTAAAAAAGGCGATGTGCTTGATGACGAAATATCTCGTCGTTAGCAAAATTGGTCAGATAATAATGGACGAGATACCTCGTTGAAATCACTTGGAGGGTTAACCAAGTCTGGCTTTTTGCTTAGTTTTTATGCATATTCAAGAATTAATTGAAATACAGATTAATATTGCGATCATTAATTTATTAACAAAATTAATATGGTACTAATCAGTATATTTTTGCCCAAATTATTTAAAGTATACTTAATCTTATTTTTAAATGTATATCTAGGAAAGGGATAGATTGTCAAGTTGTTCAATGCAAGGTTGGCCTCGACTTTTGCAAAACATCGACATAATTGAGTCAAAGTAATTGAGTCAAAGTAACCCTCCAAGTGGTTTCGACGAGATATCTCGTCCAAGATCATGTCACATTTTCTAATGACGAGATATCTCGTTGAGACAAAGCTGCCCTATTCTCCAAGAGAATAAAGATCCAAGTAGTAAAAACAAACTGCCCCTGGCCTAGAACTCGTGACAGTTTGGGACAGGTTTTTGCAACAGAGGCTGGTCCCTACGGGGCTACGCGGCAGCGAAGATAAACCACCAGGAGGGTTAATAATTCAGTTCTTTTGCTTGGGACATGCCTCCATCATTCCACTGCAAAAAATGTAAATTCGTTCTCGTATCAGAAGTGCGAAACTTAGAGCTTCGTTTAGGACGTTTTCCCAAAACCGTAGATCATTTTGCCTATTAAAACGTTGTCCATTCGTTGAATGTCCTCTTATCTGTTTTTGTTATGTACTTTTGTTTTAATCTTTTTATTATGCTTTTTGTTTTCTCTGCCTACCATTGGAAATAAAAAATGTCACCTTGTTTTGCATAGGGCGCTGTCATCCTCATTTGGCCCTGGTCCAAAAAGTCTAACTCCGGCTCTGCATGTGAAAAATCATGGTTACATTATTTCCAAAATTTATAAAACCTTCTTACCATTCCTCCACAAAGAGAAACTTTGACAGATGAAAATTTTTCTCCTAAAATGCGACCTTTGTAGTAGCAGCCGGATTGGGTTAGAGCTTTTGCTTTTAACTTTGCCGAAAGTTGGGATTCTAGGTATGGAAGCTGGTTCAGTGGCTGTAGTTCTATGATCCACGTGCGATTAGAAACCTGGAGTCTGTATCGGGTTTTACCATACCAGGCAGCTTGTTCTTTACGCCTGAATTGCAAAGATTCTGGATACGAGAGTCCTTGAAGGTCGATTCTGTGTGGATACACTGTGCTTCGGTAACTATCTTCCAGCCCTGAAAGAAAAATCATGCAGTTAGTATATACAAATACATAAGAGCTGAAACTCTATCAAGCATTTGAATATCGATCTTTATCTAAAAATTCATTTGTCCATTAAAACATCAAATTGTATTTCAATATTCTTCTAATCATAATAGAGCATTAAGAGTAGTTTCGGTATTCTCAGACAAGCAGCGAAATAAAACTTTCATAAAATACCCGTTTGCACATAGGTTGGTAATACATTAAAAGATTCCGATGTTTATTTGCAACCTCTATTTAACCTTTTCAGCTTGGTTGAGTTTTTATGGCGCAAGGACCATGCTTGGCCAAGCTGCGCTAAACAACATCAAGTAAATAGACATACTCAAAAGGAATGTTTTCACTGACACAGAAGAGAGAAATCCACCCAAGGAGGAATCGAACCTGCGCCGCCTACAACTCGCGAAACTCTGGGCAAACATTATTTTCGAGATGAGAAAACATCTCAATTAAGATAATTGCTTTCATGTATAGGCATTCCGTACTAAGAAATAGGTGCTTACATTAGGTTCGGCTTCAGTTTTCCTACAAGAGAATCGGAAAAAGCTCAGACCTGGACTTGCTAGCAAAGGTTTAATTTGCACTCATGCCAAAATACTTCAGCGGTTTTCATTCAAATACAAACGCGCATACCTAAACAACTGTAATTATTCTGTCGAAAAGACACACTACCCGGGCTTAAGGAGATGCCGCAGACAGCAAAGTAGAACTTAAGAAATACGGAGCTAAGACAAAGACGAAATGGATACCCACACACGCCCACAATTCCCTAGTTCTAAGTTTCCAGAGATCATTGCCTTTTTTCATTTTCGAGATGCAATCGAATGTCATCACTCGTGAATGCTACTCATTTTCGCATTGCCGAATCACTTTATGCGGAATTGTTGCAGCGCGCGTTGATTATTCGCGCAAATAGTAACTTCTCTAGAGGTGACATAATGGTACGTGTCCATACGAAGGGGAAAATATCCCGAGTTGCGCGTAAGACACTTGATAAAAATTTCTTGTGAATCCACATGAGTTGCGTGAGCATGAGTGTTTACAAGCAATTTCTACATACGTAAGCAAAATATCGGTTTTCATTATGTCTAATAACAGTAAGTTACGATGTATTTCATGCCTGTGGACGCATACCATAATGGTACGCGTCAATATAAAATTACTAACTTACAATATATTTCTTGTATGTGACTATGTATCATTATGGTACGTATCTACATGCAAGAAAAATCTCACATGTGGACGAGTACCTTAATAGTACGACTATTCACAAGTAATTTCTATCACGGGTTTGCTTACTCAGTAACTTGTGACGTTTCTTGCATGTGGACACATAATGGTACTTGTCAGTATCAAATGAACTGAAAAATACAGAGCCAAGGCAAAGACGAAATGGATACCCACACACGCCCACAATTCCTTAGGTCTAAGTTTCCAGAGAACGTTGCCTTTTTCATTTTCGAGATGCAATCAAATGTCATCACTCGTGAGTGGTACTCGTTTTCGTATTGCCGAATCGCTTTATGCGGAATTCTTGCAGAGCGCTTTGATAATTCGCGCAAATAGTAACTTCTCTAGAGGTGACATAATGGTACGTGCCCACATGAAAGGAAAATATCCCAAGTTGCGCTTAAGACACTTGATAGAAATTTCTTATGAACCGGCATGAGTT